>JAUPMV010000019.1:15807419-17007419 GCA_030848855.1 Branchinecta sandiegonensis | reverse complement strand
GGCTGGGACTGATGGTTAGGGTTACTATCACCTGAAGGGTTGTCATCCACTGTTGTTGGTATTCCCTCTTCATCTGGTTGGTTTCTATTCGGGTCGATGGTCTGGCTGTTTATCTTCTGTGTCGTATTCTGGAATTGTTCATGGAACAGGTTGAGTTTTTCTTTGACACTATTAGCCATCGTGCCATTATTCGGGGGACTTTTCTTTTTCGTTTTTCGCTTGTGTACCCTTGGAAATTCCTCCAGGGTTCCCTAACTGATGTTTGTTTAATAAACTTACTTTCTATCAACTTCACCTAATCGTTCATAGTCTCTTTAATGATTTTTCTCCTTAGTTGAGCTTGTGTCCTATTCGTTTCTGCTTTGTTTTCAGCAGTAGGGTTTCGTCTATAGCGGTTCTTTGCATGTTTCCTCTGCACATACGCCTTCTGGCATCCAGCATTCCACCCAAGGGTAGAATTTAGTGTCTTTTTCTTCATCTTGACGTATGTAAATATTCTTGCTAGTTTCTATGATAATTTATGTGGTTTTGATGCATAGTTCTTCTTCGGGAAGGTTTTGGTCTACCTCAGCTTTCCAAGCTGGCAGTAGTTCTTCTCTGAAATAGGGACATTGCCACACGTTTTAATCTGGACATCAGTTTCGAGAATTGAAGTTATCGCGAATCGATCTGAATCAAATTGACCTAATATGAATTTCGGAATGATTTGCCAAATCTACCGAAGATATTGCTTGATCAGTTGTTGATACCTTACCAGTCCATGAGTTCATACGAATACCTAGATTCCTTGAAGTTAATAAACGTAAATTATTAATGGGATTTTTTTATCAGATCAGCAAGTTTATTTATTTGTTTATTCTGGGGAACCATATCCCACATTTTATTGTGTATAATTAGATCCCTAGCAATGAACTTTCTTTGATAAGATTTTTCAACCATTTTCTTAACCTGCACCAGGTCAAAATCGCTGGTTCCTCTTTTATAAATATTAACCACCGAAATCCAATTATCAATAAGTTAACCGAAATTATTCCTATCTCATTTGTTCCTATTATTTATTGTTCTGTTTCCTTAAATACAATTCGTTCCTTCACCAAAGTCAATAGACCTTTCCCCGACCCACTTTTCCTATCCCATCTGATTTCCCCTTACCCCTAAAACTTTGGTATCTTAACTCAATTACCTTTTTCCTCCTTAGCCCTCGGGTGTAACGCTGGATTATCTTCAGGGTAATCATTTGAGTATACGTCGTCCTTTCCTTGTGTTCTGTTGCCAGTCATCACCAGCTGGGGCTGGGCTCTTGGGGATGCGATCTGTTTGGTCCATACCATCCTCGCTTTCTGATTCTAAATTCTTTCCATGGAGTACGATCTAATGTTGCTATATTTCTTAGCATCTTCCTAACCTTCTCTTCTTTTTTTGGGAACATATTGTAGTTTCCAGCATAGTAGTGCACAATTCTGTCAACATCGTTGTAAGACCAATGACAGGTTTTTGCAGCTCTTCAATTTCGAGGGACTGGCTCATCTTTGCAATGGGATATATTACCCGGGATCCTGATGCCAAGGTGTGGAATATTCGAGCGGTATATGTAAGGACATCTTTGTATGTAGGATTCATTTGTCACAGACTTCTTGAGGGAGTCAGCATGGATGAGGTAGATCTTGCAAGTTTTACTGTTCGCGGAATGAGCTTTCTTGCATTAGCACAGACAGTATTTTGGTCCATTCATGACTTATCCTTCTCGGGGCACAGGGTATAATTATGCTCGTCAGACCGTAAGAAACATCTCTCAAATCCCCAACAATTTGCTGCCGAGTGCCCAAACTTTTGGCATTTGTACCATCTCATCGGCTGAGGGATATTCTGTTTGGCTATTGCTAAATCATTCCATATGGGGAGCTTTGTGGGGAATGCAATATCTTCAAAAAACTGTACGGCAACTGAACATGTGACTGAAAATTTCTCATTCCTTGACACTACTTCGGGATTTAACACTGTTTCCCGGAGCAAAAGGAGCATTTATCCAAATTTTACTTTTTCTCAGCTCCACGAGTGCAAGATCTTCGTCTATCATGATTGAATTTTGAAAGTTCGGTGAAGAGGTGTATTTGATAAAATCTTTTTTCTTGTGGACAAAAACAATGTTTTCTTTTTTCTTGGGATTAGACAAGAATTTTCCGAAGCGTGAGTTCATCATTGTCTTGTATATATTTCGTTGCTATTCTGACTCGGCTTCTATCCCTTTATTTTCCATTAATACCATGAAAGGTTTGTCAAAAGCTTCTTCCTTGAAGCTAACGACTCGATGAAACTTGGCTACTTTTGCCCCATGAGCTACGTATCTTAAAATAGGATAGATCTTAAGATTTCGGCTGATCCTTTCTGCCTGATGCCAAGGGAGAACGGAATTGACTAGCTGCCTATTGTATTCGCCAAGATCAGCGTATGGAACGCAAAGTTTTTATCTTAGATTCGGAGCAATCTAAGATATAATCCTGATGCGACGCTCCTACGGGTGGCGGTTCTGGTAATTGGTTCATCTAGTTCTTGGTATGCAGGGAAGGAAAATCTGACATCTCGTAATGTTGTTCGCAAGGTATTTCTATGTCACATTCCGCTAAGAATCCCCTCCCTGTCTTCTCACTATAATGGCCCAAAGTAAACTAGATGGGGTCTTCAAATCTATAGTCACTAACAGGCAGGGGCAGAGTAAGGCAGCGACAATACATAGAATTTCCATCATCGCTTACCAAATGCTTGGTGGGGATGGAGGGATCGTAAGTTTCTGAGAAGTCAGGTGAATTTGCGAATGAGACTCCCCCAATAGCACTGCGTCGCAACAGTTCGTTGCTTTTTACTTAGAACTTTTTACGTTAGAACTTTTTCTTTTGTTTCAAATTTTGGCTGATCCTTTCTGCCTGATTCCAAGGGAGAACGGAATTGACTAGCTGCCTATTGTATTCGCCAAGATCAGCGTATGGAACGGAAAGTTTTTTCAGCAGAGAAAAGAAAATCTGACATGTCGTCATGTAATTCGCAAGGTATTCCTATGTCACATTCCATTAAACATCCCTTCCCTGTCTTCTCACTATAACGGCCTAAAGTAGTTTCGGTGGGGTCTTAAAATTGATAGCCACTGAGAGGCAGGGACAGAGTAAGGCAGCTACCACAAATAGAATTTCCATCAACGCTTACAAAATGCTTGATGGGGATGAAAGGATTGTAAGTTTCCGAGAAGTCAGGTGAATTTGCGATCGAGACTCTCCCAATAGCACTGCGTCGTAACAGCTCGTGAATCTCGCAGAGTGTTGTAAGTTCGAAGTGTGGATTTTTTCCCGGCATCATGCTGAGCATGAGATCATAGGCGTAAGAGGAAGGCAATAGTATCCAGCTACTTCGAGTTTGAAGCTGGCAAGACATTGCCTCCGAAAAGCTTCGAACGCACAAGCAATCTTAACCACGTCGAACAAGGTACAAACTTGAAAGTATATAACTCTAAAAATCCCAGTAAGTAAGTAAGTATTTATTCGTGAGTAAACCAAACAAGGTATTTCACTTTATATACTAAAACAAAACTATGTGACATCAAAAATAAAACACCAATATAATCTTAAAGTCTCAAATTTAGAAAATGATTACACAGCCAATGATCACCAACAATGAAATTTCTACTCTCCTAGTTCTTTTTAGAAAAAACAATAACAAGGTTTCTAGCATACTTATTACTCACTACTAAATTCAAACTAAAAGGAAAGCCAAGACCTATTTCCGATAAACATTGTCTGGGTATAATATAAAGGACATTCAAATAAAAGAGAGCTGGAAGTTTCAAGAATTTGGCAACAATAGCACAAGCTAGAAGGAACTTTACCAATTCTATGCAGGAAACTATTAAGACGACAGTTGTGTCAATTTTTGAAAAACGACCATACTCTTGGAATGTACGAAAGCTTTCCGAACTTAATAACATAGAGTTCCTGCAGCAGAACAACATCTGGCTTTCTTTCTGCAAGGGTTTCTTGTAACTGCACCATTGCAAGGAAAGAATGCTGTAAGCTAATCTGGATGAAAGACAATGATTTATTGACATCATTTACACTGCCTGATTGCAACATCTTTGACCGTCGTCATTCAGAATTCTGTCTTTCAGGTTTACTATACTCTTTTGTGCAGTTGGCTTCCATTGGTCTTGCTATGGTGACAGGCACTGCATCATGAGCGGTCAGAAAACGATTTGGGGCAATCATCATATGAATGGTTACCCATACAAAAAGAGCAGCACTGCATGCCTCTGCACTCAGTTGCTCGGTGGCCATAAAGGCAGCTTTTTGAACAATTTATGAGGAACACATAGTCATCACAGCGCTTCATCAAGAAGCCAAGTTTCACATGACCGTTTAGCAGGATGTACTTGTGGAGTTTCGGGGTAACTTCTAGTACGACGTTAGCGCTGTTTCTACTTTTCTCTAGACTGTGACAACTTTCAGTAGCTCACCATGATCAACCATGTATTTAACATTATCGTTGCTTCGCAAGAACTCGGTGCGGAACGAATCGGTATCATCACACTCAGTGACGTCATATACGATTATTCTCGGCATCTTTTTCTTCAATTGCACAGCTTTATACGTTGTCACCTCTACTTTCTTGTTAAATGCAGAAATTGCCTCTTCTGCATTGGACTCTGAACCCAGTTCAAGTATAATTTTGCCATTCTTCGCTGATACTGTCTTTCTCACAGTAAAATGTTTGCTGCCTTCGTCTATAGCACGGTAAAAACTTTTGGTCAGCTTTTTTAAATCATTTTGGCCCAAACGTTGATCATTCTTTTTGTCATATTCCAAGGACTCTAGAATGACCGAATAAACGCTTAGGCCACGTACCGCAGATGGAAACGAACGGGGTGATGTCACAGTCAACTTTGCAAACCCAAAGACAGAAATTGATGTTTGATTCAGGTCACCAATAATAATAATAATAATAATTTTATTTTTCACCCATCAAAAAGCACATGCATAGACGGAGTATGAATAAAGAAAGAAAAGAAGAAAGAAACACAATAACAAGAGGAAACCAGACACAACATAGAGACTACGACAACATTATAATATCTATAAAACTATCCTGTTGTAGAACAATACTCTCCCATTGATGGTTAATCTTATTGTTGTAATTCTGGATAAGTTTTCCAACTGCTGTAAGCGGGTCTGTGATGTTGTAAGTAGTGACGATTTTACTATTTTGGGTCCAAGAAGGGAGGCGGAGCAGGAATTTACAGAAACGAAAGTAAATAGAGCAATTTGTTTTTTATCAGTGTTAGTTAACATTCGCCAGAAAGGCGCGATGTGTAAAATGTGAGGCAGGGCCACCGAGTTAAAAATCGTGGCGAGAATAAGACGGTTGAAGTGCAACTTATTCGCCACAATGAAACCATAAGCTGCAGCAATCTTTTTGCGAATATGTTTGATCAACAGTTCTCTGGTGTCTCTGATCGACCTCCCGATCGGTAGACCAAGATATAAAATAAAAAAAAAAAGGGCAGGGAACAAACATGCTAACCACAACACCCAGGGGAGCCAATTTTGGTCCCACCGAGCATTACTGTTAACATCGTTATTCCAGCACAAATATTTATCCCGTTCTGATTAAACCCTCCTTACTCTCGAAAGTCCTAGTCCCCTCACATAACTCATCTCGTCGCTCAACCCTGGAGCCGTCATAAAGCTTGCTCCCAATCATCGTCCAGGTACCCAAAACAGATACCCCCACAACGAGTAGGAAAAAGCAACCGTAGCCGCAAGAGTGAACAAGCCGAAGAAACTCTCTATAAACCCACCTAACGTCAACTGGTGTATCCAGGCCTTATCGTGCTTCTGGTTGGTGTTCCTGAGTGCCGCTCTAGTGTTCTCGGCCATACTCCTATCCCTGAAGTCGTCTATCACTATCAAGCACTCGGCTAAGAGCACTATCAAGTCACAAAGAAACCACCTCCCGCTGTCTATAGCATAATGCCATTCCCAGCGCGAGGAGGTTCAAGGGTCAACAGAAGGCTTCTCATCCCTAACGAATGAGTTAGCATAATTAAAATAATCCTTAGGCCTCGACTTTACATCAATCATTGCATCCACCAACAAGTTCCCGACCTTGGGGTTGCGTTTCATGGCAACACCAGCCTTCCTAAATATCTCATGAATAACCCCTACTGGCGTCATTTAACAATAACAAAAAAGCCACCATGACCATTCCAATCAAACCCAACTTCTGGTAAGATATCTCCGAGTGCCTAGCAGCACCCGGTATGGTATACACCACGAACATCACCAGAAGAGTTAAATACAAGGGCATGGCCAACCAGCATCACCACCGGCTGCAACTGCCCCAACGGACAAAATGAACAACCTGACCAACTCAGGCCTGTTCCATTTGTCCCTTGGGGGGTTCGCAGGCTGGTACAGCTGTCCGTAAAAATCACCCTTTTTTCTTCTTCTGACTCTAAGCCACCCCAACAATAACTATAGTTATTAACTGTTGAAGATTTGCGCAAATTATGCAGCGACGCATGACATTATTTTCAATTCTGCGAAGTGCAATTACATGATTTTTATCCCGAAACATTTTAAATCCCTGATATTTCCGGCTATTCGACTTGGTGATTTTGTTTTAAAGAGAGTGCACAAAGTGAAGTACTTAGGTTATTTTTTAGATGATGACCTGTATGACGATTCAGCAGTTTCGAGTCAGTATCGGGGTCTTTGCGCGCGTGCGAACCACTTAATTCGTAATTTTAAATTTTGTACTGTGTCGGTTAGAATTCTTTTATTTAAGACGTATTGCACACAACTATACTGTCTCCCACTTTTTGATAACTATCTTGAGACGACGATGCGTAAACTAAAAGTTTGTTTTAACAATGCATTCCGTCATCTCCTTTCATATAATCGACGTTACTCTGCTAGTCAAATGTTTTTAGAAAATGAAACTGAATCTTTTGATGTTATGAGGCGGAAAGCGATAGTTAGTTTTGTTGCAAGGTTAGAAGTTTCCGATAATCCACTTTTAAAGGCAATTCGTGAGAATGCAGAATGCCGTTCTGGACTTTTTTACCGACTTTTCCGTCGACTGTGCTATTGCCCCGAGCCACCGAATGGTTAAAATGATTGTATATATTTAGTAAGAAAATTCATGTGTTAGTGTAATCTTATTATGTGATGTGTAATATCACGAATTAAATAAATTGATTGATTGATTGATTGATAGTCCAGGTAACAAAGGAGGGTTCCTACTCTCATAAAGTCCGAATCCTGCCAACACAAATCCCTTAATCCAAAGCCTAACAGGAATTAGCCCAATCAAAGATACATAGACAAGGAATGAGGACCCAGCGCTGCCGGTATCTCCCACTCCATATCCAGGACCCCCGGACACAAGCTGCAAAACCACAGAAAGAATTTTGCCGCCTTTTGCAATCCAGTGACAGCCGCAAGCTGACCCCAATCCTCAATGAGCCGCTCCATATGTTTGGCCTTCTTCCTAGTCTCATCCATCCTAGAATGGTAAAGGTAGCCATCGTCATATTCATAATCATAGAAATCCTCCTCGTCACCACCCACATCATAAGCTGTTTCATTAAAATCAGAGCTTAAGTTTCGTCCCTGGGCGGTGTTACCGCCCGAAAATTTTCAGTGCCTGGGTTAAAGCTGCCAGCATGCTTGAATTCCGTTTTCTTGACATATCCTTCAAAAATGGGATTGTTAACCAATGTGGTTTTCGTTCCTCGATTTTGCCTGATATTCGCCTCAATGATTCTAGATGGTAGTCTATCACAACGGCCACCAACCACACTCATAATATCGCATTCGTAGTGCTGGAATCCAGTCCTTCTGCATCATCCTTCATTGCTTCCAATGCCCAACACGGGTCATCCCCTTCTTCTAGATTCCTCTCTAAGAAGTATGCACAGAATTCTTTGGCTTTGGCTGGTCCACTAAGTAATCTCCTAGTCCTATCAAGGCTAGGAATATCAACTCCTGCTCCAATCGTAGTGTAAATGAAGATTGGTCCTGCTAACTGTATTTTGGCTTTCACCTTAACTTCGCAATAACCTCCCCATTTTGTCATATCAAGGTTGAGCTTCCATTCGGACGAATACCTAGGATTCTTGGCTTTAAAAGCAGAATAGCGGGTTCGTCACCCATCCTCAGAGCTGTCCCGTAATCGGTGTTGCGAGAAGGCTTTTCCTCCATTGACCTATCAATTTCGACGAAAGCCTCTCCTTCACTTATCTCACCCCTGAGATAACGTCCGGTTGTCTGAGCAATCTCCCTAAGAATGGTCGAGCCGCGTCCTGATTCTCCGCTATACTTTGGTCCGTTTCTTTCTTCAGCCACAACTCCTAAGAGTTGTACCACACACATAAATCAACAAAACACTTTGCAACATCTTCGTATTTGTCATATCGCTATTTTGTTGAATTTTTTATTTCTGCATACGTTCTTTCTGGATACCTTCTTGCAGCTTCACAATTGTTTGCAAGTGGCGATTCTCGTCACGAAGTAGTTATGAGTTCTCTTCTATATTATTCTGATGTAAAACGAAGATTCGGTCGCATATTTCTTTGACATTGTCCTTCCCGTCAGGGACTTTTTTTTACATTTCCAAAAACTTCTTTGAGCGGTCTCATAACACAGGGACACTTTTTGTTGTTCGACGTGATATAGAACTTCGTCGTCATTTTGATTGGCCGCATCAGTGCCCGAAGCCATTGCTACTATTACTTCGGCGAAAGTGAGAGTCAAACCCGATCAGCAGTAACCGTGTTCATTTCTCGGATCGTCAATATTCACTAGATTGTTTACGTTTTTTTGTGACTTGTACAAAGATTAGTCCGAATAATGTGACAGATCTTTAAATATCCCGTTCTGCACTTAATTTTCTACAGTATGATGTAATTCTTAACACTAATCACTTCAGAATGAGCAAGACATGCGTTTTTTCCCAAACCTTGCTGCACAAGAGGGCTTCACACCTTGAAAGCTAAACTGAGACTTCTCCCATTTCCTCGAATTCAACGTAAACGTCAAGTTAAGCTATTAAATTACATTTCAGCTTGACAAAAAAAAAAAAGGAATGCACTTACGGATTGTTGGCCAACAAAGTGGATAATAGGATCCTTAAGATGTCGCGATGAACGTTTTCACCACCCTTGCTCAGCTTGATATTTTTGGCATCTTTCGGCTGAAATACAATAAGAAGTAAATTAACAAACATAGTATTTCTTTCGATACTTTCCAATGCTCCCTCATAATCAAATTATCAATTTGATTGATATTAGGGCTGATGTTTGAAAAGTGATATTTGGGCAAACCCTGCCTTTATATTCAACATAGGAAGCACAGTTGCAGATATCATAGTGGCCGTAAGGCACTCCACAAATACCATTGGGTCCAAGCATCATTATTTTATCGTAAACCGGTGGAAGACTGACCAGAGTTCTGTCCAGCGTATCGTGCACAAGTTCTTGGTTTACAATCGATAGAGACCGAGTCCTGAAGACCTTGCCGTCGTGTAACGTCATCAAATAGCGCTCGAAAGTCAAGGAATTCTGAGTAGATCGGAAATCCGTTTCGCGAGCTCTTTTCTTCTCTTCCGATTCCCCGAACTTGATAGAGTACACCCGGCTTCAGTCCGACAAAGGCTAATTTAGCGTTTACACGGACAAGAAATCCCGTCGAGTAGAAAGGAATTCCGGTCGACTCGAAAAGATTCCGTTCGTGAAGACGAGTAGAAAAAAAGTCTAGCGGGACGAAAATCCTTTCATGATGAAAGAAATTCCGGTCTACTTGAAAGGAATCTTGTCGACGGAGCTGGTAAAAAGTACTAAAAAAAGGGTAGCTAGCTTTTGAAAGAAGCAACCATCAGTACTGATGCCATAAATACTCTCAACACATTTTTCTATTGCCAAGTGAATTTATTTTTGTCAGATTTTCTGCTTTGAAGAATTTCTTTTTTGCCCTCTGCATGTAAACAGAATCTTGTCACCAAGATCGGATTCTGTTCAAGTTTTCCTGTACTTGTAAATGCTGCATAAGATGGGTTTTGAAGCAGTTTCAGATTTAAAACAAAAAAACTCGAATTCAGTAGAAGGGTCTTGCGAGTGAGGATGCCCGAAAAGAATAGAAGCAATCAGAATGCGAAAATCTTCGTCAACCTCCAAGGCCTCAAAGAAAGAATGAGGACCCACCTCCCAATTATCAGTTTTCGAGCAGAGAAGTTGACAGTTAGGAAATTTACTTTTCATCTGCATATGAAAATCTAATACGAAGGCCTTACTATCGTTCAGACATGTAGCTCCCGGAGCAAAAGGAGCATTTATCCAAATTTTACTTTTTCTCAGCTCCACGAGTGCAAGATCTTCGTCTATCATGATTGAAGTTCGGTGAAGAGGTGTATTTGATATAAAAAAAATTCTTGTGGACAAAAACAGTGTTTTCTTTTTTCTTGTGATTAGACAAGAATTTTCCGAAGCGTGAGTTCATCATTGTCTTGTATATATTTCGTTGCTATTTTGACTCGGCTTCTATTCGTTTATTTTTCATTAATACCATGAAAGGTTTGCCAAAAGCTTCTTCCTTGAAGCTAACGACTCGATGAAACTTGGCTACTTTTGCCCCATGAGCTACGTATCTTAAAATAGGATAGATCTTAAGATTTCGGCTGATCCTTTCTGCCTGATGCCAAGGGAGAACGGAATTGACTAGCTGCCTATTGTATTCGCCAAGATCAGCGTATGGAACGCAAAGTTTTTATCTTAAATTCGGAGCAATCTAAGATATAATCCTGATGCGACGCTCCTACGGGTGGCGGTTCTGGTAATTGGTTCATCTAGTTCTTGGTATGCAGGGAAGGAAAATCTGACATCTCGTAATGTTGTTCGCAAGGTATTTCTGTGTCACATTCCGCTAAGAATCCCCTCCCTGTCTTCTCACTATAATGGCCCAAAGTAAACTAGATGGGGTCTTCAAATCTATAGTCACTAACAGGCAGGGGCAGAGTAAGGCAGCGAGAATACATAGAATTTCCATCATCGCTTACCAAATGCTTGGTGGGGATGGAGGGATCGTAAGTTTCTGAGAAGTCAGGTGAATTTGCGAATGAGACTCCCCCAATAGCACTGCGTCGCAACAGTTCGTCAATCTCGCAGTCTGTTGTAAGTTCGAAGTGTGGATTTTTTCCCGGCATTTATACTGAGCATGAGATCATACGCATAAGATGGAAGGGCATAGTATCCAGCTCAGTGCTTCCACTTTTCGATTTTATCTTTCCTTATTTTCATACCAAATTTCCCTAATATTTCTCGTGTTTCTGATTTCTCCCTTTTTTCTCTCTAGAAAAAGGATATTTTGCCCTAGATTTCCACAGAATTAACATGAAAAGCATAGCGATAATGATAATGATAACATATAACATCTTTTACAGTAACGAGAATACATAAAAAAGCTCAAATAAGTGTCATTTCCAGCACTTCATCGCACGTAGCGTTTGCCTTCGTCTTGAAGCCAGCGATAGCTTTCGGTATGCTGACAGTTGATGAAGTTTTATCTTCGTTTTTCAATCAGTAACTGACTCAAATAAGTGAGACTAGGGTGACATTCTCGAGACTATTTCTTATGTCCGTTTTGATCAATTTCAGGAGGCTATAATTGCTGCATAGCCTAACCAATGCTCCCTTATGTCCGCAGTTCGCACCAATCAAGGCATTGTTTAAAAATAAACTAAATACTAGGCTACCTAAATTACTAAATACCTAATGAATGTCATGGCACGCTTTAGCTTTTTTTGAAATTTCGCGCTAATCTTCGCAACATAAGCCAGTGTTGCAACATAAGCCTTTTCAATAAGACTGAGTATATTCAATCTATGCGAATTTTTCAACCTTCGGTTAAAAAAATCGAACTTTCCCTGAATATCCCTAACAAGAGCTGTAAGCTCATATGGCACTTGCATGTGTCAAGATGATTTGATTGATCAAAAGTAAGTTTCGACTTTGCGGTTGAGATGCGCGCTATAAGGGAGCTGGAACTTCATTTGTAAGCAAAATCCTTGAGGCAAAACTGCTAATGGGCTGATGGGCATCACGAAAATGTATATATTGCTTAAAAGTATTTTTTTTACTTTGCGGTCAAGATTGGTACTTTAAGGAATAATCGGATTTGGGAAGTAGCAATTTCTAAGCAAATGTTGTTGAGTCTCCAATATTCCAGCGAAGTTTCATCGTCCTAGCACATCTGGAAGTACCTTAACGCGCGATCACCGGAATCCCAGACCCCCTCCCCCTCCTCCAACTCCACCCACAATAACCGGAGCCAATCCGGTTCTGTAAATGATTAATCCAGAGCATCTGTTTGTCATTCCCACGAAGTTCGATCCAAATCACACCAGTCTAAGCGGGTCAAGTATTTTCCGCCCTCCCCCCGATAATTGCCGGATTCGGTCCGAAATGAAAAAGGTCACAAGAGAAAAATGTCCTCTGTTTAATTATTAAATTTCACTCGAATCCGATCACCCGTTCCAAAGTTACGCATGACTCAATATTCCGGATTCCCCTCCCTCAACTCCCCCCCCCAAGATTATCATATCGAGGATTTTTTTTTATTCCAAGTCAGTTTGACCGGGTCCCTGATATGCCTTCCAAGTTTCGTCGTGAAAATCCCCCAAAAAACGGAATTCCGGGATACCCCTCCTCCCCCCCCTCCCTCAAGTGTCCGGATCCAGTCAAATTATGTAAAAGATTTACATGGACCAGATGTTTGTTCTTCCCAGCAAGTTTCACTCCGATACCATCATTCTAACCGTTTCTCGAGATTTCCGGTCCACCCCCCCCCCCACCCCACCCAGCTCCCCCGCGGTGCACGTAGCCAATCCGATTCAGCAAATGACTTACCTAGAGCATCTGTTTGTTCTTCCCACAAAGTTCCATCCCGATCCCTCCATTCTAAACGGGGCACGTATTTTCCGCCCCCCCCCCAATAGTTGCCGGATCCGGTCCGGATATGAAAAAAATCATCGGAGAAATGTCCTCTGTTGAATTCTGAAATTTCACTCGAATCCGATCACCCATTCCAAAATGACGCATGACTGAAAATTTCGGATTCCCCTCCCTCCACTCCCCCCACCATTATCTGATCGACAAAATTTTTATTTTGAAGTCAGTTTGATTGGGTCCCTGATATGCCTGCCAAGTTTCATCGTGAAAATCCCCAAAACCACCATCACCGGAATTCCGGGACCCCCCCCCCCCCCCATAAGTGTCCGGATCAAGTACAATGGTCTAAAGGACTTATCTAGAGCAGATGCTTGTTCTTCCCAGCAAGTTTCACGCCGATCCCTCCATTCTAACCGTTTCTTGAAATTTCCGGTCTCCCCCCCCCCAACTCCCCCCTGGCTACCGAATCCGGTCAAGACTTTAAACGGGACATTACAGATATATATTCTCTTCAGTTATGAAGTTTCATTACAATCCGATCATCCGTTCGAAAGTTACACACTTCTCAGTTTCCCGGATTCCCCTGCCCTCCACCCCCCCCCCCCCCTAATTTTGTCTTCTCTCACTTCTCAATTTCCCGGATTCCCCTGCGGATTCCCCTCCCTCCACTCCCCCACCATTATCTGATCGACAATATTTTTATTTTGAAGTCAGTTTGATTGGGTCCCTGATATGCCTGCCAAGTTTCATCCTGAAAATCCAAAAAACCACCATCACCGGAATTCTGGGACCCCCCCCCCCCCATAAGTGTCCGGATCCAGTACAATGGTCTAAAGGACTTATCTAGAGCAGATGCTTGTTCTTCCCAGCAAGTTTCACTCCGATCCCTCCATTCTAACCGTTTCTTGAAATTTCCGGTCTCCCCCCCCCCCCAACTCCCCCCTGGCTACCGAATCCGGTCAAGACTTTAAACGGGACATTACAGATATATATTCTCTTCAGTTATGAAGTTTCATTACAATCCGATCATCCGTTCGAAAGTTACACACTTCTCAGTTTCCCGGATTCCCCTGCCCTCCACCCCCCCCCCCTAATTTTGTCTGGTCGGGTCTCTGATATGCCTGCCAAGTTTCATGGTCCTAGCACAACTGGAAGTACCCTAACTCGAAAAAGTGTGACAAAATGCCCTAAATTTTCAAGTTTCCAGCGCCCCCACTTCCCCGCACATGGTCGGATCGGGAAACTGACTATTTCCAGGTTAGTTTGGTCGGGTCCCTGATATTCCTGCCAAGTTTCATTGTCCTAGCTCATCTGGAAGTACCCTCACTCGAAAAAGTGTGACAAAATGCCCTAAATTTTCAAGTTTCCAGCGCCCCAACTCCCCCGCATATGGTCGGATCGGGAAACTTATTATTTCCAGGTTACTTTGGTCAGGTCCCTGATATTCCTGCCAAGTTTCATTGTCCTAGCTCATCTGGAAGTACCCTAACTCGAAAAAGTGTGACAAAATGCCCTAAATTTTCAAGTTTCGAGCGCCCCCACTCCCCCGCATATGGTCGGATCGGGAAACTGATTATTTCCAGGTTCGTTTGGTCGGGTCCCTGATATTCCTGCCAAGTTTCATTGTCCTAGCTCATCTAGAAGTACCCTAACTCAGAAAAAAGTGACAAAATGCCCTAAATTTGCAAGTTTCCAGCGCCCCGCACTCCCCCCCACATGGTCGGATCGGGAAACTGATTATTTCCAGGTTAGTTTGGTCGGTTCCCTGATATGCCTGCCAAGTTTCATTGTCCTAGCACATCTGGAAGTACCCTAACTCGGATATGTGGGACAAAAAACTCGGAACGACCGACAGACGGAATTGTGATCGGTATATGGCACTTGAGCCAGAGGCTGCAAGTGCCATAACAAGAGCTGTAAGCTCATATGGCACTTGCATGTGTCAAGATGATTTGATTGATCAAAAGTAAGTTTCGACTTTGCGGTTGAGATGCGCGCTATAAGGGAGCTGGAACTTCATTTGTAAGCAAAACCCTTGAGGCAAAACTGCTAATGGGCTGATGGGCATCACGAAAATGCATATATTGCTTAAAAGTATTTTTTTTACTTTGCGGTCAAGATTGGTGCTTTAAGGAATAATCGGATTTGGGAAGTAGCAATTTCTAAGCAAATTTTGTTGAGTCTCCAATATTCCAGCGAAGTTTCATCGTCCTAGCACATCTGGAAGTACCTTAACGCGCGATCACCGGAATCCCAGACCCCCCCCTCCTCCAACTCCACCAACAATAACCGGAGCCAATCCGGTTCTGTAAATGATTAATCCAGAGCATCTGTTTGTCATTCCCACGAAGTTCGATCCAGATCACACCAGTCTAAGCGGGTCAAGTATTTTCCGCCCTCCCCCCGATAATTGCCGGATTCGGTCCGGAAATGAAAAAGGTCACAAGAGAAAAATGTCCTCTGTTTAATTATTAAATTTCACTCGAATCCGATCACCCGTTCCAAAGTTACGCATGACTCAATATTCCGGATTCCCCTCCCTCAACTCCCCCCCCCCCCAAGATTATCATATCGAGGATTTTTTTTTTATTCCAAGTCAGTTTGACCGGGTCCCTGATATGCCTTCCAAGTTTCGTCGTGAAAATCCCCCCAAAAACGGAATTCCGGGATACCCCTCCTCCCCCCCCTCAAGTGTTCGGATCCAGTCAAATTATGTAAAAGATTTACATGGACCAGATGTTTGTTCTTCCCAGCAAGTTTCACTCCGATACCATCATTCTAACCGTTTCTCGAGATTTCCGGTCCACCACCCCCCCCACCCAGCTCCCCCGCGGTGCACTTAGCCAATCCGATTCAGCAAATGAATTACCTAGAGCATCTGTTTGTTCTTCCCACAAAGTTCCATCCCGATCCCTCCATTCTAAACGGGGCACGTATTTTCCGCCCCCCCCCCCCCCCCCAATAGTTGCCGGATCCGGTCCGGATATGAAAAAAATCATCGGAGAAATGTCCTCTGTTGAATTCTTAAATTTCACTCGAATCCGATCACCCATTTCAAAATTACGCATGACTGAAAATTTCGGATTCCCCTCCACTCCCCCCACCATTGTCTGATCGACAAAATTTTTATTTTGAAGTCAGTTTGATTTGGTCCCTGATATGCCTGCCAAGTTTCATCGTGAAAATCCCCAAAACCACCATCACCGGAATTCCGGGACCCCCCCCCCCCCCCCATAAGTGTCCGGATCAAGTACAATGGTCTAAAGGACTTATCTAGAGCAGATGCTTGTTCTTCCCAGCAAGTTTCACGCCGATCCCTCCATTCTAACCGTTTCTTGAAATTTCCGGTCTCCCCCCCCCCCCCAACTCCCACCTGGCTACCGAATCTGGTCAAGACTTTAAACGGGACATTACAGATATATATTCTGTTCAGTTATGAAGTTTCATTACAATCCGATCATCCGTTCGAAAGTTACACACTTCTCAGTTTCCCGGATTCCCCTGCCCTCCACCCCCCCCCCCCTAATTTTGTCTGGTCGGGTCTCTGATATGCCTGCCAAGTTTCATGGTCCTAGCACAACTGGAAGTACCCTAACTCGAAAAAGTGTGACAAAATGCCCTAAATTTTCAAGTTTCCAGCGCCCCCACTTCCCCGCACATGGTCGGATCGGGAAACTGACTATTTCCAGGTTAGTTTGGTCGGGTCCCTGATATTCCTGCCAAGTTTCATTGTCCTAGCTCATCTGGAAGTACCCTCACTCGAAAAAGTGTGACAAAATGCCCTAAATTTTCAAGTTTCCAGCGCCCCAACTCCCCCGCATATGGTCGGATCGGGAAACTTATTATTTCCAGGTTACTTTGGTCAGGTCCCTGATATTCCTGCCAAGTTTCATTGTCCTAGCTCATCTGGAAGTACCCTCACTCGAAAAAGTGTGACAAAATGCCCTAAATTTTCAAGTTTCCAGCGCCCCAACTCCCCCGCATATGGTCGGATCGGGAAACTGATTATTTCCAGGTTCGTTTGGTCGGGTCCCTGATATTCCTGCCAAGTTTCATTGTCCTAGCTCATCTAGAAGTACCCTAACTCAGAAAAAAGTGACAAAATGCCCTAAATTTGCAAGTTTCCAGCGCCCCGCACTCCCCCCCATATGGTCGGATCGGGAAACTGATTATTTCCAGGTTAGTTTGGTCGGGTCCCTGATATGCCTGCCAAGTTTCATTGTCCTAGCACATCTGGAAGTACCCTAACTCGGATATGTGGGACAAAAAAACTCGGACCGACCGACAGACCGACAGACGGAATTGTGATCGGTATATGGCACTTGAGCCAGAGGCTGCAAGTGCCATAAAAACCCGTACTTTACCCCAGATTTCCCTGAATCCCTAGATTCAAAACAAGTGTCCCTAAACGAAGTGATTTCCCCTGAATATAAGGTATATCCCTAGAAGTGGAAGACCTGATCCAGCTACACCGAGTTTGAAGCTTACAAACTCGAAAGTATATAACTCTGAAAATCCCAGTTTCCTTGATTTTGACGCAAACGTCAAGTTAAGCTATTAAAATTACAATTCAGCTTGACAAAGAAATAAGGAATGCACACTAACGTCTTCATCACACTTGCTCAGCTTGATATTTTTTGGAATCTTTTGGCTGTAAATTCAGTGAGGAGTAAATTAACAAATACAGTTTGTCTTTCGACACTTTCCAATGTTCCCTCATAATAAAATTATTGATTTGGTTTTTAGATCGGGGAATCGAAGTGTCAGGGGATAATGTTCCCCAACATCGAGATAACGATTTTGTTGAGTTGAGGTCGGGGAATCCAACTGCCAGGGGCTAATGTTCCCGAATAAGCAATAGTGGTTTTTGAGGTCGGGAAAGGAAAGTGTCTAGAGCTAATGTTCCCTCTAAATCAATTTATGGGGAATCCAGGGCAATCCGCTGGTCACTTTTCCCTTCGCTGGCTGGGTAAAATACGAGCGATATTGCAAACTAAATGATGTGACCCACCACTGGGTGGGTGCCGTTTTCGAGTGAAATTTAAGCTATGATTTTTATATGCGCCTCATAAAATCCAATGACGAATTGTCGCCATATGCACTAGGGAAACAATAACAATCCCATATGAGATCTTGGTATATATATGAAGGGCCAAAATGCGATAAAGATTTCGCTTCATACCGAGTCGCGCATTAGCCCCGTGAAAACGTCAACCAGCACTCAGCAGTGAAGTCGTCCGCCTGGATTGACAAACTTCAAAAGTTTGACAGAACGGAGTCGGGTAGGGCACAAATAGAGGCAGAGGCATTTTAAACAGTTTTAGGCCTAAGATAAATTGAAAATAGCCAGACAATCCTGGATATACATTACACCAAGAAGTAACGGGTCATTGTTTATTTTATGCTAGCGCATCTATCGGCCAAAAAAGAACTAATCACGAAGGAATTTTATGAAGGGCGTATTTCCCAAGCGATCCGTTTGCACGTAATTTTGTGTAAGTCAGGGAACAAATCTAGAACATCATTTAACAAATCCTTTGAACAAAATTAGAGGGTACAGAGTCTTGGGCTAAATGTTCCATTTATTTGGCACCATTCCCACATATAAGAGGATTGTCTTACACATCGATGAATAAACAAAAACGATGAGAGGATTATCAAGAAGAACATTCTTCAAACTTTCTATTTCTCTCGATATTTCTTTAAGGATCGATGCTACTGTTATCACAAAATTATGGTCTTCGACAAAGAAACATCAAATCGATACTTTAACAAGTAACAGAACTAAACTGAGGATCACAAAATGCACACAGCCTTTCAGAATTATCAAACCCGGCAATAGACTGCTACTCACTTGCATTAAAATGTGCGAAGGTTGCATCGTAATTTTTTCGTTTACAAATATAGCCTAACGGGTGAACTGATATGTAACTGACATGCAAAGCTTCATAGCGGTGACATTAAAATTTGTGGCAATTTTCAATGGACTTGCGATATCCCGACAGTCAACATGAATCGCAAAACGTTTTCTGTGTTGACTAATTTTAGCTTCGATAGGCAAAAGCTTTGATCTGAAGGAAGAAAAAATGTTGACGGAAGTAATGAAAATATTCCATGGAACCTACAATCAACTTTGTTGCGAAACACGTTAGTGATTACGATATACGTTAGTTATTCATTGTATAGTAGGGCAACTAGTATCCAGTCTTTCTGGTTTAAGCCACTATCGATGTACCCACGCGATAATATAAAGCGTTTCAAAGTACTCTGCATCTATCTCCTCTGTTACCTCCTCTGAAAGTAAATCTAGCACCCGAAAACTTTTTTCGCTCCAATAAGAATTCCGGCATCAGTGGCGACGTAAATGACTCACGGGTTAACTGTGGGCTAATTATCAACGCATTTATTACAAGCACCAAAAACACTTGGCGGAGACAAACGGAGACAGACAACCAACGCACGACCTGTGCTTTATCGGAAGTGAAGTGTCACACTCCCTGCATTGGCTTTTCCGCCCCTCTAGCATTACTAGCACACGACCAAAAATGACCCATGCCTCCTCATCAAACTTTTAGCGAAAGTCATTAATACATACTTCAGCATTCGAGATTTTTCTTGGTATCGTTTCCACAGTTTCAATGTCACCTGTCAATCAATGAACCTGCCTCAGTTTCACCTAGCCGTGCAGTATCACGGACAATCCGCTTCACTATCATGCCCCATTTACATGGGCGACTGAGGCTTGTAAACGAAATCGGGCATATTCGCTTTCTTTTCTTGCTTTTAGTAGTAGTTATTGAAAAGTTATATGAATGTCTGTTCACATCCCTTGGGGCGACCAACCATGCTGATCGAGCCCGGGTACTTAACATTTTGAGGTATGTATGTCACATCGTGCAGTGGTAACGCTACCGGCTGGTCATCAACATTCGTAGTTTCCACGACCTCTTCGCAGTAATCAGCCATGTTTCCTAAAAGAAACACAAACTTCACAAACAGATAAAATGCTGAAAGACTACGGTACCCTGATAGTTAGACAGTCCATTGTACGATCAAAGGAAAGAAAATGAAATTGAAATAAGTATTGGCGAATTTCAGGGCGCGTCAGTTGTTCGTACGTAATGGAAAAGCTAAAGCTAAGCCTAAAAGACTTCCCAGAGAGAAACTCAGTTTCAACATCCAACAATCAGATAGACTCTACAGTGTGGAAAGTAGAGTGATATCATTCACAGCCAAGGTCGTAATTACCAATAGCGCCATCAAAGTTTCCGAAATTACGTAGGCCCTATAGCTGCGGAATACCTCATTCTAAAGCAGTGCAACTCGAACAGTAAAGTTTTTTAAATACCTAGAAAGAAAGCCCCATTCACGGATTAATGCAATAACCGCCATGATTTGGATCATCCGAAAACTATGTTCGAAGTAGCGTTCGTGCAATTACTATGGTTTAACGGACTTCTTCTTTCTGGGGCTGTGACGCCGAACCTTTCAAATAGATCTGAAAGGCGTTTCCAATAGATCTGAATAGTGCGTATCTCGGCGTCGCACAATTGCTGTTGCTCTACGATCAGACTGATTCAGTCTGCCCCAGATCCCTGATTTTGTACACCCTATGCTTCATACTGGGTACCCTAACCCAAATAAGTATTGACTATTTGAGTGAAGCTCACAAATCAACAAATCAAAATTCCTTTATAGTGAAGTAGGTCAGAGTTTGGTGCCTGCAGATGTCCGTCGTTTGGCATAGGAAACCCAGCGTTAGGCACATGTCAGCGAACTGTCAACTTGGATAGCCGTCTGAGTGGATGGCTCTAGATCTAATTGTGGGGAATGAGGTGGTGAGAGTCGCGGGGCACTGCTGTGCTTTTGTGATGATAGGCTGGCCTGATCGCACTATGCTAGACAGCCTCTCGGGCTGTGGGTGGAAGGAAGATGGTAGGTGAGAGATTCCGACCCGATGTCAATGGCAAAGAGAGTGCCCTTAGCTAACGTTCTTAGAGTTCTACATAGTGCTGAACTAACCTGGTATCTTCATACAAACAGTAGACTGTACACAGGTTTTATTCAGAGCAATCGTAGACACTGTACGTTGTGGATGGACAAAACAGACTCATTTACAAAATGGGAAACACCTTAAACTAAAACTTCTTGAGAACCTGTTAGAAAAGCTGACTTGCTAAATCGTTGTCCTTTATGGTCCCTGCCATAAACCTATACATCTTTACGGGTCACGACGAATTAGGTCGATTCATGGAAATGGGCCCAGAATAATAAAACTAAATAGAAAAGGTACGCTGTGCCTGACAGCAGAGAAATACTAAGAAAGTTTACAAAGTCTCCCCCCACAAAAACGGTTTTCCCCGAAAAAAACCATCATGAAAAAAATATTGACCACCCAAAAAGGAACCTAATTAAAAACAAACCAAGCACTACCGTCCGTACTTTTCCGTACTATAGCGTTTACCACGCACTATGTAACTTTCAGTACTTTCACATTTACCATGCTCTACTTTCAAACTAGAACATTTACCAAGCACTATTTAACTCTCAATCTCAATAGGCTACTAGAATATTTTAAAAAGCACTACATAACTCACACTTGAATTTGCATCACCGGTAACAGTTCTAAGATCTAATTCCAAGATCTAGCCACTCAGAATACTTTTTTTTCACTTTTTCTATGGCTGACAAAAAATTGGAGAACACGCAATAATCATTTAGACTGTGAAAGAAAAACATCCGGCCAAAACCGGAAAGCTTGTTAAAAGTAAAAGTTTTATTTGAAGTTGATTAGATGTTCGATTTAGGGGTAGGAAGGCATGCTGAAGACGATGGTGAAAACCATTTTCTCGACGGACAAGTAGTTCGCCCGAAATCCGGCCAAAACCGGAAAATTGTTAGAAGTTAAAGTTTTATTTGTAGTTGATTAGATAACCGATTTAGGGGTAAGAACAGATGCTGAATCCGTGTGTGGCAATCGTATTTTACCCGGACATATAGTTCGACCGGAATCCGGCTGGAGTCGGAAAATTTGTTATAAGTTAAATTTTTATTTGAAGTTGATTAGATGTTCATTATTGGGGAAAGAAGATAACCTGAGTTCGTTTTTGAGCTTTCTTTTTTCGCCGGACAGGTAGTGCTGGAGTTCAGCCGAAATCGGGAAATTGGCAGAAGTGGCAGGAAGTTTTCGTCAAAACAGATATGACTTATAGGGGTAAACACACATGCTGAATCCATATCTGAACTTCGTTTTCTCACATGATTAGCTATTTGGCCTTAATCTGTTTTTGAATTTTAATAGTAAAAATGTTCAGGGAGTCTACAGATTTCGTCAAAACAGATGTGACTTATAGGGATAAACACACATGGTGAATCCATATCTGAACTTGGTTTTATCAGATGATTAGCTATTTGGCCTTAATCTGTTTCTGAATTTTAATAGTAAAAATGTTCAAGGAGTCTGGCGAAGACAAGAACCAGTTGTCTGGATCAAATATTGACTTTTTGGGATCCCATCGAAACCTTTGGTCTTGTTATGTCCGCAACCAAACGAATGCTTTTATTTTGCAAAATATGGATCCTTTTATGATTAGAAAAAAAATTGCTAGCCAATGAACACAACCGTAATCACTGTAAGGACGAACAAAGGAAAAATAAACAATTTTTAAAATCTGAAATGGAAATGTTTTTCTTACTCGTCTTAGAATTCCTAGCCCCCTAGCCATTTTTGCACCAATAATACTACAATGTTTTTTCCGACTAATATGATTATCTAAATAAAACCCCAAATATCTCATTTCAAAAACTTGTTTAATGGGCAAATCTTCGAAAAAAAATGTCATTGTTATCATTTAGTAACCTACCTGTTCGACTAAAAATAATATAATTTGTTTTAGATGTTTAGACTGCTAGGGAACTACCAACTGTAAAACTACGTAAACGTTCAAGTGCTAAGTTAGCCTTATGTACAACCTCCACCAAGCAACTACCAATAGTACCAATTATTGTTATCGCAGTGTCGTCCGCAAAAGAGGTCAGCGCCTCCTCACCGACATGTGATGCCAGCGAATTAACATAAACGAGATATAGCAGAGGTCCGAGCACGGAACCTTGAGGCACTCCGTACTTTACACCGAACTCGCTGCTCAGGATATCCGATAAAGCAACTTTGATACTTCGGCCATGCAGGTATCATGAAAGCCACTTTACACAAATACTACCTAGCCCAAGCCCGCTTAGTTTACTTAGAAGGGTATTAAATTCAACAGTATCAAAAGCCTTACGGAAGTCTACAAAAACAGTTAGAAGGACCAGGTTATTTTCAAGAGCTTTATCAACAAAAAGATGGTGTATTGCATGGCTAGTGGAATGTTTACTTCTGAAACCAAATTGGCCATCATACAGTATTTTCTTCGAATCCAGGTAATTATACAATCTCCTATAAATAACTTTTTCATAAATTTTACTAAATAAAGGTAAAATCGAAATTGGTTTCCAATTACAGGGGTCCGAGGGATCCCCACCTTTATGTAACGGTATGATTTTTTACTGTTTTAGTTTCGACGGGAAATGGTGTTTAGCAATTGACAGATTTATTAAATACACTAGTACTGGCAAAAGGTACACCGACACAATTTTAAAAGCCTTAAGGTTCAGGACGAATTTGATTTAAGACCACTAACAATTTTATCAACTTCTTCAACAGTACACGGTTCAAACTCAAAACCATTCTGCGTACCCGAAGGATCAATGTTAAAAGTGTTATCACCGCCACCTCCAGACACCTCTTTCTCTATGTCATTACCAATCTTCGAAAAATAATCAGCCATATGATTTGCTATTTCCAGTTTATCATCAATTATTCTGTCGTTAATTTTTAGTTCGATGATACTTCTATCTTTTTTATCAGATCCAATTACTTCACGGAAAATCCCCCACGTATCTCTTATATTACCTTGCTTACTTTTCAAAGGTTTAAATAATAATCATTCTTTGCATTTCTTCTTGTTTTATTTACAAGATTTCTGAACTCTTTGAAATCATTTAAAGCAACTTCAGACGGGCTCTCTAGATATTGGCAATATAACTTGTTTCTTTGACTTATTAAACTCAAAACTTCATCATTAATCCATGGCTTTCTCGGTTTAGATTTCTTATAATTAATTTCTTTAACAGGGCAATTTTTTTTCCAATACAGGGTAAAGGATATCTGAAAAAATATTGAAAGCTTTTGAAGCATCGTCCTTTTCATTGTAAACCACCTCCCAATCCAACGAACTAATTTTATTTCTTCTTTTATTTTAACAGTTTGATAACTTCTGTAACGAACAAAGAAGTGGTAAGTGGTCCGATCCAGAGTAGGTTAATACGTCACACGTGCTATCCTCCACCAAACCTTCACTAACGAATATATTATCAATCAAAGTTGCAGAATGCTCAGTTACATAGTTATTCGGGATGGAATAGGATTTATAGGGAAAAGACCAAGTGAAAGCATGAGGTTAAGGAAATCCAAATTGTTGGCTTGAAGATCTAATAAATCAAAATTAGAGTCTCCCATGATTACCGTTTTATCAAAACTTTGAATTATTTTTTAACTTAAAGTTTCCAGTTCTTCTATAAAAAAAAATCTGGGCTAGCACTGGGGGGTCTGTACACTAAAGAAATAAAAAGTGGATCATTATTACTTATCGCTATCTCAATAGTAAAAGTTTCAATCTTACCTTCAATCCATAATGACAAATCTTTCCTTACTTTGAATTTTACACCGTCCTTGATTATGAATGCTAAACCTCCCCTTCCCATCGCTGACCGGGTCTTGGAAATCAGTGTGTAACCTGGAAAATTAAAAAACAAATCAGGACACTGTTCACAAATAAATGATTCACAAATACCTAGCACTTGTACCTTAGTGTCCAGTTTATTAATTAGATCAGCTCAGACCTCATGTGAAGTAGTTAAATGGGAATTCCACTGAAGAATCTGGAACCCGGACACCATAAAGGGAGGTGGGGTATCATCTTCTGCAATATATTTACTTAGCCTCACTGGCTGTTTATCAGTAAACTCCGACCGACCACCAACATCACTCGACAGAATATTATCTAACGAAAAACGGATATTTTCTAACTGAAGTAATCGCGAAGACATTCATAAATAAATCAAACTAGTTACTATTACAGAACTATGACGACGGAAAACTAAAGAACACATTTCTACGATACTAACAAAAACAAACGGAATACATTTAGATCAGATGTCGTCACGACACCACAGTCTCCGCGATTGATTGTCAGTTTGGGATCGAGCAAATATGCGGCTGCGATCGGACCAGACTTTATGGTTGCCTAACTTATCACGCGCCAATTGCAGGATTTCACGTCGTTTCTTCGTCAGACTTTCTGACACAAATATACCAGATTTGGCCAACTTACTCTTAGTCGCAAAAAAATTTCTATCCATATCTTTAGACGAGAATTGGGCGAGTACCGGAGCAATCATATCCGGTCGCGTAGGATTGGAAGGAAGGGTAAACCGACACACTTCCACTAAATCGAGCGCTGCAACAGGTACACCCATCTTGTCCGAGATAATCCTGCTAATACACGATTTTAGGTCCGCACCCGGAGCTTGTTTCATACCACTGAAAATCAGAGAATCCATTCTTTCTTCCTGCTCAATATCATCCAGTCTGTTTTCAATTTTTTTCACTCGCTCTTCAAGAACCATGAAGCTGTTTTTCAGTGATTTGAGCTGTTCTTCGATCATGTCAAACTTCGTCTGTCTGACTGTCTATCAGACAGAATGAAACATCACCTTCTGCGCTCCTTCTATACTGTTTCGTTCTGGTGTCACTCATGTTTTGCAAAGAAAGAGATTAGAAAGATGAGTTCATGTTATTTCAAATATGCAAAGCACCTGCTCCACTTGTCGAAATAATTTCATAACCATACATTGGCGGAGAGGTTCAAATTCAAGATGCAAGAGTTACCCTTTTGGATGTTTCCTCGTCGTTATATAAAATCAAGGACAACAGGGCCCAACCAGCGCACGACGTCATCCACTGCTGCCGAAGATTGAAAATTAAGTGTCTTTTTCTGTGTGTTTTATTTATATTCTTTCATTTGCTCCGCTTTTTGGGATCCCAAAACGTAAGTGACATCGTAAAAGTTGTTCGTTTGTCCTTCTGTCTCTCTGTCTGTCTGTCCGTCTGTGCGCGTTATAACTCTCGAAGGGAATGAGATATTTTGATGAAACTTGGTGTGAGGGTTCTTTGGGTCAAGAGTAAGGTCAGGTTCGTAGATGGGCCCTGTAGCCCTACATTTAGGGGTGGGGGAGGGGGTTTAAATTAAGGGGCAAATGAAATATTTTTAAACAGATAATGTGATAGTCGATTCTGGGGTAAGAAAACATGCTGAGCACGATTGTGAAAACCATTTCGTCATCGGACAAGTAGTTAGCCCGGATTCCAGCCAAAACCGGAAAGTCTCTTAAAAGTAAAAGTTTTGTTTGAAGTTGGTTAGATGTTCGATTTATGGGTAGGAATACATGCTGAAAACAAAGGTGAAAACCATTTTCTCGCCGGGCAAGTAGTTCGCCTGGAATTCGGCCAAAGCCGGAAAGTTTGTTAAAAGTAAAAGTTTTATTTGAAGTTAATTAGATGTTCAGTTTAGGGGTAAGAAGACCACACTCATGTGAAAAGTGTTTTTTATCCGGACAACTTGTTCGCCCGGAATCAGGCCAAAACCGGAAAATTTGTTAAAAACAGAAGTTAAATTTGAAGCTGATTAGATGACAGATTTAGGGGTAAGAAGAGACGCTGAATCTGTATACGGCAATCCTTTTTTACCGGGTATATAGTTCGTTCGGAATCCGGTAGAGACCGGATTTTGTTTTATAAGTTTGAGTTTTACGTGAAGTTGATTAGATGTTCTTTATACGGATAAGGAGATACGCTGAATTCGTTTCTGGACTTTCTTTTTTTTCTTGGTAAGTATGGTAGTTCGTTCGGAATTCGGCCGAAACCGGAAATTTGGCAGAAGTAAAGCAGGAAGTTTCGATCAGTATCGTAAAAATAGATATGGCTTATACAGGTATATCTGAACTTGAGTTTAATACAGAACCGGTCGGCACAAAGATCGTAACTGTCTACAACAAATATTCAATTTTTGGGATCCCATCGGAACCTTTGGTCAAAATGGCGGGTTATAAATAAATTACTTACTAAGCACCGCAGGCAAAATTTTAAAATCTGCTATGACTTATTTCGGGCAAAGCACTACTTCCCCCCACGAAATCTAGCTTTCAATGTGGCCCAAACCCCAAAAGCCAAGCCTAAAACCCGAATGAAATCACGCGACCTTTCAGTAAATACAGCCTACTACACTACGAAAAGCGCCACAGGCAAATTTTATGGAATCCGGTATGATCACAACGTCTTTTTGGATCCCAAATGAAAGTCAGGCCACTTAGCACGAATCTGCCCGTCTGTCTTATAGTTCACGACGAATCCAGAAAAATGTGAGACAATTAGCTGGAAGTTGGTAATGCGTTTCGGTTCGACCGTTTCCGAAAAAGAAGGATTGATCATCCAGAAAAAAAAAATGAAAAAGAGCATACTTGTTCTGAATTTATAGTTTAAAAAAACAATATAAAATAAAATGACATGTTGCAATAATTCCCCGTCACTACATTTTCTCATTGCTCACGAATTCCTATCATCAAATTCTTTTCTGTTAAAATACAAAGAATCTTTGCATGAGATGTTAACCCAGTTTCTTGGTAACCCTTAACTAGCCTTACTGACTTTTCCGGGCGCACTGCCAGCCCCCAATTTAGGTTTCCTGCATGAGCGTCCAATTTAGCTGAGTTGTGGGGTCGGGCGCTCTGCGAGCGCCCACTTTACCTCAATTTTTGTGGTCGCGCACTGCGAGCGCCTACCATAGCTTTTTCCTTTCTTTGAGGGGGGTGGTACCCCCCCCCCCCCCCCATTGCGACGCCCCTGTCGGTCAGCGTAGTAACTTTTCACGAAGGTGCAACAGAAGTAGTAATTAATAGTTACTAGTTGTAGAAGGTGTAAGACGCTCCTAGTCGTTCCCCGGGTAGAGAGTAGAGGGGAACCACGACAATAGAGTAGGTCACTTCCTGAAATCTACGAGTACGTATAAGACAACGACAAAACGGGGATTGCCTTTGCAGGGATTTTGCTCGGATTTTTGCTTTATTCACGTAAACCCACTTTATTCCCATTATTGTTTACTATTACTGAAAACAGGAACACTCTACAGTCTGTTTTGCCAAACTAGTTTTATCTCACATCTAAGGCGTATTCTCGCCGTTCCCCGAGGACTCCACTTGAGAACTCCCCGCGTTTTTGTTTTTCCCGGAGGCTCACTCCCCGTATTCACGCGAGTCCCCGCTGACGGGGAATTCTCCAGTTGTCATCCCCTTCATCAAAAAGGACTCCCTTTCATACTCGGAGGGGAATCAGTTTTTGCTGGTGTTGGTACATGAAAAACTAATTAAAAACAATCAGAATGAACAAAAAAGCGGACCCAAACTAATTTCGTCAACTGCACTTTTTTTTCGAACAATATCCATTTCATAAGCATTCCCTGTGTCCTCGTTGTTTTCCTAGGCGGAGTCCGCGTGGAGTGACTCCCTCTATTATCGCCGTTCCCTTCGATTCCCCCAGGAGTCCTCGGGAAACGGCGAGAATACGCTTCTGAGGGTGATTCTGGCGGTCTGAATTTAAGCTTCGCGAGCTTATGCGCCGGCTGTTCTTATGACTGCGGCTAAAATGTACTTTGCCTTCCAAAGTTGTTCTTGCCCTCCGCTAGTTTCCGCCACTTCGAAAGCGAATCCACTTTGCGAGTAAAATTGATTTCGGCAAGTCAGCGAGAATTTATGAAGTGGGCGATCTCTTGGACTCGCTTACTTTATTTATTTTTTTTTATTTTTTTTATTTCAAATAAGGCCAACATGGGCCACAAAATAACAAAAACACACTCAACAAACAAACAAATGTAAATACGAGGTCACTTACGTGACTCCCGTCAAAAGCCCTGCGTACAACTCACGAGTCCACGCAAGCCATACAGGCAGAGAAAGCCGCATCTGAGGCCCACAAAGGATCCTAAGAAGTGGGCTAGGGGATCGGAGGATCCTGGTTTGAAGGGAAAGAATTGACCGCCTCCGAAGTTCACCAAAAGATGGAAGCCCTTCACCAACAAACATTCCCGATGCACTACAATTCCAAGGAAGACCGTGAAACCACAGGAACGAATTATTATACATAACCCGAAAAGAATTCTCACATTTCACACTGACATTACACGCAAGAGGAAGGCAGTAAAGTGGCGTGCAGTAAGCCCTGAATCCACTTTGAATCCACTTGAAAGCCACTTTATCTTTATCTGATACCACGGTCTAAAGGCGTATTCTCGCCGTTCCCCGAGGATTCCTCGGGGAATCGAAGGGAACGGCGAGAATAGAGGGAGTCACTCCACGCGGACTCCGCGTACAGAAACAGCGAGAATACGGGGAATGCTTCTAAAATGGATTTTGTTCGAAAAATGAATATGCAGCTAAAAAAATTAGTCGAGATCCACTTTATTTTTGGTTTTGTTTATTCTGATTCTTCTTAATTAATTTTACATAGCACCCACAGCAGCAAAAATTGATTCCCCTCCGAATTTGAAAGGGAATCCTTTTTGATGATGGTGATGATAATTGGAGCATTCCCCTTTCGTGGGGACTCGCGAGAATACAGGGAGTGAGTCCCCGGGACAAACAAAAACGCGGGGACTCCTCAAGTGGAGTCCTCGGGGAACGGCGAGAATACGCCTTAAGTAGTTTTTGCAGTTACCGTGGTATCTAATGCCGTTCAAAAGTTTTTGCAGTTCCCGTGGTATCTGGCCAGCTATCGCGGTGTTTGACATTCAGATACCAAGGTCCGACCATAGTATCTGAAAAGCATCTCACTTTCATCAAATTTTGTCAAATTGGCGGGAAAGAAGTTTGGCACTTAGTGATATAACTGGATTTTAGTTTGGGATGACTTCTAAAAGTGCAATTTCGGCAATAATCGTTTTTGCAGAGCAGCCGTGTATCAGATAGTGATCAGATAGCACTGTTACCGCAAAAACGACTAATTGCAGATCCAGTTACCATGTTATCAGATACCACGGTATAGAATTTTCTGGCATATTTTTTGCGTATTATTAAAGGTCGCGTCTTATTCTCTTACCAACAGCTCTCAACACTGGACTCGCGGCGCCCGCATTCATTTGAATTTTGTCAACGACGTGGGTCGCAGTGAAAAATCCAGCCCAGCTAACTATTAAACATTGAGTATTCGGTTCAAGAACAAGAATAGTTCTTTGTAATGTCTGTGGATGGATTGGTTGCTAAATGTGCTCTTTGTTTGGAGGAATTCCTGAGTGATAGTCTTTTAGAGCATGAGTTACAGTGTCATACTGTTTTCATAAAGCAGGAACCAGATGAGTTTCTTGATGTGCCATTGGAACAAACAGGTATGGCGTGGTTTTACTCTGCTTTGAATTTAAGCTATTATTTGCGTTTTTGCTCATACCATGGTATCTGTTACCACGGTAACTGGATCTGCAATTAGTCGTTTTTGCAGTTATCGTGGTATCTGATACACGGTGTTCTGCAAAAACGACTATTGCCGAAATTGCACTTTTCGAAGTCATCACAAAAGAAAAACAGATATCCAGTTACATCACTAACTGCTAAACTTCTTTCTCACCAATCTGACAAAATTTAATGAAAGTAAGATGACTTTTCAGATACCACGACCAGTTACCACGGTCTGACCGTAGTATCTGAATATCTGATACCACGATAACTGGCCAGATACTACGATAACTGCAAAAACGCCTTTTGACAGGGGTATCAGATACCACGATAACTGCAAAAACGGCTTTAGACCGTGGTAACAGATACCATGGTATCAGCGAAAATACAACTATTGTTTTTTGGCAACTTTATCAACTCTTTGATGTGAGGCGTGTTCTAGCCTTTCCCCGAGGACTCCTTGGGAATCGAAGGGAACAAGGAGAATAGAGGGAGTCACTCCATGCGGACTCCACATGTGGAAAACAACAAGAACACAGGGAATGCTTCCAAAATGGATTTTGATCTAAAAATAAATTTGCAGTTGACAAAGTTAGTCTGGATCCACTTTGTTTTCGGTTTTGTTTATTCTGATTGTTTCATTAATTTTACATTGCACAAACACCAGCAAAATTGAATCCCCTCTGAGTTTGAAAGGGAGTCCTTTTTGATGATGGTGATGATAATTGGAGCATTCCCTGTCCATGAGGTCACCAGGACAAGCAAAAATGCGGGGACTGCTCAAGTGGAGTCCTTGGGGAACAACGAGAATACGCCTTTGGTGATCTTTCGGAAGTTGCATTTTTGCAATACCATGGGATCTCATAGGGGCGTCACAAGGGAGGGGGGTGCAGCCCCCCCCCCCACCTTTTAGAGATTTGGTGAAATTTTACTAAAATTGTTCGGTATTTTTTCGATATATTTACGGGGATTCGGTAGTTAGAAAGAATCTTAAATAGGGTATCTGTACAAATCTCTTCGTTATAATGACGGGATTCAGTATAATTGCCAGTATTCAGTAGTTATGACAAATTTGGTGAGAGAATTTACTGAAATCATTTGGTAATTTTTCGATGCTGGAACTATTCGGTATATTTATGGAGATTCCATAGTTACACAGAATCCCGACTAAGCTATTGGTTCACAATTATTCGGTGTCATGATTGGGATTCGGTCATTTATTCAGTATAATTTCCAGGATTAGGAACTTTCGACGGAAGTATATCGAATATGAATATTTTTCGGTAGTCTTTCGATGCCAAAAAATTTGGTATAATAACTGTGATACGCTAGTTATACATTTCGATATATATAATTGCCAGTATTCGGTAGTTATGACGAATTTGGTGAGAGAATTTACTGAAATCATTTGGTAATTTTTCGATGCCGGAACCAGGGGCGTCCCGACACCTTTCTGAGGGGGGGGGGGGAGCTTCAGAATTTTACCGGAATTTTTCGAGCTTTTACCGGAATTTTTCGAGGTTTTACCGAAAATTCTCGTAGTGACAATCTCTGCAGAAAGTCTAGAATACTGTCGTGTTCTGACTTCGATTACGTATTGTAAACATTAGTAAACAAAAAAAGGCTCGTTAACACTTAAAACAAAACAAAAAATCTGACATTCAACACACCCTACACATTTATTCGACGCCTTTTAACCATTTTCCATTTACCGTCAACACATCCAATTTCACACTCATCACACTCTTTCAACACGCTGGTCAGCCATTGTTGAACGCAAGGTGGTGTTAACGAGCTTCATCTTGCAAAAAATTTGTTTCCCTTTTGCTGAGGTAACAGGGATTGTCTTAGCCAGCTTGAACGCTTTCCATACTTGTGGTAAGACGTCTTTATGTTGACGAGAGACCTCGAGTATATCTTCAAACTTTTTGTTTGTTTCGAGGCTCTCCCGGCGACTTTCTACATCACGTCGAAACAAGGCTAATTCGTTTAATGGCAGTTGCAGCCTGTGGCTCAAGTGCCATATACCGTTGCAATTCCGTCTGTCGGTCGGTCCGGTTTTTTTGTCACCCTTTTTCGAGTTAGGGTTCTTCCAGATGTGCTAGGACAATGAAACTTAGCAGGCATATCAGGGACCCGACCCAACTAACCTTGAATAATCAGTTACCCGATCCATTCATCTGCGGGGGAGTGGAGGGCGGGGAAATCTGGGAAATTTAGGGCAGTTGGTCACACTTTTTCGAGTTCCAGATACTTCCAGATGTGCTAGGACGATGAAACTTGGCAGGCATACTAAGGTCCCGAATAACTAACTTGGAAATAATCAATTTTTTGATCCGATCATCTGGGGGGGGGGGGGTGAAGGCGGGGGAATCTGGAAAATCGAGTAGTGTGTAACCTTTGAACTGGTGATCGGATTGGAATGAAACTTGATAACTTAATTAAGGACATATCTTTGATGTCCTATTTGGAGTCCGGACCGGATTCGGTAGCTATGGGGGAGTTGGGGGGGGAGACCGGAAATCTCGAGAAACGGTTAGAATGGAGGGATCGGAATGAAACTTGCTGGAACAAGCATCTGCCCCAAATAAATCGTTTACACAGTTGGACTGGATCTGCACCCTTCGGGGGGGGGGGGGGGGTTGAGGGGAGTTTCACTGAATTTCGGTGATGTCAGTTTTATACTGGAGAGATCGGGATGGAACTTCGTGGGAATAACAAACAGATGCTCTGGATAATTCTTTTTCAGAACTGGATTGGCTCCGGCGACTGTGGGGGAGTTTGAGGGGGGGGGGGGGACTTTCGAAAAAATTGGCTTAGAAATCGCCACTTTCAAAAGCCGACTTCCGTAAAGTGCCAATCTTGACCGCAAAGTAAGAAAAATACTTTTAAGCAAAATTTGCATTTTCATGATCTCCATGAGCTCATTATCATTTTTGCCTAAAGGGTTTTGCTTACAAATGAAGCTCCAGCTCCCTTAAAGTGCGCATGTTAACTTCAAAGTCGAAAAGTACTTTTTATCAAATAATTCATCTCAACTTATAATAGCGGATTCAACAGCTATGGTGGAGTTGGGAGGGGGTGATCGGAAATCTCCAGAAATGGTTAGAATGGAGGAATCGGAGTTTAACTTCCTGGGAAGAACAAGCATTTATTCTAGATAAATCGTTCGCACAGTTGGACTGGATCCGGACACTGGGGGTGGAGGGGGGCCTTCCGGAATTCCGGTGATGGCGTTTTTCAAGACGAAACTTGGCAGGCAGGCATATCAGGGACCCGTTGAATCTGACAGAGCCCTTACCTACTACATACAGTTGCAAGTACCATATGAGCTTACAGCTGTTGTTGAACTCTTCTTGGTTCACCGGTATCACCGGAAAGGAGTCGAGAAAGCTGTCGGCGGTTTTGGATTCACATTCAGCCGAATTCCGGTAGATTCTGCGGGGTAAATTCCGGTAGATTCCCTGAGCCAAATTCTGGTAGATTACGTGGGGTAAATTCCGGTAGACTGCCTCAGACAAATACCGGTTGATTCCTTGCGAAAGATTTAGCGTAGATTCAATGAGCAAAATCCGGTACTTCCCTGAGCTGAATTCTGGTAGATTTCGTGTGGTGAATTCCGTTAGATTCCCTGAGACAAGTTCCGGTAGATTCCTTGTGAAAGATATAGCACAAATTCTAGTAGATTCCCTGAGCTGAATTCTGGTAGATTCCGTGGGGTAAATTCAGGTAGAACCCCTCAGACAAATTCCGGTAGATTCCTTGTGAAAGATTTAGCATAGATTCCATGAGCAAAATCCGGTAGCTTCCCTGAGCCGAATTCTGGTAGATTTCGTGGGGTGAATTCCGGTAGATTCCCTGAGACAAGTTCCGGTAGATTCCTTGTGAAAGATGTCGCAGAAATTCCGGTAGATTCCCTGTGCCGAATTTCGTGGATTCCGAGGGGTAAATTCCGGTAGATTCCCGGAGACAAGTTCCGGTAGATTCCTTCTGAAAGATTTCGCACAAATTCCGGTAGATTCCCTGAGCCGAATTTCGTAGATTCCGAGGGGTAAATTCCGGTTGATTCCGTGAGACAAGTTCCGGTAGATTCCTTGTGAAAGATTTAGCGTAGATTCCATGAGCAAAATCCGGTAGGTTCCCTGAGCAATAATCCGGTAGATTCCCTAAAAATCATCAAGTTCAGGTGAATTTGACAAATTTTAACTGGCGCGGCTTCGCCGCACCAGTCAAAATTTACCGGAATTTGTTCCCACAGGCTTTCTGGGGGGGGGGGGGGGTGCTGCACACACACCCTCGGGACGCCCCTGGCCGGAACTATTCGGTATATTTATGGAGATTCCGTAGTTACACAGAATCCCGACTAAGCTATTGGTTCACAATTATTCGGTGTCATGATTGGGATTCGGTCATTTATTCAGTATAATTTCCAGGATTAGGAACTTTCGACAGAAGTATACTGAATATGAATATTTTTCGGTAGTCTTTCGATGCCAAAACAATTTGGTATAATAACCGTGATACGGTAGTTATACAGAATCCCGAACATTTTATCGGTCTAAACTTATTTGGTACAATAACTTGGATTGAGTAATTTCTTCGTTATAATTGCCAGGATCCGGAAGTTACCACGAACCTCGAAACTCAGAAGAGGTTGAGCGAAGCACTCGTCGCAGACAGAAGGGATGATCTATGAAATCATCGATAGTCCTTACTTTCATTTTGGATCCCAAAAAGATTCTACAATCATAAATATTTCGAAAACTCCGCCTGCAACAAATTTCGTAATATTCTCTATTTTGTGGAAAGGCGCGTCATTTGACGTTTTAAGCAAGTTTTAGGATTGAGATTTCGAAACATCAAAAGCTAGAATTTGGCTGGAAATAAAATTTGGCAGGAAAAAGCAAAAAAAAAATTCGCCTGCAGCGCTCACTTTATTTTATTATGGGTAGTATATTGACTAGACTATAGTTGCTGCTGCTGCCGGAACGTCGCTCCATTCGGTTTCTGGAACTTCTTAGAGTCTCGGTATTTAATCAGCGGTAAATGATAGAATTTGTAAGAGAAGCAGTTAAATTTTAGCCTACAGAATTTCTCTCGATTTAATTTGCCTGCGGCGCTCGATTTAATTTTCTATTTGCTATAACAGATAGAAGCTGTTACTGCAATCATACCCGGCAATATATTCTCCAAGTGGGCTTCTCCACTACGCCGCCTAGTAGTTGGCTGATCGTCTTTCATGCTGCCCTTTATTGTTACTCTTCCTACGTAATCGTTTCTGTTCCATAATTTAAAGCTCGAAATCTTAGTTCTGGGATTCGGTAAAATTTTTGAAAGATTCGGTAAAATTTTGGCTCGGCACCCCCCCCCCCCCACCGAAAATGTACTTGCGACGCCCCTGCTCATACCATAGTCTAAAGTTGTTTTTGCAGTTACTGTGGTATCTGATACCACAATTAAAAACTGTTCTTGCAGTTATTATGGTATCTAGCCAGTTTTTGTAGTATCTGATGTTCAGATACAGTAGAGGTATGCTTATGTTGAATGTTTGCTGATATTGGACTTTTGTGCACTTGCTGTGTCTCGAGCTAACTACCAGTTAGCCAAAGTAGGTAAATTAAGGGTATCTGGAAACATCTGAATAGGTAACTGCAGTGTTCACATTAAAGTAACTGTTCACATAAACATACCTCTACTGCACCACGGTCTGACGGTGGTACAGTAACTGATTTTGGCATCTGAAAAAGTAATCTCACTTTCACCATTACCAACAAAAGATCCTAGGTTTTTGTCAAATTGGGTGGGAGAGAAGTTTGGAACTTAGTAATAGTTGCGTTTTTGCAGATACCATGGTATCTGTTACCACTTTAACTGGATCTGCAATTAGTGGTTTTTGCAGTTATCGTGGTATCTGATACACGGTGCTCTGCAAAAACGATTGCACTATTTGAAGTTATCCCAAAAGAAAAACAGATATCCAGTTACATCACTAAGTGCTAAACTTCTTTCTCACCAATCTGACAAAATTTGATGAAAGTGAGACGACTTTTCAGATACCACGACCAGTTACCACAGTCGGACCGTAGTATCTGTATATCTGATACCACGATAACTGGCCAGATACCACGATAAGTGCAAAAACGCCATTTCACCGTGGTATCAGATACCACGATAACTGCAAAAACGACTTTAGACCGTGGTATCAGATACCACAGTATTAGCGAAAACGCAACTAATGTGACTGGATATCAGTTTTTCTTTCGGAATTACTTAGAAAAATGCAGTTTTGGTAATTGTCGTTTTTGCAGAGCGACCCTGGTAGCAGATACCACACGTAACTGCAAAACGACTAATTCTGGATCCAATTACTGTTGTAACAGATACCTATATATCTGCAAAAACATAGCTAGTGTTGAGCAAGGGTTGATATAGTCTGAACTAATCTCCGCCAGTTATCCATGGCTCATGATTATAGCGGTAGTTAATATTTTAGAGGGTATACGGGTATAAAAGGGTAGCGCGGGTGGTGTGAGGCGGTGCTTTACCTTCGGTGGTAGAGCTATATACAATACAGGCTGCTTTATAAATGAATGTTTATTTTACCTTAATCGACGTTACTAATTCCACTCCTAGTACTGACCATGAATACTGGAACTCATTTAATAAGAATAGTGACGACGAACGAAGACTCAAGACGAAGACTCAGCACTAAGACCAAAACTCCAAACTGCAGAACTGAAGAACTAAAACTCAAAACTAAAACTAAAACTAAAACTAGAACTAGAACTAACTCCGCGAGTCCAACTCCCGGTTAATATAACTTTCCTTGATCCCGGTTGTGCTTACCTTAATTGTGTATAAACATTTAGCAATCTTGCACTTGCGTGAACCCAGTATTGCTTACCTTAATTGTGTAGGAACATTTAGCAATCTTGCACTTACGCGAAACCATAGTTCTGCACTCGTCATCAAACGCTTAATCGTGGTGACGTATACCGAGGGAGTTGTGACTTGCGGATCATTACATACAAGTGTTACGAACATTCGTTATATGATGTTGTTTGTTCTTTGCTAACCTTCAACAACCCTTTAGTTCTTTGACTTACTATTAAGGGTTGGCAGAGTCTAAAGATCTCAGGCTGTTTCAGAGATTCATGACTTTCTTGTGGCCTCATGATAGAAACAGGAAAATTCGAGAATAAATGAGTAGGGTGAACCAGGGCAATTCCGGACACTTTTGACAAAATTTCTGCTTAAAAATTCCTGTTCAGTAGGTATTGCAGTTAGCTGCAGTATTTTGATTTTGTGAACGTAGCTGGCTTTCTCAGCTTCCACCTTCAATATCCAAACATGAAAAGTTTGATACCCTAATGGGTGTCAGAGTACTTTCTTTCATGAATCCAGAGTGTCCGGAATTACCCCACCATGTCGGAGTAAATCCGGACGACGTGATGAAAATGGTGAACATTTATTCAAACAATGTTTACAATGGATACGTCAGCTACGATTCTTCGTCAGCGATATTCCGGCCCTTCTTGTCAAGGGTCAAAGGTTCCTCAACAGCCTGTCAGGCTGTCAATCCTGTAATCAAACAAATCAAACATAAACAAACCTGTAATCAAACAGGTTTGTTTCCTGTAATCAAACAGGTTTGTTTCCTGTAATCAAACAGGTTTGTTTCCTGTAATCAAACAGGTTTGTTTCCTTCCCCGACGTAGAGCCAGAGGATTGACAGCCTGACAAGAAACTTGCCAAGAAGGGCCGAAATATCGCTGATGAAGAATCGTAGCTGACGTATCCGTTGTAAACATTGTTTGAATAAATGTTTCAAAGTCAGCTTGGGCTCAAAGAATATTTATCTACGAAGAAAATGGTGAAGATGTACAGTACAAAATCTGAAATTTATACGCCTAATAGAAGACATGGAAAGAATTGCACTATAGCAGTTTGGTTGGATTATGTGACTCCGCCACCAAGAAAATTGACTTTGCGCAAATGTTTTTAGTACAGTAGAATATGCTGTGCAATGAAGGAGATAGGAATTTTATCAAACCTGGTCTGGAATTTAGTTTAATCATACAGGAAATTACCATGCACCAAAATCGTATTCCTTCGATCCCATTAATCAATGAAAACCTGATTTGTAAGCAATTTGTGTGAGCATAAACTTTTATTGAAAATCAGTCGGATATATGAAATAACTAGGCTAGCCTTCAAAACGCTTGCAGCTGGGCAATACCGTGGGCGGGTGCCCACAGGTCGCCTACAGAATGCAACCAGGTTGCGAATAAAATTATTCATTCAAATACTGACTCGTCCATTGCTTGAATCTCGGCTTGAATGAACTTCTTATCCCGTTTAGCCTTGTTTCACCAACAGTCTACAACCCAAAGAAGAAAATCGACCGTCTTCACGAAAAATTGCGGTGCTTCGAACCTCCTTGGTCTTTCACCGACTGGCGGACAACATAGGAGGGGAGGGGCATACCCATATGCGACGCCCGTGTCTATGTTACTCGCATTCACGAATTCGTTTAAAAGATCCACGGTCTATACGTCCTTCATAAAATCCGATGACGAGTTGACGCTAGACGCGCTAGAGGAACAATAACAATCACACGTGAGATGGGGGGATAAGTTATCTGACGGGTGAGTAAGTGATTAGGCTTTCGCTTCATATCGAGTCGCGCATTAGCCCTTCAGTCAGCACTCAGCACTGAAGTCGGAAGCCAGGAATGACAAACTTGAAGACGCTTGACAGAACAAAGTTGGGTAAAGCGAAAAGAGGGGAAGAGGCACTTTAAACAGTTTTAAACATGGTTAGACCTAGAGGAATTGAAAATAGCAAAACAAACCTGGATAAACGTACACGAAGAAGTAACGTGTCATTGTTTTTTTTTTTACAATAGCGCACCTAGCGGCCAAAAAAGAACTAATCTGAGAGGAATTTTATGAGGGGCGTATTTGCAATGGATGCGGACGCGCACATGTACATTACCTTTGAGCGTCAGAAACTCCTTTTTTTATGATATTCGGAGTTTTCTTCGGAAGTTTTCGTCCTTGATGAACGACTGTATTCATACCACCTTCTTGTCACTTAAATTGTACTTATTGCACCCTTTAGACTAAATCGTGCTCTATTAAGTCCTCATTGCATAAACTGGAGCCTAAAATGTGGTTCACAGATAAAAATAAATGAGAGAAAACACACAATAATGAACTTAAAGATGAAATTGTAGTTCAGAATTACCCCTCCTTGACGAAATTTCCCTCTCGACTTCGTCTGGAATTACCTCAGAAGCGTCTTGAAAAGGGCAATTCCGGACAGGTCTTTTCCCCTGCAAGAAAATTACCAGAGATTCCCTACTCATTCCTATACTACCACAATTCTTCGTTTCCCAGATCCAACAAACTGTTCGAAATTTAGGCGCATCTCCTTCAGGGTAGCAAATCTTTTTTCAACCATTGCACCACTGACGCTGCATCGCCTGATCAAACGGAAAAAATTCCGAAAACCTGCAGAGGCCCTTCCCACTTGAGATATATACAACGGATAGGTCAGCTAACGTACTAACGTTAACGTTAGATAAGTATAACTGATTGACTCTTCACTCTGAAGAACGTGGTACTTCCAAGCCTGGTTTTGAATGGGGAGATCAAGGGGGTTGATGAGCTGGGATTGTCTGCTGTAATCTGTTTCTGAGAACAGCCCTATGAATGCCATTGGGCTGTTAATGGATGGGAGGTCCAAGGGCGTCACGACTAGGGGCCCCCCCCCCCCCGAATGTTGTCGGCCAGTCAGTAAAAATATCTGAGTCGGCGGGAAGCTCCGCGATTTTTCGTAAAAACAGTCGATTTTTTTCTTGGAAACAGTCGATGTTTTTAAAAACAGTCGGTTTTTCGTAAAAATAGTCGATTTTTCTTAAAAATAGTAGTTTCTCCTAAAATCACCCGATGTTTTGTCAACACAGTTGTTTTTTCTCAATAATAGTCGTTTTTGTCTGCAAAAACAGTCGGTAAAAAGACCAGCCATTTGGTAAATACCTTGCCCCCCCCCCCCCCCAAACATTTTATCTAGTAACGCCTCTGGGGAGGTCTCTCCTAATGTTTCGTTGGGAGGCTTGATCTGAAACTTCGTTTCCGTTGGGATGGGACATGTGAAACCTGATGACGATATCTATCCGTCTCAGTTCTCGGATTAGGTCTCCTTGAAGAATCGAACATCATAGCCTGGTACCACCAAAGAAGAGGGAGAGAAAAACGGCGAAAGCGTTCAACTGCGAAAGCACTTAATGAGCACTCTTAATGCCACGAAATACGGCACAGTCACCCAACTTCTTTCGGAGGGAGGGGCCATCCGGCCAATAATACAGAGCCGGGTTTAAAGATCTAATCCAAACATTCTGTTTACCTTCTCTTACTGATCGGAAGCCACCTGTTCATTTAGATTTGAACTTGATTGCCGGGTTGCTGTTTTGGCTCGAGAAAAAACCACGCAGGACGTCTTCTTTTCTAGATGACGAAATTGTCCATGTTTGATTAGCAAAGAATTATAAGACTTAATTGATTATTTGTTTTATGTCTTCAGGAGTACCACTCTGGTCTTGGCTTTTTAATTTATTTGTATTTGTAATAAACAGTTGGAGCATTAGACGGAAATTATTATTTTGATCCTTGGCTCATCGTGCCATAAGGGCTGTCCCGGATAATCGGGTGAGATTTAGTCCAGGCCGAATTGTTTGAAACCTAGGAAATTTGGTGGGTTTTTTTATTTGCTCAATGATTGACGGTGTTTTTCTGTAGTTTTGAACATTCATAGTGGCAGTAGGGAGGGTTATCATTGTGTGTGTGGTAGAAAGACCATTTTTTGTGGTCCGCTTTAACTGTGACTCTCTCTTGCAGAACTTGTCGATATGTCTCACAAGGAAGACGAGGAGGATCCTGTATGGTCTGCCGAGCAGTACTGTGGCCTGTCATTGAACGACTCTGCCTCTACCTCGAACTGTCCCAGTTCACCGCCCATATTTATAAGTAATGATGTCGCAACCTTTAGCGTTGACGGTGATATTAGTTGTCATACGGCTACTTCCAAGGAGCCAGCTAAGTTGGAACACTCCAGTGTGCTGAGTGCTTCTGCTGCTGAGTCAAGAGATGAGTCGTCAAGCATTGATGGTGACGAGTTAGTTGGCAGCAGGCCAGAGAAATCCAGCAACATGAAAAAACTTGACCCTGCCGAAGAACAGAAATTGGGAACCAAAGGAAAAGAAAGATACGTCAAAAACGACGGCAGCTTTGACAGCGCTTTCGACTGCAAATGCAGACGCAACTGCACCCAAGCCCTTAACCCTGACAGAAGGAAAGTATTGTATGAGATGTTTTGGAAACTGGGATCGAAGGCAGCTCGGTCTGCCTATATTGCAGCACATGTGAATGAAGGACCTAAGAAAAGACAGACGATTCAAGGGCAGTCTAGAAGAAACAATAGCCGCAACTATACGATGGATGGCAAACCTGTCTGTCAGCAGGCCTTCGTTCAAACACTTGGGATTAGCCGCACTCAGGTTGATACAGCGCTTAGGAAAGCAAACTGCGGGGACCTTACTGATAGAAGAGGTTTTGCTCCGATAACACATAAACTGTCAGGAGAAACATTGGAGTAAGTCGTTGCTGAAGTTTAATTCTCAAGTTTATTAAGCATTGTCCTAATAGGTGTTGTAAGGTGTATTACGGCGTATAAAGCTTATTACAGATTCCTCTTTTCCTCGGAGCGCGCTGTAATAAGGTGAATAAAGGAAAATAGACTAGGGCTCTATTCTGGCTTATGCAGGGCCAATCAGATCGCTTGGTTGGTTTCGCCAGCGGGCCGAGGAAAGAGCAGCGTCGTCAGGGTTGCCACGGGAAGCACTAAAGTTCTACTTTGGTGGAAGCTGAAGAAACAACTTTTCTAAAAAATAACACGTTTTGTTCTGTTGCGACTGCTTACTGCCAGTTCAAGGACTTGTGCTGTCCATCCGTAGATTTACTTGCTTTTTACAATATATTGGGCGTCAAATTGTACTGGTGTACTTCAAGTAACACTAAGAGCACTTTTCTGATCTTCAGAAACTTGAAAAACTGTATGAGCGTGGCAACACTGCACGCTGCATTGATAAGAACCTCTCTGGTTCGTATTTGAACGGGCGTGTGTATTAAGACGTAAATATCGCGTATAGCGTTATTCAGCTTATTACACCTATTAGGACAATGCTTTAGAGCTTTGGTTTGGAGGCAAAACGAATGCTGAATCCATAGTTGCGTTTTTGCAGATACCATGGTATCTGTTACCACGGTAACTGGATCTGCAATTGGTCGTTTTTGAAGTTACCGTGGTATCTGATACACGGTTGCTTTGAAAAAATAACTATTGCCGAAATTGCACTTTTGGAAGTCATCCCCCCCAAAAAACTGGTATTCAGTCACATCACTAAGTGCCAAAGTTCTTTCCCGCCAATTTGACAAAAATTGAGGAAAGTGAGATCACTTTTCAGATGCCACGATCAGTTACCGCGGTCGGACCGTGGTATCTGAATATCAGATACCACGATAACTGCAAACGCCTTTTGAACGCAGTATCAGATACCACGATAACTGTGAAAAGGTTCAAGGTTCAAGGTTTAATGTACACTTCTTTATAAAATCAAAATAAATAGAGGGTCAAGCCGGGGACACAAGGTCGATTGACAAAAACCCGGTACAATATATAACACACATATTTTACATATAACTAATTATATAAATAAATGTTAATAATTCCATGACTCACCACCAGAGGGGAACCCGCCCCACAAACCCACCGACACTCGGTAGGATCAACCCGAAATCCCACAAACAAAAAACAATGCGCAAGCGAGGGTTACCGATGGCCGGCAACTCATATAGAACCCAACCAAAACATATCAACATCATACAAATAAGAATTTACTTTATTTTTTATTTTTTTTATCGATGATTCTTGAATTTATTTATAAGTATAGAATGAAGTTGCTTTTTTATATTTGGAAGAGATTTGCTGCAATCAATATGTGGTAGATACAGATGCCATGAGCCCGTGATCGAAAATATGGTGAGAACCGCGATCTCTCAGTGGTTACTTTAAGGTGCTGCATTTTCCATTTATGACGGGTTTCATAAGCATGGTCAGGTTGCTCAGGGAAAAAATTACTCGAACGAAAGTACGAAGGTAGTTCCGACCGGTCATATTTTATCTTAAATAGAAAAGAATGAAGAGTGAATAATTCTGAAACAGGCAAAATATTAGTTAACAAATATAGAGTTTCAGTTGTAGTTTTGTTAGGATAAGAAGAAGGGGACGGTAAATATTTTTGTAAAATTCGAAGAGCCCGGTTTTGAAGAGTCTGTATCGGTTTCACATGATATTTGAATGTTGCCAAATAAATCATAGGACAATACGTAAGATGCGAATGTATCAAAGCAAAATAAATTAGGCGTAGAATTTAATACGGGAAAAAATGTTGAAACCTCCGCATTATACCAACTTCTTGTGCAACTTTAACCCGGGATCTTCTTTATACGATGGATTTTTATCAATAATTATACCAAGATACCGGAGTGAAGTTACCCTTTGAATTTGAATATCTGTAGCCTGATCAGTTATTGTTGAAATTCCTTTTGCTTTGTGTCCAATTCTACTATAAATGATAAATTTCGTTTTGGCGGCATTTAGTGACAAACGATTAGCTTTTAGCCATACAATCAGTTGGGAAAACACGATTTGCAGCTTCTCTTTGACATCCTCTTCCGACTGTCCTGCAGCTGTTGATCCGGTATCATCAGCGAAAAGGACGTTCAGACCGTTGTTTTCTGTCGCTGATGGAAGGTCATTTATGTATATTAGGAAAAGCAGTGGCCCCAGAATTGAACCCTGGGGGACACCAATATTTGACAATTGACACTTGGGAGCGACCTGATAGGTAAGATGCGATAAAATCGTGCGCTGGTCCTCGTATCCCACCATGGCTTAATTTATATAACAATATTTCGTGACAAATCGTGTCGAATGCCTTCTCAAGGTCCAAAAAAATACTCGCCGGAATCAATTTTTTATCAAAACATTCGTGAATAAATTGGATCATAGTCAGGATGGCATCTTGCGTACTATGTCCCTTTCTAAACACAAACTGATTTTTTGAAAAATAATCTTTCGAAGTAAGGAAATTATACACTCAATTATAAAAACATCGCTCCATTAATTTAGAAAAACCCGAAAGGATAGATATTGGTCTATAATTTGTGCAGTTACTCCGGTCATCACTTTTATACAGTGGTAACACCTTTGCTTTCTTAAATGAATCAGGAAAAGTTCCCGATCTAAATGAAAGATTTGTTAAATGACACATTACTTTATTAATACTCGGTAAAATAGCTTTCACAATATTCGTCGACGATTCATCAATCCCCGGGGAATTTCCACTCTTTAAAAGCTTACCAATATTAGCAAGCTCTTCCTCTGCTACCGGTGTTAAAAACATAGACTTTTCAGAAGGCTTTCCGAGGTATGCACGATAATCACATTGACCATGTGGCATATTATGTTGGAGCTTACTGGCTACCGACTGTCCAATTGACGCGAAATGCGAGTTCATGTAGTTAGCTATTTCTAGCTCCCTTTCAATTATATTACCATGAGCGTCCTTTATTTCGGATGGTGTAGAAGATGCTCTCGATCGATTCAAGCATGAATTTATTAGCTCCCAAGTTTTCTTTGGTGACTTAATCAAAATAATATTTCATTTTAGCATTACGTATTATTTTTGAAAGTAGGTTTTTGTAATTTTTGAAAGTTGTTTTATTTTCTTCACTTGGGAATGATAAAAAAGTTTTATAGAGAGCGGTTTTTTTGTTTTATTGACGTCAAAAGGGAGGGCGATATCCAGGGTTGAATGGGTTGATTATATTTCCCTTTATGTTTTTTTACTCTGGGGCATGACTCATCAAAAGCAGCATTAAATGCTTCTAAGAAATAAGCCGTTGCAGAATTAACTTCTTCAGCATCAAAGACACGAGACCAATCAGTAATATTCAGTTTCTCCTTTAAACAATCTAGATTTTTTTTATTGATAATCCGGTTTGTTGTTTCTGGTGCTTTTTTTGTCTGAAGCTGGTACTTCACGTCAGAAATTAACAAAAAATGATCAGAAAAATCCGTTAGAACAACTTGTGAAGACGTTGCTGGTGTCGTTAAAAATAAATTGTCGATAAGAGTTGCACTAGTCGACGCAAAAAGCGTTGGGATTGTACATGAGGAAATCAGTGATTTCGATGTCATTAGGGTAATAAATTCTGTTGTTTGAGTGTTTTCTTGAAATTCCAGTAAGTTTATATTAAAATCTCCCATAACCACAACATCATTATCGTCTAAAGATGCTAATAAAGATTCCAGGGATTGCAAAAAAGCGGGATTGGGGCTGACGGAGGCTTATATACGACACAAATTTGTAGTTTTTTTGTTCCGGTGCGACATTCAACAGCCAAAATTCACGTCATATTTTTCCACCTCTGGCATACGTTTAAATTGCACTCCTTCTTTCAAAAATAAACCAAGCCCACCTTTTCCATGTACTTGTCGATTTTTATCAATGAAGTTATATCCCGGAATTTTAACATTATGTTTTGTCGCATCACTGATAAAGGTTTCACAAATTCCCCTCTTTTCCATGTACTTGTCGATTCTTATCAATGAAGTTATATCCCGGAATTTTAACATTATGTTTTGTCGCATCACTGATAAAGGTTTCACAAATTCCCAAAATATCAATTTGATTTATTGGCAATAATCTTGTTAGATCATCAATAGAACTGGCGAGACCCTGTATGTTCATAAACCCAATTCTCTTTGAATTATTTTCAAGTCTATTTATTTCATCAGGAGAAACATACAATGATTGTTTTATTTCTGAAAAAGTGTTATTTTCTCTCTGGCCAAAAATATTAAAAGTTTCAGAAAATAATGAAAGGTTAAGAGGTTCCTCCTTCAAAGCTGCCAGCCTATCAGTCCCCCCCCCTCACAACTGCAAACTTAAATGTCAAATAAAAAGAGTCGGAAAGATCCTACCTCGTGCCAGCAAGTCCACGCGACAAGGAGCCCGTCCCACTGATGAGTCATGAAAACTTGCCATCCTTCGAGTAAACTTATGTTGAGTAGGTATAACTGTAACAGAAATAACTGGGGCAGAAATAATGAAGATAAACTTGAACCGAGCTAACCTAAGTAACACATGAAAGTAGATAATCAACATCACACAAACACAAAAATGCAAAAAGTACCAATCAAGAGCGGGATAGACCTAATTTTTTCACACTAGTCGCCTTTACTGCTTCTTACGCTTTTGCCCACTGCGACTCTGAATCAGACTTGTACTCAAGCCACAATTTGGCCACAATTTAAAAGTCATGACAGATTGAGATCGATCCTTTATCATTTTGCTCTCCTCTAAAACTGAAAGTGTTTTTCAGAACACAGTAGGCTACATTTATAAACAGTTCCAGGAACAATCAGTTCCTTCAGTGAATGGTAAATGGATCATATTCGGTATCTGTGCAATGCTGGGCAGCCACTTTCAGAATTACCAAAGCTAGCCGAGAACCTAAAAGAGAGTTAGCCTAATTTATAGGAAAAAGGAATCTATAAAATAGATTTTAACATTTCTGGATACCAGGACTTTGTTAAGTTTTTCAGCAGTCTGTCTGTCTATTCTGTTTTGTTCACACTTGGTGTGAGTAATCCTTTGGGTTAAAGCGCAATTTGAATTCATAGAGGGTAAAAAATCTTGCAGTATTTGCTACTGGGATTGATCTTGTCTCTAAAAAGATAATCTTATTTCTGATTCGGATTAATCTTATCTAAGTAGAGATAAGATTAATCCCAGTAGGAAATACTGCACTTAAGTTCAATCCTTACTCGGAGAAACTTCTTACGGTGCAGCAGTATATTTAGGGGTGAGGGAGGCTTTCTGGTTAAGGAATGACAAGTAGTTTTCAAGCCAATGTGGCAGCTGATTTAGGTACAGGGAGCAGGGTTGTCAGGTCTGGAGGAAGGGGGGACGCCCCCCCCCCAATGTTGTCTGCCCGTCGGTAAAAAAAAAACCGAATCGGCGCGAAGAAAAAACTTACGTCTTATAAACAACCGATTTCTCGTCAGAACAGTAGAAACTCCTGTCAGAGAGACTGGCTGAATCCAAATTTGAAATTCATGTTTCACACTCTGTTTCAAGTTTATTTTCGATGTGTTTTATGCTTTTGACAACTTTCTGCAAGAAGTGCATCTGTCAGAAAAATCGGTTATACAAATTACTTTCTGAGAAATTATAAACCTGGAAGCTAGTCATGAGTTGCGTCTTCGCAGATACCATGGTATATGTTACCACGGTAACTCGATCTGCAATTAGTCGTTTTTGCAGTTAGCGTGATATCTGATATACGGTTGCTCCGCAAAAACGACAATTGCCGAAACTGGCTTTTCGAAGTCATACCAAACGAAAAATTGATATTCAGTCACATCACTACGTGCCAAACTTCTTTCCTACCAATTTGACAAAAACTGATGAAAATGAGATGACTTCTTCAGATACCAGGACCAGTTACCATGGTCGGACCGTGATGTCTGAATATCAGATACCACGATAACTGCCTAGCTACCACGATAACTGCAAAAACGCCTTTTGTCCGTGGTATCATATATCACGATAACTCCAAAAACGACTTTAGACCGTGGTATCAGATATCACGATAACTGCAAAAACGACTTTAGACCGTGGTATCAGATACCATGGTATCTGCCAAAACGCACTATGGATAACAAAAAGTGGAGAAGTAGTGGACGTTTTGACCTCGTCTATCTTAGTGTTGTGATATTTCCTTTTTCTCTCGTATGACGCAAACCTCCAATGACTTGGACTTGCCAATGTGACCACCTGAACATGTTTGCCTCGAGCTACCGAGGCTCTTTTTGAATGTGTTCCATTTCCTTGCCCGGATCGGGAAATGAATTACGCGTCAGACGTTAGCGAGCGCTTGAATTGTATTTATTTATTAATTATATTATATTTTGAATTGTATTGTTCAGGTGGACACTTTGGAATAGAATAAGTAAAAGTAAGTTTCTTTATTCAACATCAGAGAGGAATTACCCGTCATATAATATACTTAAATGACCTGTCTTACCTATAAAACTAACGCAACCTACTTCATAACCACTCCGTATATTTCTACTCCCGGAGACCCCAATTTCGTACGGTACATCCTAACCTCTCTAACAAAACCACGCTGATTGTCTCACCTACGATGTGTATCACGCTGTCGACGGTTGTCTGCGACAAGTTTTTCCATCAGAAAAACCGGTTATGTAACTTGTTTCCCTGTTTTCGCTACAAGTCAACTGGTCTCGGAAAAGTCTTAAAACAGCCGAAAACGTGGATTATTGGTAGAAAGCACAACCTAGTTTTAAAGTATTCAAATATTTAAAAATATTGTAAGTTGAATAGTGCGAGGGTCCTTTAAAGTTTTTCTAAACGTTGGTGTTGAAAAGGTGTATTTATAGGAATTGTGGACCATCCCAGGAGATCTACTGGCGTGTTTTCTAGTCGGAAAGTGAAACCGACCCACAAACTTCTATCACTTGGAGCCTGGTCACACTGGGCTCAAAACGCGGCCTATTCCACAAACAACTGAAACTCCCTAGGGGACGTGAGATTTGATCGGCTTTGTGGCAGCTTGGGGATAATGAGCAGAGTGCAATTAGGGTCCCTGTAACATAATTATACCCGATGTTTTGATCTAATTCAGTAGTTCCCAACCGGTGGTACGCGTACCCCAAGGGGTACGCAAGACCCTTGCAAGGGGTACGCGAAGGAACCAAAACTGATTTGGTCTGCAGCTTCAAAATCTCGTCTCACTCATTTATGATTGCCGAAAGCCTAATATTACCAGCAGAGCATCACCAGCCAAAATGCATCGTAAGGGGCAAGGTATTTCTACTGACCGACAGGTCATTTTTACCGCCCTTTTTTTTAATAACGGCTTTTACGAAAAATCGCGGCGCTTCGCGCGACTCTTTTCTTTTTAATCGTCTGGCCGACCTTTTTGGGGGGAGGGGGTTTGTCAACCTGTGCGTGACGCCTCTGATTACAAAACCTGGTGAAAATCAAAACAGCTAGCCTACTGCCGTAAAATCTGTTCCTATGTCAAACAATATTGTTTCAAGAAGAATCGAAGACAATGAAAGTGATAATGTCATTCAGGTTGCGAATTGAGCCAACGAACAAGTTTGCGATGCAGCTTGATGAAAGCACGGAGAACATCAAAACCAAACACAGAAACAGGCTGACTGTAAAAAATATTGCCGTTCATGACGTCGACCGAGATTCACCAAAATTTTAGCTACAAAACTGCCTCTAGTGATTGCCTCATTGATTTTGTATATATTTCTACACGTGTATGCCTTATCATTTCTGATAATAAATATCGTCTTTTTCACGTTTTGGAAAAGGGGGTACGCAATCTTTTCGAACCTTGATTAGGGGTACGCAGTACGGAAAAGGTTGGGAACCACTGCTCTAATTGATCTCCTGAATTTAAAACGACAACATTCAGAATTCGTTGTGTCTTGTCCTTTTTCTTGTTTCTACTTTAGCGATAAGGACTAATCTGATTGCTGCTGCGGTGGCTGCTGTGGTGCTGCAGTCCCTAAACCAAGTGACGCCCCAGGCCGCGGTACCAAAACTCGCGGGACAGTTGTGGTGGGGGGATGTTATGGACATCAGTGCGCCCATGGTGCCTCCCCCCACCGCAACTGTCCCACGAGTTTTGGCCCAGGAAAGGAGCCCAGTGTGACCAAGCCCTTCATTTTTCAGATGAAACCCTGATAGGAGATAAGGCGAAAACAAAGAAAACAATTGTGGATTGCAGGCAAGGTGCAAGTGTATCGACTAGCAAGACATGTGTAGTAGAAAAGGTTGATACCGGTGAAGTACCAGTGGAAATGTCTAATCCGCCTGTCAGTAAGGCTGAGCAGGAGAGAACTCCGACTATAGAGTCGACTAGACGACTAGAGTCGTCTTGGTTATCGCTCTGACAAAGCTCATCCTGTCAGTCTTCACATGTGAAGTGTGTGATAAAAAGTTCACCCGTAGCGGTGATAAGGGCGTTCATATGAGGTGGCACACTGGAGAAAAACCGTTCGTTTGTGAAGTGTGTGGGAAAGAAGTTCTCCACATGTAGATATCTATAGCATGCAGTACTAACTGATGCTACTACATGCTTCTACTTCAAGGCTGCCGTGTTACTGCATACTACTGCATGCTACTATCAGCAAGACTGGATGCTACTATGGCAAGACAGGATGCTACTGGATACTACTACATAATATTGGACTAGTCTGATGCACATTAAATTATAGTATTATTTGCTACTACATAGTATTACATGCAACTTTTTCGTACACCTACCATACAACTACGCAGGCTACAAATTTTTCATTGGGATCAGAACGGATACATCAGCTATATTTTATTAGAGCTATATTTCGGCCCTTCTTGGCAATGGTCCTCTTCAGGCTCAAGCTGGACAAGTTCATTTTCCAGCTTGAGCCTGAAGAGGACCATTGCCAAGAAGGGCCGAAATATAGCTCAAATAAAATGTAGCTGACGTAAGCGTTTTGCATCGGCAAATATGATTCGTAGTCAGCTTGGGTGGAAGAAATATCCACTAAAAGAGGCTTGAAGACCCGATGAAAATTCGTTATGTCCTTGCTCCGCTAATCACGAATAATCGTTTTACAGATAGTGGAATTTCCCTGTCGGATTTGTCGTACCTCGATGCTCTTGTATGCTTGACGAAAACGGTTTACGAAAAATAAGTGTTCAGGCAGTGGCCTACCTTACACGAGCAAATCACTGGCCATTGAAAAGCCATGTTTGAATCGAGATTCAAATTTTCCGCGTCATAGTAGAATTTTGCATTGTGAGGACGGCCGTAGATGTCCTGAACGTCAGTACAGAGCAAATAGTGAAAAATGAAAAAAAAAATCCGTTAACGCAATTCAGATAATTGAGTATGTTCAGTTGAATGATTCAAAAACAAATCAAATCGGTTTAATTCTCCACAATAGCATACAGCTAGCCTCGGATAGTCAACATTACAACGGATTACAATCATAATACAATACATTCAAAGATTTGTCGAGTCAAAATGCTTAATAAAATAAGGGACAAAGGAATTCAGGTACCTCTCGGATGATTTTGTGGGCGGGGGCTTAAGTTTTTGAAGACCCAAGGACTTAGTCTGCCACCTTGTACCGGGTCGCACACACTTGCCATTTCCGAACTCCGGTAAAATATAAAACGAGTCGGCCTTTCAGTTAAACTTTAAATATACAATAGGACAGAGTGAGTGATCAGTTCTCTCAGCAGGAAAAGGTGCGAAAGAGGGACAGAGATTTGTTTAATGGGAAACTATCGTAGCTATAGCTAATTTACAGTTTCATAACGCTCATTAAATCACATAGGCCTAACTATAAGAACGAAAACCTGTAATCAAAGTCAGCTTGGGCTCAAAGAGATTACAGGTTTGTTTCCTTCCCCGAAGTTGAACCAGAGGATTGACAGCCTGGCGAGGACCCTTGCCAAAAAGGGCCGAAATATCGCTGATGAAGAATCGTAGCTGACGTACCCGTTGTAAACATTGTTTGAATAAATTAAGGAAATAAATTAGTTATTATTATTAAAAAATATACAAATTTTCATATCCTGGCTCGACGCAAAATAAGCATTTTTTGGCTTTTCATGCCATTTTTGCTAAGTTTTTCGAAAAAAATATAAAGTTTTCGTGGTTATCCTTTATTCTTGAACAACCCTAATTCAAAGTGACAAGTTGAAGCCGAGAGCGAAGTCAGATTTGGAATTTTTTTTTAAATCGACCCGGCATTAAACAACTTAACGGACCCCTCGCACTATTTACTCGTCATCTTACAGTATTTTCAAGTATTTGAATACTTTAAAACTATGCTTCCCTTTCAACAAATAACCCACAGTTTTGGCTGTTTTAAGCCTTTTCCGAGACCCGTTGACTTGTAGCTAAAAAAGTGAAACGATTTACATAACCGGTTTTCCTGATGGAAAAACTTCTCGCTGACAACCGTCGACAGCGTGATGCACATCGAAGGTAGCAAAACACGGCAAGTGAGGAAATCAGCGTGGTTTTGTTAGAGGGGTTAGAATGTACCGTAAGAAATTGGGATCTCCAGGTTTAGAAATATATGAAGTGACTATGGAAGTAGGTTGCATTAGTATTATAGGTAAGACAGGTCCTTTAACAAACGAGGGCACATAACTAAGCTCGTATCGAGCATTTCAAATTGTTTATTCATTCATAATTGTACTCACGGCGTGTGCCGACTAACTAAAAGCTAGCCGCGCGTATTCATGATAGGTTATTGAGTATTTTTTTTTCTGGTGCAAGATACACCACACTTGCTCATTTTCAGTCTCAGCTTTTCATTCTGCATCAGCATCGTACTTCAGTCCAAACAAAAATGGACGACAACGAAAATTGAAATTTTTGTTCTTAAAGCACAACTCTTACTAGAAATGATCTTTTCCTTATAAAAATCGATCAGAAAAAACGTTTTAGAAAATATCATTACTTCCCACCTAAAATCAGCGATTCTCTTGTTAGCGCTTGCCGATTACATCCAGCCTTCCTGCTCTCCGACGCGGCGGCTGGGCGCAAAAGATTTGAAAACTGAATGTGCCTTGGTTAAAAAGTGGGAAAACTAAGCAAATAAAAGAATTAATAAACAGAAGATTATCACATCCTTATGTGTGAAAAAGTTCTCAGCGGACAATGAAGATTCCGTCAAACTTTTCGTTGGGTGACAGGAAAACACGGCAAGGCCGAAAAAGCGCTAAAAATTCGTAGTTACGAAACGAAACAATGGAAAAGGTGGGGATTTTAGAAGCTTATAGTTCCATCTGGGAGCTAAGTATATTATAAAGGCAAAATAAGCAAGAGGGGTCCTTTAAAACGTAAAAAATGGTACTAAGAGCCAAAAAGGCTTATTTTGCATCGACTCAGGATATACGACTTTAGATGATTATATTTTGGTAAATATTGAACATTGGAAAGCAGTTTGGTTCGTATTTTACTTTTCTTAATAATTTTACTTCTTTTTCTTATAAGTTCAGGTCCTCCAGCAGGCGCTCGTACCATTTAAGCTACCAACGGGGCTTGTGAACAGAGTTAGCAAACCTCTACCACAGTCTGGTAGAAGCCGGCCATAGGAACAGTGATCCCGCCCGAAGGCAAATTGATCTAACCTGTTCACATCCCCATGTCACGGAAATTAATGTCGCTTGTGTAAAGTGACATCTATGTATTCTTATTTCTTGTTTTTGCTAAAAAAAAAATCGTAAAAATCACATATTGATGGTTACGAGAAACTTGTTTCAGGCACAGTAGACATCCAGTTTGATTCCATTTTCGGTCTCAGCTCGTGATTCCGTGTCAGGATCGCACTTTCCTTCAAGAAAATCGGACCACGTAGAGAATATGAAAAGAAAAATGTTGAAAGAACGACATGAACTTTTTTCTGGTGCTTGGTATGCCAAATCTGAACTTATTTTTTGTTTCAGCTTGGCATTTTGCATCAGAGCCGTACTTCAGTTCAAGAATAACGAACGACCGGGGAAATTCTGTTTTTTTTTGCGCCGACACTGTAAAAAGTTTCTTCGAGTAAGGATTAAAGTTAACTGCAGTATTTGCTACTGGGATTAATCTTATCTCTACTGGGATAAGATTAATCTGAATAAGAGAAAATCTTATCTTGGTAGAGACAAGATTAATCCCAGTAGCAAATACTGCAAGATTTTTTTTTACAGTGGGGCCAGGATAAACAACTTTAGACATTTTGTTAAAAAAAAATTCTCAACAAGATGGTGTAAAATCATCTCTGTTGCAATTTTTTCCGAATCGACCATTAAATCGACCTTTTTTTCTCCTGTACTATAAATAGCGGAAGAAAAAGAGTCCCTGCACCGAATCGACCTTTTTTTTCCTGTACTATAAATAGCGGAACAAAAAGAGTCACTGTACCACCCTGACGATGATATAGGTTTACACTACCATACTATAAGTTGACAGGGTGTCACATATAGTGTCGGCCTCAACGTTGTCGGCCAGTCGATAAAAAATAGCCGAGTCTGCGCGAAACCCCGCGATTTTTTGGAAAAACAGTCGATAATTTTCTTGAAACGGTTGATTTTTCGTCAAAACTGTCGGTTTTCTCTTAAAAACAGTCGGTTTTCTTAAAATCAGTAAGTTTTTCGTCCAAACATTCGTTTTTTCTGCAAAAGCAGTCGATAGATACCCCTCACCCCCCCCCCCCCTAAAAAAAAAATGTGGAACCTATCTTTTCTATATGATAGATGGGAATATTAAGGCGAAGAAGACAATCAGAGACTATACGCTGGGAACTCTGAACAAAGGAAGACCGGTTTCCTGCCGTGTCCTGGAAATTATCTTTTTAGCTGGACCCCGTGATCGTATTATAGGGGTGCTGTAATGAGAAACGTGGATGGCTATTTCTTACTGGGATTAATCTTGTCTCCACTGAGATAAGATTAATCAAAATAAGAGATAAGATTATCTTCTTAGAGACAAGATTAATCCCAGTAGCAAATACTGCAAGATTTTTTTTCAGTGTTGTAAGGTGGTGGGTATACCAGGGGTGGTAGTGCACCAGGTTTTCTGTTAATATGTATATATGTGTATGGTTTTTTATTTCGGAGTCACTATCAGATAACAAATAATCAGATAGAACCTCAATCTCCCTGCCTCCAGCCTACCTCTGTAATATGACCATGCGGAGTCGAATACTTCCCCGTACCCTGGCTGATGCAAACGAGCTTTTTATTTCTTACAAGTTGGCCGACAACGTTTTTTTTTTTGGGGGGGGGGGGGGTCTATTTTATGCCAAAAAGAAAAATTGCAGAATTAGGCGCATTTTTGCTTCCCTTGTTGCGCGATCTCATGGCAAGCATCTGGCAACACTGGCTGGAACACGCGCATAATTCGAGTATAGTCGACAACGCTTGTCTCCGTGAAAAACCCAAGTGTTACCATTGAATCTTCAGTCCAAGAACTGTTGTTTCATATGTCCACTGAGGGAATGGTCACCAAATGCACTCTTTGTTTGGAGGACTTCCTGAGCGGCAGTCTCTTGGAACATGAGCTACAGTGTTGTGCTGTTTTCATAAAGCAAGAACCTGATGAGTTTCTTGATGTGTCATTGGAACAAACAGGTATGCCAGGTTTATACTCAGATTTCAAGTAAGGTATTGTTCTTTGGTAACTTTTTAACTTCATTTCTTTACATTTAACTCTTTGAGTTTGACTTAGCCATCTTTCTGTGTTTCAGCTGGTTTCAGCAAGGGTTGGCACCTTGTTGGGAGGGTCTAAACTCTCCCAGCATGTTATCTAAGGCTCATGACATTGCTTCGTGGTGTACCTTCACCAGAGGTTTCACTTTAGGGGCTGGTTCGCGAAGTCCTGCAAAAGTTTACTAGTTTGTCGGCCGGAGCTTCGGAGGAGTCGGCTAAACACAGAACAATTAAAGTTTTATATGCTTTTGTCGAGCGTCTGTTGACGCGTCTGCACATTGGTTCTTTTTACATGCAAGAAATCAAATCCTGTAAATAGTCTCTGGGCAAAACACAGGATAAGTCGAATTCTGTAGTCGCGCCTTGGTTTTTCACACAAGCACTGTAGTTTTTTTTTTATACATAAAATATAAAGGGAATGCAGTTTTGTATGCTTTTGTCGGGTGTCGGTTGACTCGATGGCACACAGTGTTCTTTTTATATGTAAGAAATCAAGGTCTCTTTAGTCTTGCCGGGCACAGGGCAAAAGATATCACCGTCTCGTCGGCACACCAGGTTCTTTTTCACGTAAAAAATCTAATTCTAAAATGCTATTGGGCGCATCCCGAAAGTTCAAGTTTTGTCGGTACATCGGCTTCTGTTTATACATACAAAGTAAAGTTCTTTTACAGTCTCGTCGGGCAAAGCACAGAAGAAATTGGATTCTGAATGATTATGTATCAAATCTTCAAACATTACACAGGCGCAACCGGAAAGTTTAAGTCTTCTCTACATATCAGTCTTGCCGTTAATTTTTTTTTTTTTTTAATGAACCGTCAAAGACTTTTTGTTCCATTTCATTCCTTTTCATCAAAATCTGGCATACCTGTTCTTCTTATTTTGTTTGTAGGTCATTTATCTGTTCGTACCCATAAACTGCCCTTTTTGGTTGGTCTGGCTGCAAATCCTTCTTTCTTTTCTTGGTTGATTCACGGTGTGGTGATAATCAGGAAGAGTAAATGAGTGGATGCAGTGCAATGGTGATGCACAGTATTAAGCATGTCTTTTTAACGTGAAAACTACCGTACTTCTTTTGCCGTAAATTCAGAACTATCTACTTTGTACCTACTTTATTGTGGATAGCCACTACTTTTTTTTATGGACAGTTCTGTGATTAGAAAGTAAGCCTTACCTTTAGTTCGGATTGCGAAAAGGCACTCAGTATTTCCAAAAAACTTCGCTTGCTGGGCTTAGTTCAACTCATATTGGGTACAGTCGTTGGAAGCGTCGCTTTTTAGCGAAAGATGAAAGGGAAAGCCGAAGATGTGAATTTAAATTTAAGAACTTACATTAAAGGAGTAATCTCAACTGATGCATTACAATTAGTTTTACACGGGCCTGCAGCGCATTTCTTAGTAGGCCTATTCTCTGTTTGGAAGAACCTTGTTTCATTTAGTTAGCGTTTTAGGATTGAAGTTTTTGGGGGTTTGAAATACATTTAAAAAGCTACGACTTGTTTGGTAAGTATAGCAAAATTTTCTGGAAAGAAGGCAGATAAAAAAAAATGTTGCCTGCGGTGCTTACTTTAACTTTTTCTGGGCATAGTCGTTGAAAGCTGAAATTAAAAGCCAAATATGTGAATTTGAATATACGACTTTATATTTAAGAAATTGTTTATTCATTTATTTATTCTGTGGGGTAGGCCAGACATTCCAGCCGAAACTCAGGCCACAAATGGCCCATTATTCCCCCAGTTCACAATTGATGAAAACAATACATCACTCAATAATACAATTGATGAAAACTTCACTCTATCACAACTATCAAAAATCATTCCACCGCTTTTTCTCGGGTTCTTACCTTAAAACCTGTCTAGCCTCCCTGTCAACTGAAGATACCTGGACAGTTCCTTTAATCTAGCTTTTCTCACTACACTGGAAAAAAAATTTCTCCGAATAAGGATGCAGTATTTGCTACAGGGATTGTTCTTATCTTTATTGGGATAAAATTAATCCGGATTAGGGATGATCTTATCTCAATAAAGAAAAGAGCAATCCCAGTAGCAAATACTGCAAGATTTTTTTTTACAGTGTACATCGTGGAAATCAACATTCGGAGAGTGGAAAGCTTCCAGACGTTGCCTTGTCCATGCTGGGCACTCTTGAACAAAGTGAGCATCTGTCTCTTCACCTACTCCGCATTTGGTGCATATTGGAGACTCGATTTTTCTTCTATTTGGATTATGTTTTCCAAGGTTTCCAATTCCAGTAACAACCTGGATGATCCCCGGATTTCATCTTTTTTCATGGCGACTAGCCTTCTTGTCAGCGCCTCGTTGCGCGTGGGCGGCGTGGGTATTAAACGTCGCGTGGCTCGACAATCCACGCGGTTTTTCCACTTTTGGTCTACCTGTTATTCATCCATTCCCGGATTTCTGTTTTACACCTACTCTCCGAAATGGGAAAGAAGGGCTCAGGTCCATACGTAACTCTTTTGGTAGCTTCCTTTGCTAGTGCATCGGCTTCCTCGTTCCCTGTGATACCAGAGTGTCCCGGGACCCACATCAAAGTAATTTAATTTCCATTATTTGCAACTGCATTCATCTTATTAAAGCATTCCATCTCCAATGGCTGTTTGCTTTTTGGGGTTTCAAGTGCTTTTAAACAAGCTTACATTAAAGAAATAATCTCAGCTGATGAAATACAATTCATTTTACACCTTCCGTATTCTTTGCTGGCCAGGGCATTTTTTGTCGGCACATTTTTTAGTTCGTTGGCACAAAATGGAAGTCCCTCCCCCCCCCCCCCAAGGTAAAAGGCTAGTGACGCCCCTGACCTTCACACTGCCTGCCCAGTACTCTGCTTATTTGAATGCTTATTTGTATGCTTATTTGAATGTTTGGCGATTTAAAGCTTAGTATGAAACACATCGAACATTAAACATAAAACTGAAAAATAAATCATTTACCAGAAATCCTACTCATCCTTAAATACAGTGTCGACGCAAAAACCTGGGTTTTGTCGGCACATTTTTTAGTCCGTCGGCACAAACTGGACGCCCCCCCCCCCCCAAGGTAAAAGGCTAGTGACGTCCCTGGGTGTGAGTAATTCTTTGGGTTAAAGTACAATTTAAACTCACGGATGGACCAGTAGCACTATAATTAAGGCTGAGTAGGGTTTCCGGTGAAGGATATATTTTTCTGTTTTATGCTTTATTTTCGATGTGTTTCATGCTTCCAGCAACTTGCTGTCGTTGCAACGACGGATGCTTACTTGAACGTTTGGCGATTTAAAAGTTCGCCATTTTCATGGACAGAAACGGCCCGGTTTTACCAAAAAAACGACCGATTTAACATATTTCCAGTTTTTTTCCACTTATTCAGGTTTATAAGATAACAGTAAGGCGACAATTTGGAACAGTAAGGCGGCTGTTTGAAAGTGAATAGGGTGGAGTTTCTTCAAGAAGAGCATTCATCAGAAAAATTGGTTATATGAGCCTATTGTTCCGTCTGTTGAAAAATAATAAATCTGTGAGCTGATCATAGAGAACAAAATGGAGAACCAGTTGAGGTTTTGAGCTTATCTACCTTTACTTTTCAGATGAAACACTGATAGCAGATCAGCCAAGACAAGACCATGAACTGAAGAAAATAATGTTGGATTGCAAGCAAGGTGTAAGTGTATCAACTAGCATGACAGATGCAGAAGAAAAGGTTGATACCAATGAAGTGTCAGAGAAAATGTCTACACCGCCTGTCAGTGAGGATGGGGAGGTGAGAACTCCGACTGGAAAGAAGTTTTTTCCGTGTGATTTTTGTGAGAAATGTTTTGGTTATCTCTCTGGCAAGGTGAGGCATATGAGAACACACACAGGAGAGAAGCCCTACTCCTGCGAATTATGTGAGAAGAAGTTTGGAAACTACAGCAATTTGGTGGAACATATGAAAACACACACTGGAGAAAAACCCTTCACATGTGAAGTATGTGATAAAAAGTTCACCCGTAGCAGTGACAAGGTCACTCATATGAGGCTGCACACTGGAGAAAAACCTTTCTCCTGTGAAGTATGTGAGAAGAAGTTTGCCTGCTCTAAGTTTAAGGCACTACACATGAGGACACACACTGGGGAAAAACCGTACAGCTGTGATGTGTGTGGGGAGAGATTCTCTGCTTGTAGCAATAAGACGCAGCACATGAAAACACACACTGGAGAAAAGCCATACTCTTGTGAATTCTGTGATAAAAAATTCACCCGTCGCAATGCTATGGCCAATCATGTCAGGCTTCACACTGGAGAAAAACCGTACTCTTGTGAAGTATGTGACAAAAAATTCAATCGTAGCGACCACAAGGCGGATCATATGAGGCTGCACACTGCAGAGAAGCCCTACTCTTGTGAAGTTTGTGAGAAAAAGTTTGCTTGCACCAAGCAAAAGGTTCGGCACATGAAAACTCACACAAATGGAATATCAGATTTGAAAACAGAAAAAAATGTTGATTTGTGATGAAGTGATGCTTAGGACTTACTTTTTAAGAACTTGGTCAACTGGGTTCAGAAACCAGCCTATTCCACAAACCACTGAAAATCCCTAGGGGACGTGAGATTTGATGGGCTTTGTGGCAGCTTGGGATAATGAGCAGACTGCAATAAGGGGTCAATTAGGGCTCCTTTAACATAATTATACACACTGTTTTGCTCTAATTGATCTCCTCAGTTTAAAACGACAACATTCCGATTTAGTTGTATCTTGTTCTTTTTCTTTTTTATACTTTTGCAACTCAAAAAGCCGGGAAATGAGCCAAGCGTATCCAAGCTCTAAAGGTCAAAGGAAATGAGTTAAGCCTACATTTCAAATGTAAAATGGGACAAATGGAGCTATCAGTGCTTTCAGCAGGATAAAGGTACAAAAGAGAGAGAGAGAGAGGTTTGTGTAATTGGAAGCTATCGAAATGTGAATGGTTCGGTAAGCGTGACACGGATTTTTCTGACAGATTTACTCCTTGCAGAAAGTCCTCGGAGGCATGAAAAACGTCAAAAATAAAACTTGAGACAGAGTATGAAATATAAATCTCAGATCAGCCTCCCTGTCCCAAAATCGACTTCCACAGTCGCTTGAAAAATATTTGTTCATTCCTTAACCAGAAAGCCAATAAGTTATTATTTTTCCTTCCCATTTGACTGTTTTGTAAGCAAGCAATATAACGCAGCCAGGGTAGTGTATAAAGCCGAGCAGTCAGCAAGGCGTCTGAGGTGTTTACTTTTATAAACCGTCCTAGGGACAATCATTTCCTTTAGTAAATGATGAATGGATTATATTCAGTAGGCTATAATGTTGGGCAGCCACTTCCAAAATGGAACGAGGTTATATACCTTTCTTGAATCTCAGCTTCAGAAAAGCTAGTTGTCAGTTACAAACTGATTTATGACCGAAATTTTCTTGTGTTCTAGACACTAGAACACTAGAACTTAAAAATTCAGAAATGCTAGTTGTCCCTTACAAACTCAAACAACTTTACAAGATCATAAATCGTCTTCAATCCTTTGTCTTGATCAGTCCGTGCGTAACAAGCTATATGCAAGAAATGCAACCGTAATTTAATACCGTTCGTTTGTTTGTCTCGTCTCGTAAAAAGCAAGTAAGTAAGTAATTTACTTGTAATCCACCATTTTTAACAAGACCAAAGGTTTCGATTGGATCCCACAAATTTAATACTTGTCTAGACAGTTGTGTCTTGCGGATACATGAAGAAATAAAATTTGGTATGCTTTTGTCGGGCGTCGGTCGACTCATCGGCACATCGGGTTGTTTTTAAACGTAAGAAATTAAATCCTGCAAACATTTCAAGAGCTGAGCGCACGAGCTGAGCACACTTTTTGCTATTTTCGAGATAATTGCGTTGAAAGTTTGGGAAGTTAGTAGATCAAAACCTACCAATCGTCTTTGTAGACTGAGCATCACAGCAGGGAGTACTCTGGCTAAAGTTATGATAACAAAGGGAGAAAAAGTGCAAAAATTTGTCCCTTAACTCAATTTGCCAAAGGCGAGTTATGACCTTTGTGTGCTCAGCTCTTAATTTGTCGGGTGCACCCGGGGAGTTCAATGGGGATTTGCGAGAATGCAGGGAATGAGTCCCTGGGACAAACAAAAATGCGGTACCGTCCCATGGAAATGGCGAGAATACCTCTGTCGTAAAAAATACTTTTTCACTTCACCGAATACTCTTGATGACTATCTCTCCCTGCCGATGCAGAATTTCCGGGTACCTGCGGAAGAAATCAAGAAGCGGTGTCACAGCTGCTCCCAAAGATCGCCGTGAATGTTTGACACCGGATTTGAGTCGTTGAGTTTGAGTCGTTACGGACACGTTTACTCCTTCTTCCCGAGGATCACTGGCGTGTTTTGGACTTGGTCATATAGAGTATTGCAAGATGTTCGATACAGGCTCGGAATAAGTACTCAATAATGACCCTTTCTCCTTAAAAATGTAAATACGGTCGAAGCTAAGTTGTATGGGAGTTTCATACAAGCGTGACGTCAAACCCATTTGATCTATTTTACCTCAGAAAACGAAATTTTTTAGTCTATTCCTATCGGTGAATATATATTTAATGTATATATATATATATATATATACCGAGCGCGTTTACATTTATAAAACGGCCTATGGACAGTCAAATCCTATGTTGGGGGTTACATGGGAGTTACATGGGAGTTACATGACGTAACTATATACGCCACGACTGTATGGAATTCCGATACAATTTAGTCACCACCTATATTTCTACTTCTTCTCAAGAAAGCTTTGTCAGACAACGAGCGTGTTTCACCCTACTAAGGGTGATTCTGGCGATCTCTTGGATTCACTTTCCGAAAAGCAAAGCGAGAATCCGCCGAGCGCGAGAACAAACGGAAAGTAGTTGTGTCTCGCACCTTTACAACTTCTCGCTGATGTGCCGAAATCACTTTCCACTCGCGAAGTAGACTCGCTTTCCAAGTGCTGGAGGAAACTACAGGAGCGCGAGAACAGCTTTGAGGCTTATTCTCGCCGTTCCCCGAGGACTCCTCCGGGATTCTAAGGAGGGAGAGCGAAATAGAGGGAGTCAACCCACGCGGACTCCGCGTACAGAAACAGCGAGAATATGAGGAATGCTTCCAAAATGGATTTCGTTCGAAAAAAAAAATACGCAGTTGACGAAATTAGTCGGGATCTACTTTATTTTTGTTTGTTTTTTATTCTGATTGTTTTCAAGTAATTTTACATTGCACCAACACCAGCGAAATTTGATTCCCCTCCGAATCTGAACGAGGGTAATTTTTGAGGATGGTGATGATAATCGGAGCATTCCCCGTCCGCGGGTACTCGCGAGAATACGGGGAGTGAGTCCCCGGGACAAACAAAATGCGGGGACTCTTCAAGTGGAGTCCTCGGGGAATGGCGAGAATACGCCTTTGGAAAGCGAAGCGAGTTTTAGCCGAAGTCGCAAAAACAGCCGGCGCTCGGAGCTTTCCAGGCCGCCAGAATCACTGGGGCTGGAACGCATTTTTTAATATTCGGTAAAATTTAACTCCAAAGGGCAATCCGGCCAACCACGTTACAGAGATTCTAAGTCGCCACGCTGACTATGCTCCCGAGCATGGCAAGCAAATAGTTACTATTAGAATCTTGCTATTAGTTACTATTTCGAGAAGGCTGGAACGGTCAGTGTAGTAACTTCTCATAAGGTTGGAACGGAATTTAGTAACTATCGTTAGAAGGATGGAACACGCTCAAATTTACGAACCACATTTGACATGGCCAAATGGAAAATTAAGCAAAATTTGGTTAGATCTATAGGCTATTTTGACCCTTTTTGGCAAGGGTCCTCTTCATGATCAAAGCCGCTCAAGTTGGAAAACGAAATTGTAGAAAAAAACTTCGGAAATAACGAGACACACATTCTCCAAGAGTTTTGTTCCAGAAGTTTCAATTCAGTAAACAGCCTTATAATTAGTATTCATAATAAACGAGAAAGTATTTTTTTTTTCTTGCCGTTTTCTTTCGACAAAAGTTTTAGATTATTATTCAAGCGAACATTTGTATGGAATTTTAATTTAAAATCTAGGACATTTCGAAAAGACGTGGCAACAACACCCGCATAGTTCAAACACAGTCAACGACCAGTGTTGCCAGATGGTGCGCATTTGCGCCATTTGGGCGCTTTTTAGAAGCGGCTGCGCTTCGAATTTTTCAAGTGTGCGCATTGCGCCAAATTTGCGCATTTCCCCAAATTTCGGCGCAAATTGGGCGCATTTTGCTCTCCATATCCCTTAGAAACTGAAAACCAGATCAGGATTTGTAAGGGCCATACAGTGATTTTATATCCAGGTTCCAGATCTTGAGGGTTGCGGGGGACTCAAAATCTTCACTGAAATGTCAAAATTGTCGTTTGGGTCCTTGGAAACACTGATAATTGATGCTTGCTGGTTCAGAATGTGTTGACCCTCTCTACTTCTCCATGTCTTGAAATCCAGCGAATACGATATTTGGATACGAGAGTGTATTCGCTGGTAAGCTTGTCAGGTTCATGCATATCTGGAACGTGTTTTTTTTTAGAAAAAATGTTTTCTTTCTATCGTTTTGAGAAAAACCGTTTTTAAATCGTCTTGAGAAAAAAATCGTTTTTTTCGATTATCCTTACTGTTTTTTCTCATAAAGATCATTAACTTTTCTTATGTCTTGCTCATCCCAGTACCAGAGGCATTATTATCCAAAAATATACGGGGAGAAGGGGGGGGGGGGGGGGGGGTATTTATCGACTGCTTAATTGCTTGATCATTTTTAGCGACCGTTTCTAAGACAAATAATTGTTTTGAAGATTCAAAATCGACTGCTTTTACAAAAAAGTCGTAACTCAAAAGTAAGCTCATAACTTACACCAAGTTAAAATTTCAGAGATGTTTTTTCGTTTTAATATTTTGATAATATCTACTGTTTAATGAAAAATCTACTATTTTCAAGAAGAATTGCAGCGCTTTTCGCCAACTCGTTTTTTTTTACCGACTGCACTGTCAGAAGTTTCATAACAGATTGCGAATAAAACTTTCAAGAATAACACCTTTTCACTCAGAAATAAAGTGTTATGACCATTTAAGTTTATACTATTTCGTGCCTAGATTTCCAACAACACCTTCAATAGGTAAAAATACTACACTGTCAGAACTTACATAACGACAACAGAAGGATGCGCGGTTTCAACAGATAACACTTTGGGACGTTATCTGTTATGTTTCTGTCGTTCCCGTTAGTATTTTTACCGATTGAAGGTGTTGTTGGAGATCTAGGCACGAAATAGTGTAAACTTAATTGGTCTTAACACTTACTTTCTAAGTGAAAAGGTCTTATTCTTGAAAGTATTATGCGCTAACTGTTATGCAACTTCTGACAGTGTGGTCGACAACATGGACCCCCCCCCCCCCCATCCAATTTCGTAAAAAAAATTTTTTTAGCGAAAATGCGCCGAAGGCGCATTTTTGCTTCTCTTGCTGCGCGATCTTTTGTCAAGTATCTGGCAACACTGTCAACGACGTGTGTCAGCTTGAAAAATCAAGCCCAGGGGAGCCGAGGAGTACCATTGAATCTGCAAGAATTGATGTTCTCTCTTATGTCCGTGGACGCAATGGTCACCAGATGCAATCTTTGTTTGGAGGACTTCCTGAGTGACAGTCTCTTAGAGCATGAGCTACAGTGTCATGCTGTTTTCATAAAGCAAGAACCAGAAGAGTTTCTTGATGTGCTGTTGGAACAAACAGGTATGCTATGGTTATACTCTGATTTGGAGTAAGCTATTGTTCTTTGGCAACTTTATCAACTCTTTAACTTTGCCATCTTTCAGACAGGGTCTGAACGAAATCTCAGCCTTTTGTGCAAGGCTTGTGAAATTTTTTTGATTTCATGATAGAAATATGGAAATTTAGGTACAGGAGTGTTGCATGAAGCTGCCCTGACTATGGCACCGCCCACCCCCTAGAAAAGCCAGTAAAAGAATATATTTTAGAAACTTTAACCACATAACTCATTTAACTGCTTGTTTATTATTATTTGGCTTATTTGAAGCCAGATTTGATTCCAATTGGCCATGGTAAATGATCCTACCACCTTGGATCATGAAGCTGCCACCCCCAGCAAATTTTGTTATTTGCAATAGGTCAAGGAACCTCTCTGACCAAACAGCTGGCCTCTAACTTCACCATGTAGCAAAATACCATTTTTAGCAAAGTGGGCGACTTCATGATCACTTGGGTGCCTATATTCTTTCGTGTTCTCCAGCTTAGCCTTGAACAATTACAAGTAAACTATGGTACCAGCAGAAAGTGGAGGTTCTAAGCTTCCTTTCAGGATACTCCACTGAATTTTATCTCAACCTTTACTCTTTTTCCCTAAGTCATTTCCCAAAAATAGGAGTTTAGGGTGGCGGCTTCATGCAGCACTCCTGTATATTAGTGTTGCAGAATGTGAATTCTTATCTATACATGGTAGAGGTATGCTTATGTGTATGTAGCATAACAGTAAGAGTTGTCAACAACAAAAAACTGAAGCTTTTTACTGTATTTCATCATATTTTCTTTTGAATAGGTTGCTGTTAAATACTTCTTGAGCCCAAGCTGACTGGGAAACATATATTCAAACAAAGATGTCAGGCTACAGCGCTTTGGCAGCAGTGGAGTTGCATTTAATCTGCAATGCCAAAATCTCTAAGGCATTGCAGGTTCGTTTCTTCACTGTTGTTGTTTGACTGCCAGATGAGGACCCTTGCAAAGAAGCCCTGCAACATTGCTGCCAAAACATTGTTGCTGACATATCTGCATTATCCATTGTTTAAACAGATGTTGCTGTTAGTGACACAACTTCCAAGTGGTTTTCATTCCACAATTTGAACAATTTACTAAAGGAATGCACCAACAAATACCTCACATAGAAGAACAAGACCAAAGGCTTTGATGGGATCCCAGAAATTCAATCGACTATCTCATTAGCTATTAAAAATGTATTTTGTCGTCTCTTAATTTGAAACCCCTCCCCACCCCTAAATATAGAGCTACAGAGCCTATCTTCGAACTTGACCTGTACTATGAACCAAACAGTCACCGTGCCAAATTTGAACAACGGACAGATGGACAACTTTTGCAATGTCATAGGTATCCCTCCGCTTACGTTTTGGGATCCCAAAAAGCACATAAATTTAAAGTAAAATAGAATTCAGTTTAACGTTGCTCAATGATAATGCCAGGAGCTGGTACCAAATTTGTTATTTTTCCTTTTCGTTTGAATTTTTCATAAGCAATTAACAAAGCCAGGGTGGTGTAAACAGTTAGAGAAGTGTTCAAGGAAGCATGCCTCTACTGTGTATAGAGCACGCTGCCAGCAAGGCACTGGAAGTTTTTGCATTGACAATCCGTTCTAGGGACAATAAGCACCTTCGTAAATGGGAAATATTGACTTATTGTGTGACATCAGAAGCTTCACTTAATCGGCTGAGATTTAGTCAGCGCGGTTGCCAGTTCAAATTCCATCATGTGAAACATAGCCCAATCTTTACAGCCTTTTTCTGAATAGTTTTGTGTGTGCATGTTAATAGCTTAGCACTGGCATGAAATCTAGTGCAGACATTTGGCCTAGCCTATTTAGCTTGCTATATTAATTTCCTTTACAGAATTACCATCTGCATTATCATTTTTATATCATATTTAGTATCTGTGCAATGTTGGGCAACCACTTCCAGAATTACCAAAGATAGCTGAGAACCTAAAAGAGTAGTAACATTTAAAGATTCTTGACATTTCTGTATGTCTATTTTGTTTTGTTCATAGCTTATGTGGTGTGACTAATCCTTTGGTTAAAAGTACAATCCATAGATGGACCAGTTGCTCCATATTCGAGGATGAGGGAGGGTCTCTGGCTAAGGTTTTGTTTTTCTGTTTCAAGTTTTATTTTCGGTGTGTTTCATGCTTCCAGCAACTGTCTGCCAGAAGTGCACCCATCAGAAAAATCAGTTAAGCTAAATGTAGCCTATTGATCTATGTTTTGAGAAATCATAAATTTGTAAGCCAGTTATGATGAGCAAAAAATGGAGAAGCTGTGGAGATTACAAGCTCATTTACCTTATCAATCAATCAACTATTATTATTATTATTATTATTGTATTATTATATTAGCATTATTATATCAAAATTACACTAATACAGGACTATTCTTTTTCAGATGAAACCCTGATAGGACATCCGCCAAGACAAGATCATGAACTGAAGAAAACAATGTTGGATTGCAAGCAAGGTGTAAATGTATCGATTAGCAAGACATGTGCAGAAGAAAAGGTTGATACCAGTGAAGTGCCAGAGAAAATGCCTACACCGCCTGTCAGTAGGGCTGGGCAGGTGAGAACTCCGACTGGAAAGAAGTCCTTCCCATGCGATTTTTGCGACAAATGTTTTGGTTATCGCTCTGACAAGGCCCGGCATATGAGAACACACACAGGAGAGAAGCCTTACTCCTGCGAATTATGTGAAAAGAAGTTTGTTAACTACAGCAATGTGGTGGAACACATGAAAACACACACTGGGGAAAAACCCTTCACATGTGAAGTGTGTCATAAGAAGTTCACCCGTAGCAGTGACAAGGTCACTCATATGAGGCTGCACACTGGAGAAAAACCTTTCTCCTGTGAAGTATGTGATAAGAAGTTTACCTGCTCCAAGCTGAAGGCAGTACACATGAGAACACACACTGGAGAAAAACCGTACAGCTGTGATGTGTGTGGGAAGAAATTCTCTGCATGTAGTCATAAGACGCAGCACATGAAAACACACACTGGAGAAAAACTTTACTCTTGTGAAGTATGTGAGAAAAAATTCAGCCGTAGCACTCACAAGGCCAATCATATGAGGGTACACACTGGGGAGAAGCCGTACTCTTGTGAAGTGTGTGAGAGAAAATTTTCTGGTTTTAATCATAGGGCGCAGCACATGAGAACACACACTGGAGAAAAACCATACTCTTGTGAATTCTGTGATAAAAAATTTACCCGTCGCAGTGATAAAGCCAATCATGTCAGGTTTCACACTGGAGAAAAACCTTATTCGTGTGAAGTATGTGAGGAAAAGTTTACTTACACCAAGCAAAAGGTTCGGCATATGAAAATTCATACAAATGAAATCTCAGATTTAAAAACAGAACACCATGTTGATTCGTGACCAAGTGATACTTATCAATGAAGCCTTCAGCTAAAAGAGAAAATGAAGAATAAAACGTGGATTTGAGACAATCTGTCATAAGCTGCGTTCTTTGTCACGGGAGTTCTCACCGGTGGTCTCCGGTTATTCTTAGAAGGCGTTTTTGCATCTACCAGGGACTACTCACCAGTCTTACAACCCGTTTTCTTAACTAACCGGTGTCCGCTCACCGGTGCAGACTAGAACCTGTTAGGGAGCCCGGCTTTACCGAGAAGTTCACAAGATTTCGTCAAAATTTCGGGGTTTCGCGCAAAACCCAGAATTTACGCCGTTTTTGCACTCACCGGTGACTACACACCGTTGAACCAAAAAACGCGTTACAGGAGAAGAACCGGACACGGGTGACAAAACACTATAGACAGCCTGGAGTGCAGCGAACGCAGCTATATTTTTTTTTCAGCAGGAAAAATGTGCGAACCTCCCTGATGATGAGTCTTTCACATAGTTTTTCGTAGGGATCTGACGAATTTACAGTAAATGGGGGAGCTAAGGTTCATAGCCCTAGTATCAGAAACTAAAAAATTGTTGCTTGACCTCTTATTGAATGACAGCGAGCGATGATAACCAGTTCCAATAACTATTCCTTATTCGACAAGTACTTAAAACAAAAAATCATAACTGAGTTTAAAGCGTTCCTCGACCTTGTAGGGCGTTCTTGTGGCACTTGCAGCCTCTGGCTCAAGTGCCATGTACCGATCGCAGTTCCGTCCGTTTGTCTGTCACACTTTTCGAGTTAGGGTACTCCAGATGCGCTAGGACGATGAAAATTGGCAGGCGCATCAGGGACACGATCAAACTAACCTGGAAATAATCAGTTTCCCAGCCGACCATCTGGGGGGAGTGGAGGGCGGGGAATTCGGAAAATTGGGGGCAGTCTGTCACACTTTTTCGAGTTAGGGTACTTCCAGATGTGCTAGGACGATTAAACTTGGCAGGCGCGTCAGGGACCCAACCGAACTAACTTGGAAATATTTAGTTTCCCAATCCCGACGATCGGGGGGGGGGGAGGGAGGGCGGGGGAATTCGGAAAATTGAGTAGTGCGTAACTTTCGAACGGGTGATCGGATTGGAATGAAACTTAATAACTGAATACATGACATATCTCTGATATCCCATTTCAAGTCCGGACCGGATTTGACAACTATGGGGGAGTTGGGAGAGGGGGGAGTGAGACCAGAAATCTCGAGAAACGGATATAATGGACGGATCGTAGTGAAACTTGCTGGGAAGAACCAGCATCTGCTCTACATAAACCGTTTACACAATTGGACTGGACCTGGGACGCTGGGGGGGGGGGGGGTATTTGTCGGAATTCCGGTGATGGTGGTTTTAGGGATTTTTACGACAAAACTTAGCAGTCATATCAGGGACCTGATCAAACTGACTTGGAAATAAAAATTTCCTTGGTCCAGTCATCTTGGGGGAGTGAAGGGAGGGGATATCCGGAATATTGAGTCATGCGTAACTTTGGAACGGGTGATCGGATTGGAATGAAACTTTATAACTAAATAGGTGACTTATCTTTGATGTCTCATTTGAAGTCCGGAGCGGATTCGACAGCTGTGGGGGAGTTGGGGGGGGGGGGAGACAATCTTGAGAAACGGTTAGGATGGAGGGATCGGAGTGAAACTTGCTGGGAAGAACAAGAACCTGCTTTAGATAAATCTTTTACACAATTGGAATGGATCCGGAAACTCGTAATTCCGGTGATGGTGGTTTTAGGGTTTCATGACGAAACTTGGCAGGCAAATCAGGGACACGATCAGACTGAATTGGAAATACAAATTTCCTTGATCCAGTCATCGTGGGGGAGTGGAGGGAGGGGTATCCGGAATTTTGAGTCGTGCGTAACTTTGCAACGGATGATCGGATTCCAGTGAAATTTTATATTTGATCGGAGGACATGTTTCTGGTGATCTTTTTCATATCCGGAACGATCCGACAAGTATTTGGGGGGTGGGGTGGGGGGGCGGAAAATACTTGACCCGCTTAGACTGGAGAGATCGGGATGGAACTTTGTGGAAATAACAAACAGATGCTCTAGATAAATCATTTACAGAGCCGGATTGGCTCGTGGAAGAGTTGGGGGGGGGGGGGGTCCGGAATTCGGGTGATCACGAGTTAAGGTACTTCCAGATGTGCTAGGACGATGAAACTTGGCTGGAATATTAGAGATTAGACAAGATTGGCTAGAAATCGCCACTTCCCAAATTTGACTATTCCTTAAAGTACCAATCTTGACCGCAAAGTAAGGAAAATAAGCAAAATTTACATTTTCCTGATTCCCATAAGCCCATTATCATTTTTGCCTTATGGGTTTTGCTTACAAATGAAGTTCTAGCTCCCTTAAAGTGCGCATCTCAATTTCAAAGTCGATAAGTACTTTTGATCAAAACGGTTTTGCTTAAGAATTTATTTCCAGCACCCTTGAAGTGCGCATCTTAAACGAAACGTGAAAACGATACTTTTGACCAAACGATTTATATTAATGATCCCCAAGGGTCTGTTGTCGTTTTTGCCTCAAGGGTGTTTGCTTAAAAATGAATTTCTAACGCCTTTAAAGTGCGCACCATTACAGCCAAGTTCAAAAATAAAATACTTTTTACCAAACGATACATTCTCGTAATTTCCAAGTCCATGATCATTCGTATCTCAAGATAATCAGAAAAAAAACACGAAAAGGGAAATTCTATATTTCATCCTCTGAACCAGCCTTGCAAGTGCCGTATGAGCTTCCATCTCTTGTTGGATAGTGCACCTAAGTTTAACAAGTGGGTCCTCCACTGCCCGATGAAAAATGTATCTCAAAATAGTACTATGAAGTAGTACGAAAGAGTTACATGCAGTACTAACGATGCTACTATATGCTTCTACTTCAAGGCTACCGTGTTACTGCATACTACTATATGGTACTATTAGCAATACTGGATGTTACTATGGCAAGACAGGATGCTACTGGATACTACAACATAAGATTGGACCACTCTGAGGCACATTAAATGATAGTATTCTTTGATATTACATAGTATTACATGCAACGTTTTCGTACTACTACCATACTACTACGCAGGCTAAAATTTTTCAACATAAGATTGGACCACTCCGAGGCACATTAAATGATAGTATTCTTTGATATTACATAGTATTACATGCAACGTTTTCGTACTACTACCATACTACTACGCAGGCTAAAATTTTTCATCGGGTGGCAATCTTCAGGTCTTCGTAAACGTGATAGTCCAGATCCGGTGTGCCGTCATTTGTCTGAAAATAGCCGCTTACGGCCCCTGACAATGGCCTTCGACAGCTCGCACTTACTAGTGGGTGACCCACGTAACTTTTCCTCATCGTATGTACTAGATGCGAACTTCTTCTTTCGGCACGCCTCAGAATCATAGGTTGTCCACTTCGCCTGTTAACGGTTGGGCGATGTCGCCTGGCCTACTTAGACTGACTCAAGTAGTTCTGCTGTCTTCAAAAAGTTGAAGGATGCGATTGATGCTACAGCCAGGGGCGTCGCTATGGGGGGGGGGTACCACCAAGAAAGAAAAAAGCTAATCTGGGCGCTCGACCAGATAACTTAAGCTAATCTGGGCGCTCGGAGAGCGCCTGACCACAAAAGTTCAGTTAAACGGGTGCTCACCCAGGAAAGCTTAATGGGGGGTGGCAGTGCGCCCGAAAAATCAGTAAAGCATTGTCCTATTAGGTGTTGTAAGGTGTATTACGGCGTATAAAGCTTATTACAGATTCCTCTTTTCCTCGGAGCGCGCTGTAATAAGGTGAATAAAGGAAAATAGACTAGCGCTCTATTCTGGCTTATGCAGGGCCAATCAGATCGCTTGGTTGGTTCCGCCAGCGGGCCGAGGAAAGAGCAGCGTCGTCAGGGTTGCCACGGGAAGCACTAAAGTTCTACTTTGGTGGAAGCTGAAGAAACAACTTTTCTAAAAAATAACACGTTTTGTTCTGTTGCGACTGCTTACTGCTAGTTCAAGGACTTGTGCTGTCCATCCGTAGATTTACTTGCTTTTTACAATATATTGGGCGTCAAATTGTACTGGTGTACTTCAAGTAACACTAAGAGCACTTTTCTGATCTTCAGAAACTTGAAAAACTGTATGAGCGTGGCAACACTGTACGCTGCATTGATAAGAACCTCTCTGGTTCGTATTTGAACGGGCGTGTGTATTAAGACGTAAATATCGCGTATAGCGTTATTCAGCTTATTACACCTATTAGGACAATGCTTAAGGCTTACCAATGAACCGAGTTGACATCCAGCTTGGACCTATGCCGTTCTGGGCTCTTGAGCGTTTGAGACTTCTTAGAAAATTCACCACTTCATGGATTGGGACGGAAGGGTACACCTAGACAAATCCCGTGACAATATACGAGGCGTAAAACCTTCCGGGTCAACCGTATTATTACGTCGCCTCCGAAGAACCAACCGTGTTTTAACGTTCGAACAAAATTCAACGGGCTCTGAGAGTGTTACCCCGATAACCCATAACCATTGAAAGAAATCCAAAATTAGTCTATTCTGATTCTTTTTTACCAGGACGACGGGATTAAATCATCAACTTACATTTTCCCTTACTGTTCTCGAAACCAGTAATATCTATAAACCTCAGTCAGAACTGCTTACTGATTATTACGTACCGTACTTAACTTATTTTTTAATAATAGACAGATCAAACCAACCAAATGAGATTTCGCCTGGTCATATGCGCCTTGGTACCAACAACTTTCGATTCTAAATAATAGTTGTCGGGTTCTCGGAACTCTTGCGCCTGGCACATTCGGAAACGTCTGACAGACGTGTAAAATTAGAGGTTGCGGTTGCGTATTTGGATTACAGCACGTCAAATCACACATGAGAGAAATTTGAAAGAAGACACAAGAGTCGAAAATCCGCCTGTGAAACCGAAACACCACAATAAATAAATACAAAATTTCAAGAGCAAAACAATTCCCTCAACAATTCCTTTCGGTTATTGACAAAATAGGACCTGCACTCGTAAATTCTACGACTTCCAGCCAAAAACCAAAACTCGAAATATCCCTTAAGGCCATTGTTCCAGCAATCCATCCTCCAATCTGGATCACCACCTTCAGCACAGGAATAACCTCTCTCTTATGATTTACATCAAAGTAAACAATAACCCTACATTTTTTTTAAATTCCCCAATATCGGATAATTTATTATTATTATATAGGATTCGGTCATTTATTCAGTTTAATTTCTAGGATTAGGAAGTTAACCACGAATCCTGACTTTGTTCCAGTTTCGACGAAAGTATACCGAATATGAATATTGTTCGGTAGTCTTTCGATGCCAAAACAATTTGGTATAATAACCGGGATACGGTAGTTGTACAGAATACCGAACACGCTATCGGTTTAAACTGATTCGGTATAACAACTGGGAATCGTTAATTTATTCGTTATAATTGCCAGGATTCGGAAGTTACCACGAACCTCGAAACTCAGAAGAGGTCGAGTGAGGCAATGGTCGCAGACAAAAGGGATGATCTATGATAGCATCGATAGTCCTTACTTTTATTTTGGATCCCAAAACGAATGTTTAATCTTAAATATTTCGAAAATTCCGCCTGCAGCACTTTTCGTAATAGGTATTCTCTATTTAGTGGAAAGGCGCGTCATTTGACGGGAGTTTTGAGCCAGTTTTAGGATTGAGATTTCGAAACATTAAAAGCTACAGTTTGTAGGGAAATTAAATTTGGCAGGAAATAAGCAAACAAAAATTTTGCATGCGGCGCTCACTTTATGTGATTATGAGTAGTTTATTGACTAGACTACATTTGCCGCTGCTGCCGGAACGTCGCTCCATCCGGTTTGTGGAACTTCTTAGAGTATCGGTATTTAATCAACGGTAAATGATAGAAGTTGTAAGAGAAGCAGTTAAATACAGGAAAAAAAAGGATTTAAAACATTTTCCCCTGCGTCGCTCGATTTAATTTTATATTGGCTATAATAGATAGAAGCTGCTACTGCAATCATGCTCGGCAATATATTCTCCATGTGGGCTTCGCCAGAACGCCGCCTTATAGTTGACTTATTTTCTTTCATGCTGCCCTTTATTGTTACTTCCTACGTGATCGTTTCTGTTCCATAATTTAAAGCTCGAATTCTTAGTTCTAGGATTCGGTAAAAATTTTGAAAGATTCGGTAAAATTTTGGCTCTGTACCCCCCCCCCCCCCCCCCCCGAAAATACACTTGCGAGGCCCCTGCCCTTGAGGTTTACTGAAATGGCGCCACTGGCTCAGGCACTGCTCTTCTATGTTGCCGAGTGGGGTTCCTGACAGTAATAACAATAAAATCATCCGAGTGGCGTTACCGCTCATTCCTCATAAGAGCCGGCGATAGGTAAGGTGGCCGTAGAATGTTCCAAAATCTGACAGGCCTGCCATAGGGTTGTAGTATGACTAGCCTAGACAGGTACACAATTGGCTGTATCATACAATGCCCTCTGCGAAGTGGTGTTTCAGAGTTCTTGACTATAGTACTTATTTTAATGGTCAGCGCATGATGATATACTAGCAGTAAGCGGACACGTCAACACTTTTTCCAAGACCAAGTGCAGGGGTAACCGGAAATTTATTATTTTTATTTATTTAATTTAAACTAGGATACGACCAACTAGGGTCAAACAAATGACAAAATAATTAACAAACACTGCATACATATAAACTAGAAATAAAATAAAACAAAATTTTAACACATCAACCCGGAGAGAACCCACAGTAAAGTAGGGTATCATACCCGACGACAGCCAAATTGGCATTCACTTGGACGTTCACGTTCAGCTTCAGCCACCGGGAACCAAACTATAATAAAGGCGTTTTGAGGCGATCCCACAAAGGAACTGTGGCTGGAAAAGCGTGTTTCCGGATTCATTTGTGTTTTCCGCAAGGTTTTGTGGTTCGCACTGTGGCTAAAATTTAACATACAACTCATGAGATAATTTTCGATTTTGTGGCTCGAATTTGGCCGGTAATTCAAAGTTTGGGCAAATCTCATAAGGCGTAATCTCGTCTTTCCCTGAGGACTCCTCGCGGAATCGAAGGGAACGGCGACAATAGAGGGAGTCACTCCACGCGAACTCCGCGTACAGAAACAGCGAGAACTCGGGGAATGCTTCCAAAATGGATTCTGTTTGAAAAAAAAATATGCAGTTGACGAAATTAGTCTGGATCCACTTTATTTTTGGTTTTGTTTATTCTGATTGTTTTTAATTAATTTTACATTGCACCAACACCAGCAAAAATTGATTCCCCTCCGAATCTGAAAGGGAGTCCTTCTTGGATGATGTTGATGACAATCGGAGCATTCCCCGTCCGTGGAGACTCGCGAGAATACGGGGAGTGACCCCCCGGGGACAAACAAAAACGTGGGGACTCCTCAAATGAAGTCCTCGGGGAACGGCGAGAATATGCCTATAGCCGATTCAAGTTAAACGAAGGAAGGATTGGGAACAAATTATTCAGTAAAGCCAGGCCATTTAAAGCCACCACATTTTTCTCCCGTATTCCAGACAGCCGTTTTCGTCGAGACAGATCTGGAAGGTGAAGCTAGGCCAAAAACGTCTGGAAGACGTTAGGTGGACAGCCCGGATTCCAGATGTCTGGAAGGTGCAAGAGAGGCAACTTTGTTCGAGAGACGTAGTTAATATACAAATGTAGGAAGAAAAGGGAAAGGGATTTATGGTTGTGGTTCGGATGCAACATACATTTGAAATACGAAGGGGGTATCTAGGAAAGGCTGAGAAAGACGAAATTAGCTATCATCGTTATCATGAAAATCTCGATAGAGGCGAATTCTCGCCGTTCTCCGTGGACTTACCCCCGTATTCTCGCGAGCCCCCACGGAGGGGGAATGCTCCGATTATCATTACCATCATCAAAAATTCCCTTTCAGAGAGGGGAATGACTTTTTGCTTGTGTTGTGCAGTGTAAATTAATAAATAACAATCAGAATAAAGAAAACCAAAAATAAAGTGGATCCAGACTAATTTTGTCAACTGCATATTTTTTTTATTTTTTTTTTAACAAAACCATTTTGGAAGTATTCCCCTTGTTCTTACTGTGTCCCGTACGCGGAGTCCAAGTAGAGTGGCTCCCTCTATTCTCGCCGTTCCCCGTTATTCCCCGAGGACTCCTCGGGGAACGGTGAGAATACGCTGAATGTGGGCTTGACTATGCGGAAGGCCTGGACATCTGGAAATCTCGAAGGTGAAGCCTGGCTTTGTTGAACTTTCGACACAATGAGCGTGTTCAGCCCTACTTAACTGAGCTACGGCGCATGACGTCACGGATCTTGACTTCTGGGCGTCAAGGCTGGAACGATTTTTTCTATTTTCGAGCCCCGGACTGATCCGGCCAATCACGTCACAGAGATTCGCAGTTACCACGCTCCCGAGCGCGGTAAGCAAATAATTCTTGTTCACCAGTATCTGACCCCGCGAGGTCCTCACAAGATATATCCCTTGGGATGAAAAGATGCGTACCATCCATGAATAAAAATCGTCATATTCGGTTGTATTACTGGAGGTTGCAAAACATGAAAAATTGTAGTTATTCCTATCGGTGAATATATTTCAGTCTGTACGTATAGAGCTGCGCGGCCAGCGACGTGACGATCATGTTTACATTTATAAACCGTTGTCCGAATCTCTTCGACGTGATTGGCCGGATTAGCCCACGGCACGATATTTTGGTGAAAACAGAAAAATGAGTTCCGGCCTTGACGGCAAAATGCCAGAGTTCGTGACTTCATGCTTAGTTACTAGGTAAATATGGTGATCACGCTCCTGGTTAATCCTGTGGAGTGCTCTGCAGCTTTCCACAGTAGCGTGTAAAGCCACAGTAGGGATTAGGCGTTTTGAGTGCAGAAAACCCTCCGAAGAAAAGCGCGCAGAATTCAAATAGTTTCTGACACCTGGGTCGTTTTAATTTACTTTCCTCTAGCCATGCTTAGTTAAGCAGGTCTTGGATGAGAGATGGTTTATAAGTGCACTTTCTGTATGGAAAACTTGCCAAGTGACAGCAGTATTGCAGAGCATGAGTCCCAGTGCCATGCCATTTATGTAAAGCAAGAACTAGTTGAATTTTCAGATTTACCACTGGAAACCATTGTTACATTTGATGAAACAGGTATGTTATCAATTCTGTTTAATGTGTAATGCTTCTTAGTATCTATAAGATACCTGATGCAAACAAATGGAGGGTTGGAGTTACGTAGATAGGGTAGCCACAAAAAGCCCTACCGGCAGTAGTCCAGATTTGCCGATTTTTTCGTAATGAAAAATGAATTGCTGGAAATTTATCATAATCTTTTTTCAGTGGTTTTCAGTCTAAAATAGCTGAAAAAATGTTTAAAATATAACACTGTATTCAGGAAACAATCCTAGATCTAATAAGGCCATCGGTAATATTTGCTTATATTATCATTAAATAATAGCATGTGATCTAAGGTATAAAAAATAGTACCTGAACTTCCCTAGAAGAATTTATTGATACCTAGGACTGAATATCCATAACCTGCTACACCAGTAAATAGCTGGTTCTTTGAGCTTGTGCATCTTATTCCCAATTTCTCTTATAATCCACCATAATCTGCTCCTAATGAAAAAAAAACAACACCCAGTTTCAATAAAAATTACAAGACAACATGGCGGCCAGCCCAACGTTCGCTGTGTGACGTCATGTACGGAATATTTTTAGTGCAAAATTATGCAATTTTTTAACATGTGTTGGCATGCGGCCGGCAAGCTCCCATTGTAATTAGTGTTTTTCAAACCTAGAATTGGGATACTTCGCAGCAAGTTATTGAGGTATTATTGAGCTCAAACCAAAGCTAAAGTTCAGGAGAATCATAATCCTATGACCAAAAGATCAGAATTTGAAAGTTATTTTTTTAGTAGCTACCCTAACGCAGAACCTCATAATTTGTTACCTCTATCTAGAAACAGCTATGCTATATCACAGTAGAACCCCGCATAACAAATATCCTTAGAAGAATGCAGTTTGAGCTGAATAGCTGTCTACTTTTACGTCAAGTCTGACTCTCTGCAGACCAGATTCTCAACTCAGCCAGGGTTCTCAGCGCCTGTAGTCATCCAGTGACTTTTCATCTGGTATGGACAGTGGAGAAGAAGGAAGTAGTCTAGTATCAACTCAAACAGCTCTGCTCAGATTGTTTGTTCTTTTCTTCATTTTAACATGTTGGAGTCCAACTTTGTGTATTTATTTTAAGAGAATCTTAAATGTGGACAGTGGAGGCTTAGGCCGAATAGTAAAATGAAGATCCAATATACCAATTCATATTGAATGGATTTATAACCCATCAGAAAGACAAAGATAAGAAAGCCCTACAGATGGAGAAAAACAAGCAAACAGGAAGAAACAACACTGAATATAACTTATTCAAACTTGCAGATAACAAAAAGAGGGAATACCACTGATGGCTCAGTTCAATAGCTGTAGATTTGAAATCTTCCACTCTTTTATTAGTGATCTTTGCTGTGCTGAATAAGAATTACTGGTCGAAAGGGAGAGATGCTGCAGATATTTGGCAAACTTAAATAGAGCTCACGAACATGTCTGTTACAAGAGAAAATAGTTGCCAAATAGAGAACAGAGCAAAAAATGGGTGAAGTTAGACAGTTAAGGGCAAAAAGAGGAGAATTGGCTTCATCTCAATGCGTACTCAGAAAATGCAAAATAGAAGAATTGAGATAAAAAATGTAATCATACTGGACACTGCTAGGACATTGCAACCAGTTAAAATTAAGATACAAATTGTGCCCTAAACTATAAATATTCCTATGGAAATAAGACTCAGAAATCAGCAGGAGACTGTAGTGTTGAGTAGAATTTCTTACAATCTACTTTTCTTATTTTTGTGTTTTCTTATACATAGTGCAAATGCATATTCTATAAAATACTGCAATGTAAAACAAACAAAATTCTTTAAATATTCACAGCTTGTGGTAGATAAAAACGAATGTATAAACACCTTTTACTGTACACTTTTTTTCTGATTTTCTTCGGTGAGAAGTAGATTTGAGAACTGCAGAGACTCTGCATTCATAATTCTTTTTTGTTGTTGTCAGGACTTATGCATGCTAGTGTGCATTTGTCTATTATATTCATATGAAGAGGCTCTCATTAAACTGGACATCCCTAAATTAACTAACCACAGAAAAACTCTTTCAAAAAATTTTGGAGCATAGATAATGTATTGTCCCTAGATCAGAGGCGTTACTAGCCAAAATGTTTTTTTTTGGGGGGGGGGGGAGGGCAAGGAATTTACCGACTGGCTGGTAATTTTTATCGATTGTCTTGCAAAAAAAAAACTGTTTTCAAGAAAAAACGACAGTTTCGAAAAAATTGAACGAATTTCAGAAAAAATCTCTTCTTTTGACAAAAAATCGACTGATTTTAAGAAAAATCGATTGTTTTAACGAAAAAAATCAGCTGTTTTGGCGAAAAATCGCGGCGCTTCGCGCCGACTCGGTTATTTTTACCGACTGCCTGACAAAATCGGGGGGGGGGGGGCCTCCCCCCCCCCCTCTCCTCCCGTCGTCCGTGCGTCGGTCCGAGAGGAACACTGGCAATCACTTTTCTCCATATCCTGGTAATTCTTCTGCCAAATTTTATGTAGATTTATCCCATCATTTATTTCTGGTCATATCGTATAGGTAAGTTTATTAGTTAATTTTTTCATTTCTGTGTATTTCGTGAATATTTTATTCCTCTTCTAGCTTTAAGCTATTTGGAAAATAAATTTGATTGGTTGATATTAAACTCCATGGAAAAGAGCATTCAGTCTAAGAGGGTCAGTGGATCCAGATGATTATATTCTAGAAGAAGAAGAAGATGAAGAGTATGAGTAAGAGTGATCCTTAGAGCGTGTTCCATCCTACTTACCGTAGTTACCACGCATGACGTCACAAATTACGTCAAGGCTGGAACGATTTTTCCATTTTCCAGCGGAATATCATGCCACGGGTGAATCCGACCAATCACGTGAGAGAGATTCGTGGTTACTACGCTTACCACGCTCCCGAGCGTGGTAAGCAAATAGTTACTATTAGTTACTATTTTCGAGAAGGCTGGAACGGTCAGCGTAGTAACTTTTTGTGAGGTTTGAACGGATTTAATAACTAATAGTTACTATTGGTACGAGGGTGGAACACGCTCTTAGTTGCATTTTTGCAGATACCATGGTATCTGATGCCACGGTCAAAAGACGTTTTTGCAGTTATCGTGGTATCTGGTATTCAGATACCACGGTCCGCCCGTTGTAACTGATCGTAGTATCTGAAAAAGTCATCTCATTTTCATCAGTTTTGTCAGATTGGTGGGAAAGAAGTTTGGCGCTTAGTAATGTGACTGAATATCGGTTTTTCTTTTGGGATGACTTCGAAAAGTGCAGTTTCTGGCAATTGTCGTTTTTGCAGAGCAACCGTATATCAGATACGACGGTAACTGCAAAAACGACTAATTGACTGTGGTAACTGATACTATATATATATATGTATATATATATATCGTTTATTCACCAAAATAGCAAAGATAGCTAGCAAACGTAAGTCAACATAGCACTTTCAACGGGATATAAAATGACCAATGACAAATGACAAATAATACAAGATAAACACGCCTAAGAACTATTAAACGAACGAACAAAGTACGGCACAAACGAGTTAACATATCTTTCAGTTGCATCCGCTGGATAATTTGTTAATTTAGTTTTGTTTGAGTGGGCTTGAGTACGCGTGTTGGGCCTGTTTTTATTTTGTTCTATATACTCAGGCAACATTGATCTGTGAAGTTCAGAATTTAGACATTTGTGGCCAAAACTTATTGTTAAATGGTGCCTACGTTGCTCAAGGAAAGGGAGACCGAGACTTGAAAGGCTCTCTTCATAACCAATGTACACTGGGCCCAGGATAATCTTAAGTGCTCTTTTCTGGATTAGCTCCAGTCTACTGGATTGCTCCTTAGTCAAACCGGGATGCCATACCTGGCAGTAATATTCAAGGCAAGGTCTGACATAACAACAATAAATTAAGACTAATTGTTGCACGGGAATCTTAAATCTCTTCAGGACCGAGAAAGATTTCAGCAGATGCGACCCATTTCTAACAAGAGCGTCAATGTGAGCATTCCATATGAGGTCACTCTGGATATACACACCAAGTAGTTTAACACAGTTTTGTGTACTCCAGTCTATGGATACTATGGTATCTGCAAAACGCAGCTCCAGTAAATGTGTATTGCAAGATATAAATCTGTGCATACCCAGGGGTACAAGCGTGTATTAGCTAAAGCTCTAGAAACCTGATCCTACAAACAACAATAACATTAGTTGCGTTTTTGCTGATACCATGATATCTGTTACCACGGTCTAAAGTCGTTTTTACAGTTATCGTGGGATCTGATACCACGGTCAAAAGGCGTTTTTGCAGTTATCGTGGTATCCGGCCGGTTATCGTGGTATCAGATATTCAGATACTACGGTCCGACCGTGGTAACTGGTCGTGGTATCTGAAGAGTCATCTCACTTTCATCAAATTTTGTCAGATTGGTGAGAAAAAAGTTTAGCATTTAGTGATGTAGCTGGATATCTGTTTTTCTTTTTGGATGACTTCGAAAAGTGCAATTTCGGCAATAGTCGTTTTTGCAGAGCACCGTATATCAGATACCACGATAACTGCAAAAACGACTAATTGCAGATCCAGTTACCGTGGTAACAGATACCGTGGTATCAGCAAAACGCAACAATTGTAAATGGACGAATTTCATTTCACCTTGGTAACCTTGGTTCCTTGGTTCACCAAGTAATAGCAGACTGCCTTCAAAGTATGGAGTAGCACGACCGGTATCTGTTATTCTGGAAAGACGAGAGCGCTTTAAGCTCAGACATAAGCAGCTCTAAGAGCTCAGAAGATGCTTTACTCATGTAAATTCTGTCAGTAATAATAATTTTATTTAAACCCTCCATACAAATACAAAGTAAATGGTCGGAGGAGTTGGTGAGGAAACAAAAGAAAAAGAGAAAAAAAAAAGAAATCACACAACACTACGAGACAAAATTAGGCTGCGATAACTACAAATAACCAAACCAATACAAACCTGAGTCACGTGCTTACACCAGGCTAGCCAGTGGAAAATCGTGCAGTTTTCTACTTCGATTGATGAAACGACTGGTTAGCTCATTCATTTTTGTGCTTATTTCAAAAATGCGGTACCTTTGTGATAACATTCCGTAAGTCTTCCGTAATTTTTCTTTGAGAGCCGCGATAACTAAATTTTTAGTGGCTTTAATGGAATTCCCATAACAGTGTGTGTGGTTTTCTTTATAAGTTTCGTGTGTTCTTTCTGTTGATAGTAATGTCCTATTTTTCATTTCTTTCTTGTTCATTTTCGTCTTCTTCATTTATTACTCAGTCTTTTTGTATGTTTGTGCATTATGATGAAATCTGTTATTATTATTATTTTACCTTTTATTTTTCAGATCAGACCTTCGGAGGATTTCAGCCAGGATTAGATCATGGAAAGTCCAAGGAAATTGAAAGTCTTTCAACCAGTAAGGCATTGGCAGGACAGACCGTCAGTGAAGTAGAGATGAAACTTAGAGCAAAACCTTACTCCTGTGAAGTGTGCGGTAAAACCTTTTCTGGACGTAGCCATAAAACCCAGCACATGAGAATACACACTGGCGATAAACCGTATTCATGTGAAGTATGTGAGAAAAGGTTTACCAGCAATAGTAATAAGATAGACCACATGAGAACACACACTGGAGAGAAACCGTTCTCTTGTGAAGTATGTGGGAAAAAGTTCGCCCGCACCACAGACAAGAACTATCACATGAAGGGGCACAGTGGGGAAAAACCTTACGCTTGTGAAGTATGTGACAAGAAGTTTACCAGCTCTGGAGTAAAGGTGTTACATATGAGAATACACACTGGAGAAAAACCCTATGCTTGTGAAGTGTGTGGGAAAACGTTTTCTAGGGATAGCCATAAGGTGCAGCACATGATAACACACACTGAAGACAAACTCTTTTCTTGTGAAGTCTGTGAGAAAAAGTTCAGACGCAGCAATGACATGGTTATCCACATGAGGCTCCATACTGGAGAAAAACCTTATGCGTGTGAAGTGTGTGAGAAAAAGTTTACTCGTAGTGCTGATAAGGCTGCTCACCTGAGGTTGCACACGGGAGAGAAACCTTATTCTTGTGAAGTATGTGAGGAAAATTTTGCTTATGCGAGGCAAAAGCTTAGACACATGAAAGCTCACACGCCAGAACGTTGTGTGAAATTAGAAAATATGGGCGATTGATCTCCAGTGTCTCCATCGTATAGCTGTATAACACCTTATTACCAAGAACAAATAATCAGATAGAACTTCTGTCTTTAGTCGCATGCAGCGACTATGAAAACCCCGACAAAATCGAGCGGACCTAGAGGTATTTACTCTAGCTTGGAGCTCATGTTGATACCCGTTTACTCCTCTTCACCGTTGCTTATCGCACAAGAAATATTGAAGGAGGCTAGCAGGAGGCGTACTCCGCGCTCTGACCCGCTCTGGAGCGCGTCCATAGAACCAATCAGCTTTGACTGCTAGATTTCCTCTTCGGCGACTTAACAGCGATATAGTTATTTGTAGAGTTAACGAAACGTGATGTGGCGCTAAGCTAGTAACCTCCGCTCGCGTGCGTCGGGAGTCGGCCGTATGTTACTCGACTCAGCATCCTCAGCACCATGCAAGGTCGAATAGATTCCCGATACCCTGCCCGATGCAAACGAGTGGAGGGTAGGAGCTACGCGGAGTTACATCTACAAGCAGCAGTATCGCAGTAAAGCTCCGGAGAAGAGATTTACAAAGTAAAAGCCGATTGATCTCCGATTGTTTGTCTATCATTGTGACGTCATATGTGATGCGCCGCAGAGTGGGTCTGCTCGTCTCCTGCACTTTTTCCTCTGGTATGCGGAGCGGCGAAGAGGCAAGTAGACGGGCATCAACTCAGCTCAGCAAGTAAATTTCACTCAGCTCAGTTTTGTCGGGGTATCCATAGTCAGTGCATGGAACGAAAGACGTCGGTTCTATCGGCTTATATGCCAGAATTTGCAGGTGTAAAATTAGAAAAAACGTGCGTTCGATCTCCATTATTTTCAGAGAGCTGAAGCGGTTGTGTCCAGATTAGCCTACTAGAATATTGACTACTCAATCCCCTTGAGAGTTATCGTGCGGACAGACGGACAGATAGACGAACAACTTTTGCGATGTCATAGGTATCCCTCCACTTACGTTTTGGGATCCCAAAAGTGGGAAAACTAAGCAAATAAAAGAAGTAAGAAACAGAAGATTATCACATCCTTATGTGTGAAAGAGTTGTCAGCGGAAATGAAGATTGGGTGACGGAAAAATCCGGCAAGGCTGAAAAAGCGCTAAAAATTCGTAGTTACGAAACGAAACAATGGAGAAAGGTGGGGATGTTAAAAGCTTATAATTCCATATGGGAGCTAAGTATATTATATAAAAGGCAGAATAAGCAAGAGGGGTCCTTTAATTTAAGCCGTGTTGGTAGCCAGCGATTTGTTATTTACCTGAATGCGGTTTCGCGGCGATGATATTCTTAAGTTTAGTATTTTTTAGTGGCAATCGATTTATATCTACCCGGAACTTCAGCGACGCCGGGTTTCTCAGTTTAAAACGCGGTAGCCCCCAGTGATTCGTTATCTGGATGCCGGTGCCGGATTTCCTCAACTAATACCCAGTAACGTCTAAGAAGATTGAAATGAAGTTACAATATAACTGAGTTACGCGTTGCATACCCAGGGAAAATTTCTACTATAATAAACATTTTATTTCAGGAAACATCGTAAGGACAAATAACGACCGTAAGCTACCATCATGGATTTCGGTGTCTGTAATAAACAAGACCAAAGGTTTCGATGGGACCCCAAAAATCTAATATTTGATCCAGCCAATTGGGTCTCGTCTTCGCCAGATCCAGTCTTCGCCAGGCTAATCATCAGAGAAAACCAAGTTCAGATATACGTCTATAAGCCATATCTATTTTGACGATACTGACCGAAACTTCCTGATTTACTTCTGCCAAGTTTCCGGTTTCGCCCGAATTTCGAGCGAACTACTAGTCCAGCAAAAAAAAGAAGAAAATTCAGAAACGAGTCCAGCGGATCTCTTTATCCCTATAAAGAAAATCTAATCAACTTTAAATAAAACTTTGACTTAGAAAAAAACGGATTCCGGACTAATTATATGTCCGGGTAAAAAATGATTGTCATAGACAGACTCTGCGTATCTTCTTACCCCTAAATCTGTCATCTAATCAACTCCAGATAAAACTTTCGCTTTCAACAAACTTTCCGGTTTTGGCCGGATTCCTGGCCAACTCGTTGTCCGGTGAAAAAATGGTTTTCACCATCGTGTTCAGCATGTCTTCTTACCCCTAAATCGAACATTTAATCAACTTCAAATGAAACTTTAACTTTTGCCCAACTTTCCGGTTTTTGCCGGATTCCGGACGAACTACTTGTCTGACAAGAAAATGGTTTTCACCATCGTATTCAGCATGTCTTCTTACCCGGTAATCGACTATCACATATTCTGTTTGTCCGTTAATTTGAAACCCCTCCCCCACCCTCAAATATAGTGCTACAGTTCTTCGAACTCGACCTGTACTTTGACCCAAAGGATCCTCCTACCAAGTTTCATCAAAATATCTCAATCCCCTCGAGGGTTATCGTGCGGACAGACGGACAACTTTTGGGATCCCAAAAATGATGATTTTCAGTAAAGGCAAGTAAACAGATTTAGCAATGAAAACCGCCATGGAGCAAATGAGATTTATGCTTATCCAGAGAAATACCTCCGATGTCTAAAGACTACGAAAAGCTGTACCGATTAAGGAGGGAGGTTTGGGAGTAATAGATTTTAGACTTAAATGTGAATCCTTGCACCTGAGGAATTTGTGCGATTCTTTGGCGAAAGAGGATGAGTTTAGCTGCATGATAAGAGGGTGGCTACTCCCCGTGATAAATGAAGAAAAAGAAGGAAACTTATCACGAAAATCAAAAGAAATTCCTGAAGAGCTGAGAAGAGCAGCAGAAACGCTCCATTGCCTCAGAGAGGGAGGGGGGATGAACAATGGAGTGGACAGTGATGAAATGAAAAGTGTTATAGAGTAGTTTCTGCAATCAAAAGCAAATAACCAAGTTGAGTTTAGTGCCCAAAGAAAAGAGCCCGATGCGAACAAGAGTGCAGGGATATAATGTTTTCAGCAATTCATGGAATTCTCCCATATAGAGATCGTTTAAATAGAATGATAAGGTCAAAAAGCCCCTTGTGCCATCTTTGTGGAGAAACGATCAGTGACGGCATGAGTCATGAACTAATAGAATGTCGTGAAAACGGAGAGATTTTTTTTAAGGATTTCTGAGGTATAGAGGATCTTAGCACAGCGAGTGTCGAGGATAGAAAGAAAATTGTGAAGTTATGCTTTGAAGTGGAAGATAAACTTAAAGAACGAGCTATGTGTTTCATGGTTATGTGCGCATGTGTGTATGTGTGGAAAAGACAAAGAAAGGGAGGGAGAGTGAAAGTTAGCCAGTTTGAAGCGTGGTTGAAAGGGCTGGTAAAAGTGAATTCGCAGCGTACGAAGTGGTCGGGAACGGTTGATTGCGAATGGCTGGAGAGTTTAAATTTGCACAGTCAATTTTAATTTAATTACATTTGGAAATAATTGTAAATATTTAAATATAATTTTAAGGAGAAAATAGTAATAATTTGGTTTTAAATTTTGATTTTTGTTTTGTTTTTTTAACAAAAAGCATTTCAAAGTTGTGTTTTGTGGGTTTCTAGAAAAGTGAAATGGTATTTCAGATTTGTGGGATTATTTCAGGGTGTTCCATTGCCATTTTGTTATTTGTAATAATAGAGCACATTTAAAGAAAAAAAGAAAAAAAAGACTATATAGAGACTATACCAATTGCTCCATGGCAGTACTATTAAAATCTAGCAGTGTCTGAGAAATGATGAGAAAACAGCAGAGGACTGATATGACCTGGTGAAGTCTGGTTTCTCTGGTGTTTCACGTGGCGATAGGTTACGGGGACAGGCACGATCTATCGAATTTAGGTAGAGCTACACTATTACGTACAATCATAGAGGGCTATGGTTTCTTGTCTAGTAGGCCTATTGTTGTTTTTCTATAGATTGTTGAAACAGAGAATTGTTAGTCTTGTTAGACAGTACATGTATCCGTTGATTTGTCGCCTCATTATGACGACAGACATTGCCAGGAAGTGGCCGGAATAACGCTGCCGGAGCGTCATAGCTGACGTATCCGTTTTATGCATTGATTGAAGACATAATTTCCAAGTCAGCTTGGGCTCGGGGAGTATTTATGACGAAGTATGGAGAGGAAAGAGAAAGAATAATATCCATCGCTGAGGAATAGTTCTTGATGTTTAGTTAACACTGGTTAACAAACAAATTAACACGCCGAGGTCATGAAGAGTTCCGAGGTTTCTAACACATACTAAACAGGGAAAATGGGTCTAGAAAAAATAATGAATGGTATAATAGGCTGTAGTGACAGATTGACTGTTAGGGATGTTGGTTAGTAGCTTCGCGCAACGTCACGTTCCGTTACCTCTACAAACAGCTAAATTGCTGTAACCCCCCCGTGAGGAAAAGCAAAAGTCAAAGCTAATTGGTTCTATGGACGCGCTCCAGAGGGGCCAGCGCGCAGAGTAAGCCTCCTGACAGGCACCTGCACTATTTTGTCTGCGATGACCAACGGCAAAACGGAATGAGTAAACGGGTATCAACATCAGTTCACAGCTGGAGTAAATACCTCTAGGTACGCTGAGTTTCGTTGGGGCATTCGTAGTCGCTGCACGAGACTAAAGACAAGTTCTATTTGATTATTTGTTCTTTGTGACACAGGCGACAAACTTCACAGCCAACTGCGGCACGCTATGGGATCTAGCTCTCGTATTTCTTCTCAAAATATGCCTCACATTATCTAATACAGTAGAGGTATGCATATTTGAACAGTTATTTAGATGTGAACAGTCCAGTTTTGGGCTAAATGTTAGAATGAAGATCCAAATACCTATTCAAACGTTTGTTAAAGGACCCCACTTGCTTATTCTGCTTTTTATAGTATACCTAGCTCCCATACAGAAATTTAAGCTTCTAAAATCCTTACCTTTCTCCACTGTCTGGTTTTGTGCCTATGAATTTTTAGCGCTTTTTTGGCCCTGCCGAGTTTTGTCCGTCACACAACGAAAATTTTGTCGGAATCTTCAATGGCCGCTGACAACTTTTTCACAAATAAGGATCTCAGAAGCCTATATTTATTACTTATTTTATTTGCTTAGTTTTCCCACTTTTTAACCACGGCACGTTCAGTTTTCAAATGTTTTGCGCCCAGCCGCCGCGTGGGAGAGCAGGAAGGCTGAAGGTAATCGACAAGCGCTAAGAAGAAAATCGCTAATTTCAGGCGGAAAGTAATGGTATATTCGAAAACGATTTTTCTGATCCACGTCATTGGGAAAAGATAATTTCTAGTAAGAGATGTGCTGTAATGTCCTTAGTTAATTACCGTCCGTAGCTGGCTGATAAAAAAAAAGTTTGTTATAAATCAATAAATCAGTCCAAAAATGATTATCAATATCAAAATAACTTGTCTGTTTAGCTTTAAAACCTCTATCCAGAAAATTAGTTCTGGACGAACAAATCCCGTTGAAAAAAAACGATTTTTATACAAAACATCACATCAGAAAAAGTGGCAACACTGCGCCGAGCGCCTGCGAAACCAGCGCGATATTTTGAAAAGCTTCCGACACATGCGTTAGTAGAAGTTTAACAGTTCTTGAGAATGGTAACCAACTGTACATTTTATCTTGAAGACATCCCAAATGACACAAGCATACGGGAGCACGAGATGCAGTGTCATGCCATTTATGTGAAACGAGAGCAAGAGGAATTTCTAGACATGCCATTAGTATTGGAACAAACAGGCATGTGATATTTTTATAACCTTGTCATACCCTGGTCATACCATAGGTCTATGCTGACTTCTACTGGGCTTCTACCATTACCTAATAGTTGACTTGCTTTTAGAACCTGTATACTGTTGCAGGTATGGTTTTAGGCTAAAGGTAGGGTAGCCACAAGAAGCCATACCGGCAGTAGCGCTGATTTGCCGATTCTTTGGTAATGAAAAATAAATTGCTGGGAGTTCATCATATTTTTTTTTCTATTTTTTTCAGTCTAAAACAGCTGACAAAAATGTTTCAAATATACCACTGTATTCAGGAAAAAATCCCTAATTTAAAAAGGCCTGCGGCTTTTTCCTAGCTTCAGGTATAAGAAGGACTCAATATCCATGTGCAATACACCAGTAAATAGCTTGTTCTTCGAACTTGAGCATCACATTCCCAGTTTTTCCTATAATCCCTGTGCGGCTGCACCCAATGATCAAAACTAACCCACAGTTTCAATAAATATTAGAAGACAGGATGGCAAACATGATTCGATTGGCCGTCGTTTGCTGTGTGACATCATCATTCTCAGAATATTTACGGTGCCAAATTATGCAATTTTTGAACATCTGCCAGCATGCGGCCGGCAAGCTTCCATAGGAATGAGTGTTTTTCTAATCGAGAATTGGGGTACTTAGCAGCAAGTTAGTGAGGTATTATTGAACTCAAATCAATGCTAAAGTTCAGGAGTATCATGGTCCTATTACCAAAAGATCAGAATTTGAAAGTTATTTTTTTAGTAGCTACCCTACTAAAGGGATTGGCAAACATGACAAAAATACAAAATTGAGGTTAAAACAACACTGAACAGGAGGAGTACATAACCTGGAATTTTACAACCTCGAACTTGTGCGTAGAAAGGTTAAGAGGAAAGATCAGTGCAGTCCTAACTGTCAAGAAAGACACCCTGATGACCTAGGATAAATTTAGGACTGTACAGAAGTTTGCTTGTAGTATTTTCAGGCCAATTTCTAGGTTATATAAATTCAAGGTTGGTTACCTCTCCTGTTGCATATGAATGAATGAATGAAGGATTTATGACGCACTGCCCAAGGGCGTAAGTGCAGTCTCGAACTTGTGCCTACAAAGGTTAAGATGAAAGATCAGTGCATTCCTAACTGTCAAGAAAGACACCCTGATGACCTAGGATAAATTTAGGACTGTACAGAAGTTTGCTTGTAGTATTTTCAGGCCAAGTTCTAGGTTATATAAATTCGAGGTTGGTTACCCCTCCTGTTGTTTAATTGTATATAAGTTTATTATTTATGACAAAATTATGACAAAGATTTTGATGTTACTATATTTATGACGAAAAATCCAATGTTCGGCTTGCCCGTGAAGGAATTTTGAAAATAAATTGAAATTGAATTGAAAATTGAATTGTTGCATATGTGTTAGAAGGGTCGATTCTTCCTCAATATTCAGTATTTCTTTTAAGTAGAATTTTCTATCTTATACAAGGTATTTTTTTTGCAATCCATGAAGTGTTTGTGGCTTGGTTGTGATTGAAAAGAGTGTTTTGGTGTTTTTTCTGTGGCCGAGAAGTGTGTTTCTGTGTCCAATAGAGTTTGTGGTACTTGAATTGGACGAATAAGTTTCAAGGTGATTTTTTATTTTGTTGCTCAAATCTTTGAAGTTCAAATTTAGCAGCTAACTAAAGTCAAAGTAATAAAATTAACCACTTTATCAAGCACATTGACACAGGCTAAAATTAAGGATTATTTATGCCAAAAATGAAAGGAGCAACGCCTGAAGTATTTGGCCTTCACATTAATTTTCTAACATTGGGAATTACAGCAAAAAAAGACAAAACAGCATTTAGGCGAGTTCCAACTTGTGGCTCAACTGTTTGGCACATAATAATTTTCCTGTGGGAAACAGTCTAATACTATGTGCAGTGCAGCCCAGGTTGTTCAGCGAAAAATGTAAATGGGCTAAAGTCACTGATTGTAAGTCGGAGAGTATGATTGGTGGTTGATAGCCTATTTTGGGTTCAGTCTAAAAACTATAGTGGGAATTGACCTTGGATATCCATAATGAACCTGTCAAGTTCTGCATGTGTAGTAGGTCTTCCTGATGCCCTAGGCCCTCCTGATTCTGATGACTGCATACTTGGACACCTACCATCTTCTATCCTGCCTACTACACCCCTTGGGATGACATGAGGTTGAGAATGCTCCTTCACACTCAAATTTTTGAGTTGTGTCACAAGTCAGGAAATTTGCTCCTGGACAAACTGGGCAGAGTTATATGTCCAGCTCTCGAACAGAGTCAGCAAAGTCTATAGCCCGAGTGGGAAAACATTGTTGCAGCCGCAAGTTTCAGAGACGACTGGAGACTCTTCTTGGACGCCTCTGGCGGCACAGGAGGATCAAAGGTCTAAGGTCATGTCCAGCTCTGGTTAAGTTATGAACATTAATTGCTGGGCAATTTGGGCCCGATTGCCCTTGAACCAGGTAGGGGTGGGGGATGAGACCCCCAGAAATTCACAACTAGATCCCAATGCCGATTTACACACCAAGCTATAATTTGAGACCTGTCATGGCTAACAAGTTAGGGACTTCACAAAAAAAGAGGTAAAAAACGGGAACAGAAAACCAAAAACAGTGGGCACAAGAGTGGACTGTACATAAATGAACACTCCACTAAAAACTCAACATGTGATTGCTTTTAAGTTTATCATGGTTCTTTGCCAGGTGTTAAAGTAAAATTCCAAAGTTCCTCAAAAATAGTGAAATCTTAAAGAACAACCTTGACCAACAGAAAGCTGTCTTTTGTCACACAATGGTGGTGAACTGGCAGAGTGAACAGTGAAATAAAATTCAACGAAGCATGTTTCTACTTTATGGTATTGAGTGAAGACTTGTGCAGTGTGCCAGTTAATCTTGATAACAAGAAACTATGCTTTTACAGGTATGTTTGTGACCGTTGCACCTTATTTTCTGGCCTACCTGTCTACAAATCTGTTGGACGAAAATCGTTCAGAAATATTCATAGTGTTAAGACGAATTTGCATCTGGATATAATAATTTTTAACTAAATCTTTTTAGATGAAATCCTGTTAGAAGATCACTCAAAACTAGCTTGTGACCCATTCAAGGATGATGAAAGCCTTTCAACTTGTCCGAATAATCTGAGAGAAAATCAGCCAAGACTAACTGGTGAATTGTTCAAGGATGATGAAAACCTCCCAGCTTGTCCAAATATTCTGAGAGAAGATCAGCCAGAATTAGCTGGTGAGTTGTTCAGGGATGAAGAGAAGCTCTCAGCTTGTCTAACAATCTTAGAAGATCATCCAAAATTAGCTTGTGAGTTGTTCAAGGATGACGAAAGTCTTTCAGCTTGTGAATCATTGACAGGAGAGAATATCAACTCCGGTGAAGTACAAAACAAAAGATGGACTGAAAACAAAGTGGAACAGATGGTAACTTGTGAAAAGCCCGATACTTCTGAAGTCAGTAGCGAAGAAATATCTGGACCTACCAGAAACAAAAAGCTAATGAAAACACACTCTGGTGAAAAACCATACTCTTGTGAAGTCTGTGAGAGAAGGTTCAGCAGTAACTGCAGTAAGATGGGTCACATGAGAACACACACTGGAGAAAAACCGTTTTCTTGTGAAGTGTGTGAGAAAAAGTTCGCCCGAAGTGCTGACAGGAACTATCACATGAAGCTGCACAGTAGGGGAAAACCCTATTCTTGTGAAGTATGTGACAAAAAGTTTTCCGGCTCTGGAAATATGGAACTACACATGAGAATGCACACTGGAGAAAGACCTTATACTTGTGAAGTATGCGATAAAACATTTACAGGTCTTGGTCATCTGACACAGCATATGAAAGTGCATACTGGAGAAAAACCTTACTCTTGTGAAGTCTGTGAAGAAAATTTCGCTCGGAAAGCCCATAAGGTCAATCATATGAGATTACACACTGGGGAAAAACCCTACTCTTGTGAAGTGTGTGGGAAAAGGTTTTCTGGGGATAGTCATAAGGCTCAGCACATGAAAACACACACTGGAGAAAAATATTCATGTGAAGTATGCAATAAAAAGTTTACCCGTAGCACTGATAAGACTGTCCATATGAGACTGCACACTGGAGAAAAACGATACACTTGTGAAGTATGTGAAGAAAAGTTTACTTATAATCAGCAGAAGGTCAGGCATATGGCGCTTCATAGAGCAGAACTTCAGGTGTAAAGCACAAACATGCTTATATTTGATCTACTTTGTTTTCAGGGGATAGCTAGTATCGGCTACCCTTGTCGTTGATAGCGGAGTGATTAAGGCGTTGGATGCTGAACTGAGACTGGTGTTTTGATTCGAATCCTTACTGATGTGTTCGACCTTTTATGGAAACAGTGATTTGGTTATAAAAATCTAGCCGCTTTGAAGGTGGTAGCCTAACTACACTGTAAAAAAAATCTTGCAGTATTCGCTACTGGGATTAATCTGGTCTCTACTAAGATAATATTATCTCTAATTTGGATTAATCTTATCTCAGTAGAGAAAAAATTAACCCCAGCAGCAAATACTGTAGCTAACTTTAATCCTTACTCGGAGGTACTTTATTCAGTGTAGGGAGATAGAAGGTAAAGCACGGAAGTTTCCCACACAACGCACGCAAGAAAACATTACTGTTGCTGGGTTCCGGCTAAAACTCTCCCGGAACCAAACTTTCCCCGTTACCCCCTCCCCCCCCCCACACCAAAACCAAAACCCCCGGGTACCAAAACCCTCGACACAGTGTTAATAAAAAGCAGTATATTTTGTGACGAGTACGTATAGCGGCGGGAGTCCCACGTACGCACGCAAGAAAACCTTACGATTGCTGTGTTCTGGCTAAAATTTCCCGGGAAGAAAATATCCCCGACACCTATCCCCCCCCTCCGACCAAAACCCCCGGGCAGGGGCGTCCCGAGCCTTTCTTCATTGGGGGGGGGGGGCAAACCTGATAAAAATTGACCGAATCGGTACTTGATATTGACCGAATTTATAATGTGTTTCTAAAACACAGCGAGTTGCCTTCAATTAGCTATAATGTAAAAAGCTGCATAGTATGTAAAAAATCAAGTCTAAAGAGAAAATTTGGCGTGTTTTCACGTCTTTCACTTCGTTTTTTTTTTTCAGGGATACGCTGTCACTAGCCTTTTACCTTTGGGGGACGGCCAGTTTTGCTAGCAGGACTTGAAAATGGGCCGACAAAAACACAGTTGCTGCCAAGCGATAACATCGTGACGGCTGTACCCCCGAAGAATTAAAGCGCAGGAGGCAAATTTTTTGAATCCGCCTTTTTTCTTGCAAATCCTAGCTTTTAACGTGGTTCAAGCACCCCAAAATTCCAAGCCTCAAACGCCAATTAAATGCCATACCCTTCTTCTAAATAGTGAAGACTGCTAAATGTGCCGCAGGCGAAATTTTTTGGAAACACTCATGATCAAAGTGCCTTTTTGCAATCCCAAGGCTACCTATTAAACCACAGAGGTGCCTAGCGAAAAAAGGTCCATCCAGGGTAAAGTACATGTAAAGTACATTTATTCTGAATTTACAAAGTTTTTTTTGTTAACAAGCATTGCATGTACGAATTCGTGTTCTCCACAGTGCTTGTGTCATATATTTGTATTTTTGTGAATAATTAAAAAAACTTCAACTTGAACTTTAACTTGAACAGCAAACAAAAATAGACTAGTTTTCACGTCAGGAGACGTGATTATTCCTGAAGTTCTGCAATCATTAGAAGTATAAGTTAAGTAATGAAGGGAAACCAGCTGAAGCTACCGTTAAATGGTAAAGAAAAGAGCTAAATCAGTGCCACTTAAATTACCAAGCTCAGTAACTAGGGTGAACCAAATTATGAATTCGTACTACCGAAAAACTGGCTAAAAAAATAAGGAGCAGATCGGGAGCGGTATAACGACCGAATTTCGGAATTGGATAAAACTCCTGGTAGAACCACCTAAAACAACCGAATGTGGTAAGTCTGGTAACAGATGCGGACCAAACAAAAATCAGGTGAATTACCGAATTCGGTAACGAATTAGAAAAATGAATCTGATTAATCACCGAATTATGAAATGGATTGACCGAATGCGATAGAACAGATATGGACTTGAGAAAAGTCCGGTGAATAACCGAATTCGCTAAAAAATGAGACCAAATAAATACGTTAAATCACCGAATCTAGGTAGAGACGTACCGAATCTAGGTAGAGACGTACCGAATCTAGGTAGAGACGTACCGAATGCGGTGAAATCGACTCGGACTGAACAAAAGTTGGATGAATTGTCGAATTCGGTCACGAATCAGAACCAAATGAATCTGATTAATGACCGAATTATGAAATGGACTGACCGAAAGCGATAGAACAGACCCGGACTTGAGAAAAGTCCGGTGAATAACTGAATTCGCTAACGAGTGTGACCAAATAAATACGTTAAATAACCGAATTTACGTAGTACCGAATGCGGTGAAATCGACTCGGACTGAACAAAAGTTAGATGAATTGTCGAATTCGGTCACGATTCAGAACCAAATGAATCTGATTAATGACCGAACTATGAAATGGACTGACCGAATGCGATAGAACAGATACGGACTTGAGAAAAGTCCGGTGAACAACCGAATTCGCTAACGAGTGTGACCAAATGAATACGTCGTGTGACCAAGTAAATACGTTAAATAGCCGAATTTACGAAGGAACGTACCGAATGCGGTGAAATCGACTCGGACTGAACAAAAGTTGGATTAATTACCAAATTCGATAAAGAATGAAAACCAATAAACACGTTAAATCGCCTAATTTGGAAATGTGGGTACAAAAGATTTTATAAAATAGGCATCACGGCTTGCCGCGATGCCCATTTTGACCGAATTTTCGCCTTCGGAGAAAATTTGACCGAATGCACAAATCGTAGGGGGGGGGGGGGGCACTGCCCCCTCCCTCGGGACGCCCCTGCCCCCGGGTACCAGAACCCTCGAGACAATGTTAATAAACAGTAGTATACAATGTTAATAAACAGTAGTATATAATGTAACGGGTATATATAGAAGCGACCGTACCACGCATCGCACGCAAGAAAACCCTACGATTGCTGTGTTCCGACTAAAACTCCCCGGGACCAACCCCCCCCCCCCCCCGACCAAGACCCTCGGGTACCAAAACCCTCGACACAGTGTTAGTTAAAAGCAGTAAATTTGTGTGAAGAGCATACCTTGAGGCAACCGGCCTCCATGCGTTAACGTTTCACTCGCGTGTCTAGGGAAAATCCTTTAGTGCTGGTGGCGAGTCCAAAATCGCTATCGGAGCCGGATTCTTTTATTGATAGGGGAGTCGCAGGTCCCTCAAGAAACCCGGCTCAAACCCTAAAAAACTAGAGTTTTTAATAAGAGTTTTCTTATTTCCTAGTTATTTGCATTCGGTGGGGGGGGGGGGGGGGGGGGGCGCACTCGGGGTTTTGGTGCCGGGCGACTATGGCCGGGGGGGGGGGGGCATTCAGTTGCTTGCCTGGTAGGCTACTCTCCGAATATTTTTCACATTTCTATGACGAAAATGTGTGTGCCTTTAGTTCAAATAGTGAATACCGTTTGTGGATTTTGGTCCGAAACTCCTGGCGCGTTGTCCCGAGTTCTAACCTTGCCGAGGCGCTCTGCAGTCAATGGAAACTAAAATCGTTCTGTAAGCCTAGCCACTGTAAAACCGGTATCTACATCGAGGAATATAGGGTAAAGCACGGGACATCGAACCTAAGAAAAACTATACAGTCGCTTGTCTGGTGCTCTCCGAATATTTTCGCACATTAAGGACTAATATTTCTGTGCTTTACCTTGAAGTACTTAAGATAGTCTGTGTTTTTTTTGTCTTAAACTCGGCTCGGCTGAACGCTCCGAGTTCGAACTTTCGCCGAGGCGCTCGCCAGTTGAAGTAAACAGTAGTTGCGTCTTTGCAGATACCATGGCATCTGTTACCACGGTAACTGGATCTGAAATTAGTCGTTTTTGCAGTTAATGTGGTACCTGATACTACGGTTGCTCTGCAAAAACGACAATTGCTGGATTTGCGATTTTTTTAATTTCCTACATAATGTAAAACATCTAAAAGAAATTGGAAATTATATTAAACGAGATTTATTCAAACAATGTTTACAACGGGTACGTCAGCTACGATTCTTCATCAGCATCATGAATCAGTTCCTCTGCGACTAGACCTACAGGTCCTGGCTGATGAAGAATCGTAGCTGACGTACCCGTTGTAAACATTGTTTGAATACATTTTTCAAAGTCAGCTTGGGCTCAAAGAAAATTTATCTACGGAGAAAGGAGAGCTAAACTAAAAGACAATCCTAATCTTGTTTCCCACCAATTTGACAAAAACTAGTATCTGGCCAGATACCACGGTAGCTGCAAAAAGGACTTTAGACCGTGGTATCAGTTGCCATCGTATCTTCAAAACGCAACTACTGTTGTTGCAACTACCGCAGAGGAACTTTTTCAGCCTACCAGGCTCTAAAACGCCTGGTGACACTAGGCTCAAAACGGCGCCGAAATAATAGTTGCGTTTTTGCTGATACCATGTTCAAGTTCAAGTTCAAGTTTTTTTAATTATACACAAAAATACAAATACATGACACAAGCACTGTGGAGAACACGAATTCGTACATGCAATGCTTGTTAACAATTTTACTATAAATAACAACAACGTAGCCTATAAATCCAACAATAATAATATATTATAACTTAATTTATCTAACCTGTATAATATCTTAATTTAAATGACCTGCCATCTACCAAATAAATAAAAAAAATACAAAACTACCCTCTTGCGAAAAATAAACAAAAATGACAAACTATTTGACATAAGTAAGCGAGAATGCGTACAGCATAAACCAACCACACACGAAACAATCATTCAAATAACCAACCACACTCTAATAAACACATTCTTATACAATAAATTTCATAATAAATTATATTGCAAACATAACTATTACAATTTTTTTAAAATTAAGAATCAGTAGTACTTTGAGTCGGGACCTGATAAGCGATGGGCTTCCTTCCAACCATTCTGCAACATCATTTTTATATTTTTCCCACACAGATGGTATTGTATATCGTAGAGAAAATCTGGATCTTTCACACTTAATTTTTGGGAGCCGAAGGTTAGTGTTAGATCTCGTGTACATTGACATGATGGCGCTAGAGTTATCAGGTCAATATAAGAAAAATATGATGGAAGCAGATGGCGATCTAAATTTACTTTAAAGCGATCTAAATTTACTTTAAATATCTGTTACCACGGTCTAAAGTCGTTTTTGCAGTTATCGTGATATCTGATACCACGGTCAAAAGGCGTTTTTGCAGCTACCGTGGTATCAGATATTCAGATTCTACGGTCCGACCGTTGAAACTGGTCGTGGTATCTGAAAAGTCGTCTCACTTTCATCAAATTTTGTCAGATTGGTCAGAAAGAAGTTTAGCACTTAGTGATGTAACTGGATATCTGTTTTTCTTTTGGGATGACTTCGAAAAGTGCAATTTCGGCAATAGTCGTTTTTGCAGAGCACCGTGTATCAGATACCACGATAACTGCAAAAACGACTAATTGCAGATCCAGTTACCGTGGTAACAGATACCATGGTATCAGCGAAAACGCAACTAATGTGTTTGTGCCTTTATTGTCGGATAATCAGTAATACCTGTACGTTTTGGTCTCAGCGCGTGGCTGGCCCTATCTCGTGATATTTTTTGTTTGAATTGGTGTATTTAGCTGTGTAGTCGAAAGATTTAAGCCGCTTTCACATTGACGTGTCGTTGCGATGGGCTGCGTTTGCGTTTATCTTAAATTGCGCTGCTTACAGGTTGCGTAGCGTATCTTTCACACCTGCGCGACAAGCTTTCACGCTGGATATGTATTTACGTTTTCCTTTCTCGGTTTCTTATGCTGAATTCTCGTTTCTTTCATCGTTCCTAAGTTGTTTTTCGTCGTTAGTAGGTTTTCTCCGTTTGTCTTCAAAAACTTCCATTTTTCACTGAAAAATCTGATGCGTATGCGTCGACGCAATTTGTCTGCGTAAGCTCTAAGCCGCTTTCACATTGAGGGGCAAGCCTTTTGCGACGCAACCTCTGCGTCCTTGCGGCGACGTAACGCAGACAAATAAACACAACTCAAGAATAGAACCATATACTATTCTTGCGTGGCGTCGACGCGTACGCGTACTGATTTGTCAGTGAAAAATTGAAGTTTTTTGAAGAAAAACTGGAGAAAAACTTAATAGTGATGAAAGAAACGAAAATCCAGCAGAAGAAACCGAGAAAGGAAAACGTAAATACCCGTCCAGCGTGAAAGCCTTTAGCGCAGGTATGACAGATATGCTACGCAACTCAAGGTAAACGCATCGCAGAGACGCGTCAATGTGAAAGCAGCTTTAGCCTGCGTAGTCGAAAAAGCCAATGATTGTATTGCTATGCACCAGTTGACATAGGAATGTATGTAAAACGGTTGAAGGTAGAAGAAGTGACTATCGAATATATTGAAAGAGCACAAGTGATAGCATCAGAGATGGGCGAATCCGAGCATGAAAAGGATTCGAATCCGAATCCAGGGCTAGGTACGAATCCGATTCCGGGTCCACCATTTCATGCTGAGGATTCGAATCCGACCTTAACAAAAATCAAATCATGGACATAGGTTATGGTTTGAAAATCAGAGGTGACAAAAAGCACTGATATCGAAGGTAATCAGATAACGTGATAGATTACTGAAGATGGTTGGAGGTGGAGACCAAAGAGTTGGAAACTGCGTGAAATTGCGAAAACGGGAACTGGAAGGATGAAGTCCAGGAACTTGAGCAGATTCGTAAGATTGAGGGTTTGGATTCGGATTCGCCCGTCTCTGGATACCATGGGTTCTTTAAGCATGTCTTACCTTCGTACTTCTAGTAGCCTTGTTCATCTAAAGTAAAATAAGGCAAGGTACAATTCACTAAAACAAATGATAATCATACAATAATTGTTCACTTTTGTTTACAAGGACTTTGATGCCATGGTTATCACCGATATTTCTGACACGCATGGGTTTGGATGGCTTTCCGCTAGGTGCGTACTGCGAAAGTAGATGGTGTTCTACGCGGTTTACTCAGAAAAGATAGACAATCTGTCCGAAATTTCTTTCGATTTTTTATTTTTGTTGAAATAAAAGATGGGTTACCAAGACCCACCATGTATTTTAGTAGCAAAGAATACTATCATTTAATGTGCCTCAGACTAGTCCAATCTTATGTAGTAGTATCCAGTAGCATCCTGTCTTGCCATGGTAGCATCCAGTCTTGCTAATAGTAGCATGCAGTAACACGGTAGCCTTGGAGTAGAAGCATGTAGTAGCATCAGTTAGTACTGCATGCTACTTTTTCGTACAACTTCGTACTACTATTTTGAGATAAATTTTTCATCGGGGCAGCCCCACAGAAAGCTCGTCCGTATCGCATTCCAGTTTCTCTGGAACCCGTCGCTAAGGCAGAAACACACCAGATGTTGGCATGTAAGGTCATTGAACCAGCAGCTTCACCTCGGCTTGCTCTGTTGTTGCTGGTGGGCTGGTTGAAGATGGAGATTTCGTCAGCAGGGGGGAGTAGGGTCTACAAAGGATCCAGTCGAGAGGTTGAGATGGATCTGTTTGCAACAACACCAGCTGGCATGGGGTTAGGGACGCTCATCCGCCAACTTTTTCGTATGGAATTGATGATGGTGCTGATGACAGTACATGACAGATGATAGTACGACAGTAGCCTACTCACCAATTTTGGTTTTGTAACCGTGAAAGTGTGAGCGAATAAATTGCTATTCTATTCTGAAACTCCTGAAAGAAATTCCAGACCGCGAGCTCGAATCTTCTGTACAAGGCATCCAGATGAAAAATTTGTAGCCTGTGTTGTTGTATGATAGTTGTACGAAGAAGTTGCAACTATTAATATGTAATAGTACAGAATACTATAATTTAATGTGCCTCAGACTGGGCCAGTAAAGGACACCTGGACAATGAAACCGTACTTGAACACACCATGGAGAATGCATTTACAGACATGGCCACGGAGAGCATTCTTCTCCTTAGCGTGACGTTTTCAAAATAGGGATGTTCGTTTCCGGAGGTTTGCACATGCAGACTCCAAGACAAAAAGCGCAATTCATTCAAATATTAAACAGCGCTGGCCGGATCGTATTGGAATTTCTTCTAGATATAAGTTTGGGCTTAACTGGTTAAAATATATTCCAGAAGAAGGGTTGATTGGAGACATTTGTTCATTTCTAAAATTGTTCGGTACTGAAATAAGGACAGATGCAAAATGGAGCAAAAAATCATAGCTTGGAAACACTATTTCGTATTTGGATTGGGTTTTACTGCAGGCAATGTTCACGGAAGTCATGCAGATAGAGATGATACTTGGTACTCTTCATTCAGGTGTCCTTTAAGCAGTAGTATCCGGTGACATCCTGTCTTGCTACAGTAGCATCCAGTCTCGCTAATAGTAGCTTATAGTGGTAAAAGTTGCTATTGTATGCTATCAAGAACAAATAATCAGATAGAACCTCTGTCTTTTGTACCATGCAGCGATTATGAATACCCCGATAAAAGTGAATGGACCTAGAGGTATTTACTGTAGCTTTTTATCCGTCTACTCTACTTCTGTCTTCGCCGTTGCTCATCGCAGATAAAGAAATTGCAGGAGGCGTACTCCACGCGCCGACCCGCTCTTGCGCGCGTCCAAAGAACCAATCAGCTTTGTCTCCTACTTTTCCTCAAGGCGGTTTCAGAGCGATATAGCTGATTGTTGAGGTAATGAAACGTGATGTGGCGCGAAGCTACAAACCTCCGCTCGTTAGCAGCGAAAAAGGTACGGGGAAATACGTGACTCCGCATAGTCATAGTACAGAGGTAGGGAGACGGAGGTTCTATCTGATTATTTGTTCTTGATGCTATTCAGCCTTACAGCTCCATATAACTAATTCTTGAAAAATTTTCATCGAGATAGGAAGGATCGTTGTCCTTGAAATACTACTGCTAGAATTACTTACTAGAAATGATCTTTCCACGGTGAAACGCCTCAGAAATAATAATTTTCGAAAATACCATTATTTTACATATAAAATTAGCTATTTTCTAGTTAATCTTTGTCGACTCCATCCAGTCTTAGCTGAGCGTGTTCCACCCTTCTTACAGTAGTAGTTACTACGCATGACGTCGCGATTTCTGGCTTTTTGACGTCAAGGCTGGAACGTATTTTTGTATTTTCAGCAAAATATCGTGCCACGGGCTAATGCGACCAATCTCATCACAGAGATCCGTAGTTACTACGCTCCTGAGCGTGGTAAGCAAATAGTTACTATTAGTACAGAGCGTGGTAAGCAAATAGTTACTATTTCGACAAGGTTTAAACGGTCAGTGTAGTAACTTTTCACGAGGTTGGAACGGAAATAGTTACTATTGTTAGAAGGGTGGAACACGCTCGCTCTCTTCCACGCTGCTGCTGGACGCAAAATATTTGAAAAGGGAACGCGCTGTGATTAAAAAAGGAGAAAACCAGGCCAAATAAAAGAAGCAAAATAGAACATAATATGTTCTATTATGCCTGATGGTCTACCATGTCTTCCAAAATGAAAACCGATACTTTGAATCTCCTCATTTCCTTAAGTGTGAATGAGGAATCGGCTGGCCTTAAGAGCTTTTGGAGAATTTTGTGATGTGTGACTGGCAGAACTCGGCTCGGCCAAAAAAGCGCAAAAAAGAAGTAGGCGCAAAATGGAACAATTGGGAAACGCGGGAATATCAGAAGCTTCAAATTCCATACGGGAGCTAATGATAAATAAAAGAGAGAATAAGCAAGAGCTGTCCTTTAAAAATTCCAACGTTAACGAAAATGATGATGGCATCAATCATCCTGCAATTTACCGACCAGATTCTCTGCACTAGGAGGGAGGGGGGGGGGGTGAGTGCTACCAGACTGGAATTCCTGCTAAGATTTTTGGCACCATCATCAATTCCATAGCATACGGAAAAGCTCGTCCATAAAACAAACAACCAAAAATGAAAAAAAAGTGGACGATTAAAAAAAAAAACGAAATTAAACACGAGCCACTCATCAATACCTGCGAATAACAATAACAAAACTGTTCTCGCTTGGTACTAGCGAGTGACTGTTGGTTATCCGCTTTGTTTTGGTTTGTCTCGTTTGACGATCTTCATCCACTTTTTGGCATTTTCCCTCGAAATTTTCTGTCTGGCGCTGAAAAAGAGAGGCGGTTGTCGTCCCGAGATATTCGCTTCGTTGGTCAGTATTTTATTCGTCTAGCCCCGCTACATTTACAAGCAGTACTGCGAACAAATATGATACGTTCACGTTTATGTTATCCCGGTAAATCCCCAACCCTTAATTATTCATCTTGTTTTAGAAAAAGCTAGCGTTCCTTCAGCTTAGGCCACGACTTGGTGTTATTATTATTTTTTATTTTATCGCGTGGAGAGTTTGGTATGGCGTGTGTAAGTATACGGAATGGAACGAGTCTTTCTTTATTTTGTGTGTGTATTTACAGAGGAACGACTCATTTATACTATGTTCATATATTGAGTGTTTAAAACGGGGCCGAGCTAACGAGCTCGTATCCCTGCCGGCCCCCAGTGATCAAAATATATTGTCACGAAGTATTTTCGAAATAAAAGAACCTGAACCTGAACCAAACGATCAGGATTTTCCGGCCGGATTTTCTGCACTTTCTTCATCAACTTAATCAAATATCAATTTTTCCATATGGAATTGACGATGGTGCCAAAAATCTGGAGCAGGAATTCCAGTCTGCTAGCACTCGACAATGATCGTGCATTATCTGCAATCTGCAGTCTGTTCAGTGCATAAGTAAGAGTCAAATTTTCTGTTAAGGGACCTGCCTTACCTATAATAGTAGCCTACTAATAAAGCCTATTTTCCTAATCGATAATCGCCCCGCCCATCCTTGAACCCGGAGAATTTCACATGGCAGCCCGATGAGAAATTTGTCTCAAAATAGTAGTATGAAGTTGTACGAAAAAGTAGCTTGCAGTACTAACTGATGCTACTACATGCTTCTACTTCAAGGCTTCCGTGTTACTGTATTCTACTGCATGCTACTAACAAGACTGGATGCTACTGGATACTACTGCTTAAGATTGGCCCAGTCTGAGGCACATTAAATGATAGTATTCCTTACTATTAAATATCACTACATGCAACTTTTTCGTACAACTATCATACAACTACGCAGGCTACACATTTTTCATCGGGAGGATCCTAACGACGTTTCACTGATTTTCTCACTTGCCTTGCTTCGCTACCTTCGATGCCTATCAACCTGCCGACCATTTATTTGCGAGAAGTTTCATGCTCTTTCCCTTGAGTTTCTTATTATATAAGAAAAACCTTGTTTTTTGAAGAATTCAACGGGCCTGGAAAAAGTCTTAAAACAGCCAAAGCCGTGAGTGATACTCTTGATGACTAACTCTTGCTGCCGATGAATTTGCCGAGTGCCGCTGCCGATGAATTGTTTTGAAAAAACAATAAGAATCGCCGTGTGCCTAGCGAAGCGCCGGAAGCGTCACCTCAGGCGTCCCGAAGGAACGCTGTTGATCGGTTGACACGCCCGATGAAAAATTCTTAGACTATGTAGTTGTACGAAAAAGTTGCATGTATTGATACGTAGTAGTACTGAATACGGTACTTCGATTTAACATGCCTCCGACTGGGTTAATCTTAAGTAGTAGTATCCAATGGCATTCAATCTTGCTGTTTAGTTGGCTAGTAGTAGCATGCAGTGGCAACAGTTACTACTTCATGCTACTTTTTCGTGCAACTCCGTACGACTAATTCTTGAAAAACTTTCACCGGGCAGGATTTGAGTCTCGTTCGAGTGACGTTTCTCGTCATGTAGAGTATTTGCTGAAAGCAAAGCCTACTTTTAAGAGTTTTAGGGTATTCAACTGTTTTTGTATACTGGAACACAAACAATAAATAATGTGAGGGTTCCTTTAATGAATTACACCGTAACCGATCCGAAGATCTTGATTGCCGATTTTATGAGATTTGCCTTTACCAGTCGTAAAAATAAGTACAAAATCTTACACAAATATCTTAGTGAAACGTTCAAACCATGCGCTCAACGCCGTTCAATTTCATGCAGCAAAGTTTTATCTGCAGTTCCTTCCTACCACTATTAATGAACATTTTACAACATACGTCACATGGGGAAAATATTCCTTCTCTATGACTTTTCATGTGCTCAACCAGGCTGCTGAGCTGGTGCCCTCCTTCCTTGCTCCTCCAAGCTGCACAGGACCGCTGTTCCTACCCACTGGGTCACAGAATCAATGTAATCAAATTGGCTCCTCCTCGACGCCTGTTACTTGACTCCTCCTCAAGGCGACGCACCGGTCACTTGTCACTCCATGACTCCTCCCAAAGGAGGACCCAACTTATATTTACCGGCCAATCCTGGGCCCTGAAACTGACTGAATTTTGGAAGGAAGGGATCCGTGGCACAGGATTCACAAGAATATTTCTTTTGCTGTGTTTGTTCTGATGTGCAATACATTGAATGGTCAACCAGACTGATTTATTTGCTTCCTCCAAGCTGCACGGACCCCTGTTCCCACAGAAACTATATATGGTTAACCTGGCTCCTCCTCGAAGGCGAGGCCGCCTGTCACTTGTCACTGCTTGACTCCCCCCAAAGGAGGAGCCAACTCATATCCACCAGCCAATCCTGGGCCCTGAAACTGACTGAACTTTGGAAGCAAGGACGGATCCGTGGCGCATTTTTGCTATGTTTGTTCTCATATGCAGCACATTTGCCCTCATCTTAGAAACAGTAACTCGCGGACTTCACAAGAGAACAGGTCTTCTCCATTGCTTCATTTTGTCGTTTCTATTGGCAAATATTTTCGCCCAGACTTCACAATTTGGTTATTTTCTTATTTGTGAACTTGGCTCCTCCTCAAAGGCCAGGGCGCCTGTCAGTTGTCACTGCTTGACTCCTCCCAAAGGAGGAGCCAACTCATATCCACCAGCCAACCCTGGGCCCTGAAACTGACTGAACTCTGGAAGCAAGGAAGGATCCACGGCATGTAATTAACAAGAATATTTGTTTTACTGTATCTGCTCTCATTTGCCCTCATCTCAGGAAACAGTCGCTCGCGGACTTCACAAGAGAATAGTTTTTTCTCCATTGCTTCGTTTTGTAATTTCTATTGGCAAATACTTCCCCATAGGCTTCACAATTGTGCTATTTTCTTGAATGAGACTTGATACGCTGCATCTTATTACTAAAGCTCTGGTCACACTGGGCTAAAAAAGACGCCTATTCGACAAACAACTGAAAATCCCTAGGAGACGTCAGATATGATGGGCTTTGTGGCAGCTTGGGGATAATGAGCAGACTGCAATTAGGGGTCAATTAGGGTTCCTGTAACATAATTATACACGCTGTTTTGCTCTCATTCATCTCCTGAAATTAAAACAACAACATTCTGAATTTGTTGTATCTTGTTCTTTTTCTTTTGTCTACTTTTACAACCCAAAAAGGCAGAAAATGAGCCACATTTGGCCAAGCTTTAAACCAAACAAATGTCTCCTAACAGACTTCACGCAAGTGAGGTCTTAGTATGTATTTTCATATGTTTCACCTTGCTACTAGGCTGAGCGAATGTTTTCTCACAGACTTCACAAGCATAAGGTTTTTCTCCAGTGTGAGTTCTCATGTGCTGCACCTTGTATTTATGAGTAGAGAACGCTTTTTCACATACTTCACAGACAAACGGCTTTTCTCCAGTATGAATTCTCATATGATTCATTTTGTAATAACTATCAGCAAATGTTTCACCGCAGACTTGACAATTAGGCTATTTTCTTGTATGAGACTTTATGAGCTGCACCTTATTACTAAACCAACCAAAAGTCTCCTAACAGACTTCACGCAAGTGAGGTCTTAGTATGTATTTTCATATGTTTCACCTTGCTACTGGGCTGAGCGAATGTTTTCTCACAGACTTCACAAGCATAAGGTTTTTCCCCAGTGTGAGTTCTCATGTGCTGCACCTTGTATTTATGAGTAGAGAACGCTTTTTCACATACTTCACAGACAAACGGCTTTTCTCCAGTGTGAATTCTCATATGATTCATTTTGTAATAACTATCAGCAAATGTTTTACCGCAAACTTCACAAGTAGGCTTTTCTCCGGTATGGTTTCTCATATGCTTCACCTTGTTACCGGAACTAGAAAATTCCTTTTGACAAATCTCACATGAGTAAGGCTTTTCTCCAGTGTGTATCCTCATGTGTTCCACCTTGTAACTGATGTGAGCAAAGCTTTTACCACATACTTCACAAGAGTGTGGCCTTTCATCACTGTGAGTTATCATGTGGCGTGCTCTGTGATGGCTGGCAGCAAACTTTTGATCACACACTTCACAAGAGTATGGCTTTTCTCCAGTGTGTCTCCTAAAGTGTCGAACCTTGTTGGCAAGTCTCGTAAACTCTTTCTGGCAAACTTCGCAACTGTAGACTTTTTTTTGTTTCGATTTCTGGATCGCACTTTTCTGGCTTTCTGACTGAAACTTGCACCCAATCGTGGGGTCACTTGCTTCGAGGGTTTCATCTAAAAGAAAGATTGTAAATGTCTACGCTGAAGAGGGTTATTATTAATTTCCATGACATGGGGATGTGAACTGGTTAGATTAATTTGCCTTCGGGCGGGATCACTGTTCATATGGCCGGCTTCTACCAGACTGCTGTAGTGGTTTGCGAGTTCTGTTCACAAGCCCCTCGGTAGCTCAAATGGTTAGAGCGCCTGCCTTGTAAGCAGGGGGTCCTGGGTACAAATCCCGCTGAGGAGCATTTTTTGTCCTTCAGTTCACTAGTTATAAAAAGGGGTTTAGGGAGCCGAGCTAACGAGCTTGCATCTCTTACTAAGACTGAAAAAAAGAAGAGCTAGAAGCTCATATGGCACTTGCCCTGGGAAAGAGGATGAAAGTAGGAATCTGCCAATTCGTGGGTTTGTTGTGATCATTTGTAAGCAAAACCCTTGAGATAAGAATGATGATGAACCTTTTGAAATCACGAGAATGAATCGTTTGGTAAAAAGTATTGTATTTTTGCTGTGTTATATAATGTCTTCAGGATTTTTTTTCGTTTCGATTTCTGGATCGCTTTCAAGCACTGACGGCTGCAACTTGCACCCAGTCGTTGGGTCACTTGCTTCCAGGCTTTCATCTAAAAGAAAGATTGTAAATGTCTATGCTGAAAAGGCTGAAGAGGGTTTAGAGGGCCGAGCTAACAAGCTTGAATCTCTCACAAAGAGTAAAAAACAATAAAAAAAAGTGCAAGTTACTTCTGAGAAGTTGGCCCATATTCCATTCTAGTAAGTAAGTAAGTAAACTTACTTACAGCAAACCCAATACTAGGTACACCCTACGTTTGGCACAGGGTTTCCCAAAATCAGGGGTTTGTGATAGACTGATAAGAGGTACATCTTGTCAAAGGGGCTATTGACATGAGATCAGTCTGCACCAGGTCCAGACTACACTCTTCGCTTACAGCAAGGAGAATAACGCAGGAGAGTAGCCGAGTAAAGCCAATGTACTCCATCACAAGGATTCTGCTGGAAAGAGACTCTCCATCACAAAGGATCCATCGGGCCAGAGAATCTGTCTCTCTGCAAATGGAGCACACAGGTGCAATTGCTGAGAGATACTACAGCCAGACTCCAGCAGGGTGAATCCTTTGAGATGTAGAGCCTCTGGCCAATATGAACCTTGTGGATGCAGTACAGTTGTTTTAATTGGCAAAGAGCTTGGTCACACTGGGCTCAAATCTGCGCTGAATTAGGCGCCGAAGTGGTCACACTGGAGCCAAGAAAAGGTAGCTTTCTGGGTTGCTCCCGTATGAACCCTCATGTGCTTGACCATGCTCGCTTTATCACCAAATTTTTTCTCACAGACTCCACATGCATGTGGCTTTTCTCCTGTGTGAATTTTCATATGCAATTTCAGGTTACTGGATGAAGAGAATGCTTTCTCACACACTTCACAGGAATATGGCCTTTCTCCAGTGTGTATTCTCATATGCACCGTTTTGCTGCCACGAAGAGGAAATTGTTTGTTACAAACTTCACAAGTAGCTTGGTCACACTGGGCTCAAAGTGGTCCGAAGCCGAAGTGGTCACACTGGAGCCACGAAAAGGTAGCTTTTTGGGTTGCTAAATAAAAAAAATAAAAAAGTACAACATACATCTAATTCTGAATGATGTTGTTTTAAATTCAGGAGATCATTTAGAACGAAACAGCATTTCTAATTTTATTCCAGGAAATATACTGATATTTTTCAGTGCTGTTCACTATGAAAATAATGTAAAATAAGTATCTTTTTGCTTGAAATAAAAAGGAAAAAGACATCAAACAAATGCTTCTTTGTTATATTTTGGCAGAAAATGACGAATCGATGTGAATGATGGCAATTTGGCATCTAGAAACACTTTACGTTTCTCCCCAAATAGCTTAGGTTAATCCTGGGATGTTGGAAACAAACTCATGATAGTTGACACTAGCCCAGCATAATTAAAACTGAATTGTTGCAAAACTGGTCAAGTTTCGATTTTACAACCCTAGTTGCAGTCTGCTCATTACCCCCAAGCTGCCCCAAAGCCATCAACCGTCACATCCCCTGAGGATTTTCCGAACCTCTCTGGCAACCGACCCAATCTACGCAGATTTGTAGACCCATTTTCAGCCAAGTCTGAGCAGATTGTCAAGTTCGTGCCGTTTTGAGCCCAGGCTCTAAGAGCTTGGTCGCGCTTGGCTCATTTCCTGGCTTTTTGGGTTGCAAAAGTAGAAAAAAGAAAAAGAACAACATAGGCCTACATCTAATTATGAATGTTGTCATTTCAAATTCAGGAGATCAATTAGAGCAAGACAGCATGTATAATTATGTTACAGGAACTCTTATTGACCCCTATTTCCAGTCTGCTCCTTATCCCCAAGCTGAAACAAAGCCCATCAAATCTCACATCCCCTAGGGACTTTCAGTTGTTCGTAGAATAGGTGGCTTTTTGGGACCCAGTGTGACCAAGCTCTAATCTCCTTGGTCCAGGAGAAGAATGTGGTCCAGACTGCATGGATCTACAGACTTCTACAGACGACTCACCTTGTTCTTGTTTTTCATACTGTTCTACAGCTTCATCTGGTTCTTGTTTTACATAGATAACACGACAACACAACTCGTGCTCCTCTAGACTGCTCTCGCTGGCAAGGTCCTTGTGGCAGTAACAACACCTGATAACCATAAGGAGCGAAAATATAACAAGAACCAGCAAGGGCCAAGCTTTTTGAAAGTACTGCAGTTCCTTTTCAAGGTTGAACGCCATCTAACGGGCACTGCTGAGTGCAAGCTTTTTCCGCCAGATGACAGAAGAAGAAATCGGTAAAAAAACGCGAGGCGTCTACAAACAGAACTGGTCTTGGAGCCATGACACGACAGAAGAAGACGAAAGCATCTGGTCTTCTGAAAGCAGATGGAATTTGCTGCTAGATCGCCCTTCCAAACAGTAAGTAAGCCATATAAGTCAACTTTCCACATGGTCTTATATTCGGCAGTGGGCAGTGGCACACAATTTTTCTGTCTGGACTTTTTTCTGGAATATTCTTCCAGATTTGTGGGTATCTACATCTGGTGCATTTTGCGACTGAGAGCGTGTTCCATCCTACTTACCGTAGTTACTACGCATGACGTCCTGAATTCTGGACTTTTGCCGTCATTTCTATTTTCCAGCAGAATATCATGCCACGGGCGAATCCGACCAATCACGTTACAGAGATCCGTGGTTGCTACGCTTACTACGCTCACGAGCGTGGTAAGCAAATAGTTACTATTTCGAGAAGGTTGAAACGGTTAGCGTAGTAACTTTTGGTGAGGTTGGAACGGAAATAGTAACTAATAGTTACTATTGTTGAATGGTGGAACACGCTCTGAATGGGTGGTATATTATGCAGAAGAATAATACAAAAATGTCGGTTGAGCTAACCAGCCAGGAATGCATACAGAGCATGTTCCACCCTTCCAACAACAGTAACTATTAGTTACTATTTTCGTTCCAACCTCGTGAAAAGTTACTACGCTGACCGTTCCAACTTTCTCGAAATAATAACTAATACATTAACTACTTGCTTACTATGCTCGGGAGCGTGGTAACTACGCATCTCTGTAACGTGATTGATCGGATTCGCCCGTGGGATGATATTTTGCTGGAAAATAGAAAAATCATTCCAGCCTTGACGGCAAAAAGCCAGAATTAGTGAAGTCATGCGTAGTAACTGCGATAAGTAGGGCAGAACACGCTTACAGAGGCATATTCTCGCCGTTCCCCAACGACTCTACTTGAGGAGTCCCTGCGTTTTTGTTTGTCCCGGGATCTCACTCCCCGTATTCTCGCGAGTCCCAACGGACGGCGAATTCTCCGATTATCATCACTATCATAAAAAAGGACTTCCTCCCAGATTCAGAGGGGAATCAATTTTTGACGGCGTTGGTGCAATGTAAAATTAACTAAAAACCATCAGAATAAAGAAAACCAAAAATAAAATGGATCCAGACTAACTTCGTCAACTGCATGTTGTTTCTCGATGCTGGAAGCATTCTCCGTGTTCTCGTTGTTTTCCGTACGGGAGTGACTCACCTTATCCTCGCCGCTCCCTTCGATTCCCCGAGGAGTCCTCGGGGAACGGCGAGAATGCGCCTATAGAAGAATCATATAAGACTATAGACAACGGCAATTGGTTTTACTAGTAGAAGGAAGCGAAGTAACATAAGAGAATGAGAAACCAATAGAGTTGTATTTGACTGCAAAATGGATATGTAAGCTACATTTTATTAGAGTTATATTTCGGCCCTTCTTTGCCAGGGTCCTCCTCAGGCTCAAGCTGGAAGTGAACTTATGGACAAACAACTAAAGATTCTTGCTTAAAGGACCCCTCGCAGTATTTACTCTTCAACTTAAGGTATTTAAAAATATTTGAATACTTCAAAACTAGGCTGCGCTTTCAACAAATAACCCACGATTTTTGCTGTTTTAAGCCTTTTCCGAGACCCGTTGACTTGTAGCGGAAACAATTTACATAACCGGTTTCTCTGATAGAAAAACTTCTCGCAAACAGCCCGTCGACAGCGTGTTACATACCGAAGGTAGCAAAACACGGCAGGTAAGAAAATCAGCGTGGTTTTGTTAGAGAGGTTAGAATGTACCGTGCGAAATTGGGGTCTCCGGGTTTAAAAATACATAGAGTGATTATGGAAGTAGGTTGCGTTTGTATTATAGGTAAGACAGGTCCTTTAAGTATCAGATTTTGAGAATCTTTCGTGAGAAATGCTTGGAGTTAAAAACTGGTGCTGCAATTTCATTTGGGACAGGCTGCTGTTTTTTGCAGCTCGACTGGGTCATTGAGAGCTTGAGCCTAGAGAGGACCAAGTAGGGCCGAAATAGAGCCCTAAGACCTTGGTCACACTGGGCTCATTTCCTGGCTTTTTGGGTTGCAAAAGTAGAAAAAGAATAAGACACAACTAATTCTGAATGTTGCAGTTTTGAATTCGGGAGCTCAATTAGAGCAAAGCACCCTGTGTAACTATGTTACAGGAACCCTAATTGACCCCTAATTGCAGTTTGCTCATTATCCCCAAGCTGCCACAAAGCCGATCAAATCTCACGTCCCCTAGGGAGTTTCAGTTGTTTATGGAATAGGCCAAGTTTTGAGCCCAGTGTGACCAAGCTCAAACAGAATATGGCTGATGGATCCGTTTTAAATATGATTCGCAGTCAACTTGGGCTGGAGGAATATCTATCAACGAAGTAGGGAACTTCAAATCGACCAGACAAGCATCCATCTTAGCTGGAAAGAAGGGAGAAGTGATACCAAAACCCAAATGCGAAAAAATTTCTACCTTTACCTCTACCAAAAAACTCTATTCCCACAGCCAATAAGATTTTCCTCGCCGACTTTGAGCGTGTTCCACCCTTCTAACAATAGTAACTATTAGTTACTATTTTCGTTCCAAGCCCGTAAAAAGTTACTACGCCGACCGTTCCAACCTTCTTGAAATAGTAACAAGTAGTTAGTATTTGCTTACCAAGCTCGGGAGCGTAGTACGCGCGGTAACTACGCATCTCTGTAACGTGATCGGTCGGATTAGCCCGTGGCATGATATTCTGATGGAAAATAGAAAAATCGTTCCAGCCTTGACGACAAAATGCCAGAAATCGTGACGTCATGCGTAGTAACTACAGTGAATAGGGTGGAACACGCTCCTTGTTGTTCGAATTCGACAAAAAACTTTTTCGATTTGTGGCTGGGATTTGTCGTGAAATTCAGATCTAGCAGCATATTAAAAAGTAAAATTAAATACTATATCAAGCATATAAACATAACAATGAGGATCCCTTTTGCACAGAACTACACTTAAATCTTGCAGTATTAGCTACTGGGATTAATCTTGTCTCTACTGAGATAAGATTATCTCTAATTCGGATTAATCTTATCCCAGTAGAGATAAGATTAATCCCAGTAGCAAATACTGCAGTTAACTTCAATCCTTACTCCGAGAAACTTTTTACAGTGTATAAGGACGTCAGCCTGAAATTCTATCTGGTGAGATTTCTAATTTGCGGCTCGACTATGTGGCACAGTTCTAGACAAAATACCCCCTGGCGACATCCCCCCCGGCGAAAATTCACAGGGTAACAAAACTCCCCCGCAAGCCCCCCCCCCCCCCCCCCCAGAAAAAAATGCAAACAAATAGCAAAATTAGAAAATCTTATTGAAGTTTCGACCTTGCAGACGCGAGTTAAATACAGGCGCGTGAGGACTTTTCACAAAAACGTATTTCAGGATTTGGTACCCGGTGGGGTGGGGGGTGGGAGGTAGCCAGGTGTATTTTCTTGCTGGGGGGATAACCAGATCCCTTATCTGAGAGAAACCGACCCTGATCCCTTGCCAATGGAATGAGGCAGGTTTTTCATCCCTTTGCACTTCCCAAGATCCCTTTGCACTTTCATCTGAAAATATACCGAACTGTGGCAGGAATTTCAGTCGCAACTTCCGGAACCCGATCGTCTCTTCGAACCATTAAAAATTATCTTTGTCGTTTCTTGTAAGTAACCCAGTCAATCACAAATCCCTGATTTTTGGACACCCTATGCCAAACGCTAGATCTAGGATTTGGCATAGCCTATGCCTAACGCTGGATACTCTATGCCAAACGTTTGATAGCTCTTGGTACCCTAACCCTAACCTACCTCACTACAAATGAATTCTGATTTGTTGATTTCTGAGCTTCACTCAAATCATCAGTATTTTATTGGATGCCTGTATCCAGCATCTGGCATAGTGTATCACGCGTTAGGCATAGTGTATCACACGTTAGGCATCGGGTATACCAAACGCTAGATATACCCAGCGTTTGGCATAGGCTTTCCCAAAATCAGGGGTTTGTGGTAGACTGAAGTAACTGCTGCAGCACAAAATCTAGTTTCTGCAACAAAAGTCAGAAATTTGGGGCCCACAATTGTGCCGAAGAAAAATGCATGTAGTATCAGCTTTACCAACAAAGTTAAACCATGCTCTCATCACCCTCTGGTTTCTTACACCGGAGCTTTATGTGCCGGTTCCTACTACTGCTACACATAAACTTTTTACCACATGCATCACAAGAGTACGGTTCTTCTCCTGTATGACTTCTCATATGCTCTGCAAGACTGAGACGCACTGAGAAATTTTTACCACATACTTCACAGCAATATGGTTTTTCACCAGTGTGAGTTCTCATGTGCAGTACTTTCTTCGCCAGCTCTGCAAATTTTCGACCGCAGACTTCACAAGAGTGTGGTTTTTCTCCAGTATGAACCCTCATATGCTTCACTCTGCCATTACTATCAGCAAATGTTTTATCACAGAAATCACAAGAATAAGGCTTCTCTCCAGTGTGGCCTCTCATATGCTTAACCTTGTGACCTGATGTGGCAAATTCTTTCTGACAAACCTCACAAGAGTACGGCTTTTCTCCAGTATGCGTTCTCGTGTGCAGTAACAGGTTATAACGGGTGTTGAAGGCTTTCCCGCATACTTCACAAGGGAAAGGCCTTTCTCCTGTGTGGATTCTCAAATGGTCCACCATTGTTTGTCGGAGAGTGAAGCTTTTCTGGCAAACTTGGCAGGAATATGGTTTTTCTCCAGTGTGCTTTCTCATATGCTGTGTCTTATGACTGGAGTGGGCAAAAGTCTCCTCGCAGACTTCACAAGAATATGGCTTTTCTCCAGTGTGTGTTCTCATATGCTTCACCTTGGTACCATTTTCAGCAAACTTTTTGTCACATATGTCACATGAATACGGCTTTTCTCCTGTGTGAGTTCTCATGTGTTTAACTTTGTGGCTACTTCTGGCAAATTGCTTATCACACACTCCACACGAGTAGGGTTTCTCCCCAGTGTGACTTCTCATATGGATGACCTTAGAAGAAAGTCGAGCAAACGCCTTGTCACAAACCTCACAAGAATGTGGCTTTTCTCCTGTGTGAACTTTCATGTGTTCTGTCATGGCACAGCGCACAGCAAAACTCTTCTCACACACATCACACGTATAAGGCTTTTCCCCAGTGTGAGTGCGCATATGCATCACTTTGTGACGGATGTCAGCGAATTTGTCCTCACAGACATCACAAGAGTATGGCTTTTCTCCCGTATGAACCCTCATGTGCTTGACCATGCTCGCTTTATCACCAAATTTTTTCTCACAGACTCCACATGCATGTGGCTTTTCTCCTGTGTGAATTTTCATATGCAATTTCAGGTTACTAGATGAAGAGAATGCTTTCTCACACACTTCACAGGAATATGGCCTTTCTCCAGTGTGTATTCTCATATGCACCGTTTTGCTGCCAAGACGAGGAAATTGTTTGTTACAAACTTCACAAGTATAAGGCTTTTCTCCAGTGTGAGTTCTCAAGTGATGTATTAGGTGAATTCGCTGAGTATAACTTTTGTTGCAAACATCACAAGTGAAATGTTTTTTTGCGGTTACTTTACTGGTCACGAGTGTTAAAGATTCCTGGCACTCAGATAGTAATGGCTTAATGTCAAAACTATCAACTTGCTGACTGTCTTCCAGATCTTTATCTGCAAGAAAGTAATTAACATTAGTTAGAATACAATTTTATTTTTCAAAAGCAGCTGTCACAGCGCTACCACCGAATTTGACCATTTCGTCACGAAAAAATTATAAATAACATAACACTATCACTCTATAGTCTTGTCACGAAAGAAACAAGACCAAAGGTTTCGATGGGATCCTAAAGTTTTCCAGATAATTCGGTCCAGACAATTCCGTCTTCTCGATATTCGGTCTTTAACAGACTTCTTAAACCTTTTTACTTTCAAAATTTAAAAACAGATTAAGGCCAACGGTTATAATCGAAAAAGACCAAGTTAGTATTTGACAGTGCAAAACGGATACGCCAGCTGAATTTCACCAAGTTCAGATATATTCAGATACACACTTTGCGCTGGCAAATATTAAGATCTGGACATATGGTTTACCCCATAGCCTACGCCGTATCTCCTTCCTTCCTTACTTCCGCCCAAGTTCGATTTCGGCCGGATTCCGGACAAACTCTTTTCTGGCAAAAAAAGCTCAAAAACGAATTCAGCATGTCTTCTTTGCCCCTACATCGAACCTCCAATTAACTTCAGATTAAACTTTTTCTTTTAACAAAATTTCCGGTTTTCGCCGGATTCCGGGTGAACTATTTTTCCAGCTAAAACAAGGATTTTCATATTCGGATTCAGCAGGTCTCTTTACCCCTGATTCGACTATTTCATTAGCTTTTCAAAAATATTTTTTGTTCCCCTAAATTTCAAACCCCTCCCCAACCCTAAATATAGGGCGACATGGCCCATTTTCGAGCTTGACCTTACCAACCTTTACACCAAGTTTCATCAAAATATCTTATTTCTTTCGAGAGTTATCGTGCTCACGGACAGACGGACAACTTTTGCGACGTCATAGGTATCCCTCCACTAACGTTTTGGGATCCCAAAAAACACTAAAAAGGACTAACTTATCGGTTATTGTACAACTCAACAAATGCTGGAACAAAACTCCTTCTATATCTTTCATAAAGAGGTGCCACAGGTGCTAGTTTGGGGATTTTCTGGAATTTCTCTGGCTGGGGTCTAATGCGTATAGGAGAATAGAGGGGAGGGAGAATATTACGTAATCGGGGAGCAGATGGGATTCTAATACCAAAATCGATGCTAAGGCTGGTTCTTCTCTCTTCCAGGGCAGCCAGCTTGAACCTTTTTAGTAGGTAACTGTAGGGCACTTTACCCTCCCCGTGAATCAATCAATCAATCAATCATCATATTTATTCCTCAATATCTGTTTCACAACATGATAACATAGGACTGTCAACTTACACAAAATATAACTGATATATACAATTCATTTTAAAACTTGTACGACTTCATAACTTGTAACAAAATTAAACGGTATGTCAAACATAAAAAATATAAGATATGTAATGCTGTAACCATGAGGGCCCTTTATTGAATGTTCTCGATGCGGTATGTGTGTTCTAAAGAGAGCCCGAAGTGAATATTGTGAAGTCAATTAAAACTATAAAAAAACTACAACAAGAGCTGTAAGCTCATATGGCACTTGCATGTGTCAAGATGATTTGATTGATCAAGAGTAAGTTTCGACTTTGCGGTTGAGATGCGCGCTATAAGGGAGCTGGAACTTCATTTGTAAGCAAAACCCTTGAGGCAAAACTGCTAATGGGCTGATGGGCATCACGAAAATGCATATATTGCTTAAAAGTATTTTTTTTACTTTGCGGTCAAGATTGGTACTTTAAGGAATAATCGGATTTGGGAAGTAGCAATTTCTAAGCAAATGTTGTTGAGTCGCCAATATTCCAGCGAAGTTTCATCGTCCTAGCACATCTGGAAGTACCTTAACGCGCGATCACCGGAATCCCAGACCCCCCTCCCCCTCCTCCAACTCCAACCACAATAACCGGAGCCAATCCTGTTCTCTAAATGATTAATCCAGAGCATCTGTTTGTCATTCCCACGAAGTTCGATCCAGATCACACCAGTCTAAGCGGGTCAAGTATTTTCCGCCCTCCCCCCGATAATTGCCGGATTCGGTCCGGAAATGAAAAAGGTCACAAGAGAAAAATGTCCTCTGTTTAATTATTAAATTTCACTCGAATCCGATCACCCGTTCCAAAGTTACGCATGACTCAATATTCCGGATTCCCCTCCCTCAACTCCCCCCCCCCCCCAAGATTATCATATCGAGGATTTTTTTTTTATTCCAAGTCAGTTTGACCGGGTCCCTAATATGCCTTCCAAGTTTCGTCTTGAAAATCCCCCAAAAACGGAATTCCAGGATACCCCTCCTCCCCCCCCTCAAGTGTCCGGATCCAGTCAAATTATGTAAAAGATTTATATGGACCAGATGTTTGTTCTTCCCAGCAAGTTTCACTCCGATACCATCATTCTAACCGTTTCTCGACAAACCGTTTTCCCACAAAGTTCCATCCCGATCCCTCCATTCTAAACGGGGCACGTATTTCCCCCCCCCCCCAATAGTTGCCGGATCCGGTCCGGATATGAAAAAAATCATCGGAGAAATGTCCTCTGTTGAATTCTTAAATTTCACTCGAATCCGATCAACCATTCTAAAATTACGCATGACTGAAAATTTCGGATTCCCCTCCCTCCACTCCCCCCACCATTATCTGATCGACAAAATTTTTATTTTGAAGTCAGTTTGATTGGGTCCCTGATATGCCTGCCAAGTTTCATCGTGAAAGTCCCCAAAACCACCATCACCGGAATTCCGGGACCCCCCCCCCCCCCCCATAAGTGTCCGGATCAAGTACAATGGCCTAAAGGACTTATCTAGAGCAGATGCTTGTTCTTCCCAGCAAGTTTCACTCCGATCCCTCCATTCTAACCGTTTCTTGAAATTTCCGGTCTCCCCCCCCCCCCAACTCCCCCCTGGCTACCGAATCCGGTCAAGACTTTAAACGGGACATTACAGATATATATTCTGTTCAGTTATGAAGTTTCATTACAATCCGATCATCCGTTCGAAAGTTACACACTTCTCAATTTCCCGGATTCCCCTGCCTCCACTCCCCCACCATTATCTGATCAACAATATTTTTATTTTGAAGTCAGTTTGATTGGGTCCCTGATATGCCTGCCAAGTTTCATCGTGAAAATCCAAAAAAACACCATCACCGGAATTCCGGCCCCCCCCCCCCATAAGTGTCCGGATCCAGTACAATGGTCTAAAGGACTTATCTAGAGCAGATGCTTGTTCTTCCCAGCAAGTTTCACTCCGATCCCTCCATTCTAACCGTTTCTTGAAATTTCCGGTCTCCCCCCCCCCCAACTCCCCCCTGGCTACCGAATCCGGTCAAGACTTTAAACGGGACATTACAGATATATATTCTCTTCAGTTATGAAGTTTCATTACAATCCGATCATCCGTTCGAAAGTTACAAACTTCTCAGTTTCCCGGATTCCCCTGCCCTCCACCCCCCCCCAAAATGGTCGGATCAGAAAACTGATTATTCCTAATTTTGTTTGGTCAGGTCTCTGATATGCCTGCCAAGTTTCATGGTCCTAGCACAATTGGAAGTACCCTAACTCGAAAAAGTGTGACAAAATGCCCTAAATTTTCAAGTTTCCAGCGCCCCGCACTCCCCCCCATATGATCGGATCGGGAAACTGATTATTTCCAGGTTAGTTTGGTCGGGTCCGTGATATTCCTGCCAAGTTTCATTGTCCTAGCTCATCTGGAAGTACCCTCACTCGAAAAAGTGTGACAAAATGCCCTAAATTTTCAAGTTTCCAGCGCCCCAACTCCCCCGCATATGGTCGGATCGGGAAACTTATTATTTCCAGGTTACTTTGGTCAGGTCCCTGATATTCCTGCCAAGTTTCATTGTCCTAGCTCATCTGGAAGTACCCTAACTCGAAAAAGTGTGACAAAATGCCCTAAATTTTCAAGTTTCGAGCGCCCCCACTCCCCCGCATATGGTCGGATCGGGAAACTGATTATTTCCAGGTTCGTTTGGTCGGGTCCCTGATATTCCTGCCAAGTTTCATTGTCCTAGCTCATCTAGAAGTACCCTAACTCAGAAAAAAGTGACAAAATGCCCTAAATTTGCAAGTTTCCAGCGCCCCGCACTCCCCCCCCCATATGGTCGGATCGGGAAACTGATTATTTCCAGGTTAGTTTGGTCGGGTCCCTGATATGCCTGCCAAGTTTCATTGTCCTAGCACATCTGGAAGTACCCTAACTCGGATATGTGGGACAAAAAAACTCGGACCGACCGACAGACCGACAGACGGAATTGTGATCGGTATATGGCACTTGAGCCAGAGGCTGCAAGTGCCATAAAAACCCAAAATTAAACCATTTTGTTATATCGCGAATTTGTTACACAGAGTTTATGCAGCTGGCCTTCGGGAGTTGGGCTTGTTCCCCAGTATTTTGGTAGTTTTATAGGCTGAACCTCGGAAATTCCGATTATTCGGTATGACATCTTACTTCATCTACAATTCTACTTACAATACTACTTACATTCATCAATCAATCAATCAATCGTTGTAATTTGCCAGAATATTTTACAAAATAGCAGTGGCATTTTCAAGACATAGTTAAAACAAGAGCTAGGAGCTCATATGGCACTTGTTACGAGTGGGCAGTACAAGAAAGTAGATGGGAACGTCACAAAATTCACCCGCCATCCAAAAATGCGGTTCGGAAATAGAAATAGGATATTTAGTTTCACTCACTTCTGAGCAGTTCCGGCATCGTCTCGATTATCTGTAGCAACTGCACATGACTGTTCAAACTTCAAAGTTTCAGCCAAATAATCCACTCGTTTGATCCCTAGACGTGCTACACGATTTCCGGTACACCCTCTATCACCACCTACCGTGGCCGAATCTGGTTCGGACTAAAAAAAATGGACCATCTAAAGCATCTTCTTTCATACCATCTATCAAGTTTCACTCGAATCTGAGCATTTTTGGAAAATTCCGGCACCCCTCCCCCCTCCCACCAACGTTGCCTGATCCGGCTCGGGTCCAAAATATGCCTTCTAGGGTATGTGCTCTTCCTACACTCCATGTTTCATTTAAACTGATGCAGTCGTTTGACCCCTATGCGAGCCTCAAAGTTTCCGGCCATCTCCCTCCAACTCCCCCTACTGTAACCGAACAGGAGTTTAAAACATAAACGTCGTATCTCTTGATTCCCTCCCTGTCCATGAACTTTTACTGAAATTGGAGCATAGCCTATCTGCAAGTTTCCAGTACTCACCCCCCCCCCAGCCTTAGCCGAATCCGGCCAGGACGCCAATTAACAAATCTAGGCCGCATAAACTCCTCACTGTCAACTTGCATCTCATTCGGTCCTTCCGTTTTTTTTTTGTCTGTAACCCCCCCCCCCCCCCCCCCCCCCAACTCCCCCAACCTCGCATATAGTTCGAACGCATGTCGATTCTTATCACACATTAAGTTTCACTCGAATCAGACCACTCGTTCACAATTCACAGAAGTCAATTTCCATATTTCTTTTCCCTTGCTCCCCCAAAAATGCTCGGATCTAGGAACGGAAGTTTCCGTGGGTATGTTGTGTCAGGTTCTTAGGTCAATTAAGTTTGGTCGCTAATATGCCTGTAAAGTTTTGCTGTCTTAAAATCTGGAAACTCGCGACTACGGAATTCCAGGAAACCCCCTCCAACTCCCCTCACAGAGCTCCGAAACCATCTGGCTCCGTCAATTTTGTATCTAGGCCTAATGCTTGTTCTCTCCATTAAGTTCCGTCCCGATCCCTCTGCTTTTATCGTTTCTTGAGTTTTCCGGTCCCCCCCCCATCCCCCGTAGGTACCGGACCCGACCCGGACTTGACACTGAACATCCGAGGCGATAGCTCTTTCCACCAGACAAGTTTCATTCAAATCCGACCACCCGTTCAAAAGTTATGCACGCCACTAGATTCCGGACTTCCCATCCATCCACTCCCCCGACGATGGTCGGACCGGGGAAACGGCTGTTCTCAAGTCAATCTGTTCGGATCCCTGACATTCCTGCCAAGTTTCATCGCCCTAGCACATCAGGAAGTATGCCGAACTCGCGGGATCGCTAGAAATAGGGACCCCCACCCCAACTCCCCCACGGTGCCCGGATCCGGTCCGGTTATGTCAATGACGTATCTAGGGCTTGTGCTTGTTCTTACCACCAAGTTTCATCCCGATCCCTCCATTCTAAGCGTTTCTCAAGATTTCCGGTTCCCTCCTCCAGCTCCCCCCAGTGCCATCGGATCCGGTCCGGATTTAAAGTGGGACGTCTGATTCACAAGTTCATCCTAAATATCAACTTTCATCAAGATCAACTTTCAACAGAGGTGCAGAACGGGAGCACAGGCGGAAACACATACATTTTGTTTTAGATGTGTTAAAAATGATATCGTACTCTTTCGCAAATGAATCACATATAACAAGTAACTTATTAAGTGTCCCGACACTGGTCGCCATTATAACCAAATCATCAGCATAACCCAAATTGTTAATGCATCGAGAACCAATATGGCATTTGTAAGAGCTTGGTCACACTATGCTAAAAAAACAGCCCCTTCGACAAACAACTGAAAATCCATAGGAGACATGAGATTCGATGGGCTTTGTGGCAGCTTGGGGATACTGAGCAGACTTCAATTAGAGGTCAATTAGGGTTTCTGTAATGCAATTATACAGACTATTTTGCACTAAATGATTCACTAGACGAGGATATTTTGCCTTTGGTGGGTAGATGCGCTGAGCTAAAAGATTTCCATAAAGAGATTTTTGGGTGTGATAGGATGGAGAAAGAGGATTTGGTTCAGGTTATGGTGAAGAAAATTATGGTGAGCTTTGTCGCCTAGGGAGGCTCCATGGAGCAGTCATACACAAATCCTCAATTTTGGGGCATGGACATACTACCCCTATGAAATTTGTTTAAACTGAGACTGGTTACATACCTAAATAGGCTTGTCTTCCTGTCGTAGATCAAAAGATACCTGATTTACTTTCTATCCAACCTCATTTTCCAATTTTCAAAATGTTAGAGCACTTCCAAGATACATAGAGTTTTTTGGAGGCCACTTCTCTTCTAGTGGGTTTACTCTATCCATTTTCAGAAAATTGCTGCTAGGTAGCATGGATGAGGCAAGCTTTTGAATCTGTTCACTGGAGCAAATATTTCTTTTAGATTGTTTGCCTTTTACTGTATTTATTCTGAGTGATTTTTTTTACTATGTTCACGATTGTTATTGAAACTCACTTAACTCAAAAGAAATACAATACAAGGCAAACAATCTAAAGGAATTTTGAAGGAAAGGAAATTTAATTCGTAAAAGAAGAAAATTTAGAAGCTTACCTCACCCACTCTACCTATATTTATTCAAACAATGTTTACAACGGGTACTTCAGCTACGATTCTTCATCAGCGATATTTCGGCCCTTTTTGGCAAGGGTCCTCGTCAGGCTGTCACTCTCTACCTACCTACCACACTCTACCTAGCTGTGACTACCTGAGAGGATTGAGTAACCTAGCGGTGACAGCCTGGAAAAGGATTGAGTAACCTAGTGGCAACTACACTGAAAAGGTAAACCCACTATGAAAACAATGGCCTCCACAAAATTTGATGTATCTTGGAAGTGCTCTAACATTTTGAAAATTGGAAAATGAGGTTGGATAGAAAAAAAATCAGGTATCTTTTGATCTAGGACAGGAAAACAACCCTATTTAGGTATGTAGCCAGTCTCAGTTTAACTAAATTTCACAGGGGTACCATGCCCATGCTCCAGGGCATGGTGCCCCAACTTACATCCAGGAATACCCAGACGTTGGGGCACCATGCCCAAAAACTGAGGATTTTTGCATGACTGCTATGGAGCATCAGGAGCTTTTTTTGGAGTAAAGTTTCCCTCCTTTAGGAGTTTAGCTGTAATAATGTGTTTTTTAGTGTTATTTTGTTTTCCTACCATGCACCCACACTGCCCCCACAACAGGCTTTTTGGAAATAAGTTAATTGTTAATTCATATCCTGTCTGTCTATAAATACAGTAATGTCTAGTAGACTTGGAATAAGTTCATGGAGGTTAAAGGCCTTTTTCCGCGACACAATTGTGGGCCACACACTTCTGGGTGTTTCTCCTGGAAACACGAGTGTGTGCCCCACAGTCGAGCCACGAGTTGAAACTCGCGGAAACGCCGTTTTGTATTTTTTTGGCGGAAATTTCAAATATCTGAAAATAAAAACAAAATTCGTGCAAAATCTCAATAAATAGAACTCCAGGCTTATTTCCTTACCATTATGTGCAGAAGGGATCCTCAGTTTTAAGTCTATATGCTTGAAAAAGTAGTTAACTTTATTGTTTACACACTATTTTGCTGCTTAATTTGAATTTCCCGCCAGAATCAAGCCACAAAATCGACAATCACCTCCCCAGTTGTTTGTCTAATTTGAGCCACAAAGTGAGCCACGAAAATCTTGTTGTTCGCGGAAACACAGTTGTGGGCCGCACAAAACACTGCGGAAACACTCTTTTCGAGCCACAATCAACCCACAAACTATATATGGGAGCACGAAATACATGCCTTAAGAATGATTCAAGATCAGGCTTACCTGTTGCCTCAACTGGCAAATCATCAAAAGCAGACTGGATACATTCTTCTCTTTCTTGCTTAATGTTAACAATCGAACAGTGCACCTGATGGTCGAAGAGACTCTTTTCTGTTGCAAATGGTTCCAAGCAATAAGAACAACTATCCGTAGCCATTATACGACTATTCTGTCACTGGGAAAGTCTTGACTTGTCTGGGAAAGTACTAAGGATTCAGGCAAGATGATAATGGACAGGGCAAATAAACAATTACATGTGAATGAGGCTGTTCGCCCGGCGTAAAAAAGATGAAATTCCTGGCAAAGAAATGCGAGTGAGAGGGAAATATCTCCAACAAAAACTAAGCGCGAATATTTCAAATAGATAACTCGATGCTTGTTTGCAGTTAGTGAGAGAACAGGTTCCAGTGAAATGGAGTCCCGACCTGCTTGTTCTTACTGCCTTCAAGATTTTTCAAGTAAAGAGGGTCTCGTTGACCATCAGTCACACTGCCACATAGTTTATATAAAGCAGGAACAGGATGAATTAGGTTACACAATGGGCAAGTGTTCAATGATCCATTTCGTCAATCTGCTAGACGTCAGCTGTGATTATCATAGGCATTAGTTGTATTTTTTTAGATAGTATGGTATCTGTTATATTAGAGGTATGCTTATGCGAACATTAACTTTAATGTGAACAGTGCAGTTTTGAGCGAAGTAACTGGAGGAAGCTTGGGGCAGACTACTACTAATTTGTACCCGTTCTGTTAAATGGTAGAATGAAGATGCAAAACACCTATACAGGTGGTTTCAAATGCCCTTAATCACCTACTTTGGCTAACTGGTAGTTAGCTTTAAACACACCAAGTGCATGAAAATCGCAAAGTCCACTGTCAAAAAACCTTCACATAAGCATACCTCTACTCATGTTTGATGATGCAAAATGGATAAGTCAGCTACATTTTCATTAGAGATATATTTCAGCCTTTCTTGGCAAGGGTCCTCTTCAGGCTCAAGCCGCTCAAGCTGGAAAAATGAACTTCATGAGAACTTTTCATGAACTTCATGAAAATGAAGTTCCAAAGCCAATATGGCATAAGGGATGGCAGGTTCCCATATAGTGCCATGCCTAAAACTAGGAATTCTGGAAGGAATTAAAACAAAAAAGAAATAATAAGAAAAATGGAACATTACAAAAACATTAATAATATGTATTTAGTTTGTACAGTGAGCTTACACTAAATTTCTGGTACAAGCAGAACTCTCTAAATTCATCTACATGATTTTGATGGTAACCTTGCTTTTTCTTCTCCCTTGTTTTAGTATTTTGTAGTTAATTTTGACAGTGTCTCTTTCAGATGAAACCCTTTTACCGATGGACCACACGATAGAGTATGAGTTGAAACCTTCAAGCCTTGAATGCCCGGAAAGTACAATTCAGGTACCCAGACAAGAAAAGAATTTCAGTTGTGAAGTTTGCGACAAAACATTTTCTTATCGTTGTGACAAGGTACGGCACGCAAGAACCCACACTTGGGAGAAACCATTCTCTTGTGATATTTGTGATGAGAGGTTTGCTCAGCTGGCCGATAAAGCAGAGCACAGGAGATCACACACATTCTCCTGTGAAGTTTGCGAACAAACATTTGTGCACCTTGCACACAAAGCAAATCACATGAGAAAGCACACAGGAGAAAAGCCATATTCATGTGATGTGTGTGAAGAAAAGTTTGCCCACAGTGCCCATAAAGCACGTCACATGATCAAACACAAAGGCGAAAAGCAATTCTCTTGTGAAGTTTGTGATCAAAGATTTTCTCACAACGTTCACATGGTGCAGCACATGAAAATGCACACTGGACAACAGCCATACTCTTGTGTAGTATGTAAGAAGGTATTTTCTACAAAGAACTACAAGATGCTGCACATGAGATCACATTGTGATGGGGAGTCGTCTGAATTTTCTGATAAGATGGCTAGCTCTTCAGAGTCAAATCAGGTCGCGGTAAGAACAGACTTGGAAGGCGAGACTTGTGAATTGTGTGAGAAGGGGTTCGATTCCCGAAGCGCTATGGTATTACACGTGAAGGGACACACTGGAGAAAAGCGGTTTTCGTGTGATCTTTGCAAAAAAATATTTACGCTGCAAAGTTTCCTTGTGCTGCACATGAGAACACATACTGGAGAAAAGCCTTACTCTTGTGAAGTCTGTGGTAAAAGCTTTGCTCACAGTAGTCATAAAGTAAGACATATGAGAACACATACTGGAGAGAAGCCTCACTCGTGTGAAATATGTGAAAAGTCCTTTACTAGATCTACAGCCAAGCAAAGGCACATGAAAACTCACACTGGAGCTGTAACCGGCTTAACGAAACCTCTGTTAGAAAGTGAATCAAAGGAAGATGTGTAATATTGTAAAGACATACATATAAAAAATGTGGTCTTTTGCAGAGTTTTGTTTCCTTTGTATATTCATTTTGCATTCTGCAATGCATCAGTCATGCTTTTTGCACCCTGCAAAGTTCAGTCATGCATTTTCAAATAAGCCTCTGATGAGCTTATAGCTTCATTAGTGTAGAAAATTTGAACGCTAAAACTAGAAGCTCATATGGCACTTGCAAGGCTTGGTAAAAGGATGATTTGCCAATTCGTGGGTTTGTTGTGATCATCTGTAAGCAAAACCCCTGAGATAAGAATAACGATGGACCCTTGGAAATCACATGAATGTATCGTTTGGTAAAAAAGTTTTTGTTTTTGCACTTGCCTGTGAGGATGTGCACTTTAAGGGTGCTAGAAATTCATCTGTAACCAAAACCCTTGAGGAAAAAATTATCCTAGGCCCTTTAGGATTCCTTGTGCTGCACATGAGAACACATACTGGAGAAAAGCCTTACTCTTGTGAAGTCTGTGGTAAAAGCTTTGCTCACAGTAGTCATAAAGTAAGACATATGAGAACACATACTGGAGAGAAGCCTCACTCGTGTGAAATATGTGAAAAGTCCTTTACTAGATCTACAGCCAAGCAAAGGCACATGAAAACTCACACTGGAGCTGTAACCGGCTTAACGAAACCTCTGTTAGAAAGTGAATCAAAGGAAGATGTGTAATATTGTAAAGACATACATATAAAAAATGTGGTCTTTTGCAGAGTTTTGTTTCCTTTGTATATTCATTTTGCATTCTGCAATGCATCAGTCACGCTTTTTGCACCCTGCAAAGTTCAGTCATGCATTTTCAAATAAGCCTCTGATGAGCTTATAGCTTCATTAGTGTAGAAAATTTGAACGCTAAAACTAGAAGCTCATATGGCACTTGCAAGGCTTGGTAAAAGGATGATTTGCCAATTCGTGGGTTTGTTGTGATCATCTGTAAGCAAAACCCCTGAGATAAGAATAACGATGGACCCTTGGAAATCACATGAATGTATCGTTTGGTAAAAAAGTTTTTGTTTTTGCACTTGCCTGTGAGGATGTGCACTTTAAGGGTGCTAGAAATTCATCTGTAACCAAAACCCTTGAGGAAAAAATTATCCTAGGCCCTTTAGGATCATGAATATATGCAGTTTGGTCAAAAGTATTTTTTTTCTTTTTGGTTAAAATGCGCACTTTAAGGGTGCTAGAAAGTCGTTTCTAAGCAAAACCCTTGAGACCAAAGTGATTACGATGATCAAGAAAACGTAGATTGCGTTACTTTGCGGTGAAGAAAATACTTGAAGGGATGGTCGGATCTGGGAAGTGACGATTTCCAAGCCAATCTTATTAAGTCTCTTAACGCTCAAGTCAAGTTTCATCGTCCTAGCACATCTTGAAGTTCCTTAAGTCGCGATCATCCGAATTCCGGACCACCCTCCAACTCCCCCCAGAGTGCCCGAATCTGGTCCGGTTCTGTCAGTGATGTATTTAGGGCTTACGTTTGTTCTCCACCAAATGTCATCCAAATCGCTACACTGTAAGCGTGTCACAGAATCCCCCCCCCCCCACCCCCGACTCCCCCACATTGGGGGAGATTCTGTGCGCACTTGAAATAATAATAATTTGTTTGTAACCCACTGCACAAAAACAATGTGAAGATAGTGGAGTAAAGAAGAGAAAGAAACAAATAAAGAACTGAAGAAACACTAGTAGCCTTCAGCAAAATAAACACAAAAAATCAACAGAACAAACGGATGAGCCCGTGATATGGAGTACCATAAGCCGTTCATATGCTTGTCCCGATAAATTATCATGAAGCTCAAGGAGTTTTGCCGTTATATCGCGAGCTTTGTATTTTCGGATCATTCTCCGATTTCGATACGATATAGGCAAATAAAGCAGGTATTTACAGTATTTGTAGTAACATGTACGTAGTTTACGTATGTCACTCTTTTTCAGTAGAATAAGAGTGGCAGAAAGACAGAGGACAGAGTGATCGCAAAAAACTGAATACAAAGAAACCAAAGCCTTTCGGTTATACTTAGACCGGTTTGACAAAAACTTAGAATATCCAAATTTAATCTTTTTACAAGCGTCAGATACTGCAGACTGGCGAAAGGACAAAGTATTTTTACAAAATGTTAAATCAAGCCACAGAAAGTTTTCAACAATGGGAATGGATGTATTTTTGATTTTAAGAGGAGAATTTGGTTGAGTACCGTTGAAACATATATACTCGCGTTTATCAAGGTTCAAACCCGATGAAAAATTTATCTCAAAGTAGTAGTACGAAGTTGTACGAAAAAGTAGCATGCAGTACTAACTGATGCTACTACATGCTTCTACTTCAAGCCTACCGTGATACTGCAAACTACTGCATGCTACTATTAGCAAGACTGGATGCTACTATGGCAAGACAGGATGCTGCTGGATACTACTACCTAAGACTGGACCAGTCTGAGGTACATTAAATGATAGTATTTTTTACTATTACATAGTATTACATGCAACTTTTTCGTACAACTACCATACAACTACGCAGGCTACAAATTTTTCATCGGGAAGTGAGTCAAAATGTCAAGGGAACCTTTTTAGTCCTTTGAACTGTACGAGAGAGGGAAGATTTTCTACTGATAAGGAGAATATCATCTGCGTATGCAACGTAGGAAACGTCAGTAAATCCCATAAAATACGTCCGAGAGATCTTGGCAATAATCCCAGCAATAGCCTACACATCTTGAAAATATAAGGTGACAACACCCCGCCTTGACCACAATGGACTGCATATTCTTGCAGGAGAGACCCATTTAGTTTTAAACGTAAGTGGGCATTGCTGCACCAGTATCTCAGGAGAAAAATAATGGAAATATGAACACCATTTACAAAAAGTGAGTACAGAGCTTGGCCATGAACAATGCTATCGAACGCCTATCTAGCGAACAAAGGTGAACTTGCTCATTTCGTTGGGAAGCTTGACATAGAACATTCGCAAGTACACTGTGCGCGTGCGAACAACTTACTCCTTGCTCGAAGCCGAATTGATTTTCTCCATAAAATGCACTCTCATTGATTGACGGAAGTAAACCTATTCAAAAATCTTGCTTACTGTACACGTGACAGTAATGGGACGATACGAAGCACAAAGTAGACGCATCTTTTCCGCGTTTCGAAATTGATGTAACAGTTCCAGAGAGGAAACTGTCGGGGACTTTACAACTAAGCAAACACATTTGAAATAATAACTGCAAATGAATGATCAGTTCTTTGGAATCAATCCGAATATTTTGAACAGAAATAACATCTATATCACAAGATTTTGATTTGAGCCGCTTCACTGAGTTAGTGATAAGCTCTTACGAAACAGGTAAAACGTGGTGCTGAATTCACAGAATGATTTAACTTCGAAAAAATTTGGGAGTAGTGCGACAGCCGTCGAGACGAAGATCGAGAACTGTTTGAAATATTCTTTCAATCTTTTTTATTCCATCCATCCATCGAGGACTGTTGAAAAAAATTTTCAATCTTTTTTATTCCATCCATCCATCGAGTACTGTTTGTCTTTTTTATTCTCTGGAATGTTTTTCCCCCAAAGGCGTTTTTTCCTGATGTGCTTTTTGTAAGCAATCTTTGTTGACTGCTTAAAGGAGTTATATCATAAGCATTCTAGCACTTGCAATGTCTAGAACCCCCCACCAAAGACCCGAGATGAAGCCACGACTCGTTCCGACCGCTGGGTCATCTAGCGGCGCGGGTCGAAAGCGCCCGACACGGGGAGGCTGAGATCGTAGTTTCACTATGGATCTAACAGAACGTTTTTATTGTAGCAGGCATACGGAAAATTTGTAGAAAAATCTAACTAATTATTTGTATGATCGATTTCTTTGTATTTTGTTGTCTGTTTTTTCTTGTTAATTCTTGCAAGTCCAAAGAATTAAGGATGTAAACTAGATCACAACAAACAAACGCCGTAAATTATACTAAATTCGTTATAGTGATTTCTTGAAGATTCTGCAACTGAGCTAAATAATATTCAGCCTCCTATACCAAAAAATGTCAAACTGGCCGATGGTTTCTTCTTCCGACATATCTAAACGTCCACAGGGTGATATACTTAGTTGTTTTAATCCTCTTACGCGCCACTCGATCTTCTCGAAGGTTCTAGTAATCTTTTAACGAGCGTCAGGAGATCAATGAATAGTTAATTAGCAATGGTGGATTGGCGTTCAGGAGTGAATTGTGTTCAAGTAATTTGTGGATAACGTTGGCTACCGTGAGAAATTTTGGTGAAAACAAAGGCAACTGTGTTCGTAAAAATCCGACCCATCGCATAATGATGGTGTCTCCCACCTTCTCGGCCCACATGAATCAAAGACTTTAACATAAAAAAACCTTTCCCGACACTGGTCTGCCACACGTTAACCAAATCCGAAGCCAAAACTTCGCTTTGTTTTTTATAGGTTTAAGCTCTGGGAATTTCCGGATATACCCTTCCCTTTACTCCCCGAAATGGTCGAATCCAGGTACAGAAATCCTGGGGTTTGTGTCGGGTACTTGAAGTTGCGTTTTTTATGTTGTTTCGCTCAAAAGCCGTTTGATTTGTCCATTCCACTTGCTGTAGTTTCGAACCTGAAACTACAGAGCTCAAACTACAAACTACCTCACAGGCGTAGTTCGGCGTTAAGGACGGCTCAGACGGTGTTCGTAAAGTCGTTCGTAAAGTTCGTAAAGCTAACCCGCGTAAAGTACTTTACGGAAGCACGCAAGAAGTTCAACTTTAGTTAACTTTTTTCGTAAAGTTCGGAAGGTTGACCAATAGGAGAAGAGATCGAAAATGAGATATCAATCAATCAATCAATCAATCAATTTATTTAATTCGTGATATTACACGTCACATAATAAGATTACACTAACACATGAATTTTCTTACTAAATATATACAATCATTTTAACCATTCGGTGGCTCGGGGCAATAGCACAGTCGACGGAAAAGTCGGTAAAAAGTCCAGAACGGCATTCTGCATTCTCACGAATTGCCTTTAAAAGTGGATTATCGGAAACCTCTAACCTTGCAACAAAACTAACTATCGCTTTCCGCCTCATAACATCAAAAGATTCAGTTTCATTTTCTAAAAACATTTGACTAGCAGAGTAACGTCGATTATATGAAAGGAGATGACGGAATGCATTGTTAAAACAAACTTTTAGTTTACGCATCGTCGTCTCAAGATAGTTATCGAAAAGTGGGAGACAGTATAGTTGTGTGCAATACGTCTTAAATAAAAGGATATGGAAACAAATTTGAAAATAGGGAATAGGAGACTGAAAAATGATGAGATGAGAGAAAATGATTCTTCTGGTTCATATGTAATATATATATATATATATAATATAAATGCAAAAAAAATAATATATATATATATATAAATACATTATATATTTATATCACAAAAATTCTTTGAGCCCAAGCTAACTTTGAAACATTTATTCAAACAATGTTTACAACGGATACGTCAGCTACGATTCTTCATCAGCGATATTTCGGCCATTCTTGTAGAGGGTCCTCGTCAGGCTGTCAATCCTCTGGGTCAACCTCGGGGAAGGAAACAAACCTGTAATAAATAACTGAAGCTTCTACCGACTATAAATATCTTATTAAAATAAATTACTTTCAAATACCACTTCAATGAAAAAACTAGTCCTGAGGTTTAATTTTTGACACGGACGCTGTTTTTGAATTCGTGACGTCAAGCGTAGTAACTACGGTACGTAGGGTGGAAACCGCTTTTTACCTCAGAAAACGAAAAATTATTGTTTATTCTTGTCGGTGAATATATATTTGAGTATATTATATATATACAGAGCCGAGTTGCCAGCGATGCGCCGTGCTTACATTTCTGAAACGACCAAGGGATAATCAAGCCCTCTGTTGGGTCCTAAATCACATGACGTCACGATTGTACGGAATTCCGATACAGCTTAGTTAACACCAAATTCTCACACCACACCCGTTGTTGCCACATCGGACAAATTCATAGGGTGACTTTTGGTCGAAAACAGGGAGTGAGATTTTATTCTCAGTGAAAAATGTGAAATGGAAATTTTTGGTCGGCACCACCCATGCAAAATGACACCTGAATCCCAGACCTTGATTTGATTTTCATGTAAAATGTAAAATTGTCACTTTTTGTCGGAATTACTGCTGGAAAATGACACATCTGGACATTTCCGTAATAGAGTGAATTGTGGCAGCCCTGGCCACGACTAGTGTTAGGTGATGTTCGATACGATAAACGAAATATCGGTATTTCTGTATTGACTTTTCTATTATCCGAGATTTTCAGAAAAAAAACGAATAGGGATTTCAAACTCGAAACAAAACTAATTTTCGGACAAAACGCATAGGAATTATAAGTTGAATCCAATATTAAACCTTCCACAACAGCATGCAAAGAATGAGTGATTTTTTCTTAGGCACACTTATTTCCGGAAAGTCGACATAGTCTACTTACAGGGAGAAAACCACCTTCAGGTCATTCTATGCCTAGTTTGGATTTTAGGGAGTTTTTTTAGGTCAAGTTTATGGCTAGTAAAATCATCCATCCGCATTAAATAGTCGGGCACTGTGACCTCCGATCCAAAAGAGGTTCACTACTTGTATATAACCACTCACAAGTATGGTGCTTAGAAAAAAAATACTTTTTGCTTTGTAAGAAATACTCTTGATGACTATCTCTCCTTGCCGATGCAAAATCTCCGGCCTCTCTGGGTACCTAGCGGAAGAAAGGCAGAAGTGGTGTCTAGTGTTTCTAGTGGTTCTAGTGTTTGTTAAGTTTGTTGTGTTTTTGTTTGTGTGTGTATACGGCCTCTGGCTGAAATAAAAGTAATTTTTATAATTATTGCAGCGATCGATCCATTGGTCTGCCGGTCGGTCCAGGTTTTGCTAGTTCTGGCACAAGGTAGGATTATGAAACTCGGTAATTCCCGACCATAAGTGACAATTTTACGTTTCACATGAAAATCAAATCAAGGTCTGCGATTCAGGTGTCATTTCTGCACAGGTGGTTCCTGCCGAAAATGACCATTTCACATTTTTCCATTAAAAAATGTCACTCCTAATCACTCCCTGTTTTCGACCAAAAGTCAAACCGGAATTCCGATCTGGCAACACTAGTAGTTGTTTGAAAATTTAGTGTCAACGAAGTTGTATCGAATTCCATACAGTCGTGACGTACGTAGCGACGTCGACCCGAGAAGACTAGCTTGGAAATAGTCACTTCCCAATAGTCACTTCCGCGATCCGACCATCTGGGGGGGGGGATGGAGGGAGGGGGATTCCGGAAAATAGAGGATTTCGAACGAGTGATGGGATTTGATGAAACTTGACATCTGGAAAGACCTTGTGTCTCAGCCCAGGTCGGATCCGGTGACTTTGGGGGGGGGGGGGGGGGAGCGAAAATCTTTGGAAACACTCGGAGTCGAAGGATCGGGATGAAACTTGTTGGAAAGAACTAGATACGGCATTGACGTAACTAGACCAGATTCGGGCACTGTGGGGGGAGTTGGGGGAGGTTCCCGAGTTCTGGTGATCCAGCGAGTAAGGTTCTGATGTACTAGGACGAAGAATCTCGGCAGCCAAATCAGGGACCCGAACAGACTGACGTTATTAATAGTCTTTTGCGCCATAAGAACATCGTTGGGTGAGTGGAGGGGTAGGGAATCTGGAATCTAGTGTCATGAATAACTTTCGAACGGGTAGATAGGATTTGAATAAAACTGGGCAAGCTGAAAGAGCTATCGGCTCAGACGTGCCATGTCCAGTCCGAGCCGATACTTGTGGCAGGAACTGGGTCGGGGCACTGAAAATCTCGTGAAACGCTTAGAGTCGAGGGATCGGGATGGGATTTGGTGGGAAGATCAAGCATAATCCCTAGATACGTTCTTGACAGGACCACGACATATCTGGGCTCGTTGGCGGGAGCTGGAGGAAAATTCCTGGGATCACGAGTATATATATACTCAATATATATACTATATATATGTATATATATATGTGTATATTATATCATATATATATATATATATATGATATAAATACTCAAACAATGTTTACAACGGATACGTCAGCTACGATTCTTCATCAGTGATATTTCGGCCCTTCTTGGCAAGGGTCCTCGTCAGGCTGTCAATCTTCTGGGTCAACGTCGGGGAAGGAAACAAACCTGTAATAAATAACTGAAGCTTCTACCGACCATAAATATCATATTAAAATAAATTACCTTCAAATACCACTTTAATGAAAAAACTAGTCCTGAGATTTAATTTTTGACACGGACGCTGTTTTTGCTGCACGATTGGGGCGATGACAGGAAAGGTTTTTTTTCTGCATTTTGATCAACTTCGGTTTTGTTATTAATAAGGGGCTGAAAACGTAAATATTATTTGACAAAAAATCAACGAATAAACCAACGAAAATGGGGTTTTTATAGGCCAACGAATATACTGAAATAAACGGCGAATATTTCGAGAGGAAAACCGCCTCCCTTCTTCAGCGCAGACAGAAAATTTCGAGAAAAAATACCAAAACGAGGATGAAGATCAACAGCCAAGAAAACTAAAACCAACCAAAAAACCAAAGATTAAAATAAAATTGAAAGTCTAAAATAAAGACAGCGAGCCACTCACCAATACCTGCGACTAACAATTAAGATTGTTCTCGCTCGATACCCTAGGTTCAGGTTCAGGTTCAGGTTTATATATTTACGTAAAAAATTTATAAAATAAATAACACTTCTTTCCCGGCAGAGAGGCATCTCGAATGCTCGGGAACAACATACAATGAAAAAAACAGTTTAACTTAAATAAGTAACGAGTAATCATCCGCAATACCATAAATACAAAATAAATAACAAATACCACATTCACCAGACCAGACTTGCACCTCCAACTTTTCAATCCTGTGGACCTTTGCAAGGGAATGCAACCTTCCGGACCATTCAAGAGGAGAAAACCACTCTTTATAATAAATAAATTTAATAATTCATAATCATTATTTCTTTAAATTTCTTCTTTATTAATTCTACAGAAGAACCAACCTGGATCTTACTATTATATTTATTATAACTGATTATCATACTATTCCTCAATGAAAATCGCGACCGCTCACATCTGATCAAAGGCTGCCTAACTAAATCTGTTTGCCGGGTGTTATGATTATGGGTGGATGATAGGGGTAGAAGATCAAGTATATAAAATAGCGATGGAAGCAAACCCTTCAAGTGCTTCGCTGACAGAAGCACAGACGCATAGGGCACAGTAAGTGAAACTGGAAGTATCTGTAAGAATTTGTACATGCTCTTCGTATGGGATGACTTTGGGTAGGCTGAAGGTAAAGGCAGATAGTTAACTAGGACCCTTAGTGCTTTATTCTGCAGAATCTGTAGTGGATTCCAGTGTGTCTTGAATGTATTCATGAACGACAGTGCACAGTAGTTCAGATATGATTGTACCAGGGAAAAATATATACTTCTCATTGCGTGATATGGTAGTGAGTGTCGCAAGCATTTCATAATTCCAACATTCCGGCTTAGTGTTATTCGTATTTTTTCTATGTGGTTTTTGAATGATAGCGTTGAGTCCAGCAATACACCCAGATATCTTATGTTGCTGGTTCTTTTCATCGGGATTTTGCCATCCATGGCTACAATTTTCAATTCGGGAAACGTTTGCTTGGACCGAGAGTAAATCATAAATTTGGTTTTATCCCAGTTGACGCATAAGCTGTTACTGTGAAACCAATCCATTAGCTGAAGGGCTGAATTGGCAAGCTTACTTTTCAGATTCGCTTCATCGGTGGCTTTTAAGTTAAGTGCGGTATCGTCGGCGAAGAGAACAGTGAGGCCCAGATTCTTCAACGCATCAGCAAGATCATTTATATAAATTAAAAATAGTAGAGGGCCTAATATTGATCCCTGGGGAACTCCAACAAGATTGGACTGCATCACCTCAGAAGACTCTACATCGCCTCCATCCACATATTGCGTTCGGTTGTGCAAATAAGATTCGATGAGCTGATTTGCTGGTCCTCTTATACCATATCTATCTAGCTTTTTCAGTAGAATAGAGTGCGAAAGAGTGTCGAATGCCTTTTTGATATCTACAAAGATAGAAGCGGGGATCTCACCACTGTCGAGAACGTCATGGACGAATTGGGTTACCACATGAATCGCGTGTTCCGTTGAATGATTGCGTCTAAATCCAAATTGGGAAGGGCTGAAAAATCCTTGAGCATTTAGAAACTTTACAATTCTATTATACATGCATCTCTCAATTACCTTCGAAAATGCCGAAAGTATGGAAATCGGGCGGTAGTTTGATGGGTCAGCCGGATCGCCTCCTTTATGCAGGGCTATTATTCTCGCACCTTTGAGGCTCTTAGGAAAGACACCTTCTTTAAAGCATAAATTCACTATATGCACTAGTACATCCACTATAACAGGCATAATTGCTGTTAGAAGTTCAGTTGAAGTACCGTCCATGGCTTGGGAGGAGCCGTTTTTCAGTAGCTTAGCAGTAGATATTAATTCTTCAGCAATAACTGGTGTCATGAACATTGATTTCTCACTGGATGGAGGTAGAAATTCACGGAAGTTACGCGAAGGTGCATTGTCATCCGTGGATGAGGACTTGGAAGTAATCTCGCCAATCTGGGAGAAGTGTATGTTTAGCAGTTCGGCAACTTCACGCTTGCCAGACACGGTGGAATTCAAATGGGGGGATCGCATCTCATCGGGTAAGGTACTGCGGCTTGGTGTCTTCCCTAGGTGTTGGTTTATCAACGCCCAGGTACGTTTGGGAGATCCTTCGGCTTTGGAGAACGCTTGATCATAAAAACTTATCTTTGCCCGTCTTAATAATTTGGTAAGAATATTCTTGTATTCTTTGAATCTGGATTGCTTCTCATCTGTTGGATCCTTAACAAAGTTCCGAAATAATTTATTTTTACGTCTTATGCAACGCAAAAGACCAGGGGTTACCCATGGTTTCTTTGGTTGACGGTCTCTTTGTCTCTTAGATTGTGCCGGGCATGCTTTATCAAGAGCTGTAGTAAATTTATTCAAAAACGAATCAGTAGAGACGTCTATGTCTTGAGCATTAAGACATTCATTGAAATCGGTAGATGAAAGAAGGCCTTTTAGCTTTTCCACACTTGTCTTATTAATAACCCTTGAGCGACTTGGATGACCTTTCTGAGGCTTCGACTTAACCGTTACATCAGTAAGCAATAAGCAATGGTCTGAAGTATCATGAATAATTACTTTACATGACTTCACAGTTAAATCAGTGCAAATGTTGTCGATTAGTGAAGCACACGTTTTAGTTATACGCGTCGGAATTGTACAAGCCGGCAATAGATAATTTTCCAGCAGTACAGACATCCAATCAACAACAATCGACTTCAAATTTTTTTCATTTTTGTTCATCTCGTACAAATCAATATTAAAATCACCCATTACTATACTTTTCATATTTTTATTCTGAATCGAATTTAGCAGTTCTTCAGCTTTAGATATAAAACGTCTGGGGCTCGAGCTCGGAGGCCTGTATATAACGCAGCATGTTAATCGTTCCTTTCCTAAATTTATCTCAATCACAATAAACTCAAACTCCATTTCTTCATACAGATAATCATAATCTGTTAGGATTTTAAACGGTATTCCATCTCTCAGATAAATAGCTAGTCCGCCTTGTTTCCGATTATTTCTCATTTTGTTCACACGCGCATACCCTTGAATATTGCTGATTGCAGCTGTCCCATCCGTTAGAAAAGTTTCGCATGCACCAAAAATATCAACAGAGCAATTTGGCAAAAATGATGATAGGTGGTCGTAACTGCTCATTAGTCCCTGACAGTTCAGAAAAGCAAGCCTAAGATCAGACGAGCAATTAACTTTGGAAGCCATCTCCGGAATAATATATTTACATTTATAATTTACCTCAAACATTTTATTCCCATCTTTTTCTTCAATTCCAATTTTTTTTACAAAAGTATTTAAATCGAGTGGTCCCCCCTCAAGCGCAGCCAGTCGATCGCACTCCCCGCTAGGTCCATTACTATAATCCAAAAAAACTTACCCTAGATGATTAAGCTGTGCTCGATACTAGCGAATGGCTGCTGAAAAATTCCATTCCACAGGCAAGCGACCGTGCCGAGCAGCTCGGGGCGTTACGTCATATTTCGTTTGATTTGAATAGCTGCTTCTCGTGCGCAAGCTCTTTTTAATCTGAGGGGGTGAGGACTTGAATCCGTATCTTGTGAATGCGTAGATGATTCGAGGCTAATCTCAGGGACGACTAAGCCTTCAGCTTCTCGTTTGAGAAAACCAAAATAGGAATCGCTAATTCTTATATCACCAGTATCTCTGTTCAGGGTTAGACCTAAATTTTGGTATTTGTAAATCTCGAGAGCCTCTGGGTAGTGCTGAACGATGCCTTTCTCATTAGAAATAAAATCAGCCTGGTCAAATAAAACAATATGGTTCGTTAACTTTTTGTGATATGTCAGGCCAATGTGGTTTACGAAATTATCTTCAATATTATTTCATTAATAACCTCGTTCTACATTTCTATTATGGAGTACTCGCCTGTATCTATTACTTTGAATAATTACTGCACGGAAAAACTAGCGCTGAGATTTAATTTTTGACACGGCTGCTGTTTTTGCTGCACGATTGGGGTGACGGCAGGAAACATTTTTTTCTGCATTTTGATCGACTTCGGTTTTGTTGTTAATAAGGGACTGAGGCTTAAATTTTCTTCCCTTAATAACCCCGTTCCACGTTTCCGGTAGGGAGTACTCGCCTGTCTCTCGGTTAATGCCTGCTCGGTTTTTCTTTATCTCAGCGGCTTCTCGAATGGTTTGATGGAGTCCGGTGCATGTTGCAAGAATTTGGGCCTTTTCAAAATATACTGAATGGGATGGGTTTTCGAAAATATGATCTGCAAGTGCAGATTTGGAAGTATAGTTATGACGGTGTCCGTTGGAGAGGGCGTGGTCAATTTCTTGCTCATGCTCTGCAAGTCGTTTTCCGAAAGTTCTCTCTGTCCTTCCTACGTAACGCTTTCCGCAATCATAGAGTATTGAATAAATGCCTCTTTGGTACTGATTTGGGACTTTATCTTTTCCGGAGTTTAGGTAAGACAGCAAAGTATTTTGGGTTCTGTGAAAAACTTGGATGTTGTATTTTTTCAAACTTTTGGACAATACGTACGGAAGGTAAACGCGGGCATTGTTTTTCTTCTGCCTCACCATTACAAGTGGAACTTACAGGATCTTTGGGGGCTGAACGCAGGGGCTGAATCACACAACGCACTTACGGCACTAATCCCTTCAACTTTATTTCTATCCATTCTCGTTCCCGAGATCTACACTTCATAAGGGTACCTTATCCCCTCTATACTCTTGATGACTATCTCTCCTTGCCACTGCAAAATCTCCGGCCTCTCCGGGTAGCTAGCGGAAGAAAGGCAGAAGTGGTGTCACAACTGCTCCCAAAGATCGCGGTGATTGATTGACACGGAATTTGAGTCGTTTAATTGGAGTCGTACGGACACGCTTACTCCTTCTTCCTGAGGATCACTGGCGTGTTTTAGACTTAGTCATATAGAGTACTGGCAGTTTACCAGTTATCACACTTGCCACGTTTGCTCTCTTTACGGGAAGTATCAGGCTCAGGCTTTGATCGCTGTAAACTTATTGGTCGCAGCATACCGGTTACGCAAATTTGCCATGTTTCTCATCGCTGCATGGACATGGAAAGAGGCAAAAAACAGCCGAAGCCTTGTGTGATTTGCTGTGAGCATAGCTAAGTTTTGAAGTAGTCAAACATTTCCCGACATTTTGACAGAAACAATATCAACACATTAGTAATAACAGGAGATTTAGGTTTATTTTCATTAAGGAGTAAGCGTCTTGTTAGTATGATACGGTTTTGGGAAAAAAATAATAGCGTTGCCGAGAGTAAGACCGTTAAAGGCTGCATATTTGGAATCCCTCCAGGATGGAGCATAGGAATCGTGGTCAAAACCGGTTAAAAATATTTTGGATAGTAGTGGTTTGTCTCATTTTTGGTGTGATGGAACAGGACCTAGAGCAGGTAATGGACTGAGTATTGCTAAGGAGGTGGAGGTTAGGTTACATGACAAGGAAATACAATTGTGGCAGTGTGGGGTGGATGCATATGATTCATTGGGGTTGTACGCGAGGGCCAAAGAGACATGGGGGGAGGAAATTTATTTCAAAGCGGGGATTCCAGCAGATCGTTTGAGGTTGTTAATGAGTTTACGGGGTGATTGTCTACCTTTAGGAATGCGTAGAAGATATTTGGGTAAGGTAAGAGTGTTGTCTGGTCCTTACTTTTGCCCAATGTGCGGACGATTGGACGAAAATATTTTTCACGTAATGTGCGTATGTCCTGAGCTTTCAGATCTTCGAGGGAAAATTTTTGGTGAAAGTAATTGGGGGGAGGATTGGTTGGTAAAAGTAATGGGAAGTAAATTGTTTGGTGATATTGAAAAGTTGGGAAGATTCCTTTCGGTTTCGATGAACCACAGAGAAAGATTCCTGTAAAGGAATATGTAAAATAGCTAGTATTTATTTGGTTCGTGTTTTTTGGTTTTGTTTGTGTTTATTTTTTTCCTATGGCCTCTGTGCTTTTAGCGAGGGGTTACTCACTCCCCAAACCCTTGTACACCGGGTGCCGGTGCCGGAAGGTACCATCCAATTTAATAGTCGGTGTTTAAAAACCACAAAGTTTTATAAAAGTGCATTAAATACAAATGTGTAAAAAAAAACTTTTTTCATCAAGAGGTTATTTGTTATTGATGGTATGTCTCAGTTTTTCTCAATCTCTCAATCCCTACAAGAAAATCATTGACAAGAACTTTCGGCTTTTACAGCAGTTTTTCCTTTTCAAAATACACAGTAAAGATATTCCTTGTCTACACATAAAATAGATGGATCATTCGCTCTTGAGCTCCTAGTCGCTGTAGGCTAGTTCCGTTTCAAGTTTTTGTAATCACTGTATCTCTTCTCTTGATGAAAAAAGTTTTTTTTACACATTTGTATTTAATGCACTTTTATTAAACTTTTTGATTTTGAAACACCGACTATTAAATTGGATGGTACCTTCCGGCACCCTCCCGGTACCGAAAGGAATTTCTTCCTTTCAAAGAAGGTGTTGATTGTTATGGTGCAAGTTCATCGGTTATAGTACTTTCTTTTGACGCTAGACAGCGCCATTTCATCCTAGACAGGTTAAAAACGGGGAATGAGTGTACACCGGGTGCCGGAGAGTGAGTAGTCCCTCGGCTTTTAGTGGAATAAATCTTATCTTAGCTTATGCAGTGAAAGGTTTCTTTTAAACCAGTTGTTTCCCAACCGCTGGTACGCGTATCTAAAGGGGTAAGAGAGACCCTCGCTAGGTGTACGCCGAGGTACCAAAACCAAGTTAGTCTATAGCTTTGGTATCTTGCTTCAGTCGTTTTAAGTCTCCTAACACAGTTTCAATATTGTTCTCAAGATCAGATGCCCCATCGTGCGCAATGTCAGATTTACATGCCTTACCATTGATGACAATAAATACCTTCGCACGTTCTGATCGTGATAAAAAAAAGAGTAAAACAATACGTCAAAAAACGGTCAAAAAGAGCTACGAGCTCATATGGCACTTGTTGCGAGTAGGTGGTGTGAGAAGCGAGAAAATGAATCTGAAGGATCATTCACACGGCAGGTATTTTTCCCCGGAGACGAAAAGGGAAAGTGTTCACACGGTACTCGGGTATTTTTCAAGGGAGAGTACTGTCGTGTGGCAATAAATTACAAGGTTGTAAGGCACAGGATATCTCTCTACAATGGATACCAACATGTGTTCATTTGGCCACTTTTTAGATGGGCAAAATAAAAATTATTCCTCGAAAATCCAGTTTCATTGTTGCTGACGTCGAAGAATACCCATCGACAAACAAATACCCGGGTAAAAAGTTCGCGAAATTGAAGTCCAAAATACCCGGTTTTTGTTGCTGTTGCGGGGAAAAATACCCGCGGAGTACGGGTAAATACCCTCCGTGTAAACGTAGCTTGAGCATTTTTCCGAGAATTCCGATACCCCTCCTCACCGTGTTCGGATCCGGTCCAAACCCTAAAATATGTCATCTAAGGCAGACAACCTCTCTTCTTTCCAAGTTTCATACGAATCACTTCACTCGTTTAACCCCTATGCGCGCCACAACATTTCCGGGACTCCCCGCTACTGTGGCCGAATACGACTCGAACACATACTAACATCTCTTCTCCCCGTCCATCAAGTTTAACTTGAATCGGAGCATACCGGCAAAATTTGCAGTTCCTGTCTTCATCCTCCTCCTAACCTTGGTCGGATCCGGTTCGGACGCCAAATGACAAGTCTAGGGTCCGAGTTGCATTCCATTCTGCCCATCCGTTTGGTTTTTGTGCATGTCACAAAGTTTCCGGACCGCACTTCCCAAACTCCCCCAACCACGGCCGCATGGGTTCGTACGCATGCTTTTCATATCTAGGTCATTAGTTTTTATCATCCATAAAATTTCACTTGAATCGGACCAGTTTTTCGCAAGCTACGGAAGTCAGTAATTTCCGGATTCCCCCTCCTCTACTCCCCGAAAAATGGTCGGATCCAGGAACGGAAGTCTTCCTATGGCATTTTGTCGGGTCCTCAAGTCTATTTGGTCGGGTCGCTAATCTGCCTGCCTAGTTTTATCGTCCTTAGCACATCTGGAAGTATCCTATCTCGCGATCAGCGGAATTTCGAGAAATCCACTCCAGCTCCGCCCAAAAGACCCCGACATGATCTGGTTCCGTCAAGAACGTGCTTATGCTTGTTCTTCCCAACAAATTCCATCCCGATCCTTCGATACTAAGCGTTAACAAAAATTCCGGTGCTCCCTTCCACCCCCCCCCCCAAGTATCGGATCCGGCCCAGACTTGACATGGACATCTGAGACAACAGCTTTCTCCACTTGCCAAGTTTCATTCAAATCCGATCGCCCGTTCAAAAGTTTTAAATGCCATTAGATTCCGGATTCCCCATCATTAGTTATATAAAGGGGTTTCTACCCCACCCTCCCCTCAATTTCAAAACCCCATTTTATCATCAATTTCTTAAATTTTAACATCCTTTATTCCAAATTAACCCCTTTTTTACAGATTTTTTAGTTTCATAATTACACGAAATAAGGTGCCAAGAAATGATAATATTACCCCTTTAAGACATACAAACTAATACAATATACCCTAATATATAAGTACACTTATTTTATTAACTATTACAACAATTCTAAATCATATCACTGGTAAACAGTTCTAAATCCACATATGTTTCGTTACTCTTATTTACCCGTACAATCGGTTGCAAAATCAGTTTTATCGTCCTTAGCACATCTGGAAGTATCCTATCTCGCGATCAGCGGAATTTCGAGAAATCCACTCCAGCTCCGCCCAAAAGACCCCGACATGATCTGGTTCCGTCAAGAACGTGCTTATGCTTGTTCTTCCCAACAAATTCCATCCCGATCCTTCGATACTAAGCGTTAACAAAAATTCCGGTGCTCCCTTCCACCCCCCCCCCCAAGTATCGGATCCGGCCCAGACTTGACATGGACATCTGAGACAACAGCTTTCTCCACTTGCCAAGTTTCATTCAAATCCGATCGCCCGTTCAAAAGTTTTAAATGCCATTAGATTCCGGATTCCCCATCATTAGTTATATAAAGGGGTTTCTACCCCACCCTCCCCTCAATTTCAAAACCCCATTTTATCATCAATTTCTTAAATTTTAACATCCTTTATTCCAAATTAACCCCTTTTTTACAGATTTTTTAGTTTCATAATTACACGAAATAAGGTGCCAAGAAATGATAATATTACCCCTTTAAGACATACAAACTAATACAATATACCCTAATATATAAGTACACTTATTTTATTAACTATTACAACAATTCTAAATCATATCACTGGTAAACAGTTCTAAATCCACATATGTTTCGTTACTCTTATTTACCCGTACAATCGGTTGCAAAATCAGATTTTTCTTTAGAAGCAACTCACTAGCAATAGCATTATATTTCTGAGTTATAAACAAATCACATGCTTTGCCATTATGACTAATAACGACAACCAACTTATCACCATATTTTGTCTTAGCAATTCTCATTTTAACAATGGCATATTTCAATCCTAGAACTAGTTCTTCTTTCCTGATTGTCTCATTGTATTTATTCATTCTGATTGTAGACTTCAGCGACTCCATTTATAAGCGGCTGAATTTCTTTAATAAAAATCCAAATCGCTTATAAATATCTGATAACAGAATCCAGACACTAAATGGGAGAGATTAATTCATTGTAGACGTGGTACTGAGTTTGCGTGATAATGTGACGATTACCGATTTTGGAACTAATAAAATATTTTTGCAAAACCCCACATCCCCAGACTTTGTATAATAGTTGCGTTAAGCACACGCAAAGCAAAATATTGTGATGGCTATTAGTCTGGGGAGCCCCTGAACAGGGAAACTCCTAGGTCACTATAGGAGTTTTTTGAATCGCTACCAACAGAAACTGCCAGCAGTAGGATTCGAAAGGTCTGATAGAGAGTGATTAGCACGGGCCAGTGCGCTAACCAACTGAGCTATCGGGGTCCTTGTCTAACTCGCTAAGTTTCCGATTTAAGATGAGAATGCATTAGTCATGCCGGAGACTTTATCTGTGAACGATGCAAATCATTAATACGCAAATAAAGAAGATTTTATTAAATAAGAATACAAATCACTTATAAACATTTGATAACAGAAACCGAGCACCTTTAACAAATAAATGAGAAAAGATTAAATCATTTTGAAAAATTCATAAAATATTTTTGAAAAAACCCCACACCCCCAGACTTTGAAAATTAAGAGGTGTGATGTTGGTACACCCCGATTAGTGTAGTGTTTGTGGTGATTTGGCCTTAGTCTGGGGGGCCCTGAACGGGGAACCCGCAAGTTTTTACGATCCCACTATCGACCAAACAGAAACTGCGGTCAGTGGGATTCGAAGGTCTGAATGGCGATGAGTCAACGCTCGGCCAAGCGTTGAACCACTGCGCCAAGGGTCCTTGTCTAATTCTCAAAAGTTTCCGATTTAAGATGAGATTGTGTTAGTCATGCCGGAGACTGATATTACATAACAAATTGGCGGCGGAAACTTTGAATGACGCAGCTCATTAATGCGCATAGGAAATAAAGATCTGTTTGACAGGTAGGAAAGAATATTCAGTATATGAAAGCAATAGTCTATATTTTTTGTAAATGTTCTTGTTTTCTTATAGATTCATTCTTACAATATTTATAACCGTTTAAGCGAACCTGTTTCATGTATTTTTCTCGAGGAAAGAATCTAAATGTTTTCCGCATTTCCGCTTCACGCTGAATGACTTCTTCAACCGTTAATTGCCCACATTTTAACAATGATAACAGTTCAGTGTAAAAATTATAAGCGGTTTTATACTCTGCTTTTCTTTCTGCAATCTTTAGATCTTTTTCGATTATTTCGATGAGAACAGCACCCAAAACTTAAAGAAGCTAAAGGTAGGACTAGAAACGCAGACATTCCTGCTGCTGAAAAGAGGAATTTGGATAAAAGTAAGCTATTACTTATATGATTGTAGTACTTGTAACTTCTTCGATGAACAAACATTTTCTTTTCCAATTCTTCCATTTATTATATAATAAAAGTGTTTCGAAAAATTATTTGGTTGAATCAAGATTTTCATGAAGGTAAGGTAATGAAAAAACCTGAGCGGGCATATATGTGTCATGAAGAGTAGTGAAGAATGTGCGAACCCCGTGCACACATTTTTCTCACAGAGAGTAGTAAGGTAACCGAAATTCAATGATTTTCTTTACTGCTGAGAAAACGCAGTCGGGAGAAATTCATTAATAAAAATATCCCCCTATTAAATGATGAAAACTGCAGAGGTTATTCAGCGTTGTAAAACCATTATATCAAACAACGAATCGGTTATACGAAGTTTACCGCAATACCGAATTAATGAACTGCGGACATATGCTAAAATTAATAAAATCAAAACAAATGGAGCTAAGAAACATGAAATAACAAATAGTATAATAAACCGTCTTAATAAGAATATTTTGCTAGCTGAAGATACAATTAATATTCGACGCAGAAACGAAAGAATCCATAATAAGAACAGACCATCCGACTATAACCCAGAACCGAAATTACGGACAATTCTGGAAGATGAGATAAAAGAAACTAATATCGCCATTAAGAAAATAAAGCAAGAATACAATGGTAACAAAGAAAAAGAGACAAGTGAATTAAAGAAATTTCTGAAAAACAAGAACCTATCAACTCGCGGAAACCGAGAAGAAGTACTAAAAAGAGTTGGAGAATACTATAATAATATTATTAAAAAACATGAAGATACTATAAAGAAAAATAGAGATATCATTAGAACTCAAGTAGAAAGAAGTGATAAAAATAAACCCAAAGTAGTCGATTTATCAAAACTCTTTATAAATAAGAAACGGATTAAAGAAGAAACTACCATTCCTAATTATTTATTCAAAACGGAAGAAGAGCAGCAGCCTACTATTTCTAGGGAAATTGAAAATTTGTATACCGTAAATATTTCAATTGAAAGCAATGGAAGAGATAAACATACTCTTATAGCTTTTGTTTTCGCTGATTTACAACGAAGAATGAATGAAAGATATCAATATAGAGTTCAATTCGTAACCAGGGTTATTTTCTATAGACAGGAGAATGATGAAGAAGTAGTAGTATTTTACAACAGTACTTCTTGGATTTTAAATAAAAATAGCATACTTACTCATAGTCATTTGGATGATAATAACAAGAGACTTAGTTCTTTAAGTAATACTCCTCGATCTGGGCTACAATTTAGTCGGTATGAAGGAATTGATTATAGGATGACACGAATAGAATCGTATATGGGAGGAACGTTTAAAACACTGCCAGATTTCGTAAAAAATAAAAAAGCATGCCTGAATATTGAAAATAAGGATCAAAAATGCTTTCTTTGGTCAATCTTAGCACATTTATACCCAGCTAAAGATCATGCAGAAAGAACTTCGCAATATAAACAATATGAGAACGAACTTGATTTCAAAGGGATTACTAACTTCCCAATGGATACAAAAGATATACACAAATTTGAAAACAGATACAACATTACGATTTGTTTATTTCAAATTGAAAAAGAGAAAATTATCAGAAGTCATATACTAAAAAGTACAATCAATGGGAAAACAGCAAAACATATCATTCATTTATTATATTTCGATAATCATTATGTACTGGTAAAGGATCTGAGCAGATTAGTTGGTCCTCAAATCTCTAAAAAGAAAACAAAGACATACCTCTGCACTTATTGCGGAAGACATTTTAAGAAGGAAGAACACTTTGAAAAACATGAAAGTAAAAATAATTGCGAAGATCCTGATATTATAATGCCTCCTGAAGGTTCAAGTATACAATATAAAAATATTGCAAAACATATGAAAGTACCTTATTGCATAATAGCCGACTTTGAGTCTTTTAACGAAGAATACAACCAGGTAAACGGAAAGAAAACAATAAAAGTAGCTGAACAGAAATCTTTTGCGTACGGATTTCAGGTATGCTGTTCCTTTGATACAGACCAAAACAAATACTACGATTATTTCGGTGAAGACGCTGCAAAACATTTTGTTAAAACCGTTACAAAAGTATCCACAGAAATTGCAAACAAATATGAAAACAGGCAGAGAAATCACACTTATACAGCTGTAGAAATTGCAGAAAAATGGAACACACTAATGGATAAGACCTGCCATATCTGTAAGACTGAAATCACTGAAAATCCCCACTTTGATCACGATCACATGACTGGAAAGAATAGGGGTTTTATAGTGATGCATAACTTATCAAAGTATGATTCCCATATATTTGTGAAAGAGTTGATACCTGATAACGGAATATTTGAATCAGCAGAAAGTTTTATATCATTCTCGAAATCAATAAGTATTCCAAGACAGGATACAGAAATAAAATATGAAATCAGATTCATAGATTCCATTCGATTCATGGCCGCATCTTTGGACAAGTTATCAGCAAATTTAGCTAAATGTGATTGTAGGATACCCTGTGATCATCTAAGAAAGAATTTTAAATTCACATCAAATAGTTTCGAAAAAGATGAGGAATTCCAAGAAATAATTAAGAAAGAGGTATATCCTTATGACTTTGTAGATAGCTTAGGTAAAATGGATTGTAAAAAATTACTACCGATAGAAAACTTTTATTCAAGGTTAACGGGGAAAGGTATTAGCAAAGGTGACTTTAAAAGAGCGGTGTCTATATGGAAGCAATTTAATTGCGAAGACCTACTGGATTATACGAAGTTGTACTTAAAAAGTGATGTTTCAATATTGTCTGATGTTGTGGAGAATTTCAGAAATGTATGTATTCATAATTATGATCTGGATCCACTACATTACTTCTCAGCTCCAGGATTAACATGGGATGCTTTCCTAAAGCATTCGAAAGTAGAACTACCGTTATTCTCAAAGGAAGACATGTATACATTCATTGAAAAGGGGATAAGATGTATAAAAAGATACGCTAAAGCAAATAATAAATATATGAGTGATTATAACAAGAGTAAACCATCTAATTATTTAGTGTACTTGGATAAGAATAATTTGTATGGGTGGGCGATGTCACAAAATTACCAGCGAATGATTTCCAATTCATTCCCATACCAGATGATTTGAAAGAAAGAAATGAATACAGTTCACTCGAGTATTATAACCATCTAAAAAATCATATTAACTCGGTGATGCAATTACCGAATGTAGGTGCTATCTATGAAGTAGATTTGGAATACCCGAAAGAACTTTTCAACTTACACAAAGATTTACCATTAGCACCAGAACATTTCAATGGGAAACTATGTACGACCTTATATGATAAAAACAATTACGTAGTTCACCACAGGAATCTAGAATTCTATTTACAAAAGGGTTTGATACTGAAAAAAGTACATAGAATACTAGGAGTCACTGAGAGTGCTTACTTAAAAGGATACATAGACCACAACACAGCACTTAGAACTAAAGGTACAAATGATTTTGAAAAGGACTTTTTTAAGCTGATGAATAATGCTTGCTTTGGGAAAACCATGGAGAACGTAAGGAGACGAGCTGATATGGAAATAATAACTGACGATAAAACAAGAGAAAAAATAATAAAGAAATCCAACTTTAAATCTGAAATTATTTTCAGTGAAAACTTTTCTGTGGCAAGAATGTCAAAGGAAAAGATAAAACTAGACAAACCAATGTATATCGGTTTTGCTGTACTGGAACTATCCAAGCTCTTGATGTATGAATTCCATTATGATTATATGAAACCTAAATATGGGGATAAAATAGATTTATGTTATATGGATACCGATTCGTTCATATATGACATAAGAACCGAGGATTTCTATGAAGATATCAAACAAGATTTGAATGAGAGGTTCGATACATCTGATTATGCAAAAGATAATCCATACGGGTTTCCTAGTGTAAACAAGAAAGTGATAGGAATGATGAAAGATGAATTAGCAGGACAAATTATGACAGAATTTGTTGGATTACGATCAAAAGTATATGCTTATGATAAGGACAACCAAGAACAATCAAGCAAAAAACTAAAAGGAATAAAAATGAACATAGTGAAAGATAAAATTACGATTCAAAACTATAAGGATGTACTGTTTGGTAAAATTGAAAACCTATCTGTAACCCAGTATAACTTAAGATCATACAAGCACAATATGTTTCTAGAAGAACAGAATAAAAAAGCGTTAGATCCTAAGGATGATAAAAGGATAGTAACAAGCGATAAATACACAACTTTACCTTTAGGTTATAAACATTAAATTCAAGTCCCTACTTAAAAAAGCAAGTACCTACTTAAAAACCTCAAGTCCCTACTTCAAAAATTCAAGTACCTACTTAAAAGCTTCAAGTCCCTACTTAAAAACTTCAAGTCCCTACTTAAAAACTTTAAGTACCTACTTCAGTAAATCTTCTAATGAAAAATTCTTCCTAAATAAATGAATGAAAAGGCACCAATAAAAGTGTATGATTTTAGCAAAAAGAGCAACTATCAGAACAAACACGAACTTGCACCTCAGTGGCCATTTAGATTATTAATTTGTGGAATTTCAGGAACAGGGAAAACCAATCTACTCTTGAATTTAATTTATGAATATATCTGTTTCAACCGAATATACTTGTATGCAAAAGATCTTGAAGAAGATAAATATAAAGAACTTATAGACAATTTAACCACCTTGAAATCAAAATGTAAAACGAATATTTTAACCGTAAGTAATGACCTTAATGATATTATCGATGTTGATGACCTAGACCCAAATTATCAAAACTTGATTATATTTGACGATTTTGTCACTGAAAAAGACCAGAAGAAAATAGAAGATTTATTCATAAGAATCCAAAAGAAATAAAATTAATCAGGCAAAATCATGTATCTAATATAGACAATGAGAACTTTCAGAAACAATTCGAGGTTGCAACTAAAGGTTACGGATTTTTCTTCATAGATTTGAAAACAAAAGATAAAACCCTGAAGTACAGAAAAAACTTTGAAAAATTTACTGGATAATTTTTTTTCTATTATAAATGAATAAATTTGGTAGTGTTGGAAAAAAGGTTGGTAATGAATCGAAAGTAAAGTTACTGATGACAACGGTAATATTAACCTACAAGAAAGACGAATTATTAATTTAGGGGATGCGAAAGCAGACCAGGACGCTATAAGTTTCAGATCTATGACTATTATTTTGAATCAATTTAAAGAAGAAATTACCGCAGAACAAGTGGGGATAAATCAATATTTTAGCGAAGATATCAACAGATTAACTGCTGTACATGATTCTCTCGATAATTTATTGGTAAGGATTAACGATAAAGGGTTATTTGTAAAAGAAATAATTCGAGTTAATGATAAAGAAATTAACGCTGAAAACAAGTTGATAACAAATGTTCAAGACCCTAGAAACAAAAATGACGCTGTTAATTTAGGAACGTTAATTACGTATCTTTTAGATTTTGACAAAAAGCTTCTTGGTCAACATACCCATAACAATATGACTGAAACAAAAATTGCTGACCAACAAACCCATATCGATAATATTGAAAGAGCAATCGTAAACATTTTAAAAAGGCTTCTAGAGCAAAAACCTGTTGACAAACCATTCGTTTCCAGAATAGAAAAAATGATGGCTTGTAAATAAATTTATATGATAAATTATTTTTCTAATAAATGGTTGAAACAATGGAGTATACAGTTTATTTGTCAAAGCTTCAAAAAGGAAAGCTGAAGAAATGCTTTGGCGCTAAACAAAAATTTCAGATACGTGTTAGTCATAGTAGACAGAATGAACGAGAACCAGTCAAGTTACTTTTAAGTAAACGACAAATTGATACAATTGAAACATGTAAAATGAATAATAAGGGCTGTGATATTGATGTATCATACAAACAGATGAAAGAAGCGATTCAAAAGGGTGGATTACTTCCTTTCCTAATACCGTTGGCAATTACCCTTGGAAAGGCAGCTTTAACAAGCGGAGCTGCTGCTTTGGGTACATTCGCTGGTAAGAAACTGGTGGATAACATAACCAACACAGGTGGGGCGCTAAAACTTCCTGGAACACAAAAAGTTGTAGGTAATGGGGTACATGGAAGGCCTAAGAAAGAAACCGATGATGTCAACACAGGTGGTGCGCTTACCCTTACTGGAAAACAAAAAGTTGTAGGTCATGGGGTACGTGGAAGGCCTAGGAAGTCAAAAAACGGGGACATCAAAAAAGAAGCAAAAGTAAAGTAGGGCCTCTAACCAATTTTGACATTATGGATGCATTAGGGAATATACCACATTTTAGAGGTGTTTTCTCTATAGATACGCTACCCAAACAAATAAATAGCCTAGAATGTGGTGTCATTAATTATGATAAACTCGGAATGCCTGGAACTCACTGGGTGGCGTACTGTAATCTACCTGATAGTCCTTATGTAGAAATTTTTGATTCTTTCGGTATACCCCCAGGAAAAGAAATAATTAAATATCTAAAAACTTCAAAGAAAAAAATAGCTTATGAAAATCTTGCCGTTCAGAATATAGATGAATTAAACTGTGGATTGCATTGTATTTCCTACATTAAGCGCAGTTCGTAGTTTATTCTTCTCTCGTCTTTTTGTTTATAAAAATTGTTTTCTAATAAATGAAGATTTATTGTATGAAATGTAAAAACAAAACTGACACTGAATCAATGTTTAAGGCAGTGTCACAGAAAAATAATGTTCCAATGCTGAAAGGTAGTTGTGTTATTTGCGGATCGAGGAAAAATCTGTTTTTAAAAAAAACCTCGACGCAGAAAAATATATTTTAAAGACGTATTTTTCGAATTATTCAGGGGTTGATGATATTCACAGAAAATTAAAAGAAAATGGAGTGAACGTTTCTAAAGATAACATAAAACATGTTTTGCAAAATGAGAATGTGTATACGTTACACAAACCTTCCTATCACAATTTTGAAAGGAGGCGAGTCTATGTTCACCATGTTGATGAGCAATGGCAAGCTGATTTAGTTGACCTCCAGAAATATAAAAAAGTGAATGATAAAACAAATTACATCTTGACTGTTATTGGTTGCTTTAGTAAATACGCTTGGTGTGTCCCTTTGAAAGATAAAACGGGTGCTGAAGTAATAAACGCATTCAGTCATATCTTTAAAGAAAGAATTCCTAAGAAACTACAAACTGATAAAGGTAAAGAATTTGTAATGAGAAATGTTCAAACATTTTTGAAAAATAACGACATACACTGGTTTGCATCTGAAAGTGAATTGAAAGCGCAAATCGTTGAACGATTCAATAGAACGTTGAAAGAAAAGTTATGGAAATATTTTACTCACAATAACACTACTAAATGGATTGATATTTTACCTTTATTTGTTAGGAATTATAATAACTCTTATCATCGTTCAATACAAATGAAACCAATAGATGCTAGTAAAAAGGTAAATCAGAAAAAGGTTTACAATGCTTTGTTTCCTCCATGTGATTACAAAGTCACAGGAAATTACAAAGTAGGAGATTTAGTTAGAATTAAAAAAGAAAAAAGTATTTTTGATAAAGGTTATTTACCTAACTACACGAATGAAGTATTCCAGATAGCAACCGTTAGACCTACCACCCCCATTACTTACGAAATATCTGACAAAAGTGGGGAATTAATTCAAGGAGGGTTTTATGAAAAAGAACTTTCAAAATTTATTATGAAATAAAATTACTTGTATATAAATGGATTCAAGACGTTTGAGTGATATGTTATCGGGTATAGTTAAGAACAGAGAAATTCAAAGAAAAAAAGTTCAACAATACGAGATGGAGATAGCAGGGTTTCGGGAATATGCTTCAGAATTAAACGCTCCAGTTGTTACGACAGAATAAGAAAACACTAAAGACACCATCAAAAAATTACAAGAAAACGCTGAAGCTATCATCGAAAAATTAGAGGAGGTGGATATTAATTCAAGAAGCCGGCTTCTCCAATTAAGTGAAACGTATAAAACAGCTTTACGAAGACAACCATATCAGATTCCAGTTTCAGAGGTAGAAACGCAGTCAACACAATCGACCGCTTTAGAAGCATCACCAGATTTACCAAAAAGTATTAAAATCGTTGATATGGATCAAGGTGTTGATAACGAGTTATTAAAAGCACTTAATGTAAAATATAGAGAGAATCATACAAGATATAAAGGAGAATATTTTGAGATGCATAATTATTACTTTGATAACCCAGAGAATATAGAAGATGCTTTGTCTGAATTAACACATATAAGTCAAAGTTATGGTGGTTTGAAAAGTAAAAGTAGTTCTAGTAAGTATGATAAAAATATTTTATTTATTCAAGACTATAAGGATAGATTAAGAAAAATTCAATCTAGTAGACCCTTTATCAAAGAACAAGGACCTGGAATATTTATGAATTGTGATGAAATGATTAAAAAATTGTACACTTTGATAGGTAGTAGAGTAAACGGATATACATCTGATGAGGTGAGGAATGAAGCTATTGATATTTTGGATTCGTTAATGCGAAATAAATTCTTAACCAAGAGAGAATACAATTCAATATATAAAAAATATTTCTAAATAAATGGTGTTGTTAAACATTGAAGGTAATGAAAGTATCATTGATATAACATTTAGTCAACCGATTGAACTGAATCGTAATTGGGATTATGAAATAGGTTTGAATCAGTGTACTTTGTGGTATTCATGGCATAATATAAGTGATAAATTTGGGAATAATACATTTCAATATAGGAAAGATGAAGAGGGGGGGTGGATGAATATTACTATTCCTAATGGGATGTATAACGATGATTGTTTGAATTATTTTTTGTGTCAGTATTTTGATACTTCAAAAGATAAATGTCCTATTGTAATCTCATCCAATCCAGCATCTATGAGATTTGTCATAGTATTACAAGAAAAATATATGTTTCGATTTAATAGTGACTTGTGTCAGATTTTAGGCTTTGAGAAGGATAGTGAGATATCTAAGAAAATCAATGAAGGCACGAAGCTTCCGAATATAACAAGAAGCGTTGATAAAATTCAAATTCACTGCTCTCTTGTAAACAGTTCTATCGTAAACAAAAGTAAATCAGACGTCATTTGGACTTGTTCCGAATACAGAACCAGGTTGTCAAATTGTTGAAAATCCTAGACAATTAATCTACCTTCCTATTAACACAAAAGACTTTATTTACTCCTTGAGAATGACAATTACTGATCAGTTGGGAAGACCTATCGATTTGAATGGTGATAATGTTGGATACGTTTTGCATATGAGAAAAGCTTAAAGGATTAGTGAAATAAAATTATTTACCTATAAATGTTGATTAATAATAAACGATTACTTTATAAAAAGCAGTATGGAAGTGGAATCGGTAGTATATTCAAAAAGATTGCCAATTCTCAGTTATTTCAAACGTCAGCAAAACAAATAAAAGATGGAGCTATGTCAATGTATAACAAAATTATTAAACCGAGATTTGAGTTGTTGAAAAATAGAGCAATAGAATACGGGAAAGATCTGATTGATGTAAACAGGAAAGAACTCATTGATGTAATTGGAAATAAGAAATCGATTAAGGATCTTATGGGTACAAATAAAAGAATTTTAAATCAAAGAAGTCAGGACTTGATTAAAACGTTAATGACTGGAAGTGGATTAAAGATTCTGAAATAATTTTTATCGAATAATGTCTTTCTTATATAAATGGCAGTAAATAAAGTTGTCAGTCCGCAATGGAACATTTTTGATGAGCCGCTTGTGGATGATACAGTGGTCAAATATGAATTTAAAGATATTCGAGAAACAGATGTGAATGTATCAAATAAATCAGAGTTTGAATTCGTAACGAAGAAATTGGATTCCTGGTTCTATCCAAGTGAAAGTTATCTTGAAGTGGGTGTAAGAATAGTTAAAGAGAATGGAGCTAACATAGATGCAACCGATGCCGCTACGTTAACTAATAATGGATTCAATTTATTTAGTACCGCTGAGTATGTAATAAACGATGCTCCTGTTGAAAAAATTAATCATGTTGGTATTGCAACTACCGTTACAGAGTTGATTGAATATTCCGATGATTATTCTAGAAGTGCAGCTAGAAATCATTTCTGGTATAAGGATTATAATCAGGGAACCGATATCAACCCTATAAGTAGTTCATTTACCGTACCTGCAGGTGGAGCACTAGCAGGAACTGTGGTTGTCAGTTCTAAACCCAATCGAAATTATAATAAAGGGTTTGAGAAGAGATATAACAGAACTAAAAACAGCAAATTAGTAAATATATATTTACCATTATCAGAGTTGTTCGGATTCTTGAAAGGAAACAAACCATTTTTTAGAGGTGCATCGCATAGAATTTGTTTAAGAAGAAATGATGATAATAACATGATTGTAAGAAATGGGGATACTAATTGTAAAGTAGTCATTGAGTATTTATCCTGGAAAATTCCTGTCATAGCTCCTAGTATTGAAATGATGAGTGAATTGGAAAAGGGTTTGGCAAAGGATAAAAAGTATAATCTGATGTGGGAAGCTTGTAATACTTATAAAATGACGTTAGTCAGAATAAGGAACACACATGGAAAGTTGTGTCTGAGAGAAATAGTCCTACAAAAATCTTTGTGATGTTACAGAAAAATGAAAAGCATAACAACCAAAAAAAGAATAATATGGTGTTGGATCATATGAATTTGACGGATATAGAGGTTAGAATTAACGGGGATAAATATCCAGAAGAACCCCTCATATGCGACTTTAGTGATGAGAAATGCACGTACTCTAATCTGTACAACAGATACATACATTTGGATTATAAACAATTAGCGTTTGATACTGGTAGTGTAGTCAATATAGAAGAATTTAAAGAAGTGTATCCATTATTCTGTTTCGATGTTTCCAAACACGAGTCAAATATTTATAATGGAACAACTGCTGATATTGAAATAAGTATAACATTAAAAGATAATCAACCCATACCATATAATATTTACTGTGTTATATATTATGAAAGAAAAGCTACACTTGATATTATTAATAAAAATATGTATGTGAGTTTGTGAGTTTGGATTTTTATTAAAGAAATTTAGCCGCTTATAAATGGAGTCGCTGAAGTCTACAATCAGAATGAATAAATACAATGAGACAATCAGGAAAGAAGAACTAGTTCTAGGATTGAAATATGCCATTGTTAAAATGAGAATTGCTAAGACAAAATATGGTGATAAGTTGGTTGTCGTTATTAGTCATAATGGCAAAGCCTGTGATTTGTTTATTCCAAAGAGATACAATGCAATTGCTAGTGAGTTGCTTCTAAAGAAAAATCTGATTTTGCAACCGATTGTACGGGTAAATAAGAGTAACGAAACATATGTGGATTTAGAACTGTTTACCAGTGATATGATTTAGAATTGTTGTAATAGTTAATAAAATAAGTGTACTTATATATTAGGGTATATTGTATTAGTTTATATGTCTTAAAGGGGTAATATTATCATTTCTTGGCACCTAATTTCGTGTAATTATGAACCTAAAAATTCTGTAAAAAAGGGGTTAATTTGGAATAAAGGATGTTAAAATTTAAGAAATTGATGATAAAATGGGGTTTTGAAACTGAGGGGAGGGTGGGGTAGAAACCCCTTTATATAACTACTCCCATCCCTCCACTCTCCACACGATGTTCGAATCGTGCAAACGACTACTCTCATGTCGGTCTATACGGATCCCTCATATTCCTGCCGAGTTTCATCATCTTATCACATCAGGAAGTACCGAACTCGCTGGATCACCAGAACCCCCCCCCCCCCCCAAAAAAAAAAGTGTCCGAATCAGGTCCGGTTATGTCAATGGTGTGTCTAGGACTTGTGCTTGTTCTTCCCACCAAGTTTCATCCCGATCCCTCCACTCTAAGCGTTTCCCAAGATTTCCGGCTCCCCCCTCCAACTCCCCCCAAAGTCACCGGATCCGGTTCGGATTTGAAGTGGGTGTCTGAGACATATACCTCAAGATTCCGGATTCCCATTTCCTCCGCTCCCCCCACGATGCTCGGACCGGGGAAGTGACTAGTTCCAGCTTAATCTTTTGGGGTCCCTGATATGCCTGCCAAGTTGCATCGTCCTAGCTTATGTGGAAGCACCCAAACTAGAAAAACCCGGACCGACCGCCAGACCGACAGAAATTGCGGTCGCTATATGGCACTTGGCCGAAGGGCAAGTGCCATAAAAAAGGACCTTGGTTAGGGGTGCGCAACCTATGAACCTAGAACAGGTGTACGCGGTAAGGAACGGCTGGGAACCACTGCTTTAAACGACGCACATTCTTTATCGCGACGAGTCACGGTTATATCATGTGCGTGTTCCACCCTATTTACCGTAGTTACTACGCAAGATGTCACGAATCCTGGATTTTGCCGTCAAGGCTGGAACGATTTTTCTATTTTCCAGCAGAATATCATGCCACGGGAGAATCCGACCAATCACGTTACCAAGATGCCTGGTAACCACACTTCCTATGCTCCCGAGCATGGTAAGCAAAATAGTTACTATTTCGAGAACGTTGGAACGGTCAGCGTAGTAACTTTTCGTGAGGTTGGAACGGAAACAGTAACTAATACTTAATATTGTTAGAAGGGTGGAACACTGTCCATGTGTTGGCTATGGCAAAGACTAGGAAGTGAAAATTCTATCGCCTGCTTCCTGCATTCGTACTCATGTGACACACTGACGAATACATTTCTCCTCACAGACTTCAGAGAAGTCAGGCGTTAGTATATACCCTCATCCCGTATGGAAATAATTCAAGTCATCGTATTATGGGACATTTTTCCAATCATCAACAACTGGAAACGATAGTAAACAATTGTTTTTTTACGACTGGAAACAGCGTTTACGATTGTAAACAGTTATTTATGATTGGAAACAGTTGTTTACGATTGTAAACAGTTGTTTATGATTGGAAACAGTTGTTTACGATTGTAAACAGTTATTGTAAACAGTTGTTTACGATTGTAAACAGTTGTTTCCAATCGTTTGCGATTGTGAACAGTTGTATAAACAGATTGTATTTTTACGATTGAAACCGATTGTTTCCAATCGTCCAACCGTTCCAGCAACTTATTATTGGGTAGGATCGTTACTATTCTTGTCATTATTGCCGTTTAAGAGCACGCCGTAATCAGTAAATTGGCTCCTCCCACTTATTATTTTCGTTCCACGACTGTTACGATCGTTAAAATTTACTTATGATGGTCGCGAGCATCAGAAGTGATAATAACCATCGGTTCTTCAGGAACTCCCGTAAATGCGATGGCATATGTTCGCTTTGTTATTATTTTCGTTCCAGAGAGCGTGAATATGGCGCTCGTCCGTTCTCCTATCACCCTAACTTGTACTTACCTCATTAGAACGCTACCAAAGTACGGCTCCGGATTCTAGGATTCGTTCCAGCTCGGCCCAAAAGTTACTTTTCAGTCACTTTCGCCGTTCCAGCTTGTCCAAGAGTTAGGGGGAGCCCAAGGAAGAGCGTTACTTCGAAGTAACTTTTTGTAAGGATAGTACCAGACCGTCTTTAGCTAACTTCCACTTTCCAAGAGCCGTCTCGAGAAGTGAACTCGGGGAAGCAAAGTGAGACAAGAGTTGCGTTTTCACGGATACCATGGTATCTGTTTCCACGGTAACTGGATCTGCAATTAATCGTTTTTGCAGTAACTGTGGTATCTGATATACAGTTGCTCAGCAAAAACGACAAATGCCGAAATTACGCTTTTCGAATTCATCCGAAAAGAAAAACTGATATTCAGTCAGATCACTAAGTGACCGTTGTATCTGAATATCAGATACCTCGATAACTGGCCATATACCACGATAACTACAAACACGCCTTTTGACTGTGGTATCAGATACCACGATAACTGCAAAAACGACTTTAGACGGTGGTATCAGATACCATGGTAAATGCAAAAACGCAACTAAGGTGTAATTACTGAAGTAAACAGGACGTTATTGTGTTTTACATCTGTACTTGGCTTCAAATCCTCTTCAAAAATAACTCACCGATTAACACGCAACAAATAGTTTCTAGTCAACCGTATGGCTTCTCTACCGTGTGAACTTTCCTGTGGTTTCGCATACTGTTTTGGTTAGTGAAACTTCTACTACACAGGCCACATTCATACGGTTTTTCTCCAGTGTGTAACCTCATGTGCTGGATTTTGTTACGTTCACGAACAAAACCTTTGTCACATACTTCACAAGAATAAGGCTTGTCTCCAGTGTGAATTTTCATGTGTTCCACTTTTTGGCCGTGCTGAGTAAACTTTTTGTCACACACGTGACAAGAGTAAGGTTTTTCACCTGTGTGAGTTCTCATGTGTTCCACTTTTTGGCTGTGCCAAGTAAACTTTTTGTCACATACTTCACAGGCGTGAGGTTTTTCACCTGTGTGTAGCCTCATGTGATCTGTGAAATGACCCTTCATAGTAAACCTTTTGCCGCACACGTCACAGACATAGGGAGTTTCTCCCGTGTGACGTCTCCTGTGGTTTAGCATAGTGTCATGGCTAGTGAAATTTCTACTACACATGTCACATTCATAAGGTTTCTCTCCAGTGTGTAACCTCATGTGCTGCACCTTGCTACGTTTAAGAGTAAAATTTTTATCACACACTTCACAAGAGTAAGGCTTTTTTCTAGTGTGACTTCGCATGTGTTTTAGTTTTGCGCTCTTCTGCGAAAACTTTCTGCCACGCACTTCACAAGCTTGAGGTTTTTCACCTGTATGAACTCGCACGTGATCTGTCAAATGACTCTTCATGGTAAATATTTTGTTGCATACTTCACACACGTGTGGGTTCTCTCCTGTGTGTGTTCTCATGTGCTGCACCTTATAGTATTTTCTAGTGAACCGTTTGTCACAGACCTCGCAGACGTGAATCTTTTCTGTTTGGCCTGCGCCTCTCTTGAGTGAGACGATTTCTGCAATTTTAGGACCATCAAGGGCATTAGGGCCCTGCTCTCCTGGTTCACCTCCTGGTGGGTTTCCATCTAGAAAATAGGAATATTAGAGAACGGGGTTTGGTAAAGGCGTTTTTCCGTGCTCCCACAAACAGTTTGTGGGTCGACTGTGGCTCGAAAAAAGTGTTTCCGCGGTCTTTCGTGCGGCCAGGGACCCATAAATTTCCTGTAATGACTCGCCATTCAGGGGGCTTGTCAATAAGAGATTTTTGATGCGCTCTTGACCGAGCGTCAGATAGTTCGAGAAATACCCACGGGGATAAAATACCCGACTATCCAGATAGACAAAATTTTTTCAGCTGTTGTGCTGAACTAGGAATATTTTTCTGTAATAGAAGAGCATCCTGGATCTTTTGTTCTAGCTTAGGTACCTGGTGGCATGCTGAATAGTCCCAGCAAATTTAGTCTATCTGAGCAAGAACGCCGATTCGACCCAAGCGGAAATTTTGGAAACTAGGTGAGGCTCGGAGAACATAGCAACATAGAAGCATAGGAAATAACAAGCCCCCTGAATAGCGAGTCATTACAGGAAATTTATGGGTCCCTGCCCTGCGCGATGAAAAATTTATCTCAAAATAGTACTATGAAGTAGTATGAAAAAGTAGCATGCAGTACTAACGATGCTACTACATGCTTCTACTTCAAGGCTACCGCGTTACTGCAGACTACTATATACTACTATTAGCAAGACTGGATGCTACTATGGCAAAACAGGATGCTACTACATACTACTACATAAGATTGGACCAGTCTGAGGCACATTAAATGATAGTATTCTTTGCTATTACATAGTATTACATGCAACTTTTTCGTACTACTACCATACTTCTACGCAGGCTACAAATTTTTCATCGGGTGGTGCGGCCCACAAGTGTGTTTCCGCTCCCAACAGGATTTTCGTGGCTCGCTTTGTGGCTCAACTTCGACAAACAACTGGCGAGGTGATTGTCGATTTTGTGGCTCCATTCTGGCGGGAAATTCAAATTAAGCAGCAAAATAGTGTCTAAACAATCAAATTAACTACTTTTTCAAGCATATATACTTCAAACTGAGGATGCTTTTTGTACAGAACGGCAAGGAATTTTTTATTAGAATTTTTTTCTATTTACTGAGATTTTACATGAATTTTATTTTCAGATATTTGAAACTACCGCCCAAAAAATAGACAAAACGGTGTTTCCGCGAGTTTCAACTTGTGGGTGGACTGTGTGTCACACAATCGTGTTTCCGCGAGAAAAACTCGGAAGTCTGTGGCCCACAACAGTGTCGCGGAAAAACGCCATAAGTCTCGGCCAACCTAACCAGTATTTATGTGAAGGGGTCTCTCTGACTGGATCTCAATAGAGGCATTTTTCCGCGACACAGTTGTGGGCCACACACTTCTTTGTCGAGCCACAAGTTAAAACTCGCGGAAACGAGGTTTTGTCTATTTTATTAGCGGTAACTCCAAATGTCTGAAATAAAAATTAAGTCCGTGTAAGAATCTCAATATACAGAACTCCAGGCTTTTTTCATTACCATTCGGTGCAAAAATGATCCTCAGTTTTATGTGTACATACTTGAGCTTGAGCTTTTAATTTTATTCTTTGATGTTATTTTGATGCTAAATTTGAATTTCCCGACAAAATCGAGCCACAAAATCGCCAATCACCTCAGCAGTTGTTGGTTGAATTCGAGCCACAAAGCGAGCACCAAAAATCTTGTTGGTCGCGGAAACAAATTTGTATGCCGCACAAAAGACCGCGGAAACACTCTTTTCGATCCACAATCGACCCACAAACTGTTTGTGGGAGCACAGAAAAACGCCTTAGCTTTGAACCGATAGCTTCGAACCAAAAAGAAGACCAAAGTTTAAAATGGGTCCCAAAGATTAACCTTTTGTTGGACTTCTTGACACGGATATATTTTTATATAATAATAATTTATTCCTCACGCCTCTCAATACAAAATTTCTACATAACTGACAACTTGTTAAAGAAAAATGACATGGCAGGGCGAAGAGCGGATCGACTGCGGCACGATTGCCATTTAAAGTCGTCCTACGTTGAAAGTCTCGAGATATGGTATGTTTATGTTTAGGCTATTGGAGAAGGCTTCCAGTGATTTCATCTTTTCGACTGGAAACGGCAGTTTGTTCCAGATCCTGATGACCCGGGGTATGAACGAATGATGGTAAGAATTAGATCTTGTAATCTTCATCTTCACAGGCTTCAACTGCAGACTATGCGATCTTGTGTTGCTTTGGGGTATTATTTGAACAAGCTTGTCTTTTACGTTCCCAAAATTCTCGTGAACTATCTCGAAGAGGGTTTTTAAGTCTAAGATCGTTCTTCTTGTCTCACAAGACGCATAAGCCACGAATGCTTTGCGATCGATAGAATGGCTGACACAGTGCCGTCTTTACCCCTAGGCCGGTGTGCTTTGTGTTTGTGACTCATGAAAAGGGTCCAAAAACCACGGATGGCTCAGGGTCCACCAAAAGTAAAATACGGCACTGTGCTCACAGGAATCGCTTTACTGTAGAACCACTCCAACTTCCTGTATCTGGAAAGTCTACTAAAAGAAAGTGATTCGTAAAATAACCGTTTTTTTAGAGGTCGCTTTTTTTATTATGTTAAATGCACTCTTTGTTTGGAGGACTTCCAGAGTGATAGTCTGTTGGAGCATGAGTTACAGTGTCAAGCTGTTTTCACTAAGCAAGAACCAGATGAGTTTCTTGATGTGTCGTTAGAAAGAATAGCTATGACATGACTATTTACTCTTTGAAATAAAGCTATTAGTTGCGTTTTTGCAGATTCCATGGTGTCTGATACCACCGTAACTGGATTTGTATTTTGTCGATTTTGCAGTTACCGTGGTACCTGATGCTACAGTTGCTTTGCAAAAACAACGATCGTCGATTTGCCCTTTTACAAGTCATCCCAAAGATATCTTCTTTCCCACCAATTTGACAAAAACCCAAGCTCCTGTATTGGTGATGATGAAAGTGAGATGAATTGTTCAGATACCACGACAACTGGCTAGATACCACGGTAACTGAAAAACAACTTTTGACCGTGGTACCAGATACCACAGTAACTGCATAAACTACTTTACACCGTGGTATCAGACAGGACGAATAGATCATAGGGAAAAGTCTTATAAAAAGAAAACTGGAACAATGATTCTATGTACGTTATTCATTAGGTACGTTTGTGTGTATTAGTTTGTTAATATTGTAGTAGACAAAATGATTATCCCGAACTATTATACCATGTTGACAAGGCTTTGTTGCAATGAACTGCTGCCCCGTGTGGCACTTTGGAATTAGTCGCGAACAGTCTGATTCGCTTGACAGGATACAGTTCAGACCCCTCCTTGTAGTTTCCAAGTCCCCTAAAGTACAGTATATAGACCTCCTAAATACTTTTTATTTAGAAACCCTGTTGAAGCGCCGTGAAAAACTTTCGTTAGTGTTTGGAAATAAAATCTTGAATACACCAGCACTACGTGATATCCTCCCCCAGATTTTTCAGCGGCAAGAGTAAGGCCTGAGAGAGTGGTAGCCCAGCCAATACCCAAATTGCAGCCAATTAAACATACAACGACACGTTACCTAAGAAGTTTTGTTCCCGCTTTCGTCAACCTTTTTAACTCGCATCATTAATTGTATACAGATTTGAGTATTTTGTGTTATGTTTGACAAGTCTCTGTTATATCCAAACTAGTGTAGAATTATCTTTTGTATATAATTAGTGTTAATGTGGACGAGAACCACCAAATCGGCTTGACCGTTGTATCGGTTTTGAAAATAAAATTGAACTGAACTACTGCTACGAATAACAAATACGCCAATAGAACCTCTGTCTTTGATCCTACGCAGCGACTACGGATACCCCGACAAAACTAAAACTGAGCTTTGAGCGTCTACTTCCCTCTTCGCCGTTGCGCTTCTCGGAGGAATTAGTGCAGGTGGCGCGCTTACCCGCTCTGCAACGCGTCCAGACAACCGACAACTTTTTAATTGCTTGTATATCCCCAAAGGTGCCGCATTTAACTCTTCTTAATATGTTTCATCTAAAAACCCTTTCCCAACGCGGCGAAACCCTGTCATTTAACCTTGGAAAACAAATCCTACAGGACCCAACCCTACGCCCCATCCTGCCTCCTGATTTCGCCGCAATTCGAGCTCGGCCTGGAAAAGCAGCTTCGCGACCGACCCCGGTAAAACCAGACACATGCTCTTAAGCTCGGTATCAGTGTAGCTTCGTGCCCTCATTTGTGAGCCGGCTAAATTCCGAAGCAGTCTGATCAACTGCTAGTAAATAATTTGACTAACTAGAACGGATGTTCTTACTGCGGTTGAACGAAAGGTAATTTTCCGTAGGCGTAGGCAAGTCGAAGCTGTTCTTAGGATCTGTATCTCTTGTTCCCTGTCCAGATCCAACGGAGGTGCTCGGCCAATTTTCCGTGTGAATGACAGGCTTGACAGTTTTGAAAGATGGGTTTATAATGGTAGGAGGTTGAGACACGGTGTTGCTCCCATTCTCTTTTCCTCCAGCTTCTTCAGAAAGTTGCGATGCAACCAATTCTGGTTTGATCGAGAGGTTGATTTCTTGCTGATTAGGAAAGGAAGGCTTTGTTTCGACGGGACTGGGTAAGCAGATATTTCTGTCTCCTGTTTCTTGGGAAAGTTGTTCTGCAACCACTTCTGATTTAACACAGATGTCGTTTGTGTGAACGACAGGCTGTTTCTTCTTACAGAGTGACACAGAACTCTTCCCACACTCATCACAGGAGTTCGAATTCTCCTCTGTATGCTGTTTCGTCAGTATCGTATCGATATGCCAATAGCTTTTATCACATCCGGAAAATGAACAAGGCTCTTCTCCAATGTGGCCTTGTCTGTCATTTATAACTTCTTTCGCAATGCCAAACTTCTTCTCGCTAAAGTGATACGAAAGCCGCATTTCTCCTTCGTGACTTCTCGTGTATGATGCCTTCTCACAGCGCTGTCCTGACCTTTCCGAACAAGAATTGCAGCAGAGAGGATCATGTGCAACACACCTCGGTTGAGCTTTGGCTGTTACTCTCATCCTCAGGTGAGAAGCAATTAACCTTTTCACAATCGTCATACTTTAAATGTTGCTTTACTGACTCCTCACTTTCATCTTCAAGCTTGCATCTAAGGACTCCATCAGGAAAAAGAAGCATTGGCTAAGCTAAAGGTTACTAATCTTGCAAACAAGAAAGTTCTTTTCAGAACATCAGCTCATCCCACTCATATCCAGGAGGAATGCTTTCGAAACGTTACGCAAGACAAGCTCAGGGCAAGAGAATTTTGAATAGATCTTGGACCAGTGCTAAGAGCTTATTTGATGTGTGATGTTAACAAGTAAATTAGTTAACATTATCTATTACAGCCTCAAAATTTTATTTTCATTTGAAACCAAATAATTCTGTGTTCTGAAGTATTTCCAAGCTTTTTTCAACTAGTACACTAAACAGTTATGCAACTGCACAGAGTTTCACCTCCTTCAGGTTGTTAGCTGCAGAGATTACAACCCCTTTTCTCACTTCCCACCACTCTTCTCCGTGGGTCCGATAGGTAGACTATAAATCTCCTTCTACATATTATGGCGACAAGCTAAAAAGCTTAACGCCGAATGTAATAATAAATAAATAAGTCTGACAAATAAATCAGAAGACTGAAAGAGTTTATTTCCTTTTCCCAAATCAAGGAAAAAAGAACCTAAACAAACTTACCCCACTGGTCACCAAACCTTTCAGACTGGATAGAGATTTGCTAGGATGTTAGACAAGCAACCCTATTCATTGGGGCACTGTAAGGGAGTTTAGAAATCCTCAACAAAAGTATGGGTTCTGCAGTTGGAAAAGCAGTTCAGTTCTGAGCCAGTTCGAGCTGGGCACAGTCCAACCTAGTTGATATAGTAACAAGTGTTTAGCAACCCCAATGTTAGTACGAGCTTTAATAAATTTGCTTAGTTATTGACCTACGAACTGAGTATCGCCTTTGGAAAGACTAGGTGAGTAGCGCTATAAACCAGTCACAACTATTATCACACTTGTCAGCTATAAATAACCCCACTACTCTCAACCACGCTACAGAGGTAGCTCCACCTTCGCCTCACACAATAGGCACACCGCGCTTATTTCTTTATCACGTCTTGAAGCTTTCTGCTGAGTTTGCGTTGCTTGATTTTCAAAATTTAGGTGGGCCAGAAAAGGATTAAACAGCTACAAGGTATAAAACAAAACAATAGTTGCGTTTTCGATCCAAATTCAACTCCCAATTCTCCTCCAAATTCTCCCATTTCACGTTTTTGGACTATTCAGATAAAGTGAATTCTCCTTTTCTTGCGTTTTTGTCAGAATCGAGAACGGGAAAGCATCGCGATTCTGCAGAATCGAGAAGTTGCTCCGATGGTGAATTCAGGATTCTCCTCCCTGATTGGTCAACAAAGTGTGGGTGTTCAATATGCATAAACAAGTATACCGGGTTGCGGACGAGCTGCAAAATTTGTGTCAAAAGCGAGAATGGAGAAGTCAGAGGAGCAAAAATGGTAATTTGTGCGAGAATAGAAGCGAGGATTCGGAACAGAGAATTGGGATCAAAAACGAAACTAATAGCAAAAGGTAGTTATTTCCGAATCTTAAAATCCCATTAGCAGCTAGGAATAATAGGAAAGACAGAATGACGCAGTGCCCTTTAAAATTTTGTTTTTCATTTATGACGACTTGTTTGGTTAACATATAGGTTACAGGCAGGTTACAGGAGTGGTTGCAACTTGTCCTTAAACTTTACTGAGAGATATCCAATGTTTGATAGGAAGTGAAGATTTTCTAACAAACCAACTGCTGGCTACAGGCTGGCTATGGCTAGGCCTATACCCTGGCTGCAGCGATGGTGCTAGTTTACATACGAAAAGAAAATTAGTGAATTATTCGGTAGTGAAGATTTAGTTTCTAGGACTGGTTAGGGAAGAGACTTACCTGTTTGTTCAACTGCCCCAATTTCAACCAAATGAAATCAAATTCATCATCACAAACTTCCCCATTTTCCTGTTTGACAGTCACTGTACAACTGTCACAACGCAGATGTTCAAAAAAACACTTCTCAGTGGAACAATTCTTCTGGCAATCATCACAGGTAACAACCATGGCAAAACGAATTCTACCAGATTGACCAGTGTGTACTGGGCTGTTTGACTTTTTCGCACTTAGATTCTCGTGTCCTGGGTGCGATTCCTTTTCCGAAAGGCAGTGGTTGCGTTTTGCAGAAACCGTGGTATCTGATACCACGGTCTAAAGTCGTTTTAGCAGTTATCGTTGTATCAGTCCATTTATCGTGGTATCTGATATTCAGATACTACGGTCCGACCGTGGTATCTGAAAAGTCATTTCACTTTTCATCAAATTTTGTCAGATTGGCGAGAAAGAAGTTTAGCACTTAGTGATGTAACTGGATATCAGTTTTTCTTTTGGGATGACTTCCGGAAGTGCAATTTCGGCAATAGTCGTTTTTGCAGAGCAACCGTGTTTCAGATACAACCACGGTAACTGCAAAAACGACTAATTACAGATTCAGTTATCATGGTAACAGATACCATGGTATCTGCATAAACACAACTAGTTTCTATCGTTCCCACTTCCTGGACCTGGAACTGATACCTCAAAAGCTAAAAGTACTCGACTGGTCGAGTATGCTGCCACAAAGGATCTAATAATACTCGACCAGCCGAGTACTAAGGGTTTATAGGAGCTATTAGTACTCGACCAGTCACTATCAGTACTAGATTGGTCGATTGTGTACTCCCTAGTATTTTTTTTCTGCTTCCGCCTCCCCCTACCCTGGAAAAAAAAATCTTGGAGTATTTGCTACTGGGATTAATCTTGTCTCTGATGGGATAAGATTATCTCTAATTCGGATTAATCTTTTCCCAGTAGAGATAAGATTAATCCCAGTAGCAAATACTGCAGTTAACTTCAATCCTTACCTGGGGAAACTTTTTACAGTGTATGCCTGTTTCTCATTTCCCGCCTTTACCTGACCTGAGAGCTCACAGGCAAGTCCAAGCAAGCAACCGGTTTTTAGTGGAGTGTTCCTTGGAACAATCCACTATTGCGAGCGCTGTAGCAGCTTTCGGCTTTCGGTTTCCGGTTTTCGGTTTTCACCGTATTTTGTGGAACTCAAAACTCGTGAACCACTGCAAGTGTCAAGTTCAAACTTGGTACACTTGTGGGTATTGGGGTCTAGTTGTGCCTTTTGGGGGTCCCACCTCCCACCCCAACCCGGTTCAGGGGCAAATGGGCCCAGATTGCCGAGTGAATAATGTTCATAACTTGACCAGAACCGGACACAGGATGATGAAGTTTCTTGGACGTGTAGATCCTAGGGCTGGGAAATTGCTTTTAAAGTTGCACCTACCCCATTCATGGGCAACTGGAACCAGATTGCCCAGGAGTAAAGTTTGTTAACCGTGACACGAATCAACACGTATCAAGTTGAAATTTGATAGGATTGTGAGCACTGGGTTCTCTTTTTACTTTTTGCAAGTCCCAAACCCCACCCCCACTTGGTTCAGGGTCAATCGGGCCCAGATTGTCCATTTTTTAACATTTTTAACTTAACATTAACCGGTGATAAGGCGATGAAATTCCTTGGTGCTTTTGGATCATAGGGGTTGGTGAGAGTTGAACCACCCCCACCCTCCCCGTGCATGGGCAACTGGGCCCAAATTGCCCATGATAAAGTTTTTGACCCGTACTGGAATCAAACTCTAAGCTGGTAGGCTATACTTGAGGAAAAAAATGTGCAAATACGCATTTTGATGGGTCCCAACCCCCCCCCTTCCCGTTCACGGGCAGCTGGGCCCAGGTTTCCCATGAGTTAAGTTCGTCTATGACAGGTCTCAAGTCCAACTCTTGTATATTTGGGAGATATATCTATGGATGAGGATTTGGTGTAAAAGCAACAAATAAGACGAACTTTAATCTCTAATGAACAGTTGGAAATTTGACTGTTTTGTCATATGATCGATGACATGCCGTTAATGAATCATGGCAATGGGGACATTAGGCTGCTACGATTTGGTTTACTGCACTCGTTAATGCTTGGAAATGGTTTGCTAATGCTAATGGAAAAGAGGTGTAAAGGGTGGGACTGGCTGGCAGACCATCCCAGTCTAGTACACTAGCCCCTTTTAAGGCATGGTGCTCAAATGTCTAGCACCATGCCTGGGTGCTGGCCGTTCAAGCACTGTACCTTGTGTTTCATGCATGGTGCATGGATTTCAGTATACAGTGCATGCATGAAAAACATAGTTTCTGTCATCACAACTGAGCACCAGCTCGGACAGGGCGGAAATTACTACCATGAATTAGAGAAATCAAAGACAATCCTTATCGGATTTTTCACAACAAAAACAAAAGGGCTCGACTGATGATGGAGATGTAAAACCTAACTGCGCCCTATCTATGTAGAGTGCCCCAAGAGCCAATATTCTGGTTGGCTGCTAGGTAGAAAAAGCTGAGGCACAGGACACTTAGCATGCAAAACCCTTGACTATGTAGAAAAGGAAATGAGGTTTTCACGTCTGTCATCAGCCGAGCAATGTTGTTTTTGATAGGAAAAATTTGATAAGGATTGTCTTTGGTTTCTCTAATTCATGGTAGTAATTTCAGCCCTGTCCGAGCTGGTGCTCAGTTGTGATGACAGAACGGGAGGTAGGTTCTAACCACAAGAGACAGGGAATGGTGAGCAGAGACGTTACTAGCCAAAATGTTTTGTTTTTTTTTTTGGGGGGGGGGGCAAGGAATTACCGACTGGCTGGTAATCTTTATTGACTGTTTTTGCAGAAAAACTACTGTTTCAAGAAAAAATGACAGTTTTGAAAAAAAAGGTGACTGCTTTTCAAAAAAACACACTGTCTTGACAAAAAATCAACTGACTTTCAGAAAAAGCGATTGTTATCATGAAAATAATCAACTGAACTGACGAAAAAACTTACCTGTTTGTTCAACAGCCCTAATTTCAACCAAATGGAAATCAAATTCATCATCTTCACCATTTTCCTGTTTGACAGTCACTGTGCAACTGTCACAATGCAGATGTTCAAAAAAACATTTCTCAGTGGGAAAAGTCTTCTGGCAATCATCACAGATAACAACCATGGCAAAACAAATTCTACCAGATTGACCAAGGTGTTCTGGGCTGTTTGACTTTTTCGCGCTTAGATTCTCCTGGGTCTGATTCCTTTTTCCGAAAGGTTCCGTTTTCGCAGATACCGTGGTATCTGATACCACGGTCTAAAGTCGTTTTTGAAGTTATCGTGGCCATCCATTTGTCGTGGTATCTGATATTCAGATGCTACGGTCCGACCGTGGTATCTGAAAAGTCATCTAACTTTCATCAAATTTCGTCAGATTGGTGAGAAAGAAGTATTAAGTGATGTAACTGGATATCAGTTTTTCTTTTGGGATGACTTCCAAAAGTGCAATTTCGGCAATAGTCGTTTTCGCAGAGCAACCGTGTAGCAGATACCACGGTAACTGAAAAAAGGACTAATTGCAGATTCAGTTACCATGGTAACAGATACCATGGTATGAATGAATGCATTTCTTACCAATCAATTATAAAACAGATGGAGCACAACAAAAGACAAGGCAAAAAAAATAAGAAAAGGAAAACATTAATTCCTCTGACAACAACAAAAAAGAACGATCACAAGAACCAACAGCAAATACCAACTAACTGTTGCAGAATCATAGCCCAGGGGTGGGAACTGGGACTCAGCTGTATCAAATTGTATGAAGCAATCTGCGCTACGATTGCTTCTTCCGGATTCGTAACGCCGTACCGACGCAAAACATCTCTGTTACTTGTCCATGGTGGCAAAAGCAACAGAGACTTTGCATATTTGTAATAGAAATATGATGATTGTACTAGCCATATTAACTTGACCTAAAACCCCAAAATCCAAAATATGAACAGAATGACCTGAAGGTGGTTTGCTCCCTGTAAAGCATTGTCCTAATAGGTATAATAAGCTGAATAACGCTATACGCGATGTTTACGTCTTAACACACACGCCCGTTCAAATACGAACCCGAGATCGATGCATATCAATGCAGCGAGCAGTGTTGCCAAGGTCATACAGTGTTTCGAGTTACTGAAGATCAAAAAGGTGTTCTTAGTGTTACTTGAAGTACACCAGTTCAATTTGACGCCAAATACATTGTAAAAAACAGTTAAATATGCGGATGGCCAGCATTGGTCTTCGAAGTAGCATTAAGCAGTCGCAGCAGAACAAAACGTGTTATTTTGAAGAAAAGTTGTTTCTTCAGCTTCCAACAAAGTAGAACTTTACTGCTTCCCGTGGCAACCCTGACGACGCTGCTCCTTTCCTCGGCCCGCTGGCGGAACCAACCAAGCGATCTGATTGGCCCTGCATAAGCCAGAATGGAACGCTAGTCTATTCTCCTTATTCACGTTATTACAACGCGCTCCGATCGCTCCTCCCGTTCCGCGCTCCACACCTTATTACACCTATTAGGACAATGCTTAAGTAGACTAAGTCCACTCTCCGGAAATAAGTGTGCCAACTTATAATTCCTTGGCGTTTTGTCCGAAAATTAGTTTTGTTTCAAGTTTGAAATCCCTATTCGTGTTTGTTTTTTTTATTCTGAAAATCTCAATTAATAGAACAGTTCCAGGTCCTATGCAATATCGAAAATATCAAGATTTGAAAAGTCAATACCGAAATACCGATATTTTGCTTATCGTATTGAATATCGCTTAACACTCTTTGTGGCCAGGGTTGCCACATGTCCCACGATAGGGTGGATTGTCGCTCTATTTTCTTTTTGTCACTCTTTTCCTACGTAGGATGCAAAATTCACTCTATTAAGGAAATATCAGATGTGTCATTCCAGCAGTAATTCCGACCAAAAGTGACAATTTTACGTTTTACATGAAAATCAGATCAAGGTCTGTGATTCAGGTGTCATTTTTGCAGGGTTGTTCCAACCAAAAATTACCCTTTCACATTTTTCACTGAGAATAAAAACTCACTCCCAATCATTCCCTATTTTTGACCAAAAGTCACCCCTATAAAGTTGGCGTTGTGGGATGAGCATTTGGTGTTAACCAAGCTGTATCGGAATTCCGTACAGTCCTGACGTATGTAGTGACGTCATTTGATTGAGGACCCAACATAGGATTTGATTGTCCCTTGGTCGTTTTAGAAATGCAAGCACGAACGGCGCATCGCTGGTCGCTCGGCTCTGTATACATATATCCAAATATATATTCACCGACAGGAATAAACAACAATTTTTCGTTTTCTGAGGTAAAAAGCGGGTTCCACACTACTTACCGTAGTTACTACGCATGACGCCACGAATTCTGGCTTCTTGGCGTCAAGGCTGGAACACAGTTTTCTTTTTCCACCATAATATCAAACGGGCTAATCGGCCAATCACATTACTGAGATTCGAAGTTACCACGCTTACTACGAGCGTTTTTCACCCTTCGAACTACTAGTTGCTATTTCCGTTCCAACCTCACGAAAAGTTACTACGCTGACCGTTCCGACCTTCTCGAAATAGTAACTATTTGCTTACCATACTCGGGAGCGTAGTAAGCGTGGTAACTACGGATCTCCGTAACGTGATTGGCTGGATTATCGCGTGGAGTGATATCGAGCACCGAATGCCAAATCTACAAGCGAGGGTAAATTGTTCACTACGTACACATGGCAAGAACGATGTCCTTTTATCTGCTGCTCCACACGCTCCTTCACCACTTGAATGACACAACGCACTTATGGCACTCAACTGTCTTATGGTAAATCGCTTGCTAAACTCGATCTCCCCACGTTGGTCCAAAGATACGAGCAGATTATCCTGAGGTTTGGAAAGTTTCTTCTCTCTAAACTCCAGCATCGAGACATATTACCACCCACTGCACCACCCAACAACCGTACGCGTCACCAAAATAAACTAGTTCCAGTAGCTTTGCGAATGAACCGCCACGCAAATTCTTTTGTACCTTTTTTTACGGATTTGCTAAACAAAGCCGAGTGATATTTTCCCTTTTTTTATGGTAGTTTGTTATTTAGTATAGTGAAGCAGCGCAAATTAGCTGTCAGCTACGATGTTGTCTAAATAAACCTATCTCTCTCTCTGTCATTCCTTCAACTTTCTTTCTATCCATTCTCGTTCCCGAGATCCACACTTGATAAGGGTGCCTTATCTCCTCTATTGGCAGTATACCAGTTATCAAACTTGCCACTTTTGCTCTCTTTACGGAAAGTATCGGGCCCAGGATTCGATCGCTGTAAACTCGTTGGTCGCAGCATACCGATTATGCAAATTTGCCATGTTTCTCATCGCGGAATGGACATGGAAGGAGGCAAAAAACAGCCAGAGCCTTGTTTGATTTGCTGTGAGCATAGCTAAGTTTTGAAGTATTCAACCATTTCCGGACATTTTAGCAGAAACAATATGCAGTGAAAGGTGTCCTTAAAACCAGTGGTTCCCAGCCAGTGGATGCATTGTCCAAATAGGTGTAATAAGGTGTATTACCGCGTATAAGACTTATTACAGATTCCTCTTTTCCTCGGAGCGCGCTGTAATAGGGTGAATAAGGAGAATAGACTAGCGTTCTATTCTGGCTTATGCAGGGCCAATCAGATCGCTTGGTTGGTTCCGCCAGCGGGCCGAGGAAAGAGCAGCGTCATCACGGTTGCCACGGGAAGCACTAAAGTTCTACTTTGTTGGAAGCTGAAGAAACAACTTTTCTAAAAAATAACACGTTTTGTTCTGTTGCGACTGCTTACTGCTAGTTCAAGGACTAGTGCTGTCCATCCGTAGATTCATTTGCTTTTTACAATATATTGGGCGTCAAATTGTACTGGTGTACTTCAAGTAACAGCAAGAACACTTTTCTGATCTTTAGAAACTTGAAAAACTCTATGAGAGTGGCAACACTGCACGCTGCATTGATAAGAACCTTTCGGGTTCGTATTTGAACGGGCGTGTGTATTAAGACCTAAACATCGCGTATAGCGTTTAAAGGGGTTCGAGAGACCCTCGCTAGGTGTACACGAAGGTACCAAAATCAAGTTAGTCTATAGCTTTGATATCTTGCTTCAGTCGTTTTAAGTCTCCTAACACAGTTCAATATTGTTCTCAAGATCAGATACCCCATTGTGTGCAATGTCAGATTTACATGCCTTATCATCGATGACAATGAATACCTTTGGACGTTCTGATCTGATAAGAAATAGTAAAAAAATACGTCAAAAAAAGGTCAACAAGAGCTACGAGATCGTATAGCACTTGTTGCGAGTAGGTGGTGTGAGAAGCGAGAAAATGAATCTGAGCATTTTTCCGAGAATTCCGATACCCCTCCCCACCGTCCTCGGATCCGGTCTAGACCCTAAAATATGTCATCTAAGGCAGACAACCTCTCTACTTTCCAAGTTTCATTCGAATCACTTCACTCGATTAACCCCTGTGCGCGCCACAACATTTCCGGGATTCCCCGCTACTGTGGCCGAATACGACTCGAACACAGACTAACATCTCTTCTCCCCGTCCATCAAGTTTAACTCGAGACGGAGCATACCTGCAAATTTCCGGTTCCTGTCTTCATCCTCCTCCTGCCTTGGTCGGATCCGGTTCGGTCGCCAAATGACAATTCTAGGCCGCATAAACTTGGTACTGTCCAAGTTGCATTCCATTCTGACCATCCGTTTGGTTTTTGTGCATTGTCACACAGTTTCCGGACTCCACTTCCCAAACTCCCCCAACCATGGCCGCATGGGTTCACACACATTCTTTGCATATCTAGGTTTATCACCCATAAAGTTTCACTTGAATGGGACCGTTTTTTCGCAAGCTACAGAAGTCAGTAATTTCCGAATTCTCCCTCCTCTACTCCCCAAAAATGGTCCGATCCAGGAACGGAAGTCTTCCTAGGGCATTGTGTCGGGTCCTCAAGTCTATTTGGTCGGGTCGCTAATATGGCTGCCTAGTTTATCGTCCTTGGCACATCTGGATGCATCCTATCTCGCGATCACCGGAATTCCGGAAAATCCACTCCAGCCCCCCCCCCCCCCCAAAGAGCCCCGACATGATCTGGTTCCGTCAAGAACATATCTAATGCTTATGCTTGTTCTTCCCACCAAATTCCATCCCGATCCCTCGAAAATAAGCGTTTCATAAAAATTCCGGTGCCCCCTTCCAACTCCCCCCAAGTATCGGATCCGGTCCGGACTTGACATGGAACATCTGAGACAACAGCCTTTTCCACTTGCCAAGTTTCATTCAAATCCGATTACCCGTTCAAAAGTTATAAATGCCACTAGATTCCGGGTTCCCCATCCCTCCACTCCCCCCACAATGTTCGAATCGTGCAAATCGAATCCTACCGAGTTTCATCGTCTTATTACATCAGGAAGTACCGAACTCGCTGGATCACCAGAATTCCTCACCCCCAACTCCCCCCGCAGTGCCCGAATCAGGACTTGTGCTTGTTCTTCCCACCAAGTTTCATCCCCATCCCTCCACTCTAAGCGTTTCCGGCTCCCCCCTCCAACTCCCCCCAAAGTCACCGGATCCAGTTCAGATTTGAAGTGGGTCGTCTGAGACACGAGGTCTTTCCAAATATCAAGTTTCTTTAAGATTCGATCACTCGTTCAAAAGTTATAAATACCTCAAGATTCCGGATTCCCTCTCCCTCCACTGCCCCCACGATGCTCGGACTGGGGAAGTGACTAGTTCCAGCTTAGTTTTTGGGGTCCCTGATATGCCTACCAAGTTTCATCGTCTTGGCTTGTGTTAATTAAATAATTTATTTATGACCCGCCATTTTTAAAAGGCGGAGTAAATGAAGAAAATAAACAAAACACATGAAAACACACAGAAAAAGACACTTAATTTTTAATCTTCAGTCAGGAAGCAGTAGACGACGTCGTGCGCTGGTTGGGCCCTGTTGTCCATGATTTTTGAAAGCGATGAGGAAACATCCAAAAGGGTAACACTTGCATCTTGAATTTCTCCGCAATGTATGGTTATGACATAATTTCGACAAGTGGAGCAGGTGCTTTGCATATTTAAAATAAAATGATCTCATCTTTTTAATCTCCTTCTTTCGCAGAACATGAGTGACGCCAGAACGAAATAGTACAGAAGGAGCTCACAAGGTGCTGAAAAGATTTCACAAAGCTTTACGGTTATAGCGCCCCCGGTTGGGGACGATGTGCCCATAGGCGCTACGGATTGACTTATAAACTTCTTGAACAACCGAAGAGCAAAATTTTGACAATGAAGATTTGAATGTAATGCCGAGCCACCTTAGAGAGTCTGTTGATTTGACGATGAACGATCCAAGAGATATAGAAGCTTTGGATGCATTCGAACCATTTGATGAAGGGTTGAAATGCAGGTGCTCACATTTTGACAGGTTAACTTCAAGGCCAATTTTGAGAAGTTCCGACGACAGCTTACTTACTTTTTTTGTGAGTGTGGATCGGCTACGGCTTACTAAGAGCAAGTCGTCCGCGTAGGCTATGTAGCTGAAGGCAAAGTCTTATAAAAGTAAGCAGGATTCAAAGAATCGAGACAAGAAGATATGGCCGATTTGAAGATGTATGGAAATAATACTCTCCCTTGGCGAACACCAGTTCGGACAGGAATAATCTCTGACAAGCTACCTTGCCATTTGAACCTTCATGAAGAATGACCATACATAAATTTTAACAGATAGACAACAGACAGATTCACGCCAGAAGTAATGAGAGAAAATAGGGCCTGAGAATGCGTTATATTGTCAAAAACACCAGCTATATCTATAGAGCTATATCTATGTGGAAGTGCCCAAACTAGGAAAACCCGGGCCGACCGACAGACCGACGGACGGACAGAAATTGCGATCGCTATATGGCACTCGGCCGAAGGGCAAGTGCCATAAAAAAGGAACCTTGGTTAGAGGTACGCAATCTTTGAACCTAGATCAGGTGTACGCGGTAAAGAAATGGCTGGGAACCACTTCTTTCAACGACGCACATTCTTTATCGCGACGAGTCACGGTTATATCATGAGCGTGTTCCGCCCTACTTACAGTAGTTACAACGCATGACGTCACGAATCCTGGGGTTTTGCCGTCAAGGCTGGAACGATTTTTTCTATTTTCCACGTTACAAAGGTGCATGGTTACCACGCTCCCTATGCTCCCGAGCACGGTAAGCAAATAGTTACTATTTCGAGAAGGTTGGAACGGTCAGCGTAGTAACTTTTTGTGAGGTTGGAACGGAAACAGTAACTAATAGTTAATATTGTTAGAAGGGTGGAACACTCTCTCTGTATTGGCTATGGCAAAGACAAGGAAGTGAAAATTCCATCACACATATAAGCGGTGATTCTCCTGCATTTGTCCCCATGTGATGTGATGCAAACACATTTCTCCTCACGGACTTCACACAATTCAGGCCTTAGTATGTACTCTCATCCCGTATGAAATGTTTTTTTTACGATTGGAAACAGTTGTTTCCAATCGTTTGCGATTGTTAACGATCGTATTTTTACGATTGAGCCCGATTGCTTCAAATCGTAATTTGACGATTGGAAACAACTTATTACTAGGTAGGATCATTAATATTCTTGTTGATTGCCGTTCCAGAGCCCGCCGCAATCAGCAAATTGGCTCCTCCCAATTATTATTTTCGTTCCACTACTGCTACGATCGTTACAATTTACTTATGATAGTCGCGAGCATCAGAAGATTCATAAGTGATAATAACCATCGGTCCTGCAGGAACTCCCGTAAGAGTGATGACGTATGTTCGCGTTGTTATTATTTTCATTCCAGAGAGCGTAATAACTACGACAATACGGCGCTCGCCCCTCCTCCTATCATCGTAACTTGTAATTACCTCACTGGAACGCTACCAAATTCTCGAAGTGGATTCGCTTTCCAAGCTCTGGCGGAAACTAGCGGAGCGCGAGAACATCTTTGGAAAGCGAAACCGACTTTTAGCCGAAGTCGCAAGAACGCGGAGCTTTCCAGACCGCCAGAAACGCCCTAAGGTGTAATTGCTAAAGTAAACAGGAGATTATTGTGTTTTTCAGCTGTTATTGGCCTTTAGATTCTCTTCAAATATAATTCGCTGATCATCACGAAACAAATAATGTCTAGTCAACCGTATGGCTTTTCTACCGTGTGAACTTTCCTGTGGTTTCGCATACTGCTTTGGTTAGTGAAACTTCTACTACACAGGCCACATTCATACAGTTTTTCCCCAGTGTGTAACTTCATGTGCTGAATTTTGTTACGTTCACGAACAAAACCTTTGTCACATACTTCACAAGAATAAGGCTTGTCTCCAGTGTGAATTTTCATGTGTTCCACTTTTTGGCTGTGCTGAGTAAACTTTTTGTCACACACTTGACAAGAGTAAGGTTTTTCACCTGTGTGAGTTCTTATGTGTTCCACTTTTTGGCTGTGCCGAGTAAACTTTTTGTCACATACTTCACAGGCGTGAGGTTTTTCACCTGTGTGTAGCCTCATGTGATCTGTGAAATGACCCTTCATAGTAAACCTTTTGCCGCACACGTCACAGACGTAGGGAGTTTCTCCCGTGTGACGTCTCCTGTGGTTTAGCATATTGTCATGACTAGTGAAATTTCTACTACACATGTCACATTCATAAGGTTTCTCTCCAGTGTGTAACCTCATGTGCTGCACCTTGCTACGTTTAAGAGCAAAATTTTTATCACACACTTCACAAGAATAAGGCTTTTCTCTAGTGTGACTTCGCATGTGTTGTACTTTTGCGCTCTTCTGAGAAAACTTTCTGCCACACACTTCACAAGCGTGAGGTTTTTCACCTGTATGAACTCTCACGTGATCTGTCAAATGACTCTTCATGGTAAATATTTTGTTGCGCACTTCACACACGTGTCGGTTCTCTCCAGTGTGTAACCTCGTGTGCTGCAACTTGCTACGTTTAAGAGCAAAATTTGTATCACATACTTCACAAGAATAAGGCTTTTCTCTAGTGTGAATTCGCATGTGTTGTACTTTTGACCTCTTCTGAGAAAACTTTCTGCCGCACACTTCACAAGCATAAGGTTTTTCCCCTGTATGAACTCTCAGGTGATCTGTCAAATGACTCTTCATGGTAAATATTTTGTTGCACACTTCACACACGTGTGGGTTCTCTCCTGTGTGTGTTCTCATGTGCTGCACCTTATAGTATTTTCTAGTGAACCGTTTGTCACACACCTCGCAGATATGAATCTTTTCTGTTTGGCCTGCGCCTCTCTCAGGTGTGACGATTTCTGTAATTTCAAGACCATCAAGGGCTTTACAGGCTTGCTCTCCTGGTTCACCTCCTGGTGGGTTGGATTTTTCCTCGGAAAACTGAAACACAAACTCGTTTGACCTGCATTTTGTATGGACGTCAGGTTGGGTAGTTTTGAACAAGCGCTTTGTTCGCGACTTCATTTGTGTTGAAATGCTGTTGCCGTGCTCTTTTTCGTCAGCTTTTTCGGACAGTTCCGATTCAGTCACTTCCAATTTGATGAAGATGTTGGACGTCCGTCTTGTACAAACAATAGGTTTACTTTCCACAGTCAGAGGCAAGTCTACGCTGCTTTTATGATCTGCTTCTCCCGTTCCTTCGGAAACTGGCGATGCAACTACTTCTGAATCGATCGAGATGTTCTTTCGGCGTCTCGTATAGACGATATGCTTACTGCGGTTGAACGAAAGGTAATTTTCCTTAGGCGTAGGCAAGTCGAAGCTGTTCTTAGGATCTGTGTCTCTTGTTTCCTGTCCAACCCGTCCAGATTCAACGGAGGTGCTCGACCTGTTTTCAATGTGAATGACAGGCTTAACAGTTTTGAAAGATGGGTTTATGATGGTAAGAGGCTGAGACACGGTGTTGCTCCCATACTCTTTTTCTCCCGCTTCTTCAGGACGTTGCGATGCAACCAATTCTGGTTTGATCGAGAGGTTGATTTCTTGCTGATTAGGAAACGAAGGCGTTGTTTCGACGGGACTGGGTAAGCAGATATTTCTGTCTCCTGTTTCTTCGGAAAGTTGTTCTGCACCCACTTCTGATTTAACACAGATGTCGTTTGTGTGAACGACAGGCTGTTTCTTCTTAAAGAGTGAGACAGAACTCTTCCTACACTCATCACAGGAGTTCAAATTCTCCTCTGTATGCTGATTCGTCAGTATCGTATCCATATGCCAAGGGCTTTTATCACATCCGGAAAATGAACAAGGCTCTTCTCCAATGTGGCCTTGTCTGTCATTTATAACTTCTTTCGCAATGCCAAACTTCTTCTCACTAAAGTCACAGGAAAGACGCATTTCTCCTTCGTGACTTCTCGTGTATGATGCCTTCTCACAGCACTGTCTGGACCTTTCCGAACAAGAATTGCAGCAGAGAGGATCATGTGCTGTTGAACACAACTCACTTGAGCTTTGGCTGTTAGTCTCATCCTCATGTGAGAAGCAATTAACCTTTTCACAGTCTTCATACTTTAAATGTTGCTTTACTGACTCCTCGCTTTCATCTTCAAGCTTGCATCTAAGGACTCCATCTAGAAAACAGAAAGTTCTCTTCAGAACTTCAGCTCATCCCACTATATCCAGGGGGAATGCTTTCGAAAAGTTAGCGCAGGACAAGCTCCGGGGCAAGAGAATTCTGAACAGATCTTGGACCAGTGCTAAGAGCTTATTTGATTTGTGATGTCAACAAGAACATTAGTTCACATTAGTTCCGTTTTTGCTCAAACCATGGTATCTGTTCTGGATCTGCAGTTATTCGTTTTTGCAGTTATCGTGGTATCTGATACACGGTGCTCTGCAAAAACGACTATTGCCGAAATTGCACTTTTCAAAGTCATCCCAAAAGAAAAACAGAAATCCAGTTACATCACTAAGTGCTAAATTTCTTTCTCACCAATCTGACAAAATCTGATGAAAGTGAGATGAATCCTCCAGACCAGTTACCACGGTCGGACCGTAGTATCTGATACCACGATAACTGCAAAAACGCCTTTTGACCGTGGTATCAGACACAAGAATCCCACCTCCTTCAGGTAGCTTCAGAGTTTTCAACCCCTTTTCTCACTTCCCATCACTCTTCTCCGTGGGTCCGATAGGTAGACTACACATCTCCTTCTATAATATTTTGGCGACAAGATAAAAAGCTTAACGCCAAATGTAATAATACATAAAAAAGTCTAACAAATAAATCAGAAGACTGAAAGAGTGTATTTCCTTTTCCAAAATCAAGGAAAAAAGAACCTAAACAAACTTACCCCATTGGTCAACAACCCTTTCAGACTGGATAGAGATTTTCTAGAATGTTAGACAAGCAATCCTATTCATTGGGGCATTCTAAGGGAGTTTAGAAATCGTTACAAAAGTTCCGCAGTTGGAAAAGCAGTTCAGTTCTGAGCCAGTTTGAGCTGGGCACAGTCCAACCTAGTTGATATAGTGACAAGTGTTTAGCAACCCCAATGTAAGTCAGGAGGAAACAGAGACAAAAAAGGGAGACTTCAACCCCCGTGGGGGTGGTCCTTTTTGAGCCCCAAAACCTAATTGAAAAGGGTGGTCTACCTCTCAAAATTGCCAGAACCCAATTGCAATTGGGTGGTCTACTGCGGAAAACAGCCAAGAACCAATTGAAATTGGGTGGTCTACCTTGGAAAATCCAGGATTTTCTTTAAGAAAAGGACCCGAAAAAGGTCTATTTTCACTAAGAATCCCAAATTTTTCCTCAAATTTAAAAAAAAATACCCAGAGAAGCCGAAACATCTACATTCTTTTTTTTTTTTAACGAGCTAAAGTATGAATTAAAAGCCAAGATTTTTCGATGATTGGAGCATGATACTGGTGACGGTGACATTGTATAGGAATCATATTGCTTTCGCTGGAGGGCAAAAGGACGCATTGGCTGTCGCTGATCTGGAGGCGATTTGGATATCAAGAGGTCTAATAGAGCAGATGATGATCTCAAGTATGTTAATTGATGGACCGCTTTAGACCTCTTGTCTGTTACGTCGACCGATGGGGGTAGGGGAGGGGGGGGGGTGCTATCCCGACTGATTGCCACTATTTTGTCCTACAGGATTTGATTTGTATGCCAACTTTGGCTGCTACAGACTCAAGGATGGAAGACTTTCAGTTCTTCCATGGTTCCGCTAATCATTGCGATGTCGTCGGAGAAGTAAAAATCGGAAGGCCTTCTGCTGGCCAGCAGCTGCTGCGTATACTTGTCTAACACTACTGATAATGTTAAAGGGATTGAATTTCTTCGGTTGGCCATTAGTAAGCTTCGCAGGAAGGTAGGCAGTTTTCGGGATCACCCACAAATGCCGAGTTGAAGGCAACGTGTGCCGTATAATTGTTGTGCCTGAAGTCGCGAGGTTTTTCCAACAACAGTCAAACTATGAAGATCTGTGCAGTTGTCAAACGTCTAGGCCTGGATATATTCGAGCATGGACCATGCTGGAGACTTGCTGCAGCAGTAGCATGGTAGATAATTTGTTGTGGACTGACGGCAATGTTATTTGTTGCGGTTGTAAACCGGGAAATTTGTTCTATGCCTTATTTCCGTCCAAGCTCTGCTGAACTACGCTAATTAAGCACCAGAGGGAGCTTAGACGTGAATTAGTAGATAGTAGGTTCTGAGCAGGATGGGATGTTAAAACTCATACTTCCAATCTTTAGTTGCCCACTCTATGCCCAGTGTATTTTTAACGCTTCGAGAAGGAGGGCAGAGACTGTTGCTTCGGACAGTTCATCCTAGGGGTTGACAACTCTGTTGGTGTAGAAGCTTTTCCTGGCCCTGGTACTAACAGACCGTTTAAAGAGCTTCTTTGAGTGTCCTCGGGTGCACTGTGGGGGCCTAGGTGGCTTGGCAGGATGTTATCAGATGCTGATTTTAGGGCAGGGTTAGCAGTCTTCAGCAGCTCTGCTCCTGTCGTTCATGATCTCGTCCTTGGTAAAAAGGTTCTTCGTTTCTCGGTGAGGTGGCGTTTGGCAAGGGGCAACAACTGCACTGCGATATCGTCGTCGAAGTCAACATCCGAGAGCACTCTGCCAGCGGTTGATGATCACGTGGTCAATCACACAGTTGAACAGCTGAGGAGGTGCTGCGCATCCTTGTCTAACGCTATTATACTGTTGATCTTGGAGGGATATGATTTTCTTCTGTTGATCGTGAGTGAGCTCTCGGAGTCGCTTTACACTTCCCGGAAGAGGCTCATTAGCTTTGCTGGTCTGGAAGGCATGCAGATCATGAAGTACAGGAGCAGAGCCAAACCTCCGCCGGAAACACGATCACCGAGCAGCCAGCCTGCTTCGTTGGATGAGAGGATCAACTCAGCACCCTTTTGTAATGTCTGTCCTCCGATCTAGCTTTCTAGCTGATCCTCAACTATTCTTGGAGGCTGACGCCACCAACAATTCATCGTGCAATGAGAACCTTTCACCAAGGACGAGATTAATAAGGACACGAATAGAGCTATCAAAAACTGTCGGCTCTGCAATGCTAGAAAAAAGGTATTGACTGGTCCTCCTGGCTTACAATCATAAGGGGCACAAGAGCCACTGCGCATACCGCGAAACAAAAGCCACTGCTACAGATACGGTGGAACAGAAATGTTATGAGTCCCCAGCAAATTATTTTGCCATAATACTGTAGTAGAAGCCTCCAGCATCCTGTATGGTCGAAGACGTCCCCATGCCGAGACGATCACAACTGAACATACCTTCACCATTGTCAGACAGTTGGCGAAAAAGGCCCGCGAATTCTTTCAAAATACTTTAATGGCGTCGATTCCAAATCTGCATTCGACTGTTGCCCCTTGTCACCGCCACTTCACCGAGCAACGAAGAACCTTTTACAAAAGACGAGATCATGAACGACAGGAGCAGAGCTGCTGAAGTCATGCAGTTGCAAATGACTGAGTCGAACGGAGATGTGAAATCGACGCCATTTAAGTATTTAGAATGAATTCGTGGGCTATTTTCGCCAACTGTCTGACAATGGTGAATATATGTTCAATGGTGGTCGTCTCGGCATGGGGACGTCAAAATAAATTGCTGCATGGGATTGATAAAAGCTTGCAGTGGCTTTTGTTTCGCGGTAGTTGTTGCGCAGTTGCTCATGTGCCCCTTATGATTGTAAGTCAATGCCTTTTTCTGGCATGGCAGAAACCGACAGCCTTCGGTAGCTCTGCTCGTGTTCTTCTTGATCTCGCCCCTAGTGAAAGGTTCTTCATTGCACGGTCAACTGATCCTTGTCATTCGACGAAGCAGGCTGGCTACTCGGTGATCGTGTTGCCGGCGGGGGTTTAAAGAGAGCCAGTTGCTCTGTTTACTTGGCCGGATAGCTCAAGAAAGATCTTGAGGATCAAATATCTCCTCAAAAGGAAATTATTTACTCTTTATAAATTCGATGACATGCTATTGGCCAAGTCGTCCACGTGCAATCAGATAGTACAGTTATGCAGGGAAGGCAAAAAGCTTTGCTGATCCAAGACCTTTGTGGCACAGACCAGTGTGGCCAACTATTTCTAAACAGCCAAGGTGGATTATAGTGTGGATGGTTGGCATATCGGCAGCTCGTTGTGGTGCAACCTTTGAATTCTTCGAAGACGTTCTGCTTTCAGAACATGCCCAGCCACATCAGCAGATCGTGTCTTCTTCGAAAATGGGACGACACATAACATTTGGTTACCGGTCCATCGTCTCGGATGAAGGATTGGGTTCCTTCTTCAGGCTGACCTTCACTATTGTTGCCCCTGCTGCATATGGTCCAGAGACTTAGATGTAACAGAAGAAACTGTCCTGCGGGACAGGCTGGACGGGTGACACGGGTGATAATTTGCTTGGACTTCTCACAATGTGACCACAGCCTACGACACAACCATCATAGCTGATAGGTGGCAAACTATGAGTCCCAGCCGAGAGTCTTTCTCAATTGTTTTGCAGTATTCCTCGTCAACTGGTCTTCAACATTCATTTTGTAGTGGCTGATAAGCTCAGTGCTCAAAAGCTGGATACTCGATCTTGTCTCTCTGAAGCTCTATTTCAGTACGATGGACATCGAGCTTTTGACCTTTCGAGTTTTGGCACTTTAATTTGGGGTAGTATTCAAAGAGGTTGCTTTCAGTTTGTTTGCAATTCTTTTCTCGGAGCCGATCATTCGTGTGTGGGTGGAGGGAGGTGAATCCATGTATTTCTCCTGTACGAATTATCTGATCCTGATGAAACTGGATAGTTGGCATATATGATAAGTCCCAGATATTGTCGCGGAGTCGGACAACACGTCGCGGAGTCGGACAACATGTCGCGGACTTGGAGGGGGTGCCGGAAATCCTGTGGCACGCGAAAACGAAGTACTTGTAGATAGGCTAGAACGGTGAAACTTGTCATTAAGGGCCATACCAGATTGAACTGTCACTTCCCGGATTTGAACATCTAGGGGGGGGGGGGTTCAAGGAGTAGGAAGTGACACGCGTAACCTTTGAAAGAGTTATGCGACTATGTTGAATCTTGATAAAGGACGAGAGCACATTCCCAGATGGTTTAGACCGGAAACTTTTGTGGGAGTTAGAGGGGGGAAGGGAGGTACCGGAAATCTTGTGGCACGCTTGGATTCGATGAATCGGAAAGAGACTTGGCGGGAAGTACAAGCATAAGTCCTAGATGTACCATTTATAGAACAGGACCGGATCTGGATAACGCGGGGAGAGCTGTAGGAAACCTTTCTTGCGAGTTAGGGTACTTCCAGATGTGCTAGGGCGATGTAACTTCTCAGGCTTATTAGGAACCTCGCAAGACTGGTTGTCATTTCCCTGATCTCACCAACTAAGGGGAGTGGCAGGAGGAAGAATCGGAAATCATATGACAAGCAAAAGTTCCCATAAGAACGAGTTGCCAAATCTCGGTGGAACTTGACAATTGGCAAAGGAATAGTTCTCAGATATTGCGTTTCTGTTTCCGACTGAATGCGGCAGCGCGTAATAGAACAGAGGAATCAGGATAGGACTTGGCATCAAGGTCAAACAGAAGCCCTATGGTTGTACCATTGTTGTATATCCGGAGCGGAACCAGGGATTTTGGGGGGAGACGAAGGGGGATATCACGGAAGTCTTGTAAGGTGCATAATATTCTCGAGCTAGTAACCTGATTCGGATGAAGCTTGAAAATTGGAGAGAAACAGGCTCTAGATTCCCTATTTATAATTCCTTACTAGAGACGGCCAGTACGGGGGGGAGGGGGTGCTGAAATCTGTACACTTGTATTACTCTCAAACAAGTGATCCAGTTCGGATAGAGCTTGATAGCTGGCGAGCTCAAATGTCCTTGATGTTCAATTTGTCCAGTTATAGGTCCGACACTTTGCGGCGTTACGCTGTGGGTACACGATTTTGTTTTCCTGACAGGATTTTCTTCCCCTTCATGAAATGATGGAAAAATCGCAGCTTTTCGTTATGGAACTGACGATGGTGTCGCCAATCCTGGCAGCTGTTGGCCAATATCCTAATTATCTCTCTGCAGCATAAATTAAAAGCCCCAGGAAGAGCGCAGCTAGATTGCGCGCACGATTTCGAGTAAAAAAATGGTCACATGAGCATACCAAAATTCCATAAAAAGGGTGGTCTAAAGTCCTATTTTATTCACTACCTTTTGAAAATGGGTGGTCCTATCTCATGCTTCGCCAAATCCCGTTTGCAATTGGGCGGTCCTAACTCGCATTTGGCTTAATAACTTTTCGTGGGTGGTGGTGTCCTGTCCAATTTTGAAATAGTCCCTTTTTTAGGCATGATGTCTCCCTTTTGTGTCTCTGTGTCCCCCTGATAAGTACTGAAAGTACAAGCTTTCATAAATGTGCTTAGTTATTGACCTACAAACTGAGTATCGCCTTTGAAAAGACTAGGTGAGTAGCACTATAAACCAGTCGCAACTATTATCCGACTTGCCAGCTACAAATAACCACACTACTCTCAACCATGCTACCGAGGTAACTTCACCTTCGCCTCCCACGATAGGCACAACTCGCTTATTTCTCTATCATATCTTGAAGCTTTCTCCTGAGTTTGCGTTGCTTGATTTTCAAAATTTAGTTGGGCCAGAAAACGGTTAAACATCTACAAGGTACAAAACAAAAGTTGCGTTTTCGATCCAAATTCTCCTCGCAATTCTCCTCCGTATTCTCCTATTTCATGTTTTTGGACTATTCAGATAAAGTGAATTCTCCTTTTCTTGCGTTTTTGTCAGAATCGAGAACGGAAAGCATCCCGATTCAACAGAATCAAGAAGTTGCTCCGATGGTGGATTCAGGATTCTCCTCTCTGCATTCCTCCCTAATTGGTCAACAAAGTCTGGGTGTTCAATATGCATAAACATGTATACCTGGTTGCAGACAAGCTTCAAAATTTTTGTCAAAAGCGAGAATGGAGAAGTCAGAGGCGGTCAGAGGAGCAAAAATGGTAATTTGTGCAAGAATACAGAAGCGAGAATTCGGAACAGAGAATTGGGATACAAAAAACGAAACTAATGGCAAAAGGTAGTTGTTTCAGAATCTTAAAATCCCATAAGGCCATAAGGCAGCTAGGAATAATAGGAAAGACAGAATGACCCAGAGTGTCCTTTAAAATTTTGTTTTTCATTTATGACGACTTGTTTGGTTAACATATAGGTTACAGACAGGTCACAGGAGTGGTTGCAACTAGTCCTTTAACTTTACTGACAGATATCCAATGTTTGATAGGAAGTGAAGATTTTCTAACAAACCACCTGCTGGCTACAGGCTGGCTATGGCTAGGCATATACCCTGGCTTTCTAGGACTGGTTAGGTAAGAAACTTACCTGTTTGTTCAACTGCCCCAATTTCAACCAAATGAAAATCAAATTCATCATCATAAACTTCACCATTTTCCGGTTTGACAGTCAATGTACAACTGTCACAATGCAGATGTTCAAAAAAACATTTCTCAGTGGGAAAATTCTTCTGGCAATCATCACAGGTAACAACCATGGCAAAACAAATTCTACCAGATTGACCAGCATGTACTGGGCTGTTTGACTTTTTCGCGCTTAGATTCTCCTGGGTGCGATTCCTTTTTCCAAAAGGCAGTAGTTGCGTTTTTGCAGATACCATGGTATATGATAAAACTGTCTAAAGTTGTTTTTGCGGTTATCGTGGTATCTGATACCACGGTCAAAAGGCGTTTTTGCAGTTATCGTGGTATCTGGCCATTTATCGTAGTATCTGATATTCAGATACTATGGTCCGACCGTGGTATCTGAAAAGTCGTCTAACTTTCATCAAATTTTGTCAGATTGGTGAGAAAGGTGATTGGTGAGATCTAATTGGATATCCGTTTTTCTTTTGGGATGACTTAGAAAAGTGCAATTTCGGCAATAGTCGTTTTTGCAGAGCAAACGTGTATCAATACCACGGTAACTGCAAAAAGGACTAATGGCAGATTCAGTTACCAAGGTAACAGATACCATGGTATCTGCATAAACACAACTAGCAGTTTCTGCAACTAGTGTCTATCATTCCCGCTTCCTGGACCTGGAACTGATACGACAAAAGCTAAAAGTACTCGACCAGTCGAGTAATAAGGGTTTATAGGAGCTATTAGCACTCGACAAGTCGAGGAATCGAGCCTCCAGTCACTATCAGTACTAGACTGGTCGACTGTGTACTCCCTAGTATTTTTTATCTGCTACCGCCTCCCCCTACCCTGTAAAAAAAATCTTGGAGTTTTGCTACTGGGATTAATCTTGTCTCTAATGGGATAAGATTGTCTCTAATTCGGATTAGTCTTTTCCCGGTTGAGATAAGATTAATCCCAGTAGCAAGTACTGCAGTTAACTTTAATCCTTATCCGGGGAAACTTTTTACAGTGTATGTCTGTTTCTCATTTCCCGCCTTTGCCTAACCTGAGAGCTCACAGGCTAATCCAAGCAAGCAACCGGTTTTTAAGCTACCATGCGATGTCTCCTGCGACCTTGGTTTAGTAAATGCATGCACAGTTTCATTTACGCGTGAATCCCTTCAGTTAAATTCAGTTTATTTCTAAAACGGGAAGCAGACGAGCCGAATTTTCGTTTAGAGAACTTAGTTCAGTTCTCATCGAGCTTCCGTACCAGGTGGATGTATCGTGCACGGCGCCTTAGCTCTATAACCTTGTTTGGACTATGCAGTCATAAAGCAGAGTGCTTTTATTTTAATGTTTTTTGTAAGACATTATGTCGAAACCTACAAAGCACATATGCCCGGAGTGCAGACTACGCGCCGCTAGTGGAACGGTTCAGTGCAGTCGGTGCGAACAGTGGCTACATCCAAATTGTGCTGGAATAACGATTGAGGAGAGAAAACAACGCGGTGAGTGGTACTGTTTGAACTGTCAGTCTGCCGTTCCGCTGAACGATGTTTTTGAACCACCAATAACGCCACGCCCTCTCCTTCCTGCCAAGGTACCACGTTGCACTCCCAAATCCACACAAAGCCAGCTACGCCGAAGACAGTTTCAAAGAATCAAGCTTCCCAAGCCCTCCCGTGTGTTGATTGCGAAAAGTATACCAAACAATTAGCTTCCCTCCAAGAAAAATACAGTATACTTTTGCAAAATTACTCAAGTCGTGAAACAGCGGTCGTCGAATTGCAAATACAAGTTGAGATTTTTGCAACTGAACTGAGGAAGGGAAACCAATCACCAAGCAAGGGGCGTGCAAGTTTTTTGACAGCGGAAACTGTAGAAACGGTACTTCGTGTAGGTTCTCACATGAACAGAGTGAACCAAAGAAGTCCGCGCGACCGGAAGTTTGTCTTCAGTTTTTGAATGGCAAATGTAAGCGCCACCAGTGCAAATTTGTGCATATCTGTAGGTTTGACCTTGTTAACCAGTGCAATAGGAATCTCTGTAAATCTGATCATGTTTCAGTCTGCAAGGTTGCCTCCAGCGGTCTCTGTTTCGGATGCGACAAGCTGAATATTGAGATACCGAAAGAGTTTTTACCGCGAAATCTGAATTTGGCACAACAAATTCCGGAGGCCCTCAGGTATCAAACACATGTTCGACGCTTGGGAACCCCTCGGAGGCCGCTCTCACCTATCGCTGACGTTCGTAGACCAACCCCCTCTTTACTTCCTAGTATTTTTGATCCGCTACCGCCTCCCCCTATGACTGTTTTTCATTTCCCGCCTTTGCCAGACCTGACAGCTCAAAGGCAAATCCAAGCAAGCAACCGGTTTTTAAACTACCATGCGATGTCTCCTACGACCTTGGTTTAGTAAATGCATGTTCAGTTTCCCCTACGCCTGAATCCCCTTGTCCCCCTCCACGTTCGGATTTTTCATTTTGCTCTCAAAATAGAATTTTTTTTTACTTGAAACAGACAATAATGTCATCTCCTTGGACCATCATACGCCCTCTAATAAAAAAAAAAACTAGCTAAACCCCCGAAAACTCGAAAAGTTAAAATTTTGGAAAAAGAAGTTAAGGGTGATTTCTACCATTTCCCACCAGTACTTTACTGTACCCGATGAAAAATTTGTAGCCTGCGTAGTTGTACGAAAACGTTGCATGGAATACTATGTAATAGCAAAGAATACTATCATTTAATGTGCCTCAGACTGGTCCAATCTTATGTAGTAGTATCCAGTAGCATCTTGTCTTGCCATAGTAACATCCAGTCTTGCTAATAGTACTATATAGTAATATGCAGTAACACGGTAGCCTTGAAGTAGAAGCATGTAGTAGAATCGTTAGAACTGCATGCAACTTTTTCGTACTACTTCATAGTACAATTTTGAGATAAATTTTTCATCGGGTACTGCTGAAAGTTTAAACTCGGAAAAAACAAGACCAAACTTTTCGATGGGATCCCAAAAATTCAATTTCTGATCCAGACAACTGGGTCTTGTCTTAGCCAGATCTAGTCATCCCCAGAATCCTTGAACATTCTTACAATTAAAATTCAGAAACAGATTAAGGCCAAATAGCTAATCATCTTAGAAAACCAAGTTCAGATATGGATTCAGCATGTGTGTTTACCCGTATAAGTCATATCTGTTTTGACGAAAAGTTCCTGCCACTTCTGCCAATTTCCCGGTTTCGGCCGAACTCTAGAACTACTTGTCCGGCGAAAAAAGAAAGCTCAAAAACTAACTCAGGGTATCTTCTTTTCCCAATAATGAACATCTAATCAACTTCAAATACAAATTTAACTTATAACAAATTTTCCAACTCCAGCCGGATTCCGGTCGAACTATATGTCCGGGTAAAATATGATTGTCACACTCGGATTCAGCGTCTCTTCTTACCCCTAAATCGGTTATCTAATCAGCTAGAAATAAAACTTTAACTTCTAACAATTTTCCGGTTTTGGCCGGATTTCGGGCGAACTACATGTCCGGGAAGAAAATTGTTTTCACATAAAAGTTCAGCATGTCTTCTTGCCCTAAATCGGACATCTGATCAACTCCAAATAAAACTTTTAATTTTAACAAACTTTCCGGTTTGGGCCGGATTCCGGGCGAACTACTTGTCCGTCGAGAAAATGGTTTTGACCATCGTCTTCAGCATGTCTTCCTACCTCTAAATCAAACATCTAATCAACTTCAAACAAAACTTTTACTTTTAACAAACTTTCCGGTTTTGGCCGGATTCCGGGCGAACAACTTGTCCGATTACAAAATGGTTTTCACCACCGTGTTCAGCATGTCTTCTTACCCCTCAATCGACTATCACATTAGCTGTTTCAAAATATTTTGTTTGCCCCTTAATTTGAACCCCCTCCCCCACCCCTAAATGTAGGGCTACAAAGCCCATTTACGAACTCGACTGGTCCGCCGACCCAACGAATCCTCACACCAAGTTTCATCAAAATATCTCATTCCCTTCGAGAGTTATCGTGCTTACAGACGGACGGACGGACAGACGGACAAGTTTTGCGAAGTCATAGGTATCCCTCAACTTACGTTTTGGGATCCCAAAAACAGAAGAGCTGGAAACATTTTTCTAGTCTTCTACACCCCAAGATAATAGCCGTCACTGAAGTGCACCGTCAAAATAAGAGTCACCTAAAGATTGAAGGTTATTTTGAATTGATTAAATTAAGAAAGGATGATCACCCACTGGAAAAAAAGGCGGTGGAGTGATGCTGATGGTTGACGATAACGCGTCGCCGCGTGAGATTCCGTGAGAATTCCACATCTTGACGAAAATGTTGAGATCTTATGGGTTCTAATGAAGCCCAAAAGACTCCCACGAAGTGTCACAAATATTGCAGTTTGTGTTTTTTATTATTCGCCAGGACAAACATCGCTGATGAAAAGACAATTTATTGAAAAACTAAACCTTAGTTTAGATTACGCAACAACTAAATACCCCCATGTAGGTTTAATCGTGACATGTGACAAAAATGAACTAAAGTTGGGTAATTTCCTAAAGGATAACAAACTAAAATAGGGTTGTACGTTTTCCAACGACGAAAGGAGGTACCTCTCTGGATGTTATTTGTACTAACATGTCTGAGTATTATAATGAGCCTCGTGATCTACCCCCGCTTGGTGGAAACTATCACCACATGACTGAGTGGACACCATTAAACTCTTTTCAAAAAAGTATTCGGTTGAAACTTTTACGTGTCGACCAATCACTGAAAACGGTTTGTTAAAGTTCGGGAAGTGGATCGAAGGGGAGTAATGGACAGAAGCTCTTGCTGTCTCTAGTACAACCGAGAAAGCAAAAGTAATTCAAGAAAAGCTTAGAACGGAGTACGAAACCGCGTTTCCGGAAAGAACAGTCAAACGTTGCAGTACCGACAGGCCGTATATCACAAAAAATATAAAAGAGCTTATACACCGTAAAATGAGCCTTTTTCGTCAGGGAAAAAGAGAAGAGGCAAATAAGCTACGCAACAAGATTCGAAAAAAGCAGCTGCTGCCCATTATTCAAAAGCAGTAACTAATCTTTTTGCGACGAAACAAAGTTGTTGGTATACAGAAGTGAAAAAGATTTGTGGTAAAACTGAATCACCCTTAAATTTTGACTCCGATAAAAGTGATTTCCAAATTGCTACTGACCTAAACATCCACCTTGCAAAAATTGTACAGTCCCTACCAAAAATAAATACTGTTGATCCGGTTCCTGATAATGACAATAATAAGGAATAACCGAAAATCACAGAAAGTGAGGTACTAGTCAAATTAAAACGACTAAAACGTAGCAGTGTGACACCAGTAGACATCCCTGTCGATTTAATCAAAGCGTTCCCAGATAAGCTTGCTAAACCCCTTACAAATATTTTCAATACTATTTCTTCAGCCTCAGAGTACCCAGCTATTTGGAAAGTTACCAATACCCAAAAAAGATGCAAAAATTGATTTTGACGGAGTGCGCCCCATTTCCCTAACCCCAATCTTCAGTAAAGTGTATAAAAGTTTTGTTTTTGAATGGTTAAAAAAAGAAATTTTTCTGCTTCTGGATCCAAAACAGTTTGGAAATGGACCTAAAACATCAACCAGCCATTATATGGTAAATCTTTTAGATTTTATTTTTAAAAACATTGATGAACCCTCCAAATGGATCAATTTAATCGCGATTGATTTTAAAAAAGGTTTTGACCTTATAAACCATAATATTCTAATTGATAAGCTTTTGAATGAATTTAATGTTAACCCCAATATAGTAAAAATTATTGTAGGATTTTTTAGTGATAGGTCCCAAATTCTAAAATATAATAATAATCTGTCGGACCCGCAGGCAATTTTCTGCGGTGTGCCACAGGGAACAATTTTAGGTCCGCTACTTTTTCTTGTAATGATTAACAATACAGCTTCTGACAGACCAGAAAGATGGAAATACGTTGACGATCTTTCTCTTATTGAAATATGTGAAAAAGGACAAAGTAGTGAAGCGGCCAATATAGTTTCGCAGATACAGGACGAAGCTTTAAATTCAGACATGGCTGTGAACGAAAAGAAGTCTGCAATTCTTACAATTTCTTTCCTGAAAGGAGGGCCAATTTTTTAACCTCCTATTCCAGATACTTTGCGTGTAAACCAAACAAAACTCCTCGTTCTAATTATATCAAACGATTTAAAATGGGAACTCCAAAACGAAGGAAATGGTAAAGCGTGGACACACCGGCCTTCATATGCTGAAATTACTTGCTAAAAATAGGTTCCCTGAACAAGATTTGCTCCGTTTTTATGTTAATTTATACGTTCGAGGCTAGAATACTTTGTGGAAGCTTGGCACTTTGGCCTTACTGAAGACCAGGCTTATCGGATCGAAAAAATACAGAAACGTGCCCTACTAATTATGTCGCGATCCCCCAAAATTCCTTACAATGAGCTCCTTCAGAAATTTGAACTTGAGTCCCGTAGGTTGAAACTGTGCATGGCTTCCGGTACGAAAATGCCGCCACCGTTCAATACTGCTCGCGAACGACCTGCAAGAGCGGCCTCAGTGGTGATCTCGGTGGTGATCCCAAAACTCCAACATCACGCACGGTATGAAAAGACGTTCGTGCCGTCTTTCGTTAAAATTTTTAATCTCATTTGGTGCTTACTTTTATATATGACGTTGACATATCTATATATGAGTGTCTGCATGTATATATGACGATTTCGACAAATTTGGATTTCACCACGATAGTTCGAAAAGAATAAAAGCGATATCTATCTATCTATCTATCTAGTCGTCAATAAATATATTACATACAATTTATAGTCAGTACTTCTTAATTAATATACAATAAAAGTAATCGTCTAATTCTCAATTTCTCCAACACCATAGCTTCAGGGGATCATATTTGACGGTGCAAAAGGATAAGCAGCTACATTTTCTTAAATACGTACTTATACTCGTCTTAGCTGGAAAGAAGAAGAAGAGACAGATGACTCCTAAACCAAAATGCAGAAGAAGCTCTACCCTTTCGACGACCCAATCAAACAGCAAAATCAGCAGCCATGTTAAGAACAAATCACAGGACCAACTTTCGAAAAATCGGATATTTAAGGAAGAAGCTTTAATTTCGTTTCACAAGTTCATTGTCCAGCTTGAGCGGCTTGAGATTTAAGCCTTGGACCCTTGTCAAGAAGAGACGAATTTTAGATCTCATAAAATGTAGCTGACTTATCCGTTTTGCACCGTCTAATCTGATTCGCAGTAAGCTTGGGCTGAAGGAACATCTTCAGGGGGATCTTGTCTCTTACCATATATGTAGTACGAGTAAACGAATGAATGAATGAATTAACCTCAGGTACACAATGACTGACGAGTTCATTCAACTACGACACAAAATACGGTCAAACATATACAACTAACAAACAATAGCTGTAACTGCTGTTGCTTACTAGCACCAGCATTGAAAAACTTAAACGACCTATGATGTTAATGCAACCTAGTTTCATAATCACTCCATATATTTCTAAACCCAGAGACCCCAATTTCGTACGGTGCATTCTACCCCTCTAACAAAACCACGCTGATTTTCTCTCACTTGCCGTGTTTTGCTACCTTCGATGTGTTCACGCTACCGACGGTTGTCTGCGAGAAGTTTTTCCATCAGAAAAAGTGGTTAATGTAAATTTTTTCCCTGTTTTCGCTATAAGTCAGCGGGTCTCGGAAAAGGCTTAAAACAGCCAAATTGTGGGTTATTTGTTGAAAGCACAGCGTAGTTTTAAAGTATTCAGATATTTTAAAAGACTAAGTTGAAGAGTAAATAGTGCGAGTGGTCCTTTAACAAACGATGGAACAAAGCGTCCCCCTCCTAGTTCGGATTTTTCATTTTGTTTTCAAATAGATATTCTTTACTTGAAACAGACAATGATGTTCCTTCCGAAGAACCACTTCCTGACTTTGAGTCCCGAATCTCTCATACACCCTCTAAAAAGTTGCGTTTTCAGACAATAGTGTTTAGCAAAAAGCGTTTTCAATTACCAGAGTCAACCACTGTGTTACTGTGTTTATGTTTAAAAGCGTTTTAAGCCTCCAAGTTATGTGCGGATTTAACACCGATTGTCCAGAACACGCACCTCTCCCGAATAGCAAGTTACGTTACGTGTTTAGACGTTAGACTCAAGAGTAGACACGGTGGGATGAAAATGGGTATTTGCACATTGGTGTTAAACTCATTGTTGTCTGAAAACGCAACTTTTAATAAAATAAAACTAGTTAAACCTCCCAAAACTTGGAAAGTTAGTGGTAGTAAAAGAAGGTACTGGTGATTTCCATCATTTCCCACCAGTATTTTACGGTAATGCTGATAGTTTAACCTCGGAAAAAACAGAAGAGCTGGAAAATTTGTCTAGCTTACTGCAATTCAAAATAATAGCCGTAACTGAAGTTAAAATAAGGTAGCGTTCCAGTGAATTTATTACAAGTTACGATGATAAGAGGAGGAGCCAGCGTCGTATTGTGGAAGATATCAAGCTCTCTGGAACGAAAATAATAATAACAACGCGAACATAATAAGTTGGTCATTGTGTTTCCTTTTGTTTGTATTGCCATGGCCCTTGGGCTTTTAAGGTAATAAATATCATGTCATATCATATCATTTCGTATCATACGTCATCACTCTTACGGGAGTTCCTGCAGAACCGATCGTTATTATCACTTATGATGCCCGCGACCATCATAAGTAAACTGAATCGTAACAGTCGTGGAACGAAAATAAAAAGTGGGAGGAGCCAATTTACTTATTACGGCGGGCTCTGGAACGGCAATAATAACAAGAATAGTAACGATCGTAACTACTAATAAGTCGCTGGAACACCTAACACCTAAAGATTAAAGGTTATCGTAAATTCATGAAAGATCACCCGCTGGAAAAAACAAGAGCTGGAAGCTCAGATGGCACTTGCAAAGCTTGGAAAAAGATCAACAGAAACGAGTCCACTTGGAGCGTGAACTGGAATAAGGCGGATTTTCTATCGCGCAAACACAAGTATATAATTTTTTTCAACTATGTAATCTCATGTGGTGAGCCTTGCTACTAAGTTTAGCGAATGTTCTTTCACAGACTTCACAAGAATAAGGCTGGAGAACAAGGGCGAGCAAGAGCTGGAAGCTCAGATGGCACTTGCAAGGCTTGGTAAAAGATCAACAGAAACGAGCCCACTTAGAGCGTGATCTAGAATAAGGCGGATTTCCTATCGCGCAATCACAAGTATGTAATTATTTCAACTGTGTAATCTCATGTGGTGAGCCTTGCTACTAAGCTTAGCGAATGTTCTCCACAGACTTCACAAGAATAAGGCTCTACTCAAGCGTGAGTTTTCATGTGCTGCACTTTTTGGCTGTGCCGAGTAAACTTTTGTCACATACTTCACAAGCGTGAGGTTTTTCACCTGTGTGAGTTCTCATGTGTTCCACTTTTTGCTGTGCCGAGTAAACTTTTTGTCACATACTTCACAAGCGTGAGGTTTTTCACCTGTGTGAGTTCTCATGTGTTCCACTTTTTGGCTGTGCCGAGTAAACTTTTTGTCACATACTTCACAAGCGTGAGGTTTTTCACCTGTGTGAGTTCTCATGTGTTCCACTTTTTGGCTGTGCCGAGTAAACTTTTTGTCACATACTTCACAAGCGTGAGGTTTTTCACCTGTGTGAGTTCTCACGTGTTCCACTTTTTGGCTGTGTCGAGTAAACTTTTTGCCACATACTTCACAAGCGTGAGGTTTTTCACCTGTGTGAGTTCTCATGTGTTCCACTTTTTGGCTGTGCCGAGTAAACTTTTTGTCACATACTTCACAAGCGTGAGGTTTTTCACCTGTGTGAGTTCTCACGTGTTCCACTTTTTGGCTGTGCCGAGTAAAATTTATGTCACATACTTCACAAGCGTGAGGTTTTTCACCTGTGTGAGTTCTCACGTGTTCCACTTTTTGGCTGTGCCGAGTAAACTTTTTGCCACATACTTCACAAGCGTGAGGTTTTTCACCTGTGTGAGTTCTCACGTGTTCCACTTTTTGGCTGTGCCGAGTAAACTTTTTGCCACATACTTCACAAGCGTGAGGTTTTTCACCTGTGTGAGTTCTCACGTGTTCCACTTTTTGGCTGTGCCGAGTAAACTTTTTGTCACATACTTCACAAGCGTGAGGTTTTTCACCTGTGTGAGTTCTCACGTGTTCCACTTTTTGGCTGTGCCGAGTAAACTTTTTGTCACATACTTCACAAGCGTGAGGTTTTTCACCTGAGTGTATTCTCGTGTGATCTGTGAAATGACTCTTCATAGTAAACCTTTTGCCACACACGTCACAAACGTATGGCATCTCTCCCGTATGAAGTTTTCTGTGGTTTATCATACTCCTATGATAAGATAAGATAAGATAAGATAAGATTTATTCCACTAAAAGCACAGAGGCCATGGGAAAACAAACAAAAAAAACACACACACACAAACCAAAGAAATGCTAGCTATTTTACATCTTCCTTTACAGGAATCTTTCTCTTACTTCTCTTACTTCTTACAGGAATCATCGAGACCGAAAGGAATCTTCCCAACTTTTCAATATCACCAAACATTTTACTTCCCATTACTTTTACCAGCCAATCCTCCCCCCAATTACTAACACCAAAAACTTTGCTACACAAATCACATTCATACGGTTTTTCTCCAGTGTGTAACCTCATGTGCTGCACCTTGCTACGTTTTTGGGCAAAACTTTGGTCACATACTTCACAAGAATAACGCTTTTCTCCAGTGTGGGTTCTCATCTGTTCCGCTTTATGGCTGGTCAAAGAAAGCTTTTTGTCACACACTTGACAAGAGTAAGGTTTTTCACCTGTATGTACTCTCATGTGATCTGTCAAAGAACTCTTCATGGTAAATATTTTGTTGCACACTTCACACACGTATGGTTTTTCTCCTGTTTGTGTTCTCATGTGCAGCACTTTATAATATTTGCTAGCGAACCGTTTGTCACACACCTCGCAGATGTGAATCTTTTCTGTTTGGCCTACGCCCCTCTTGACTGTAACGGTTTCTGTAACTTCAAGGCCATCAAGGGCTTTACAGCCTTGCTCTCCTGCTTCATCTCCTTGTAGGTTTTCATCTAGAAAACAGGAGTGTTAGAGAACGGGGTTTAGCAAGTCTCGGCCAACCTAACCAGTCTTTATGTGAGGGGATCTCTCTGACTGGATCTCACTAGCTTTGAACCGATAGCTTCGTATAAGGCTTATTACAGATTCCTCTTTTCCTCGGGGCACGCTGTAATAAGGCGAATAAGGAAAATGGAGCTCGGCTCTATTCTCTCTTACGCAGAGCCAATCAGATTGCTTGTTTGGGTCCGCCAGCGGGCAAAGTCAAGGAGAAGCGCCGTCAGTGTTGCCACGGGAAGCACTAAGGTTCTAATAATAATAATTTATTTTTAACCCACAAATCGTACAAGACGAAAACAGTGGAGTACAAAAGAATATATGAAAACATAATTAGGCAAAACATAACACATACAAACAAAATCTACTTAAAAGTCAAACAGACGATTAAGCCCATGGGAGGGCGACAGACGCGCGTACGCCGTTTCGGACAGTTTTCTGTGGAGAACAAACAATTTCTCCGTGATATCCGGTAGCGAGTAATTACTAATAATTTTAGAATTTCTTTGCCAAGGAGGGAGAAAAAGAAGAAATTTACAAAAACGAAAATAAGAGGATCGCATAGCTACTTTTTTGGAAGCTAAAGAAACAAGTTTTCTCCTAAAGAACACGCTTTGTTCTGTTATGACTGCTTACTGCTAGTTCGAGGACCAATGCTGTCCATCTGGAAATTTTATAGCTTTTTACAATGTACTGGGCGTCAAATCGTACTGGTGTATTTCAATCGATCGACAAAACGTCTCACATAGTGCCGTTCTTTACCATTAGGCCGGTGCTGGGGGGTCAGGGGAAACGAGAGGCCAAGCGGCCGGTTGCTAGTCAGTCTACTGTTCTGGGTGTGACCAGCTATGTTGCACCGTCTTTTAAGCATTGTCCAAATAGGTGTTGTAAGGTGTTTTACGGCGTATAAGGCTTGTAACAGATTCCTCTTTTCCTCGGCTTGGCTTAATAAAGCGAATAAGGAGAATAGAGCCAGGCTCTATTTTCCCACATGCAGAGCAAATCAGATCGCTTGGTTGGTTCCGGCAGCAGGACGCGGAGAGGAGCAGCGTCGTCAGGGTTGCCACGGGAAGCGCTAGAGTTCTACTTTGCTGGAAGCTGAAGAAACAACTTTTCTTCAAAAGAGCACGTTTTGTTCTGTTCCGACTGCTTACTGCTAGCTCGAGGACCAATGCTGTCCACCCGTAGATTTAATAGCTTTTTACAATATATTGGGCGTCAAATTGTACTGGTATACTTAGTAGTACAAAGAACACTTTTTCTGATCTAAAAACTGTATCAGAATGGCAACACCGAACGCCGAGAACACCCGAAGCACCTAGGGTGTCAAACACATGCTCGAGACTTGGGAACCCTTCGGAGACCGCTCTTACCTGCCCTTGACGTTCGTATACAACCGCCCTCTTTACACTGTAAAACCAGACGTCCGGGGCTTCCGCATAGTCAAGCCAACCCTTCCAGATTTTCATGATAACGATGACAGCTAAATTTACTATTCTTGAACATTTCATAGATGTACCCTTAACATTTCAAATATTTCTTGCATCCCAGTCTCAACTGTCAATCACTTTCCCTTTTCTTCCGATATTCGCATATTTGTTCTGTCTCTCGAATAGATATGGGACCTTCCAGACATCCGGAACCTTGGGTGTCCAACACCCCGGACTTCCAGACGTTTTTGGCCTGCTTCACATTCCAGATCCGTCTTGACGAAAACGGCTGTCTGGAATCCGGAAGGAAAAGATCAAGAGTTGGGATTAAAAAAACTGGGATTAATCTTATCTCTACTAGGATAGGATTAATCCGAATTACAAATTTTCTTTCTTGTATTAACTGTTTGACTAAAAGATACCATATTTGGGCTATGCCTATGAAAGACTGTATCTTGTTTACATTAAATGATTTGATTTGATTTGATTTGAAATTATCTTTTCTCGATAGCAACAAGATTAATCCCAGTCGCAAATCCTGCAAGATTTTTTTGACTGTGTACTCCCTAGTATTCTTTATCTGCTACCGCCTCCCCTTATGTCTGCTTCTCATTTCCCGCCTTTGCCTGACCTGAGAACCCACAGGCAAATCCAAGCAAGCAACCGGTTTTTAAACTACCATGCGATGTCTCCTGCCACCTTGGTTTAGTAAATGAATGCACAGTTTCCATCTACGGGTGAATCCCCTCAGTTGAATTCAGGTTATTTCTAAAACGGGAAGCAGACGAGCCGAATATTTGTTCAGTCGCCAATAACTATATATACATACAATTTATAGTCAGCATCAATATACAGTAAAAGTAATCGTCTAATCCTCAATTCCCCCAACAAGATTCCCCAACAACTTTTCCCAAATGCTTACGATTGTCCGGGAGAACGGTAGAAAGCTTGGCAATATCAATGATAAACTGTTTTCTCTTGAAAGTAAAGTGCAATCTGTTGAGGCTGTCCAGTCTGTGCTACAAGAAGATACGAGTCGGTTGGATACGACAGTTACAGCATTGCAAAGTGAAATTGTTAGTTTGAAGCAAAGTTTGAAGGGCCAGCTTAATGTGACTACAGATGCAGCTGAATCATATGCTGTTGAGAATACGGAATCATCCCGTCGTTTAATGTCGCTCGAATACAAGCACACCGAGAACAATCTCATTGTTTGGAAGGGTCGGTAAGCAGACTCAGTGTCTTTTGCGTGTTGTCATCTACATCTGCAAGGAAGCGACTACATATGCAAACTCACACTGGAGAAAAGCCTTTTTCGTGTGAAGTTTGTGGCATGAAGTTCGGAGAGCGCTATCGCAAAGTGCAGCACATGTTTCAACATACTGGAGAAATGCCTTACTCTTGTGAAGTATGTGGGAAAAGATTCCCAAGTTCTACATCTAATGAAAGGCATAGGAAGACACACACTGGTGAAAAACCTCACACTTGTGAAGTATGTGGGAAATCATTTCTTACATCAGAGAAAAAACGGACGCACATGCGAACTCACACTGGAGAAAAGCCATTTTCATGTGAAGTTTGTGGCATGAAGTTTGTCCAGTGTTGTCACAAAACGCGACACATGCTTACACATACTGGAGAAAAGCCTTACTTTTGTGAATTGTGTGATCAATCATTTACCAGATCTACGGAAAAGCGGAAGCATATGGAAGCTCACATCGAAAGTTTTGAATTACAATGAAATTCGCTGGCAGGCTAAAGCGTGTTCCACCCTACTTACCGTAGTTACTACGCATGACGTCACGAATTCTGGCCTTTTTGCCTTCAAGGCGGGAACGTTTATTAAATTTTCCATCAGTATATCATGCCACGGGTGAATCCGACCAATCACGTTACAGATATGCGTAGTTACCGCTTACTACGCTCCCGAGCATGGTAAGCAAATAGTCACTATTAGCAAGAACAAATACTCAGATAGAACTTCTGTCTTTAGTCGCCTGCAGCGACCATGAAAACCCCGACAAAACTGAGCGGACCTAGAGATATTTACACTAGCTTTGAGCTGATGTTGATACCTGTTTACTCCTCTTCCGTCTTCACCGTTGCTTGTCGAACAAGAAATACTGAAGGAGGCTAGCTAGCTCGAGGCGTACTCCGCGCGCCGACTTGCTCTGCATAGAACCGATCAGCTTTGTCTGCTAGATTTCCTCTTCAGCGACTTAACAGCGATATAGCTATCACGCTGTTGACGGTTGTCGGCGAGAAGCTAATCCATCAGAAAAACCGGTTATATAAATTGTTTCCCTGTTTTCGCTACAAGTCAATGGGTCTCGAAATAAGCTTGAAACAGACCAAAACCGTGGGTTATTTGTAGAAAGCACAGCCTAGTTTTAAAGTATTCGAATATTTTAAAATACTGTAAGTTGAATAGTAAATAGTGCGAGAGGTCCTTTAGACAGGCCCATATCAACAGAACGTGATTAGGGTTTTCCTTTACATTAGGGATCCAGTGATTTATTCAACAGTGTTTACAACGGATATACGTCAGCTACGATTCTTAATCAGCGATATTTCGGCCCTTCTTGACAGCCGTCCTCGTCAGGCTGTCAATCTTCTGAGTCAACGTCGGGGAAGGAAACAAACCTGTAAAACATCCAGTGATTCTTTCTTTAAGCCGAAAGTGGTTGTTTTAAGAAAAGTTAACCATGTAGCTTTTCTTTACTGACGTGTACAGCAACATTATGTTTCATTTTAAGTGTTAAAACGGAAAATTGCCATTCCGTAATTTTCCCTTCCATAAATTTTTCCTGTCCACCAATCGCAATAGGCGGGACAACCGTGACTTTTGGGGAATGTTTCATCAAGTTTTCTTCGAAGAAATGGGATTCCTTTAGTTGTAAACAGAACGCGACTGATCAGAAGGACAACCAATAACTTCAGCCTTTTCTCTGGACTTGGCTACAACATTTTCCGAAAAATAGTATTTCAGCTGCATGGTCCACCATAGCCTACATTTTCAATTAAGAACAAGACGAAAAATTTTCGGTGAGACCCAAAGATGAAATATCTTGGTGATTTCTTCATCCAGAAAATCCGGTGGTGTAGACTTTCGGTCTTGGACAGATCGCGTAAATGTTATTTACTCAACCATTTAAGCAGATCCTTTAGGATTCAGAGCACAGACACGCTCTTTACCTCGAATACACTATCTAACAAGTTTCATCATACGATCTCGTTCTTTCCAAATTTTTCTGGTTTACACCAGTCTCCGGTCATCCCGATTTAAACCAGTCGAGAAAATTTCCGACCGGATTATCTCCATAATAATGCGAACACACAATCAGGATCGGGAGTTCCTGGACCAGAATTCCTGCCCGGATTTTCGGCACCATCATCACTTCCATATGGAAAAGTCACAGATCGCGTAAATATTATTTACTCAACCATTTAAGCAGATCCTTTAGGATTCAGAGCACGGACTCGCTCTTTACCTCGAAATACACTATCTAACAAGTTTCATCATACGATCTCGTTCTTTCCAAATTTTTCTGGTTTACACCAGTCTCCGGTCATCCCGATTTAAACCAGTCGAGAAAATTTCCGACCGGATTATCTCCATAATAATGCGAACACACAATCAGGATCGGGAGTTCCTGGACCGGAATTCCTGCCCGGATTTTCGGCACCATCATCACTTCCATATGGAAAAGTCACAGATCGCGTAAATATTATTTACTCAACCATTTAAGCAGATCCTTTAGGATTCAGAGCACAGACACGCTCTTTACCTCGAATACACTATCTAACAAGTTTCATCATACGATCTCGTTCTTTCCAAATTTTTCTGGTTTACACCAGTCTCCGGTCATCCCGATTTAAACCAGTCGAGAAAATTTCCGACCGGATTATCTCCATAATAATGCGAACACACAATCAGGATCGGGAGTTCCTGGACCGGAATTCCTGCCCGGATTTTCGGCACCATCATCACTTCCATATGGAAAAGTCACAGATCGCGTAAATATTATTTACTCAACCATTTAAGCAGATCCTTTAGGATTCAGAGCACAAACACGCTCTTTACCTCGAATACACTATCTAACAAGTTTCATCATACGATCTCGTTCTTTCCAAATTTTTCTGGTTTACACCAGTCTCCGGTCATCCCAATTTAAACCAGTCGAGAAAATTTCCGACCGAATTATCTCCATAATAATGCGAACACACAATCAGGATCGGGAGTTCCTGGACCGGAATTCCTGCCCGGATTTTCGGCACCATCATCACTTCCATATGGAAAAGTCACAGATCGCGTAAATATTATTTACTCAACCATTTAAGCAGATCCTTTAGGATTCAGAGCACAGACACGCTCTTTACCTCGAAATACACTATCTAACAAGTTTCATCATACGATCTCGTTCTTTCCAAATTTTTCTGGTTTACACCAGTCTCCGGTCATCCCGATTTAAACCAGTCGAGAAAATTTCCGACCGGATTATCTCCATAATAACGCGAACACACAATCAGGATCGGGAGTTCCTGGACCGGAATTCCTGCCCGGATTTTCGGCACCATCCGAGTGTCGAGTTACACCAGTCGAGAAAATTTCCGACCGGATTATCTCCATAATAATGCGAACACACAATCAGGATCGGGAGTTCCTGGACCGGAATTCCTGCCCGGATTTTCGGCACCATCATCACTTCCATATGGAAACGTCACATATCGCGTAAGTATTATTTACTCAACAATTTAAGCAGATCCTTTAGGATTCAGAGCACAGACACGCTCTTTACCTCGAATACACTATCTAACAAGTTTCATCATACGATCTCGTTCTTTCCAAATTTTTCTGGTTTACACCAGTCTCCTGTCATCCCGATTTAAACCAGTCGAGAAAATTTCCGACCGGATTATCTCCATAATAATGCGAACACACAATCAGGATCGGGAGTTCCTGGACCGGAATTCCTGCCCGGATTTTCGGCACCATCATCACTTCCATATGGAAAAGTCACAGATCGCGTAAATGTTATTTACTCAACCATTTAAGCAGATTCTTTAGGATTCAGAGCACAGACACGCTCTTTACCTCGAATACACTATCTAACAAATTTCATCATACGATCTCGTTCTTTCCAAATTTTTCTGGTTTACAGCAGTCTCCGGTCATCCCGATTTAAACCAGTCGAGAAAATTTCCGACCGGATTATCTCCATAATAATGCGAACACACAATCAGGATCGGGAGTTCCTGGACCGGAATTCCTGCCCGGATTTTCGGCACCATCATCACTTCCATATGGAAAAGTCACAGATCGCGTAAATGTTATTTACTCAACCATTTAAGCAGATCCTTTAGGATTCAGAGCACAGACACGCTCTTTACCTCGAATACACTATCTAACAAGTTTCATCATACGATCTCTCTTTCCAAATTTTTCTGGTTTACACCAGTCTCCGGTCATCCCGATTTAAACCAGTCGAGAAAATTTCCGACCGGATTATCTCCATAATAATGCGAACACACAATCAAGATCGGGAGTTCCTGGACCGGAATTCCTGCCCGGATTTTCGGCACCATCATCACTTCCATATGGAAAAGTCAGAGATCGCGTAAATGTTATTTACTCAACCATTTAAGCAGATCCTTTAGGATTCAGAGCACAGACACGCTCTTTACCTCGAATACACTATCTAACAAGTTTCATCATACGATCTCGTTCTTTCAAAATTTTTCTGGTTTACTCCAGTCTCCGGTCATCCCGATTTAAACCAGTCGAGAAAATTTCCGACCGGATTATGTCCATAATAATGCGAACACACAATCAGGATCGGGAGTTCCTGGACCGGAATTCCTGCCCGGATTTTCGGCACCATCATCACTTCCATATGGAAAATTCACAGATCGCGTAAATGTTATTTACTCAACCATTTAAGCAGATCTTTAGGATTCAGAGCACAGACACGCTCTTTACCTCGAATACACTATCTAACAAGTTTCATCATACGATCTCGTTCTTTCCAAATTTTTCTGGTTTACACCAGTCTCCGGTCATCCCGATTTAAACCAGTCGAGAAAATTTCCGACCGGATTATCTCCATAATAATGCGAACACACAATCAGGATCGGGAGTTCCTGGACCGGAATTTCTGCCCGGATTTTCGGCACCATCATCACTTCCATATGGAGAAGTCACAGATCGCGTAAATATTATTTACTCAACCATTTAAGCAGATCCTTTAGGATTCAGAGCCCAGACACGCTCTTTACCTCGAATACACTATCTAACAAGTTTCATCATACGATCTCGTTCTTTTCAAATTTTTCTGGTTTACACCAGTCTCCGGTCATCCCGATTTAAACCAGTCGAGAAAATTTCCGACCGGATTATCTCCATAATAATGCGAACACACAATCAGGATCGGGAGTTCCTGGACCGGAATTCCTGCCCGGATTTTCGGCAACATCATCACTTCCATATAGAAAAGTCACAGATCGCGTAAATATTATTTACTCAACCATTTAAGCAGATCCTTTAGGATTCAGAGCACAGACACGCTCTTTACCTCGAATACACTATCTAACAAATTTCATCATACGATCTCGTTCTTTCCAAATTTTTCTGGTTTACAGCAGTCTCCGGTCATCCCGATTTAAACCAGTCGAGAAAATTTCCGACCGGATTATCTCCATAATAATGCGAACACACAATCAGGATCGGGAGTTCCTGGACCGGAATTCCTGCCCGGATTTTCGGCACCATCATCACTTCCATATGGAAAAGTCACAGATCGCGTAAATGTTATTTACTCAACCATTTAAGCAGATCCTTTAGGATTCAGAGCACAGACACGCTCTTTACCTCGAATACACTATCTAACAAGTTTCATCATACGATCTCTCTTTCCAAATTTTTCTGGTTTACACCAGTCTCCGGTCATCCCGATTTAAACCAGTCGAGAAAATTTCCGACCGGATTATCTCCATAATAATGCGAACACACAATCAAGATCGGGAGTTCCTGGACCGGAATTCCTGCCCGGATTTTCGGCACCATCATCACTTCCATATGGAAAAGTCAGAGATCGCGTAAATGTTATTTACTCAACCATTTAAGCAGATCCTTTAGGATTCAGAGCACAGACACGCTCTTTACCTCGAATACACTATCTAACAAGTTTCATCATACGATCTCGTTCTTTCAAAATTTTTCTGGTTTACTCCAGTCTCCGGTCATCCCGATTTAAACCAGTCGAGAAAATTTCCGACCGGATTATGTCCATAATAATGCGAACACACAATCAGGATCGGGAGTTCCTGGACCGGAATTCCTGCCCGGATTTTCGGCACCATCATCACTTCCATATGGAAAATTCACAGATCGCGTAAATGTTATTTACTCAACCATTTAAGCAGATCTTTAGGATTCAGAGCACAGACACGCTCTTTACCTCGAATACACTATCTAACAAGTTTCATCATACGATCTCGTTCTTTCCAAATTTTTCTGGTTTACACCAGTCTCCGGTCATCCCGATTTAAACCAGTCGAGAAAATTTCCGACCGGATTATCTCCATAATAATGCGAACACACAATCAGGATCGGGAGTTCCTGGACCGGAATTTCTGCCCGGATTTTCGGCACCATCATCACTTCCATATGGAGAAGTCACAGATCGCGTAAATATTATTTACTCAACCATTTAAGCAGATCCTTTAGGATTCAGAGCCCAGACACGCTCTTTACCTCGAATACACTATCTAACAAGTTTCATCATACGATCTCGTTCTTTTCAAATTTTTCTGGTTTACACCAGTCTCCGGTCATCCCGATTTAAACCAGTCGAGAAAATTTCCGACCGGATTATCTCCATAATAATGCGAACACACAATCAGGATCGGGAGTTCCTGGACCGGAATTCCTGCCCGGATTTTCGGCAACATCATCACTTCCATATAGAAAAGTCACAGATCGCGTAAATATTATTTACTCAACCATTTAAGCAGATCCTTTAGGATTCAGAGCACAGACACGCTCTTTACCTCGAATACACTATCTAACAAGTTTCATCATACGATCTCGTTCTTTCCAAATTTTTCTGGTTTATACCAGTCTCCGGTCATCCCGATTTAAACCAGTCGAGAAAATTTCCGACCGGATTATCTCCATAATAATGCGAACACACAATCAGGATCGGGAGTTCCTGGACCGGAATTCCTGCCCGGATTTTCGGCACCATCATCACTTCCATATGGAAAAGTCACAGATCGCGTAAATGTTATTTACTCAACCATTTAAGCAGATCCTTTAGGATTCAGAGCACAGACACGCTCTTTACCTCGAATACACTATCTAACAAGTTTCATCATACGATCTCGTTCTTTCCAAATTTTTCTGGTTTACACCAGTCTCCGGTCATCCCGATTTAAACCAGTCGAGAAAATTTCCGACCGGATTATCTCCATAATAATGCGAACACACAATCAGGATCGGGAGTTCCTGGACCGGAATTCCTGCCCGGATTTTCGGCACCATCATCACTTCCATATGGAAAAGTCACAGATCGCGTAAATGTTATTTACTCAACCATTTAAGCAGATCCCTAAGGATTCAGAGCACAGACACGAGCCTCGTTTTTGTTGCATGGTGCAGGTCAATTTCTCGGCCGATTCCGGACTGATTCTTTCTACATCCGTTTTTGCACTGCAGCGCTTCCAAGGAAGACGGCAGCGCTTCTCAAGAATCACGGACTTGCTCACCGACCAAGTCCGTGCTTCCCTGCAAGATGCTGCAGCGCTGCCGCATTATTGAATCCAAAAACGCATATTGTGCAAAAGCAAAGAAGTACTGCAGCAGCGATGCGGCAGCGCTATTGCAACAAAAACGAGGCTACGCTCTTTACCTCGAAATACACTATCTAACAAGTTTATCATAAGATCTCGTTATTTCCAAATTTTTCTGGTTTACACCAGTCTCTGGTCATCCCGATTGAGAAAATTCCCGACCGGATTATCTCCATAAGCAGCAGCTGACAGATGCATCAGTCGTCTTATTATCCATTTACCGACTTGAAAAGCTGGACAAACGCATTATTCGAACTTAAAAAAAAAATCCAATTTTCGCCGGATTCCGGCAAAACCGGCCAAACTGTCATCTTAATCGGAAAATGAAGCTAGAGGATCGATTTCCTTTGTCTTCATATTCATTGTTTAAAATTCGTAAATCCAGTAAATGCATAACACGAGGTTTGCGGAATTTCCGTTTTGACCAGAGTAGGCTATCGGATAGTAGGCCTATCGACCAAGCACAAAAATCGCAATAATAAGTGTATATACTTGACCAAGAAATTATAAGTACCACTGTTTTTTCCTTTTTGCGGATTCTCTGCTAACCAATTGTCTGGGGCCACAACAGTTTAAGACTTGGATTCAGCATGTCCCTTGCTCGTGAATCAAACTTCCTTGCTTGAAACCCCTTCCCCACCAAGGCTATGGTGCCATCCACAAACGACCTGTATTTTTGACACAAAACACAATTCGCTGTACCAAGTTTGACCAAGGTATCCTACCTAACTCCGTTGAGAAGTCTCACGTTAACCGACAGATCGGCGGGCAGACACACTTTACAAGGTCACAGGTATCCCTTCAGTGACTTTGGGATACAAAAACTTGATTTGATGTCTCCCCTCACATGGGAACTATGAGCGTGTTCCATCCTACTTACCGTAGTTACCACGCATGACGTCACAAATCCTGCCTTTTTGTCGTCAAGGCAGGAACGATTTTTCTATTTTCCAGCAGAATATCATGCCACGGGTGAATCCGACCAATCACGTGACAGAGATTCGTGGTTACTACGCTTACCACGCTCCCGAGCGTGTTATGCAAATAGTTACTATTAGTTACTATTTCGAGAAGGCTGGAACGGTCAGCGTAGTAACTTTTCGTGAGGTTGGAACGGATTTAGTAACTAATGGTTACTATTGGTACGAGGGTGGAACACGTTCTATGTGTTGTTTGGTCGTTGATCTTTTGATGAAGCATTTCTTACAAGCCTACCATAATAAACCTACCTGAATACTTGAGTACTTAAGTACTGAAGTACTATCTAAATACTTGAGTACTTACGTACTCAAGTACATTTTTAAAAGTACTTATTACACGAGTAGAGTACTTATTACATAAGTCCGTATTGCTAGAAGTCTCTTCAAGCTCAAATATGTGCGTAAAAAACGCTCGGATTTTACGCAGTGTGTAAACCCACCATAACGTGTGGAGTATTGGCCATATTCCTATCCAGTGCTTCCAAGCGGACTAGTTTCTGTTAATCCCCCTATGCCTCACCGTCAGCACTTGGATCAGACATGATAAAATAGACCTACAGGTTAGCGAGTGGAAAACCTGTCATCTGTGTCCCAGGTAATGGAGGTTTTGCATGTGTTTCAGCAGCAGAAAGTGAAAATGACCCACTACCCATTGGATCCGACTTTTTACATTGTCTATGATCCTCATAACCAACACTTGTGTAGACATAGTAAAAAGTCTAATCGCATAGAGGAATGGGTCACTCTCACTTTCTGCTGCTGAAACATATGCAAAACCTCTATTACCTGGGACACGAATGACAGGTTTTCCACTCACTAACCTGTGGATCTACTTTACCATGTCTGATCCAAGTGCTGATGGTGAGGCATAGGAGGATTAACAGAAACTAGCCCGCTTGGAAGCGCTGAACAGGAACATGGCGAATTCTCAGATAGGGGGACGATAGACACTTGCAGAGACACTACACTACGGCCACCTCTTATCTACATTACAGACAAAATTTCCGCTCACAGGCCCCAACAGATGGCAGAAAGAAAATGTGAGAACATGGCGAGAATTATTCAACCAAACAGGGACATGCTTGTCGGCGATCATTTACAGGAAAATGGAATCTAAGCCTGCTTGTTCTTATTGCTTAGAAAGATTCTTATGCGGAAAGGTTCTCTTAGAGCATCAAGCAGAGTGTAGTATAGTTTATATAAAGCAAGAACCAGATGAATTGGATGAAAACAACACTGTAAAGCAACCAGGCAAGTTTATGCAGAGTTTATGTCCATACTAGCCTAGCTAGCAGTTGGTGTCGGTCATACAGACCTTGTCTTGTACAGTAGAGGTATGCTTATCTGAACAGTTGCTTTAATATGAACAGTGAAGTTTTTGGCTAAATGGTAGGATGAAGATCCAAAATGCCTATCCAGTTGTTTTCAGATGCCCTTAATTGCCTACTGTGGCTAGCCTAACTGGTAGTTAGCTTTAGGCTCGAGGCTAGGTTGCTTTGTCCAAGCACTGATATCCAGCAGATGTGTTCTCCTTCTGTTTCTCCCCCGGTGGTGGCTTGGGACAAAACGACTAACGAGCAATTATATGCTTACCGTGGTGGTGTGGAATCTAGACTTAGGGATCTACAATGTAATTGTCCTGCCCCCCTGTGGTGATGGGTCTTGTGGGGATGCTGGTCACTGGGCTAATCTGATAACCCTTTATATTTCAGTAATAACAATCCTTATTGGCAGTGCTTGCGAAAACCTACCCTATGCAGGTAGAGTATCGCATGCAGGCCAAAGAAACGTGGTTGCTGGTTGGTCCACATACGTAAAGGACCAGTATCGGGCAGCAAAGCTGGCTTTTATAGCTTGGCTGTGGGCTGGCAAGCAGCCTGGTGATGAGCTTGATGCAAGACGTTGTTCCCTCATCCGATCGTTTCGAAATGCGTTAAGGTGGTGCAGATAGAATGTGGAGAGCCTGAAAGCATCCGCCCTTGCCAGATCACTACTTCATTGTAAGTTTAAGGAGTTTTGGAACCATGTTGCCAAATGCAATAAAGATTCTGTCCCTAAACCTGCTGAGACTGTGGGGGGTTGTTTCAGGTCCTGCCCAGATTGCTGAGCTTTGGGGAAGGCATTTTGGCGAGGTGTTTTCGTCACTGCCGTCTGATACTGGTCCGATGGAGCTATCTCTTAGTGCTACCCTTTCTAAAACCGACAAGTAGCTGATAACATGCGAGGATGTTGCTAAGGTGGTGTCTGGGCTGTCTGGTAGTAAAAGTGGTGGACTGGATTGGTTGACTGCTAATCACCTGAAGCATGCAGGACCGATGCTAGTTTGCATGCTCACCGCTCTGTTTAATGGTTTCCTGGCTCATGGTTTAGTCCCGGATGGTCTAACGGGGGTCTGTCTGGTACCTATCCCCAAATCCTTGGTGCTGGATCTTAGTAGTACTACTAACTATAGACCTATTGCTTTGGCGGCTGTGATATCTAAGGTTTTTGAAAAATGCCTGTATGGGATTGTCGAACCCCAAATACGGTCATCAGCTTACCAATTTGGCTTCAAGTCAAAGACCTCTACTGAATTTTGTGTATTCGTACTAAAATCGGTGGTGGAATATTTTTGGGCTCTTTCAACCCCCGTATTTGCTTGTTTTATTGACGCAAAGGCTGCTTTTGACCATGTTAACCACGAGAAACTTCTTCGTAAGTTGCATGATAGGGGGGTAGACCCCCGTATTGTACTAAACCTTGCATGTTGGTTTAAAAACCAATGATTCTATGTGAAATGGGATGGGCTGCTTAGCTCCCCATTTCGTGTCCTAAATGGTGTTAGGCAGGGGGGGGGGGAGTACTATCCCCACTCCTTTATAACTTATATGTGGATGGATTAAACAGTGCGCTTGCTGATGCAGGGGTAGGTTGTTTTATCCAGGGTAGTTATTTTAATAACTTATGCAGATGATTTGGTGGTGATGGCTACTACCATTGATGCCCTAAAAGAGTTGATGGAAGTTTGTGATGTGTTTGCTTCGGCACATGAAGTGATATTCAACACGAAAAAAACCCTTTGCATGGCATTCGTCCCACGTGGCCTGAAGCTGGTTCATCTTCCACCCGTTCTACTGTCTGGCCAGACATTGAAATTCGTGGATACTTTTAAGTACCTTGGATTTATTTTTACGCCAACGCTGAATGATGATCACCATGTCAATGCTTTAGCAAGGTCATTGAGCGCTAGAGCGAATCTTCTTATTCGTAGGTTTGGGTCTTGCAATGCGTCTGTCAAGACGTTCCTTTTCAGAATGTACTGTTCCCAACTATATTGCTACTCTCGTGTGACTAACCAATCTCACAAGCGCGAAAAGACCTTTCGCGTCTTGTATAACGACTCTTTCCGGTGGTTACATGGGTTTAGATGGAACTGTAGTGCTTCGGGTATGTTTGTTGGTGAAGGAGTCCCTTCTCTCCCTGAAATCCGTCCTTCCGCCGTGCTTTCTCTTCAGTCTCGAATTCTGGCGTCGAGCAATCCTCTGCTGGTGATTCTATGTGGTCCACAAATGCGCCTGTCTCTGCCTCTGTGGCAAGCATGGGGGAAAGAAATTTAGTGTGGGTTCGACCCATCATGATTGAATATTTGCTTGTTGAAGGCTTCGTGCCTTCAGCATATTTCGTTTTTTTTAAGTGTATATAAATGTGTTGTTATGTAGCAGCCCCAGTTGGCTATATTTTGAAATAAATAAATTTAGATTCAGCAAGCTCATGAAAATGGCAAAGTCCAGTATCAACAACTATTGTATGCGGAAAGGGATAGTAACAAACTTTTCAGTGGAAAAATAAATGTTTCAGCAACCTTTTCTCTCATGAAATTAAGCTGATGGAAAAATAAATGTTTCAGCAACCTTTTCTCTCATGAAATTAAACTGATATTTTTGTAGTAATTAAATATTATTTCAGTCTTAAAACTTCTCTTTCCATTTGTTGGTTTGGATGATCTAAAGGCAAAGTAGAGAAATTCAAGAATAGCCGTCTGGCAGTTTGAACGTGCCAAAAAGAAAAAAAATCCATGAAAATTTAGTTTGGAAATTAGCTGTTCACCAAAACATATGAGTTGCGTTTTCAGGCTCGAAATTCTCAACCCATGTTTGTCACAAGTTGTTTTTACGGAGTGCATCCAATGCGCACGGATTCCGTGTTCTGTTGCTTCAAGTGTTTTTAGCTCCTTATGTTTCATTCGAGTTCAACACCAAATCCAAACACAAATGGATTCGTTAGGGTACCAACCCTGTTCCAGGTTTTCTTATGCAAGACATGGATACTAAAAACAGATGATAGGGCAATGTGTCCAATATGCTTCGAGTCCAATGCGCCAATACCTGAAAACGCAACTATGACAGTTCTGAATTGCTACGTTCCGATCTGAGAATTCATGAAACTTTGAAGGAAGGAGAATATAGCCCAAAATATTCGAAATTTGTTTAGAATATGACTGTTTTGGATATGAATCAAATGTTTTATTTTACTATAAAATTTGCCTGTTAGGGTTTATTTGTTTTCTTCAGTGATTGTCCGATCTTAGCAGACCGTAAATAAGTTACCTCTGACTAACATCAACTGTTAACTTAGAATAGTGTCATTTCATCCACTTGTTATGGCAAAATTCAACTAACAATCATCCAGCCAGAAATTTGCCAGAGAGTTACAGTTTATACAACTAAGCCAAGGTGTGAAACAAATGATAGAGGTGTTCAAATAAGCATACCTCTACCAGTCTACCCCAAACCCCTGACTTTTGGGTACCCTATGGCAAACACTGGGTATATTTGGCATACCTTATGCGTAATGCTGGATCCCCTATGCCAAGTTCCAAACGCTGAACAATTCCAAAGGGGTATTGCTCTGGTGGAGAAGAATTGGTGTCTGGTTCTTCTTGAAGTAGGTTATGTTTTTTTTTATTCTTCTACTGTGTCAATGCCTTTTAATGGTTGGGCTGGTGCAAAGACTTTTGTAGATTGGCTAGTTTGGAATGTATTATAACCTTGATGACATCTCCTCTTTTCGTCTGTATGTTAGAGTTGGAAGATTCAATCTCTGCAATTGCTCATTGAAGGTCTTCAAGCCTTGGATCATTTTTGAGGCTTGCTTCTAGATACATTAAAAAAAGAGGATTGACTGAAGGAGAGGAATTTGCCAGAACCACTTACGGTAAGCTCTACTAGAACTTTTCCAGTAGAAGTTTCCTTGGTAAGTTGTGGTGCCTCGTAGAGGCCAGGAAAACATTTTACCTGACTGTTGGATAGCTGACAAACCAAGCTGGGTTCCTGGGGTGCGTACAGCTAAATAAAATGTACTGAAATATCCCTATTCCGAGTCATCCACAGAAAACAGTGTCTGAAAAAGGGTGTTTAATTATGGTCTAAGATTTATAATATGCTTCGAAAGTAAATGAAGTTTTAAGTACTTAAAATTCCAGATACAGATTGACCAAATATAGATCTGACCTTAAGATATAAAGAAATACAACAGTGACACAACCTGACACATACACAGGCATCGTAACGGCAAGCAAACGAACAAACGACCGACAGTGAGTGCTCCAGGTGCATGTCCTTAAAAAGAGAGATAATTTATGATGAAATTTTGCTTTAGATTTGTCCCGATTTACAGGTTACTTCCAACCACCCTTCTCAATCCAATTCGCAAACTCCATTTGAATTGTTCTTGCCAAATAATCATAATCTTTTCCTGTGGGCAAACAGAGGTATTCCAGTAATCGTGATCTTGTATGCAATCAAGGAGTTATCATTTTATTCGTCCAGAGGGATGGCAGTTATTTCGTTTGCTATTACTATAAAATTTCAGGAACCTTCTTAGCGGGATTTTTTGGGTGAGTTAGTTCACTTTGAACTTAACTCCTAATCCACCGTCTCAGCACCAGTTGTGAAAGATTAGCCCTTGGCCTATAACTTTCAGTGTAAAAGTCTTGCAAGTTTGCTATCAACGGTCTAACAACAACTAATCTAAAGGACAAAAGTTAACAACGTTCTCTAATTCTCAGAATGAGGTTCTTGAACCAAAGAGCCAGATGACATGGGGTGAGGGGTTGGCTACTCCATCACAGTCTTTCTGCATGGATGGGATCCTGTTGTTTTTTCAACTAAGCAAATAAACTTGAGAGTCATTAGCATACAGGTTAATGTTGTTTTTTTTTACCACCTTTGGGTCATCATTGAAATACAGGCTAAAGGGTGTAAGTCCTAATTTCGTGCCTCGCGGTACTCCACTTTTTGACCTATATGTCCTCTGAAAAACCAATTTAGAATTGATTCCAGTCACAGGTCATGGTCAATTCTGGCATACTTCCCCATGACCGTGGAGAGTGTTTTGTCTCCAAATATCTATTTCCTACCCTAAGACCTGACAGAACAAGGGATTTTAAAACATTAAGAACTGGGCAATCTTGGCCCAGTTGCCCCTGAAACAAGTGGGAGTGGGGTTTAGGATCCCCAATAAACAAACAGAGACCCCAATATATAGATAGATAGATATCGCTGTTATTCTTCTGGAACTATCATGGTAAAATCCGAATTTGTCGAAATCGTCAGTATATTCGAAATACTCAAGATATGCCCACGCCCAATGCCCATGAACCTACATATTTTCAACATGATACCTGTAGATTCTAGTAACTGGTCACATACTTTACTCTTGTGCAACCTGGGCCCAGTTTCCCTTGAACGGGATGGGTGGATATGCAATTGTAAAAGTATTTTCCCAGCCCTAGGAGCTACAAGTACAAGGAATTTCATCATCCTATAGCCAGCTCTGGTCAAGTTATGAACAGTATTTCACTGGGCAGTCTGGGTCTGGTATATTGAAATTATGCATGCTAATACGGCCAGTGTCTAAATATGGTTATCCTAAAGACACTAAGACACTTGTAACGTTGCCTGAGCACTCTGTAAGCCATTAGACTTTGACTGTACCTCTTTTTTAGACGAAAGACTGCAAGTAAGTTACCCCTTGACAGAGTTTGAGTCGAAACCATCAACACATGAAGGCCAGGAAAGTTCAAGCCAAGAGACTAGATCCGAAAACTACGTTGGTGAAGCTAATTCCAACAAGGTTCAACACGAAGCAAAGCAAACACACACGCTAGCTGACACTGAAAGAAAATCTCACTCTTGTCAGGTTTGTGACAAATCATTTGCTACACTTGGACTAAAGCGAAGGGACATTCAAACTCACACTGTAGAAAAGCCCTTTTCGTGTGAATTTTGTAGCATGAAGTTCGGCCAGCGTTATCGCAGAAAGGAACACATGCGCATACATACTGGTGAAAAGCCTTACCCTTGTGAAGAATGTGATAAATCATTTGTTACCTCATCTGATAAGGCAAAGCACATGAGAATTCACACTGGTGAAAAGCCCTTTTCCTGTGAAGTGTGTGGCAGGAAGTTCACCGAGTTTTCTCACAAAACGCAACACATGCGGACACATACTGGTGAAAAGCCTTACTCTTGTGAAGTATGTGATAAGTCATTTACTAGATCATCTGACAAGCGAGTGCACGTGAGAACTCACACTGGCGAAAAGCCTTACACTTGTGAAGTATGTGATAAATCATTTACTACCTCATCTATGAAGGCAAATCACATGAAAACTCACTCTGGTGAAAAGCCTTACTCTTGTGAAGTATGTGGTAAATCATTTACTACATTATCTGACAAGCGAAGGCACATGAAAACTCACACTGGCGAAAAGCCATACTCTTGTGAAGTATGTGGTAAATCATTTACTACATTATCTGACAAGCGAAGGCACACGAAAACTCACACTGGCGAAAAGCCTTACTCTTGTGAAGTATGTGATAAATCATTTACTACATTATATTATAAGCGAATACACATGAAAACTCACATATCGAATTCTTCACTGACGTAAGAAAAAAACAAGTGGTGAAAGGATAAGCAGTGGAAGAACTATGAAAGAGGAATATTTAGCCGACACTGAAAGAAAATCTCACTCTTGTCACTTTTGTGAAAAATCATTTGCTACACTTGGGCTAAAGCGAAGGCACGTTCAAACTCACACTGTAGAAAAGCCTTTTTCATGTGAAGTTGGTAGCATGAAGTTCAGCCAGCATTTTCTCGAAGTGCAGCGCATGTTTCAACATTCTGGAGAAAATCTTCACTCTTGTGAAGTATGTGAGAGATCCTTTGCCACGTCTAAAGGGGAAGCGAGTGCACATGCTAATTCACATTGGAGAAAAGCCTCACATTGGAGAAAAGCCTCACGCTGTTGAAAAGCCTTACTCTTTTGAAGTATGTGAGAAATTCCTTACAAGTTCTGAACATAAGATAAGGCACATGAAGACACACACTGGAGAAAAACCTTACTCTTGTGAATTGTGTGCGAAATCATTTGCTACACTTGGACGAAAGCAAAGGCACATGCAAACTCACACTGGAGAAAAGCCCTTTTCATGTGAAGTTTGTAGCATGAAGTTCGGCCAGCGTTAATACAGAACGGAACACATGCGTATACATACTGGTGAAAAGCCTTACTCTTGTGAACTGTGTGGGAAATCATTTTCTAGATCTGGACATAAGCAGAATCACATGCGAACGCACACTGGAGAAAAGCCCTTTTCATGTGAAGTTTGTGACATTAATTTCTCCGAGCTTTGTAACAAAACGTAACACATGTGTAGACATACTGGTGAAAAGCCTTACTCTTGTGAAGTATGTGATAAATCATTTACTAGATCATTTGACAAGCGAAAGCACTTGAGAACTCACACTGGCGAAAAGACTTACTCTTGTGAAACATGTGATAAAACATTTACCACATCAGTTACAAGCGAATGTGTGGAAAGATGGATGAGGATGTGTTCCACTTTATGTGTGAATGTGAAGGATTGAGTGATTTAAGGGTCGAATTATTTGGGGTGGGAATTACTAGGGAGGAGTGGCTACTAGAAAAAATGGGAAGCACAAATATGGGGGATATCCGTAAGGTGGCTAGATTCCTCCGAGTTGGTTTGTCCCATAGAGAGCGATTTTTGTAGTTTGCTGTGTTTCCTTTTTGTTTTGTTGCCATGACCCCAAGGGTTTTTTGTGCAGTAAATTCATTCATTCATGAAAAATCACATATTGAGGTCTACACCAACGTAAAAAAAATACTTGTTGAAAGTTTAACCAGTGGAAGAAATATTAAATAGGAATATTTTTGCTGTAGGTATTACGACGACTGTATTTGTGTGGGTCACTGGAGTCAGGATAGCCTAGGGCGTCAGGATGGCCTACTACATATGCACAGTTTCACGGGCTCATTATGGATACTAAAGGTCAACTCACACTATAGTTTGCAGACTGAACTCGCAATAGGTGATCAACCACCCATCATACACTATGCTTATTAGAGATGGAGTGGAGTAAAGGCAGTGACAGACAGTTGTAGTCGGGAGGCAAGAGGTTTGAGAAATGATACATGCACAATATTGAATTGTCAGGAAATTAGCTGTTAAATGGTATGCGGAAAAGTTCTTCAATGTCGGGAGATAGGAATATTTGATAATCTGGAAGGAAGGTGAAGCCGGGCTTTAAAGGTTGGGATATCGCTAGGGTCAGCTGGTGCGAGAATTGATCATGTTAACTTGTTCAGATCAGTTTAATTTTAACCCAATAGAGCTGCGATCCAACATCTAGTAACACATCAGTTATTTACTTAAATAGGCCTGAACAACGGTAAAAATTTGTTAGCCTACTCCTTTTTTCCAACTACGAATGTAATCCATTGCCGAAAAATAGAATTAAAATCTCATATTCCTTGCTAGATGGATTTCAAGATACTTTTTTTTATTTTCTAAGCTATTGTCCTTTCCGTCCTTACGTATGGCTGTGAAACTTGGAGTATCACTGCGCAACTAGAAAGACGACTCCAGGCATTCGACAAGAACTGCCTAATATCTATTTTGAATACATATTGGACGGAGAGAATAAGAAACGACGATATTTATCGTATGACAGATCATACCCCCATCCTCGATGTCATTAGAAATTGGCGATGGATGTATTGGGGGCATATGGTGGGAATGGGTGATGGAAGGCTGCCACACGGCAGATGGTGTTGGACACCCCCTGGCCTCCGCAACTCAGGGAGACCCAACATGACTATTGGCAGGTCGTTAGAGAGGGAGGTGAAGTTGGCGAGGGATGAGCTTCGATGGATGAGCTTTGGTCGATGGCTCAGGACAGGTCTCGTGGCGAACCACTGTTGCTGTCTTATGCGCCTCCAGGCATAGGAGGACGTAACGCATTGTCCAAATACGTGTAATAAGGTGTATTACGGCGTATAAGACTTATTACAGATTCCTCTTTTCCTCGGAGCGCGCTGTAATAAGGTGAATAAGGAGAATAGACTAACGTTCTATTCTGGCTTATGCAGGACCCATCAGATTGCTTGATTGGTTCCACCAGCGGGCCGAGGAAGGGAGCAGCGTCGTCAGGGTTGACACGGGAAGCACTAAAGTTCTACTTTGTTGGAAGCGGAAGAAACAACTTGTCTAGAAAATAAAACATTTTGTTCTGTTGCGACTGCTTACTGCTAGTTCGAGGACCAGTGCTGTCCATCCGCAGATTTAATTGATTTTTACAATATATTGGGCGTCAAATTGTACTGGTGTACTTCAAGTAACGCTAAGAACACTTTTCTGATCTTTAGAAACTCGAAAAACCGTATGAGCGTGGCAACACTGCGCGCTGCATTGATAAGAACCTCTCGGGTTCGCATTTGAACGGGCGTGTGTATTAAGACGCAAACGTCGCGGATTGCGTTATTCAGCTTATAACACCTATTTGGACAATGCTTAAGTCTAAGTCTAAGTAAGTTTTGTATTTTCTACACGCGTAACTTTTCCCTAGAAATACATGCCTTAAAAATTCAAGTTCTCCGCATCTGAGTGAATTTTGTGTTATCGTGCAAGCAGCTCACTCGAGTTTACTAGATCTCGTGTGAATTTTTTTTACAAAATCCTTTAGACGAGTCAAAATGTTTCAGTGTCGACCATGCAAATATCAGACATAAAAATTATCTGCCTTTTCACTTAGACTTTCAGTATCAAATAAAAGTCCGTCCTGGGCGAATGGTTAGCACGCCGAACTCCCTAGCGAAGAGTCGCTGGGCCGAGTTACGGTAGGTTAATGCATTCAGTATAATTCTAGGTGGGGGTTTTGTGGCGTAATACAAGCCCAAGTCTACCCAGGTTGCGTTCCACAGCTTAACGATTGTTAATAAATTTCTTAAAGCTACGTGTACACGGAGGGTATTTACCCGTTCTCCGCGGGTGTTTTTCCACTCAACAGCAACAAATCCTCGGGTATTTTGGACTTCAATTTTGCGAACTTTTTACCCAGGACTTGTTTGTCGAAGGGTATTCTTCGACATCACAACAACAAAATTGGATTTTTGAGCAATAATTTAGATTGTGCCCATCTAGAAGTGATCCAAATGAACACATGTTGGTGTCCATTTTAGAGAGATATCCTGAGCTCTACAATCTTGGAATCTATTGCCACATGACAGTACCCTCCCTTGAAAAATACCCGGGTACCGTGTGAACACTTTCCCCATTTGTCTACGGGGAAAAATACCCGCCGTGTGAATGATCCTTAACAGTTGTTAACTGCCCACCTACGATTTTCGTTCCAGAGCCTAACGATTGTTATTGTAACAATGGTCTGTGAGCATCGTTGGTAAAAGTTAACAACTGTAGAATTGGGAAAAGTGAACGATCGTTAAAGCTGCAGTTAGCTCCGCCCAAAATAAAGTTGACGATTGTTAATAGTTGTTAAGTTTCTGGAACGCAACCCCAGCTTTAAATGGGTACCTGGCGAAAATTCTGGAATTTCTGGGAAGGTGACAGGAAGGGAGTGCGTAAGCAACAGGCACAAGCCAACAACTGCACTTCCTGGCTGTGCTGAGATATAGGCTGTATAGGCTGTTGCTGAAACCTTACCTGACCTTACTTTAACGAACAAGAAATTCTTCTGAACTTGCATTGATGAACCTTAGGTGCTTCAGCCAACGAGACCTTAAAGGACCCCTCTTGCTTATTCTGTCTTTTATAATATACCTAGCTCTCGTGGATAGGGGCGTCGCAAGTGCATTTTCGGTGTGTGTGGGGGGGGGGGGGGGTGCAGAGCCTAAATTTTACCGAATCTGTCAAAAACTTTACCGAATCCTAGAAACTGAGAATTCGAGCTTTAAATTATGCAACAAAAAGGATTACGTATGAAGAGTAACAATAAAGGGCAGAATGAAAGGCGATAAGCCAACTATTAGGTTTCGTTTTGGCGAAGCACACTTGGAGAATATATTGCCGGGCATGATTGCAGTAACAGCTTGTATCTTTTATAGCCAATAGAAAATGAAATCGAGCGCCGCAGGCGAAATTTTTCGAAATCCAGTTCTTTTTTCCTGTAGGCTAAAATTGAACCGCTTCTCTTACAAATCTTACATCCTAAGAAGTTCCAGGAACCGGATGGAGCGACGTTCCGGCAGCAGCAGCAACTGTAGTCTAGTCAATATACTACCCATAATCACATGAACTGAGCGCAGCAGGCGCGATTTTTTTTTGTTTTTTCCTGCCAAATTTAAATTCCATCCAATTCCTAGCTTTTAATTTTTCCAAATCTCAATCCTAAAACTGGCTTAAATCCCCAGTCAAATGACGCGCCCTTCCACAAAACACAGAATATTACGACAGGTGCTGCAGACAGAATTTTCTAAATATTTATGATTAGATATTATTTTTGGGATCCAAAATAAAAGTAAGGACTATCGATGAAATCATAGACCATCCCTTTTGTCTGCGACCAGTGCTTGACTCGACCTCTTCCGAGTTTTGAGGTTCGTGATAACTTTCGAATCCTGGCAATCATAGCGAATAAATTACTGAATCCCAGTTATTATACCGAATAAGGTTTAGTCCGATAGCATGTTCGGGATTCTGTATAACTACCGTATCCCGGTTATTTTACAAAATTGTTTTTGTATCGAAAGACTACCGAACAATATTCATATTCGGTACGCTTTCGTCGAAATTGGAACAAAAGCTGGGATTCGTGGTTAACTTCCTAGCCCTGAAAATTATACCGAATAAATTACCGAATCCCAATCATGATACCGAATAATTTTGACCCGAAAGCTTATTCGGGATTCTGTGTGACTACCGAATCTCCATAAATATACCGAATAGTTCCGGCATCGAAACACTACATTAAAATTCTCTCACCAAGTTCGTGATAACTACCGAATACTGGCAATTATACTGAATCCGACCATTATACCGAACAGATTTGTACTGATAGCCTATTTAGGATTCTGTATAACTACCGAATTTCCGTAAATATATCGAACCGAATCTCAAAAAGGTGGGGGTTGCTGCACCCCCCCCCCCCTTGCGACGCCCCTGCTCATGGAATTATAAGCTTCTAGAATCCCTACCTTTCACCACAGTTTCTTTTTTTTTCTATGAATTTTTAGCGTTTTTTTCGGGCATGTTACACAACTCAAAGTTTGCCAGAGTCTTCAGCGTTCGCTGAGAACTCTTTTACACACAAGGATATGAGAATCTTCTGTTTTTGACTTCTCTTATTTGCTTAGTTTTCCCACTTTTTAACCACGGAGCATTCAGTTTTCAAATCTTTTGCGCCCAGCCGCCGCGTCGGAGAGCAGGAAGGCTGGATAGAATCGACAAGCGCTAAAAAGAAAATCGCTAAATTCATGTGGAAAGTAATGGTATTTTCGAAAAATGCTTTTGTGATCCACTTCATAGTGAAAACATCATTTCTAGTAAGAGTTGTGCTTTAACCTTAGATGCTCATGTACCTCAAGAGACGCTCAGGGCGTTTAAGAAGAGTCTCCATTCCTGCCTAGGTCGTTGTTGTGGGTATGACCAAGAACAAATAATCAGAAAGAGCTTCTGTCTTTAGTCGCATGCAACGACTATGAAAACCCCGACAACACTGAGCGGACCTAGAGGTATTTACTCTAGTTTTGAGCTAATGTTGATACCCGTTTACTCCTCTTCCGTCTTCACCGTTGCTTATCGCACAAGAAATATTGAAGGAGGCGTACTCCGCGCGCCGACCCGCTCTGGAGCGCGTCTATAGAACCAATCAGCATTGACTGCTAGGTTTCCTCTTCAGCGACTTAACAGCGATATACCTATTTGTAGAGGTAACGAAAAGTGATGTGGCGCGAAGCTAGTAGCCTCCACTCATTTGCGTCGGCAGTCGGCCGTATTTTGCTCGACTCAGCATGTTTGTATGACCGAGATAGGGAGACCGCAGTTCTATCTCGTTATTTGTTTGGTATGACGACGTGTATTTCTTCTGCACCTTTCCTCTCCGCGATATGTTTTTTTTTTCGTATTAATCCGCAGAAGTGATCATCTTCATTTCTGTCCAGAGCCTAGAACTCCGTGCCTGGCCTAAGCTCTGTGCCTATATAGGCATGGGTGTGAATGGCGATGCTAGGCACGTGCCGAGACATCTGTGCTTGGCTAGAGGAGGGTTTTCGTGAGATCTCGAAATCACTTCCCGGCGAGCGAAGCGCATCGCGAAAACTGTGGGAAAGCGATTCCTAGAATCGCTTTCCACTTTACCGCAAGGCTGATCGCGAAAACGCATGGAATCCATGACGGCGAGAGTTTTGCATTACCCCTGCTTCACACTGCTGCGATTTCGCGCAAAATTCTGCGTCATGCGACATACGACACAAATCATGCGACAAGCAAAGCAGAACTTTGCGTTTTGTCGCAGTGTTGGATGCGTTGAAACATTTCAGCTGACCCGACATAACGCTTGCGATTTTTTGAGGGAAAAGAAAAGAAAAAACAAAGATTAGTTAATTTTGAAGACTAAAAATTGCTGTACCTTGTCTGACTGTAATCCTAGGAAATGAAAAATTTCGTTTTCCTTTTGCGTCTGCGTGGTGGTGAGAACGTGCATGCGATTCTGTCGCACGTCGGAACATCAAAGAAAAAATCGTGTCGCGTACGAAGCAGCAGTGTGAACCTAGGGTTACCCCTGAGTTTAAAAAGTGAAAGCAGTCTTCCGCAGAAGAATCCGTTCACAAGCATGCCTAAGGAGGGTTTTCGCGAAATGGAAATCAAAGTCGGAATCAGTTTCCAATGGTTTTTGCGCTAACAACACCTCACCAATCTTTGCAGTTGCCGCGATTCACTAGTTTCCATGCGCATAATGCATCCTAAAACCGGTTGTCTATATTTTTCCAAGACTAGAAGTCAATAAGCCTGGAAAACGGCTTTAAACATCACGGTGGTGGATAATTAGCTTTAAAGTATTCAGATTGCTTTTGATATTGGGACTCTATTATACTTGACTCCTCCCAAAGAAGAAGCCAACTCATATCCATTGGTCAATTCCGGGCCTCGGAACTATCCGGCTGTTGGGAAAAGCTTTTCTTTCCATAATCCAGTTGGGCGTAGTGTTGGGTGGGACTTTTCGCTTGATTGATATCGTTTTCGCTTTCGATAGTCGGTAATCAATATGTCGATATCGCTAGTTCAGTACCATGTTTCCCTATAGTATACGTCTCGTTTCGCCAAAATAAGAGCAAATTGTCGTAAAAAAGTATTTTCTTCGAATACATTAAACTGAATAACGAAGAAAATATTGCTCCAGTTTTTCATAGATAAATGTAACTTAGATTATGAAAAAATATCGTTTCGATATCGAGATTTTCACTTTCGATAGTCGATAGTCGATATCGCTATTTCAGTACCATGTTTCGCTATAGTATACGTCTCGTTTCGCCAAAATAAGAGCAAATTGTCGTAAAAAAGTATTTTCTTCGAATACATTAAACTGAATAACGAAGAAAATATTGCTCCAGTTTTTCATAGATAAATGTAACTTAGATTATGAAAAAATATCGTTTCGATATCGATATTTTCACTTTCGATAGTCGATAGTCGATATCGCTATTTCAGTACCATGTTTCGCTATAGTATACGTCTTGTTCGCCAAAATAAGAGCAAAATTGTCGTAAAATAGCATATTGCTCAAAACTCAAACTTCGAATACATAAAACTAAATAACGAAGGACATATTGCTCCAGTTTTTCATTTATAAATATATATTTGGGTTGGATTATTTACAATATTGTAAATGCAAAACTATCGTTTTCGATGCCGATATTTACGTTTCGATATCGATATTTGGTCCGATATATCGATATCGAATATCACCCAACACTAGTTGGGCGCTTCCAAGCGGATCATAAGTAGCGTTTCTGCAGATGCCATGGTATCTGCTACCACGGTAGCTGAATCTGCAGTTAGTCGTTTTTGCAGTTACCGTGGTATCAGATACACGGTTGCTTTCCAAAACGACTATTGCCCAAATTGCACTTTTCGAAGTCATCCCAAAAGAAAAACTGATATCCAAATATTCTTATTCTTTGAACATTTATTCAAACAATGTTTACAACGGGTACGTCAGCTACGAGATTTGAATAAACTGATATCCAGTTACATCACTAAGTGCTAAACTTCTTTCTTGCCAATTTGACAAAATTTGATGAAAGTGATGTCACTTTTCAGATACCACGGTCGGACCGTAGTATCTGAATATCAGATACCACGATAACTGGCCAGATACCAAGATAACTGCAAAAACACCTTTTGACCATGGTATCAGATACCACGATGTTGTTGTTGTTGTTGTTGAAAGTTGGCGTATTAGAAACTGTAAAACGACTTTACACCGTGGTATCAGATACCATCAAAAACGTAACTTTAGTTTCTGTGAATCCCCGGATGCCTCAACTTAGCGCCGACAGAAGCTTATTTTTGGTCAAATTGTGCCGAAAAATTTACTTCTCAGACCATGTTGGGAGGGTAGTCTCCCTACCCCTCCTTAGTCACGCCCCCGAGAAGGACACGAACAAACACCTACAACAGAAATCCAGAACACCATCACAGAAAATCACAGAAATCCAGAACACCTACAACAGAAATCGAAATCCGATCTGGAAGATCTTCCAGCAAGATGGGAGCGCGCTACCTCTTGTAACCCTAGGTTCACACTGCTGCTTCGTATGCGACACCATTTTTTCTTTGATGTTCCGACGTGCGACAGAATCGCATGCACATTCCCACCACCACGCAGACCCAAAAGGGAAATGAAATTTTTCGTCGAGATTATTCTGCAAAAGGACAAAGGAGCCCTTGAGGAAACGACCTCTGAAGATGGTGGGAGATTACCCATCTGAATACCTACCCACTTATTAGGAAACTTTCGGTCGAACCCATATATCATCTTGCTCAAAACAGGTTAAAAAAAAGTCTATTCAGAAGATGTTTTGCATTCAGCCATCCTAGGATTACAGTCAGACAAGGTAGAGCAATTTTTAGTCTCGAAAATTAACTAATCTTTGTTTTTTTTTTCCTCAAAAATCGCATGCGTTATGTCGGATCAGTTGAAATATTTCAACGCATCCGACACTGCGACAAAACGAAAGGTTCTGCTTTGCTTGTTGCATGATTTGTGTCGTATGTCGCATGACGCAGAATTTTGCGCGATATCGTAGCTGTGTGAACCAGGGGTAAGCAAGCGCACATCCAGGTAATTCCCGCATTCCTCCACAGGTGGCGCAAATAAATAGCGTGTTCCACCCTTCACCGCAGTTCCTGCACATGACGTCACGAATTTTGGCGGTAAGGCTGGAATGCATTTTTAAATTTTCGGTAAAATATCACTCTACGGGGTAATCCAGCCAATCACGTCACACCATAGGCGTATTCTCGCCGTTCCCCGAGGACTCCTCGTGGAATCGAAGGGAACGGCGAGAATAGAGGGAGTCACTCCGCGCGGACTCCGCGTACAGAAACAGCGAGAGTACGGGGAATGCTTCTAAAATGGATTTTGTTATGCAGCTGAAAAAAATAGTCTAGATCCACTTTATTTTTGGTTTTGTTTATCCTGATTCTTTCTAATTAATATTGCATAGCACCTACAACAGCAAAAATTGATTCCCCTCCGAATTTGAAAGGGAGTCCTTTTTGATGATGGTGATGACAATCGGAGCGTTCCCCGTCCGTGGGGACTCGCGAGAATACGGGGAGTGAGTCCCCGGGACAAACAAAAACGTGGGGACTCCTCAAGTGGAGTCCTTGGGGAACGGCGAGAATACACCTCATGGTATCTGTTATCACGGTTAAGGATCTGCAATTGTAGTACGAACACACGATATGGATTTCGTGACCGGATTTCCTGCACTTTAGTCATAAAAGGCGTATTCTCGCCGTTCCCCGAGGACTCCACTTGAGGAGTCCCCGCTTTTTTGTTTGTCCCGGGGACTCACTCCCCGTATTCTCGCGAGTCCCCACGGGGAATGCTCCGATTATCATCGCCATCATCAAAAAGGACTCCCTTTCAAATTCGGAGGGGAATCAATTTTTGCTGTTGTAGGTGCTATGTAAAATTAATTAAAAAGAATCAGAATAAACAAAACCAAAAATAGTGGATCTGTACTAATTTTTTTAGCTGCATATTCATTTTTCGACCAAAATCCATTTTAGAAGCATTCACCGAATTCTCGCTGTTTCTGTACGCGGAGTCCGCGTGGAGTGACTCCCTCTATTCTCGCCGTTCCCTTCGATTCCCCGAGGAGTCCTCGGGGAACGGCGAGAATACGCCTAAAGTTGATTTCAACTTTTCCATATGGAAGTGATGATGGTGCCGAAGCTGGCAGGAATTCCAGTCCGGGAGCTCCCGATCCTGGTCATGTGTTTGCACTTTAGTTTCTGCAGGTTTTACCGTAGTATCTGATATGCGGTTGCTCTGCAAAAACGACGATTGCCGAAATTACGCTTTTCGAAGTCATCCCAAAAGAAAAACTGATATAAAATGAATAAGAAAAACTGATGAATTTTGTTAAAAAAAAAAATATGCAGTTGACGACATTAGTCTGGATCCACTTTACTTTTGGTTTTGTTTATTCTGATTGTTTTTAATTAATTTTATATTGCACCAACACCAGCAAAAATTGATTCCCCTCCGAATTAAATGCCAAACTTCTTTCCCACCAATATGGCAAAAACTGATAAAAGTGAGATGACTTTTCATATACCACGATACGACTGTGGTATCTGAATATCAGATATCACGGGAACTGGCCAGATCAAGGGCGTCACGACTAGGGGGGGGGGGGGCGGATGTTGTCGCCCAGTCGGTAAAAAATAGCCGAGTTAGCAAGAAGCTCCGCGATTTTTCGTAAAAGCAGTCGATTTTTAAAAAGTAGTCGTGTTTTTCTAAAAATAGTAGTTTTTCTGAAAATCAGCCGATATCGTCAACACGTTCGTTTTTTCTCAATAATAGTCGTTTTTCTCTGCAAAAAGAGTCGGTAAAATGAACAGCCAGTCGGTAAATACTTTGCCTCCCAAACATTTTGGGTAGTAACGCCTCTGGGCAAGAAACCACGATAAAACTGCAAAAAAACTTTTGACCGTGTTGTCAGATACCAGGATAACTGCAAAAACGACTTTAGACCGTGGTATCAGATACCATGAGTTGCGTTTTGGCAGATACCATGGTATCTGATACCACGGTCTAAAGTTGTTTTTGCAGTTATCGTGGTATCTGATACCACGGTCATAAGGCGTTTTTGCAGTTATCGTGGTACCTGGCCAGTTATCGTGGTATCAGATATTCAGATACTACGGTCCGACCGTGGTAACTGGTCATGGTATCTGAAAAGTCATCTCACTTTCATCAACTTTTGTCAGATTGGATGAGAAAGAAGTTTAGCACTTAGTGATGTATCTCGATATCTGTTTTTCTTTTGGGATGACTTCGAAAAGTGCAATTACGGCAATAGTCGTTTTTGCAGAGCACCGTGTATCAGATACCACGATAACTGCAAAAACGACTAATTGCAGATCCAGTTATCATGGCAACAGATACCATGGTATCTGCAAAAACGCAACTTTGTTATGTACAAAACGCAACCAGTAACAAAGCGCGAACTATTTGAACGTTCAAGTCAATGCTTCCACACCTCAACTCAGATACAACAGAAATCGATCGACCGCAAGGAAGCCTAAAGTGTTCATTCTGCAAGCCAGGTGCTGACAAATAAAAAGAATAAGACATTGTGCTCAAATGGAAACCAATCTCACCTGTTTGTACTGCCGAGAAGGGTGTGCAAGCGAAAAGAGCCATATGGTGCATCAGGCGAATTGTCATATGGTATATATAAAGCAAGAATCGGATGAAAATGTCCAGCAAATAGGCAAGTTTTTATTTGGTTGTTGGTCCTCAGGAGCCTAATTCAGGAGGGGTATGTAACCTCAGATAAGATTTCAAATTTCCAGAGAAGTCATTCCTTCAGAATGATCTATCTGGCTTGAAAAGGAACCAACAAATATGACAAACATACTAGATTGAAGCTAATTCAGTAGTTTGCACATAGGATAAATAAATATTGCTTCAATGTTTCTAGTTAAACATTGGCATTTAGTGGGCATTAGCATCTCTCCTGCGTAATGGTGTTCCCCCTTCTACTGTTTTGGTTTTGCGGAATTGGTTTTCTTCTTCTCGTATCCGAGTTGCATGGAAAGGAGAATTTTCTGATTTTAATGTTGTTTTAAATAGGGGTCTGAGGCAAAGTGGAATTCTGGCACCAACGATTTTCAATATTACTTTAGCTGCATGTTTAGATAGTATCCCTATTTGTTTTCTTTTTAATTCTAGATCGTTTCTGTCATGGGTTGCTTATGCTGATGATATTCTTTTAATAAGCCGGTCTTTGAAATCCCTTCAAATTAATGTTGATTATGTTTGTCAAGTTTTTAAAACCCACGGATTGCTTTTATCCCCGCATAAATGCCAGCTTCTTGTTTTGGGTATAAATTTTTCTGATTTAGTGCAGTCTATTTTTATTAAGATTGATGATTTTATTTTGAAACCAGTTTTTTCTCTAAAATACTTAGGTTTGCCTATTAGTTCGTCAATGGTACTAACTCGTTCTTTGATAATAGCTGATCTAGAAAAAAGAATTGCCAGAAGTTTTTGTAGTATTGTTTGCCTAAGAGATTATCTGTCTAAAAAGCGACTGGCAAAGATTTTTAATAGTGTAGTTTTACCACATGTTATACTGGGTTCTCCTTTTTTGCCATATTTTTCTAAAGGTAATTTAACTTCCCTGAAAACAACTTTTTTAAAATTTGGTAAATTCTTATGTCGTTTTTCGAAAGTTGAATCTTCTTCTTTGATGATGAAAGATTATAATATGAAAAATCCGGTTGAAATCCTGAAGCAGAAACAGGCTAAGTTCATGTTAAGCTTGATAGCCTAAAGCATAACCTGGGTCAAGGTTTGAAATAGATTGTGTCTGTTAGTATGGTATGTTATTTTTTGATTGTGTAAGTGTTGGGCCACGTTTAAGGTAATTTTTGGCCGTGTTGTATTCTTACTTCCTTTTTATACTCGCCAGCTTTGGCGGTCAGAAATAAATGAAATGAAATGAAATATTTTTCTTTTAAAACAAGACCACCTCATTCTAACCTTAGCTTGAGTTCCTTGCAGTGACTTACAGAATGATGAAAAAGGTAGAGTTACCAAAGTCAATAGCCACAAAATCCCTTTCACAGCAGCTCTAAAACAAAGAAAAGGCACAGAATTTTAATATATTTGGACGCATGACTGTTGAAAAAGGTCAAATGTTGCCACTTGAATGTCAGGACAGCATGTACATTTCATTCTAACATTTTCGCAGCAACATCCAAGGTAGTGCAAAAACAAGGTCTGGTACCCCTCCTGTAAGTTATTTTTCTGCAATCCCAGTTTTTATTTCTTACTTTTTGGCTTGAGTTTTGGGAGAGGTGAGTGAGACACTGTTCAGGTGATTCAGAATTTGCCGCTTGAGTTTGGTAGGCTATGTAGCCTATAGGATATGATCAATCAAGAATAAACCAGAAGGGTTGCATGTGGCTGGCGTGTGGAGCCAAAAAATATATTATCCTGATTCCTGAACAAATTAGTTGATGGAAATATCACTAAACAAAACGCCATTTCTCAGTCAATGAAATATATGTATACAATTCTCACCATTTCTTTTCAGCCTCTACACAGTCTAGTACACTAGCCCCTTTTCAGGCATGGTGCTCAAATGTCTAGCACCATGCCTGGGTGCTAGATGTTCAAGCAATGTACCTTGGATTTCATGCATGGTGCATGGATTTCAGTATACAGTGCAAGCATGAAAAACACAGTTTCTGTCATCACAACTGAGCACCAGCTCGGACAGGGCTGAAATTACACCATGAATTAGAGAAATCAAAGACAATCCTTATCAAATTTTTCACATGAAAAACAACATTGCTCGGCTGATTACAGACGTGAAAACCTCATTTCCTTTTCTACATAGTCAAGGGTTTTTGCATGCAAAGTGTCCTGTGCCTCAGCCTTTTCTACCTAGCAGCCAACCAGAATATTGGCTCTTGGAAAAGAGATAGGGTGCTGTCAGGTTTTGCATCTCCATCATCAGTCGAGCCCTTTTGTTTTTGTTGTGAAAAATTTGATAAGGATTGTCTTTGATTTCTCTAATTCATGGTAGTAATTTCCGCCCTGTCCGAGCTGGTGCTCAGTTGTGATGACAGAAACTGTGTTTTTCATGCATGCACTGTATACTGAAATCCATGCACATTGCATGAAACCCAAGGTAACGTGCTTGAACGTCTAGCACCCAGGCATGGTGCTAGACATTTGAGCACCATGCCTGAAAAGGGGCTAATGTACTAGACTGCCTCTACACTTACCAAATGTGTGAAATTGGGCCTTGCTTGAAAGCACAGGTTATTCTTAAATGAAGTTGCAGCATTGCCAAATGCTTTCTTGTAAACACCTGTTGACCATAGCCATATCATTTTTGTGCCAGCTTCCGTTTCCAGTTTTCTTAGGTACCTATGCAGATTTATTTGTGCTACAGGTTAACTGAACTAGGTTGAGCTTGATTCTTTGCCCCAGGGTTTTTCTGTTGCATATATTTGCACCTTTTAGATTCTGTGTTGCACCAGGCAATTCTTCAAAGAAGAAATATAAGTAAAGTGGATGACAGTTGATAACAATCAACTTGGTCAGGATTGATGTGTTTTGATGTCCCACGTGCAATCCTTGTGTTTTAGCCTTTATTTACACAAGTTTGCTAGGGGTGGTGCAAATATATGGGTTGTGCAAATAACATGGTACCCTGTACTTCTATTTCTTATTTGAAGAATCGCCTGTCAGAAAGTAAAGTAGAAAAATTGCAAATATATGCAGCAGAAAAATAATGGCGTAAATAATCATGCTCAAGCTATTTGGGTTAACCTGGTAAAATCAATAAATATGCAAAAGGTGCAAAAGAAAATTGGAATGGAAGCTGGCACAAAAACAATTTGGCTGTGGTCAGCAGGTGTTAAGAAGAAAGGCATTTGACTATGCTGCAACTTGGCTCAACAAAAGTAAAAAATAATCAGATTAGAGCTTCTAGTCAAGGCCCAATAATTTAGAAATTCGAGAGAAATCGTGGGAATTGCATAAGTAGGCTTTAGACTCTCCTGAACTCTATCTTTGGTTTTAGTGCAATATTCCCTTTTTAACTTGCTGCTAAGTATTCAAACTCTTCTCTAGAAAAACACTAATTTGCTATGAGACAAATGCTGCCATGACAGAATGACACCTATTTAAATCATAAGTTGCAAACTTTAATTTTGGCAGTCAAAGGTTCTGAGAAAATCATGATGTCATCATGGTGTTGCCATTCTAACACATGCTGCCATATTCATCCTTTGTGATTTTTACTGAAACAGGTTGTTATAGGTCACTGCAGATGGATTATAGGAGAATGTGTGAATGTAATATTCAAGTCCTAAAAAAGCAAGATCTACTCAGTCTACCACAAACCCTAAGCCAAACTGCTTGATATGCTAACCTAATAAAACATTGATTACTTGAGGGAAGCTCAGTAATCAACCAGTTAGAATTTATCTGTGGTGAGTTAGGTCAGGGTTAGGGTACCAACAGGTGTTCAGCGTTTGGCATTGGGTGTCCAGCATTAGGCATAGGCTGTGCCAAATGCTAGATGTCAGCATTTGGCATAGGGTATAAAAGTAAGTAAGTAAAGTATTTATTACCCGTATTTTTCACTTAGAACAAAACGGAGTAAAGAAGAAAATAAAGAAAAAGAAAAAAGAAGAGAAATTTAAAGCACAACACAAATATACAGACACATGACGTTTACACAACAGTTACACAATCAAGAACTATAAAAGTGTCAAAGCCAGGGGTGGTTCCATTTCCCCTGAAAATTTGGAATTACCCGATTCACTGCGATGCTAGGGTCCGCAATCTGGTGTTTTTCAATCATGAAAGTGTTCCTCGTCCACAAGGGGCAACGCAGCAGAAACTTTGCAAACCTGAAGTAAAGGGACCGGAGCTTCCGTTTTTGGGTCTCGGTTAACAAATTCCAAAACGGCGCGATATACAGAACATGCGGCAGTGCGACACCGTTATACATGATCGCGAGATACTTTCGGCATAGGAGGAGTTTATTGGCGACGATAGACCCGTATGCGGTACGAAGTTTTTTCTCGACGTGTTTAACGAGTAGTAGACGTGTTTCTTCAAGGTTGCGGCCTACCGGCAGGCCAAGGTATACGACGTGAGACGAAACGGTAATTGACTCGCTACCCAGTTGGAGGTGTTCAGGTTGGGAGGAATTGTCATTAAAAAATAGTAGGCTACTGCAGATTTGGATGTATTGAAAGCGAGGCCGATTTTTCGATATTCATCTCGTAGGATCGCGAAATTCGATTGCAGACCAATAGGAGACCGACTTAGACTTAATAGGTCATCCGCGTACGTAAGTAGCGAAACATTTATACTGTTGGCGATACAGGAAACATTGTCACTTGCCTGGGCATTTAAAACGCTGTTATTGTACAAACTAGGGGATAATAATGAACCCTGACGAACACCTTTCTCTACCGGAACAACAACTGAAATGATGCGGTTTCCTATCTTTATACGCGCTTTCAAACGGCAATACATATGGTACAGTACGCGAGTGACGCGGAGGTTTACACCTTGCTGGTAAGGCGCTAGAAGGGCCTGAGCATGAATCGACGAATCAAACGCTCTACTAACATCAAAAGCACCGATCACTATGAGGTCACCAGATTCATGGGAATCCGCTAGAATAGCGGCCAGACTGAAAAGAGCGTGAGCGCATCCTAGTCCAGGTCACAAGCCAAACTGGTGGTCAGGCATTCGGCACGAATGCTGAATTTCTTTTAAAACTAAAAGCTCGAGAACTTTACAGAGTACTGGGGCAACGGTGATTGGCCTATACGAAGAGCACTGATCCGCGGATTTAACATCAGGGGTTTGTGGTAATTACTTGTATGAGTAATCATGGCCATTCAGTTCTTCGTATCAACAAATTTTTCTAGGCAAGTCAAGTTGCTTTTTGTAGATTGATTACATGTAATAATAAGTAGGGGAGATCGGTCTGTAGTGGATTGCTTTTTTTTCAGTTCGCGGTTACTGTATTGGCGTTATTGTTTTTTCGAACTCTAATGGTATGGTACCAAAAGATTTGCTTAGATTATGTGCACCTCAGTCAACCACATTCCTCTGATTTTCGGATACCCAATGAATGCTGTATGTATCAGCCTTTGGCATAGCCTATGCTTAAAGTTTAACTGACAAGCCAACTTATTTTGGTGTCATTGAATTGAATATACTGAATTATTTGGATTCTGCAAAGGGATTTTTTTTTATTTTCCACCATCTGCTCTAGTTGTGACGTTCAGAATATCTGCGGCTGGCCCCACATCGCAAATTCTACTATGATGCGGGAAATTTTAATCTCGACACAAACGAGGCTTTTCAGTGGGTAATGGTGAAATTGGTGAAGACTGCTTAGTGCCTGAACAAGAAATACTCATAAATCTGTCTGGCAAGGCATACAGCACAGATACAAGCGCATAGAGGTACCAGAACTCACGCGGAAATTCCACTATTTGAAAATCGATTGCTCGTGAATAGCGGAACAACGAAGTAGCGCATTTTCAGCGGGTCTTCAAGACAATTTAAGTGAATAAGTGATGGGTAACTAGATTATTCTATCCCAGATCTTTTCAGTTAAACTTTAACGGTGGATACCTTATGCCAAATAATAGATATCTGTTGGTACCCTAACCGTGACCTACCTCACAAAAGGTGAAATCCGATTGGTTGATTTCTGAGCTTCAGTCAAATCGTCAATACTTTATTTGGTTACAGTATCCAGCATATGGTAAAGTGGATCCAGCGTTAGGCATAGGGTAAGCCAGACATCATGTATACCCAGTGTATATTGCTAGTGTGGCATACGGTAGGCCTATCCGAAAATCAGGTATTTGTGGTAGACTGGTGTACCTCTCCTATTTTGTTTCGATTTTTCCTAGATTGTCTAGTCAGTTTAGGGATGAGGAGAAATGCTGAATCCGAGAATGAAATTTATTTTCTCGCAAGACAAGTATCTCATCCGGAATCCGGCCAAAACCGGAAAATTTTAAAGTAAAAGTTTTAATTTAGGTTGATTAGAAGTTCCATGTAGGGGTAATGCGGCATGCCGAATCCGTTTTTGAGCTTTACTTTTTCCTGGACATGTAGGTCTCCCGGAATCCTGTCGGAACCGGAAATCTGCCAGGAAGTTTTAAAACCTAATCCGTCTAACCGGAAATCTAACAGAAGTTCACTTTTAATTCGATTAGAGGAAGTAAAAACATTTGACGAATCCATCTTTGAACTTTATCTTCTCATCAGACAAGTTGTTCTGCCGAAGTTTGCCAAAACCCGGAAATTTGGATCGGAAGCTTTTTGGTTCGCCTTTCAGTGACAACAGCTCATTTGCTGTGCATGCAGTTCGCCCGGAATACAGCTAAATCGAGGAATTTGGTCGAAGTAGAAGATTTGGCCAAAGTCTATTAAATATGAGGTACCTGATGGGGTAAACATGCATGCTGAATCCATATATGAACTTGGTTTTCTCATTTGACTAGTTGTTTTGGCTGTAAATTTTTAAAGAACTCACCAAACGGTGTCCTTTTTTTGAACATTTTTAAACGGTTGATGGTAGATAAATAGTAATATGTTAAACCGATCTGGCGAAGATCGGAAATCTACAAGACGCGATTGTCTGGACCAAGAAGCTATAACAAAACGTAAGTGACGGGATAACTATGACTTCGTAAAGTTGTCCGTCCGTCTGTCTGTTAGCACGATAACTCTCGAAGGGGTTGAGATATTTTGTTGAAACTTGGTGTGAGGATCCATGCAGATGCGCCCCATTTCTGTCTGTTTAGGCGTGGGGGAGGGTTTCAAATTAAGGTACGAGAAAAATAGTTTTGTAAAGCTAATGAGATCTAGGGGTAAGGAGACATGCTGAAACCATACTGAAAACTATTTTCTCAGCTTACAATTAGTTTCGGCCAAAACTGGAAACTTTGTGAAAAATGAAATTTTTTATTGCAGTTGATTAAATGTCCGGTTTAGTGGTAAGAAGACATGCTGAACCAGACATATAGTTCGCCGGGAATCCGGCTGAAACCGGAAGACTTCTTATAATTAAAAGTTTCATCTGAAGTTGATTAGAGGTTCAACGTAGTGGTAAGGCGGCATGTTGAATCCGAATATGAAATTATTTTCTAGCAGGACAAATGGTTCACTCGGAATCCGGCCCAAACCTGAAAATGTATTAAAAGTTTAAGTTTATCTGAAGTTGATTAGATGTTTAATGTAGGGGTAAAGAAATATGCTAAATAAGTTTTGAGCTTTAGTTTTTTGCTGCACAACTAGTTCATCCGGAATCCGGCCGAAACCGGAAATTTGGCAGAAATAGGCAGGAAGTTTCGGTCTGTTTCTTCAAAGTAGATATGACACAATTCTGAATCCATATCTGAACTTGGTTTTCTCAGATTATTAGCAATTGGCCTTAATCTATTTCTAAATTTTAATTGTAAAATGTTCTAGGATTCTGGCGAAGACCAGATATCTACAAGAAGTAATTGTCTGGATCAAATATTAAATTTTTGGGATCCCATCGAAACCTTTGGTCTTCTTTTTTATCCAATCGAAACCCTTGGTCTTGTTTAAAATATTTGCCAAAACGAAAAGTGAAAGGCCCTTGAAATGTTGGTACAAAGTTTACGAAGTAGCCTACAAAGAAAGTAAACTTTTCCAGATTTTAGTAACCTTGAATATTGCATTTTTGTGGGTGTCTAGACCAACCCAATGTCCGATCCGACCCTGACTTCCCCTACTAATATAAGTCGCGTTTTGTTGCGATCGCTTGGAACGAAAGTTGCCGTTTTTTGCGATCGACTGTCGACTGGAGGTTCAGTCGATCCGTTTTTTGTCGCTTGACTGGACATCGACTGGGAACAAAGTCAACAGTCGATCCGATGCACCTTTCTCTTGGAGGTCCAGTCAAACTTGGTGCCAAATTTTGAAAATTGAAACATGTGGAACCAAAAACGTATAATTTACAACTCAGTAAGCGTCAGTAGCTGCAGCAGTTTCAAAGACTGCCGAGGGAAGAGTTGTGGGGATGGAAGGGGAGAAGTTTTTTTAGACCGTTTTTTGAAGGCTTGTTCTCGCTCCCCTATCAAGCGACAAAAAACGGTCAACTGGATGAACCCGGGAACAAGTTCCAATCGCCAGTCGATCTGCAAAAACGCGACCATAGTTTTTGATAGGAAAAAATAGGTCGCTAAGGAGAATTAGAATTGCCCACTTTGTTGCACTGGGCAAGATTCCATTGACCACCTTCTAGGACAGTGCAAAGAGCTTCCTTTATTGGGTTTAGTTGGGATGGTTGATGGTGTTCTCTTCCCTGGTATCCTAAAGTCGACAAATAAAAGTATAATTCGTGAGGTCGTTTTTTCGTTTTGAATGCAATGAAAAGAAGAAAATAGTTTTCGTTTTCATTTTTAGTGGCATACATTTTTGTTGGCGCCTTAGGTTTTTGGGTTTTTCAATATGTATTATTGTTAGGTTTGAAGCCAAGCTGACCATTCAGTGCAAACAAAAATAGAAACACGTGATTTTCGTTTTTTTTTAAATTCGGGGATTTGGTTTGTTTTTCGCTGAGGAGGTTTGCCCGAAGTGCAACCGAAATATCCGAAATTTAATTTATCCCCCGCACATCATCTTAGAGGTATAACTAGCTGATGAAGAAAAAACGAAAATCACGATTTTCTATTCTTAGTTCCCCTACTTCAGACACTGGTTATTTTTTGCTTTAAATTTGACGACCTCTCTTCTTTAGACGAAATCCTGCAAATAAGTGAGCTCGTGAGTCAGTCCTCGTCAGTACCTGAAGTCCAGAAAAGTTCAAGCCAGGAGTCAAAACGTAAAAAAAAATACCGCTGTGAAGTTTGTGAGAAAGAATACGATCTTCTGTGCCACAAGGTGCAGCACATGAGAGTACACACTGGAGACAAGTCTTACTCTTGTGAACTGTGTGATAGAACCTTTTGTACCATTGGGCACTTGAATCAGCACATGAAATCACATACCCGAGAAAAGCCTCTGCCTTGTGAAGTATGTGAGAAGTCATTTACGAGATCAGCAGACAAGCGAGTGCACATGCTAACTCACACTGGAGAAAAGCCTCACTCTTGTCAGATATGTGGTAAATCATTTATTAAACCTTCTGCAAAGCGAACACACATGCAAACGCACACCGGGGAGAAGCCTTTTTCGTGTGAAGTTTGTGGCATGAAGTTCAGCCAGCAAAGTCAGAAAACGCAACACATGCTTACACATATTGGAGAAAAGCCTTACTCTTGTGAAGTATGTGATAAATCATTTGCTAGATCAACAAACAAGCGAAGGCATATGAAAACTCACATGGCATAATGAGGCCACATAGGCTAATGAGGACGCCAGCGGAGTCAGAAAACCCGACGCATGCGTACACATATTGGAGAAAAGCCTTACTCTTGTGAAGTATGTGATAAACCATTTGCTAGATCAACAAACAAGCGAAGGCATATGAAAACTCACATGGCATAACCAGGCCACATAGCCTAATGAGGACGCCAGTGGAGTCAGAAAACCCAACACATGCATACACATATTGGAGAAAAGCCTTACTCTTGTGAAGTATGTGATAAATCATTTGCTAGATCAACAAACAAGCGAAGGCATATGAAAACTCACATGGCATAACCAGGCCACATAGCCTAATGAGGACGCCAGTGGAGTCAGAAAACCCAACACATGCATACACATATTGGAGAAAAGCCTTAGTCTTGTGAAGGTTGTGATAAATCATTTGCTAGATCAACAAACAAGCGAAGGCATATGAAAACTCACATGGCATAACCAGGCCACATAGCCTGATGAGGACGCCAGTGGAGTCAGAAAACCCAACACATGCATACACATATTGGACAAAAGCCTTACTCTTGTGAAGTATGTAATGATAAATCATTTGCTAGATCAACAAACAAGCGAAGGCATATGAAAACTCACATGGTATAATAAGGACGTGATGCAACCCTTGTTGAAAGGTGAAGGGATGGAAGAAATATGAAAGAGGAGAAGGTTTTGCTGTTTGTATCGCCAAGAACAAGAACAGTAGTATGAAGTTGTACGAAAAAGCAGCATGCAGTACAAACTGATGCTGCTATATGCTTCTGTGTCAAGGCTACCGTGTCACTGCATTCTGCTGCATGCTACTATTGGCAAGACTGGATGCTACTGTAGCAAGACAGGAGGCTACTGGATACAACTGCTTAAGATTGGCAGTCTTAGGCACATTAAATGATAGTATTCTTTACTATTACATATCAGTACATGCATATTTTTCGTTCAACTATCATACAACTACGCAGGCTATAAACTTTTAATCGGGATTGGCAAACCGACCAAACTCAGCTGAGCTAGAAGTATTTGCTGAGTTTTGAGTTGCTGCCTGTCTACTTCTTCGTGCCCCATTACTAGGTGCTGCTAGCATGTGCAATTTGGGCGATGACTTCTGTAGCTGTGGATCACGTGTTCTCGACTGTGCTGCCAAGATATTTAAAATGAACCACTGGTTCCACATTTGATGGGACTGCCAGCGTGGACAAGTAATTCTTTTCTGCAGAGAAAGTATCGATTGGTAAACCCAGCGGGAGTTTGAGAAGCGTATTAGTGATTTTTCTACTGAATGTCAGGAATCATTCCATCTGTGGTCATTTCTGTTTGTTCCGAGTTTGTACTTACCGAAGTATGTTTTCCTTTTCGTCGTTTCTCTTTCGTTTTTCTTGTTTTTTTACTCCGTCTTTTCTGGGCCTCGCCCAGTTTTGTTCAGTGACGGGTTATAAATAAAATGATGATGATGATGATGATGATGATGATAGCTGTCGTCACGTTTGGAGCGTGTTCAACCCTTCTAACAATAGTAACTATTAGTTACCAATTCCGTTCCAACCTCACGAAATGTCACTACGCTGACTATTCCAGCTTTCTCGAAATAGTAACTAATAGCAAGAACAAATAATCAGATAGAACCACCGTCTCCCTATCTCTGTACTATGACTATGCGGAGCCGAATATTTCCCCGTACCCTGTCCACTGCGAACGAGCGGATGTTACTAGCTTCGCGCCACATCACGTTTCGTTACCTCTACAATTAGCTATATCGCTTTGAAACCACCTTGAGGAAAAGTAGAAGACAAAGCTGATTGGTTCTTTGCACGCGCTCAAGAGCGGGTCAGCAACGCGGAGTACACCTCTTGCTTTTCTTTCTCTGCGATGAGCAACGGAGTAGATGGGTAAAAAGCTTCAGTTAATGCCTCTAGGCCCGCTCATTTTTGTCGAGGTATTTGTAGTCGCTGCATGGTACCAAAGACAGAGGTTCTATCTGACTATTTGTTCTTGCCAATAGTAACTATTTGCTTACCATGCTCGAGAGCGTAGTAAGCGTGGTAACTACGAATCTCTGTAATGTGATTTGCCCGATTATCCCGTAGAGTGATATTTACCGAAAACTTAAAAAATGCGTTCCAGCCTTGACGTCAAGAAGCCAAAATTCGTGACGTCACGCGTAGTAACTACGGTAAGTAGGGTGGAACGCGCTCTTGATGTTCACAGTCGAATCGCTAGTTGCTATGCCCTCGGTTTTACTGGCGTTATATGTGACTCATGAGCAGCGCTTGAAGTCGAGTTTTGCAGGTTTCAAGGATGGCAAGAGTTGCGTTTTTGCAGATACCATGGTATCTGATACCGCGGTCTAAAGTCGTTTTCGCAGTTACCGTGGCGTCTGATACCACGGTCAAAAGGTGCTTTTGCAGTTATCCTGGTATCTGATATCCAGATACCACGGTCCGACCGTGGTATCTGAAAAGTCATCTCACTTTCATCAAATGTTGTCAAATTGATGGGAAAGAAGTTTAGCACTTAGTGGTGTAACTTAGTGGTGTTTTTCTTTTGGGATGACTTCGAAAAGTGCAATTTCGACAATAGTCATTTTTGCAGAGCAGCCATGTATCAGATACACGATAACTGCAAAAAGTCTAATTGTAGTACTGTGGTAACAGATACCATGGTATCTGCAAAAACGCAACTAATATCGTCGGCAAAATCTAGGTCGCTGAGCAGACGATCATTTAAGCGTAGCCTGGTTGTGTCGACGCTTCCCAACACAAAGTCGTTGAAGACCGTGAATAGCAGTGGGGACAAGACGCACCCCGATGAAAAATTTGTAGTCTGCGTAGTAGTATGGTAGTAGTAGGAAAACGTTGCATATAATACTATGTAGTAGCAAAGAATACTATCATTTAATGTGCCTCAGACTGGTCCAATCTTATGTAGTAGTATCCTGTCTTGCCATAGTAGCATCCAGTCTTGCTAATAGTAGCATATAGTAGTATGCAGTAACACGGTAGCCTTGAAGTAGAAGCATGTAGTAGCATCGTTAGTACTGCATGCAACTTTTTCGTACTACTTCATAGTACTATTTTGAGATGAATTTTTCATCGGGCCTTGTTTTACCCCGGAGAGGATTTTGAATTTGCGTGAATTTCCCTCTGCTATGTCCACACAATTGGTATCTTCGTATATCGCCATTACGAGATTTATTGTGGTGTCGGGGATAATAAAGTCGTGATTACTTTAACTCTTGGTGCCGATGTTGCTACTCGACCGTCACCGGTTCGCGGTGCTGCCCTCGCGAAAACGCGGTATTTCTGCGGTATCTTCCAACCAAAATTGGGTAAACTTCACCGTATCCTACTCGAAAGACATAAGTGTTTGCATTTTCGTGAGAGTAGAAGGGTGTCAAGAATGTTATTTTATCATGAATTTTACATGTCTAAAGTGACAGGATTTCCATTATTCCTTCAACTTTTAATGCGGTAAAACCTGCCGCAGATACGAGAAAAGATGCGTGCTAAGTCTGGCATTTTGCTGTGTTCCAGATCTTAGAGAGTTCTGGACTTCCGAGAGTTCACCACTGCTGGAATTCCCTTTTCGCCATGCATGCGGTATTAAGAAAATAATATGCGGTATTTCCCTCGGAATCGCGGGGTTACACCGCGAAATGTGACCCCAGAGCAGGAAACACCAGCGCGGCTCTCCCCTAGAAACGCTGTTGAATGGTTGAAATAGGATTTGAGTCGTGGCTCGGGTGACATTTCTCGTTCTTCCCGAGGCTGACTGGTGTGTTCTGAACTTTTGGAATCTGGAAGAACAAGACCAAAGTTTTCGACGGGATCCCAAAAATTCAATATCTGATCCAGACAACTGGGTCTTGTCTTAGCCAGATCCAGTCATTGCCAGAATCCTTGAACATTCTTACAATTAAAATTCAGAAACAGATTAAGGCCAAATAGCTAATCATCTGAGAAAACCAAGTTCAGATTTGGATTCAGCATGTGTGTTTACCCGTATAAGTCATATCTGTTTTGACGAAAAGTTCCTGCCACTTCTGCCAATTTCCCGGTTTCGGCCGAACTCTAGAACTAATTTTCCGGTGAAAAAAAGCTCAAAAACGAACTCAGGGTATCTTCTTTCACCAATAGTGAACATCTAATCAACTTCAAATAAAAATTTAACTTATAACAAATTTTCCGACTCCAGTCGGATTCCGGTCGAACTATATGTCCGGGTAAAATATGATTGTCACACACGGATTCAGCGTCTCTTCTTACCCCTAAATCGGCTATCTAATCAGCTAGAAATAAAACTTTAACTTCTAACAATTTTCCGGTTTTGGCCGGATTCCGGGCGAGCTACATGTCTGGGTAGAAAATTGTTTTCACATAAAAGTTCAGCATGTCTTCTTGCCCTAAATCGGACATCTGATCAACTCCAAATAAAACTTTTAATTTTAACAAACTTTCCGGTTTGGGCCGGATTCCGGGCGAACTACTTGTCCGTCGAGAAAATGGTTTTCACCATCGTCTTCAGCATGTCTTCCTACCTCTAAATCGAACATCTAATCAACTTCAAATAAAACTTTTACTTTTAACAAACTTTCCGGTTTTGGCCGGATTCCGGGCGAACTACTTGTCCGATTACAAAATGGTTTTCACCATCGTGTTCAGCATGTCTCCTTACCCCATAATCGACTATCACATTAGCTGTTTCAAAATATTTTGTTCGCCCCTTAATTTGAACCCCCACCCCTAAATGTAGGGCTACAAAGCCCATTTACGAACTCGACTGGTCCGCCGACCCAACGAATCCTCACACCAAGTTTCATCAAAATATCTCATTCCCTTCGAGAGTTATCGTGCTTACAGACGGACGGACAGACGGACAACTTTTGCGATGTCATAGGTATCCCTCCACTTACGTTTTGGGATCCCAAAAACCCGGGAGTAGAAGCCTGGATTTCTGGTCGTATCGTATAGAGATCTCCATAGGATCAAGTCCAGAACGTGCCAATGAGTCTGGGGAAGAACGAGACTGTACTTGTAAACGCTGGATGACTCGAAAAACAAGACCAAAGGTGTCGATGGGATCCCAAAAATCTAATATTTGATTCCGACAGTCGGGTCTTGTGTTCGCCAGATCCAGTCTTCGCCAGGCTAATGATCAGAGAAAACCATGTTCAGATATACCTCTATAAGCCATATCCATTTTGAAAATACTGACCGAGACTTCCTGCTTTACTTCTGCCAAGTTTCCGGTTTCGACCGACTTCCGAGCGAACTATATACAGAAAAAAGACAACTGGGTCTTGTCTTAGCCAGATCTAGTCATCGCCAGAATCCTTGAACATTCTTACAATTAAAATTCAGAAACAGATTAAGGCCAAATAGCTAATCATCTGAGAAAACCAAGTTCAGATATGGATTCAGCATGTGTGTTTACCCGTATAAGTCATATCTGTTTTGACGAAAAGTCCCTGCCACTTCTGCCAATTTCCCGGTTTCGGCCGAACTCTAGAACTACTTGTCCGGCGAAAAAAGAAAGCTCAAAAACGAAGTCAGGGTATCTTCTTTCCCCAATAATGAACATCTAATCAACTTCAAATAAAAATTTAACTTATAACAAATTTTCCGACTCCAGCCGGATTCCGGTCGAACTATATGTCCGGGTAAAATATGATTGTCACACACGGATTCAGCGTCTCTTCTTACCCCTAAATTGGTTATCTAATCAGCTAGAAATAAAACTTTAACTTCTAACAATTTTCCGGTTTTGGCCGGATTCCGGGCGAACTACATGTCCGGGAAGAAAATTGTTTTCACAAAAGAGTTCAGCATGTCTTCTTGCCCTAAATCGGACATCTGATCAACTCCAAATAAAACTTTTAATTTTAACAAACTTTCCGGTTTGGGCCGGATTCCGGGCGAACTACTTGTCGGTCGAGAAAATGGTTTTGACCATCGTCTTCAGCATGTCTTCCTACCTCTAAATCAAACATCTAATCAACTTCAAATAAAACTTTTACTTTTAACAAACTTTCCGGTTTTGGCCGGATTCCGGGCGAACTACTTGTCCGATTACAAAATGGTTTTCACCATCGTGTTCAGCATGTCTTCTTACCCCATAATCGACTATCACATTAGCTGTTTCAAAATATTTTGTTTGCCCCTTAATTTGAACCCCCTCCCCCACCCCTAAATGTAGGGCTACAAAGCCCATTTACGAGCTAGACTGGTCCGCCGACCCAACGAATCCTCACACCAAGTTTCATCAAAATATCTCATTCCCTTCGAGAGTTATCGTGCTTACAGACGGACGGACGGACGGACAGACGGACAACTTTTGCGAAGTCATAGGTATCCCTCAACTTACGTTTTGGGATCCCAAAAACCTAGTGGGAAGAGAAGTTCTCCAAGATGAAAGGAATCGCGGTTACTTAAAAGGAATCTATAGTCGGCGACTCTGGTGAAAAAAAAAGAAGAAAAAGCATAGCAAGCTTTTGAAAGCAGCAGCCATCAGTACTCATGTCATAAATGCTATAAAAAAAAAATCTGTTGGCTAGTAAATTTGTGTTAGATTTTCTTGCCTGAAGAAACAGTTTTTTTCAGCTTCTGGGTTAAAAAAATAATCTTGTCACCAAGACCGCGACCGTATTATGTTCAAGTTTTCGTCTAATTGTAAAAGCTTCGGGTTAATTGGTTAGGAGTGAGGGAATTGGCGTTAGAGGAATAAACAAGCTTATTCTTACCATTCAAGGAGATGCCTCTTGTTGCCTTCAAAGGGGCCTGTTAAACTTTTTTTGATTGGATAGACATATATAGAGCCGAGCGGACAGCGAGGCGAACGACGCGTTTGCACTTAACTAGGGAAAATCAACAGTACTACCAGGCCGCTTTGAAGGCAACAATGGTATCTCCTTGGATGGTAAGAATAAACTGAATAAATGGCTTCCGTCATTAGGAGAAATTACCTGTTTGTGATGGAGGGGGGGGGGGGGGGGGGATCGAAAATTGGACCCCAGAAGCTGACCCGACGAGGGGTTCGGGGTTGGTGTTGATTAAGAATATCCATTGTGGTTGGAGTTTAATATGGTATTATAGTGCCAGCCAGAGCGGTTGAAGAATCGTGTCGGGAAAAGGGGGTCCAGTTTTACCGATGGGAGTTTTCCAGACCTCTGGGAGTTAATAGGTAGAGCAATTGTGTAACAGGAAAACCCAGGGGACTGGAAGTGTTGAGTGTCCCTGGTTTCTTCTAGGAAGAAAGCTAGGGTTTCTTCATCACAAACTGGTAGTTTGTCATATTTTTTTATTCTTTGTAACCGTCGATAATATTTTGTAGCCTGAACGGAACTAGTTCGAATGTAAATTTAAAATTCAATATCAAATATTTGGTGCTTTTATTCCATCCAGTTAACCGACCTGTTTACCGCTATAAGCATCCCGTTCGCCCGACTACTCAAGAACGGCTTGTTTCGCATTCTCTAGCGTTACATTAAAGATCTGAATTCCTGCCCGAGAACGAACGTAGGTCGCTTGGATGGAGCTTTAACCTCGTCCACAGCAGATCGAAATAACACTAGGGAATATCGTCAAGACCTATGCTTTCCTTGCTCGCAATAGAGCCTTAGTCGTCCTGCCACCAACTAAGCCTGTGGCATTTAAAACGAGACTTACTTAACGATCTAGGAATCAATTGAGTTTCAATAGGGACGTTCTCTGTCGCGCTAGTGTTGCTGCCATTCGAGTGTGTGTTAGTTTGTTCAAGTATTGGCACTACTCCCTACTCTTATTTTACTCTGCCAGGGAGCAGCGCATAGACTTGACAAAACTGACACATGCTCGAATAGCAGCGATACTAGCACCACTAGCGATAGGAAAGTCCCTACTGAAACTCATTCAAAAACAGATACAGCCTCAGAATGATACAGCCTCCATTGTTTCCTTGGTGTGTGCAGACCGTACCTTTGCTTTACTAGAAATTTCCAAGCCGCAAGTTTGTCTCCCTTTAAATGCCGCAAGCGTAGTGGGCTCGCTATACTGGTAGGGCCCAGATGCATATCATGGAATGCATAGGTCTTGGTGCTACTCCCTAGTGTTATTTTGCCATGGTCTTGACGCTACCACTTATTATTTTCACTTGTTATTTTACTCGTTGGCCCACAGACGTGCAGGTCTATGAACCGACCAGCAAATGGGACTAAAAAACGGCTTATAAGGACTTACGTGGGTTCACCGATGCAAGAAAAGGCTTTACAGCGGGAAATCAGCTAAACTGGGTGTAAATTTACCTCAGCCTATTATGTGAGGACCGTGACGTTTTTGTGATCTCATGAAAGAAATAGGGAAATTGGCATAATATTCCAGAATAGATATTTGTATCTACGTATATAGAGTTCAGCGACCAACGAGGCGCCGGACACGTTTACATTTATAAACCGTTCTAGGGTCAATCAGTTCTGTTAGTAAATGGAAAACATAGACTTTTCGTATGACGTCACGGGCTTCGCATACTAGGCTGAGTTTAGTCGACACTCTAAACCGCTATAGTGGATACTCAACCAGAAGCAGGGCATTTTCGGTGGGGGGTGCAGAGCCAAAATTTGTACCGAATCTGTCAAAAATTTTACCGAATCCTAGAAACTGAGAATTCGAGCTTTGAATTATGGAACAAAAAGGATTACGTAGGAAGAGTAACAATAAAGGGCAGCATGAAAGGCGATAAGCCAACTATTAGGCGGCGTTTCGGCGAAGCCCACTTGGAGAATATATTGCCAGGTATGATTGCAGTAACTGCTTCTATCTTTTATAGCCAATAGAAAATGAAATCGAGCGCCATAGGCGAAAATTTTCGAAATCCATTTTTTTTTTCTGTGGGCTAAAATTTAACCGCTTCTCTTACAAATCTTGCATCCAGGAACCGGATGGAGCGACGTTCCGGCAGCAGCAGCAACTGTAGTCTAGTCAATATACTACCCATACTCACATAAAGTGAGCGCCGCAGACGCGATTTTTTTTTGCTTTTTTCTGCCAAATCTGAATTCCATCCAAATCCTAGCTTTTAATGTTTCGAAATCTCCGAGAAATCTCAATCCTAAAACTGGCTTAAAACCCCAGTCAAATGACGCGCCCTTCCACAAAACAGAGAATATTACGAAAGGTGCTGCAGACTGAATGTTCGTAATATTTATGACTAGATATTCTTTTTGGGATCCAAAATAAAAGTAAGGACTATCGATGAAATCATAGACCATCCCTTTTGTCTGCGACCAGTGCTTCACTCGACCTCTTCCGAGTTTCGAGGTTCGTGATAACTTTTCGAATCCTGGCAATCATAGCGAATAAATTACCGAGTCCCAGTTATTATACCGAATAAGGTTAAGTCCGATAGAACGTTCGGGATTCTGTATAACTACCGTATCCCGGTTATTATACAGAATTGTTTTAGTATCGAAAGACTACCGAACAATATTCATATTCGGTACGCTTTCGTCGAAACTGGAACAAAAGTTGGGATTCATGGTTAACTTCCTAACCCTGAAAAGTATACCGAATAAATCATGATATCGAATAATTTTGAACCGATAGCTTATTCGGGATTCTGTGTGGCTTCCGAACCTCCATAAATATAACCGAATAGTTCCGGCACCGAAACATTACCAAATGATTTCAATAAATTCTCTCACCAAGTTCGTGATAACTTCCGAATACTCGCAATTATACGATCATTATACCTAAGCGATTTGTACCGATAGCCTATTTAGGATTCTGTATAACTACCAAATTTCCGTAAATATATCGAATAGTTCTGCTATCCCAAAAATACCGAACAATTTTAGTCAAATTTTGGTCAATTTTACCGAATCAAAAGGTGGGGGGGGGGGGGTGCTGCACCCCCCCCCACCCCTTGCGACGCCCCTGACCAGAAGTGAAAGGGAAACAGCCTTTTTTTCTATCTTGAGAAATAAAACAGAAACAGACTAGAGAATCGTGACACCTAAGTTGAAGTGTACATTTGCGCAGCTAGTAGTTAACGAGAGATGGCGAATGGCGAAGGCACTTCAGTTCAGGGTAAAGCGCAGACAATTCAAACCAGAAAGCCCACGCTAGTTTTTGTCAGTGAAGGCAGTGGGAGAAGGCAATGGCAGTGAAGCTTAATTGTTCATACTGTTTAGAAGAATTCTTAAATGAGAAGAGTCTCGAGGAACATCAGGAAAGTTGTAACACAGTTTACATAAAGCAGGAACTGCGTGATTTAGACGATGAAGCTAACTGGCAAAGAGGCAAGTTTTTCAATTTCAAGCCAAAATCGATTTTGGTTTTCTTACTGAGAACCATCAGTGAGTTCAATTAATAGAGAGTAATTCCAAGAGAGACACACTAGAAGACCAGCAACACTAGCATCACTAGGCTAGAGATAGTAAATTTCCCTACTGAAACCCCATCATTCATTATCTGGTGCTGGCTCATTCAACTGCATTCAACCATTCATCAGTCTACACCACTCTTGCAATCTCTACAGTAGAGGTATGCTTATTTGAACACTTTGTTAACTGTTCCACTACCTTGACTTTCTTCCTTGCATATAAAAAAGTAAAATGGAAAAGAAAAATAACAAACTTGATATCAGCAAACAGCCAACTATTTCAGGGTTATCCTGGCACAAACTTGAAGCAGAAATTCAATTAACTTTCTTTGATTTTGAATTTATTAAAAAGGTCCTTCCTCTTTTGAAGGCATCTGATGGCTAGGACCGCCATCTTCTCCATTGAAGGTGCGTTCCTCGCGGCAAACTTTTCATATTATAAAAAGCAGACCAGGGGTCAGCTGAGTCACTTTCATAGATGGATTAGCAAAATATTCAGAAAGTGACAAAAGCCTGAGTGATTATTACCAGTGTTTTTAGGAAAAAATGCCTGGTTTGGGTTTTAGTTTTTTCTTTGGTGATCTGTTTAAACAATGTTTACAACGGATATGTCAGCTACGATTCTTCATCAGCCTGACAGCCTGACGAGGACTCTTGCCAAGAAGGGCCGAAATATCGCTGATGAAGAATCGTAGCTGACGTATCGGTTGTAAACATTGTTTAAATAAATGTTTCCAAGTCAGCTTGGGCTCAAAGAATATTTATCTTTGGTGATCCTTCACTGTTAGCAGACGTTCACATAAGCATACCTCTACTGTACTTTGGAGGTTTCTCCTGGTCCTGATCTGGTGACTGTTGGAGTCTCCTACATGCAAGGTTTCCACTGATCTGCCCGTCAAGTAATCTCCTGAAGCTGAGGTTTCTCATACCATCCAGCTAACCTTCTATCTGTGGGGTTTCTGCCAATCTGACTGCTTGGGTGTTCTCCTAAGCTGGAGGTTCGGCTTCATTCATGCAGCGATATGATATGATCTCCTAGGTCTGCCCCCTTCAGAAAGAGGTTTGGCCGTTCTGGGCAGGTTCTGGGAGGTCATAAACTAGATGACCGACTCTTTTAGCAGAAAAAGCAATGTTTTGAAGGAAAATCAACCGATTACAAGAAAAATTAACCATTTTTTATGGAGAAATCGACTATTCTTGATGAAAAACTGACTGTTTCACAGAAAGATAGACTGTTTTCAGGTAAGAGTGGGCGACAACATTGGCAAATAACACTAAGCAGTGGCGTCAAGACCTATGCTTTCCTAGCTTCCAACGGGCCATACTCTCAGAGTCGCCCACTACGCCAGCGGCACTTAAAGCGAGACATATTTGTGGGTTTAGGAAATTTTTGGTAAAGCTAAGGTGTGGTCTGCAAAAATTGAGGAAACAGGACAGGTTGTAACTTTTTTTTGCTCTTTTCAGAATATCAATTTACTGGAGTCTGCCCAGTCCTACCACAAACCCCTGATTTTGGGAAAGCCTATGCCTAATGCTGGATACCCTATGCCAAATGCTGGATACTGGGAACCAATAAAAATATTTATGATTTGAGAGAAGTTAAAAAAATTAACCAATCAGAATCCATCTATAGTTGGGTAGGTCAGGGCTAAGGTGCCAACAGCAATCCAGCATTTGGTATACCCTATGCCAAATGCTGGATACTGGGATCGAGTAAAATATTTATGATTTGAATGAAGCTAAAAAAAATTAACCAATCAGAATTCATCAATAGTGAGGTAGGTCAGAGCTAAGGTGCCAACTGCAGTCCAGCATTTTGTATACCCTATGCCAAATCCTGGGTACTGGGACCCAGTAAAGTTTTGCTGATTTGGGTGAAGCTAAACAAATTAACCAATCAGAATCCATCTATAGTGAGGTAGGTTAGGGCTAAGGTGTCAACAGCAATCCACCGTTTGGCATAGTGTATCCAGGGTTACTTGCAGTCTCCTTCCTTCGAGGTTTCTACTGATCTGGTGACTGTTGGTGTCTCCTACCTGTGACGTTTCCTCTGATCTGGCTGTCAAGGTATCTCCTGAAGTTGAGGTTTCTTACATCCAATTGTCTGGATCAAATATGAAATTTTTGGGATCCCATCGAAACCTTTGGTCTTGTTTCTCTCTTTCTTCTTAACTCCATGTTCTGACTGAAAAACACTGGTGATAAACACTTCACTTACTTAATTACTGAAATAGTTTTAGCGTATTAATCCTCCATCGGATCTTGACTGTCCGACTTGGGTGATTCACAATTACTAAATTCCGATCTAGGAAAAACTTTCTACAGTGTATTTGCTTTTATGCAACGTTTACAAAACTTGAACAGAATCCGCTTTTGGTGACAAGATTATGTTTACACGCAGAGGCAAATAATAATTCTTGAAACCAGAAAATCTGACAAAAATAAATTCAGTAGCTAGCAAAAGAATGTTTTGATAGCATTTATGACATCACTGCTGATGACTGCTGATGTCAGAAGCTAGCTAGTCCTTTTTCTTAGTCTTTTTACTAGCACTGCCGACGAAATTCCTTTCAAGTAGACCGGAATTCGTTTCATCACGAAAGGAATTCTTGTCCGCTAGACTTTTTTTCTAGTCGTCTTCACGAACGGAATCCTTTCAAGTCCACCGGAATTCCTTTCTACTAGACGAGATTGCTTGTCCGTGTAAACGCTTCATTAGGGCATACCGTAATGGATTTTCCTTTTCTCTCTTAGATGCAGTCCTGGAGGAAGATGACACAATACAGAAGTTGTCATCTAGCAGTAAGTGCAAGAGAAATGTTAGTCCCATCACTGGGGACATCCAAGAAAAAACCTATGCTTGTGAAGTCTGCAATAAGACATTTGCCCAACTGAGATTCAAGAATCAACACATGAGGGTTCTTACAGGAGAAAAACCATACTCTTGTGAAATATGCCATAGAAAGTTCGCTCATAAAAACACACAGCGTCATCATATGAGAACCCACACTGGAGAAAAGCCATACACATGTGAAATATGCGAAAAGAAATTTTCTCGGCGTAGTTCAATGGTTGTCCATATGATAATGCACAATGGGGAAAAGGCTTACTTCTGTAACTTTTGTGAAGAAGTGTTTTGCAGCTTCTCAGAGAGGAATACGCATATGAGAACGCACATAGGAGTAAAGCCATACTCGTGTGATTTTTGTGAGAAATTGTTTGCCAGGCCCAGTGATAAGGCCATGCACATGAAAACTCATAACAGACAAATGCCTTACTTTTGTGATGTGTGCCAAGAAAAATTTACCCAGCTTACTGACAAGATGCAGCATATGGAAACACATGTGGAAAGGCTTTACTCTTCTGAAGTATGTGAAGATAAATTTGCCCAAGTCAGTGACAAGGCACGCCACATGACCACACACATTGCGGAAGAGCCATTCTCAGGTGAACAAAATCAGGTCAGTAGGCCTACGCAGGTCTTGATTATTAATATATCCGGTGCCCTTAAAGGACCTGTCTTATTTATAATACAAATGCAACCTACTTCCATAATCATTCCATATATTTCTAAACCCGGACACCCCAATTTCTTACGGTACATTCGAACCCCACTAATAAAACCACGCTGATTTTCTCACATGCCGTGCTTCGCTACCTTCGATGTATATCACGCTGTCGACGTCTGTCTGCGAGAATTTGTTTCGTCAGAAAAAAAGGTTATGTAAATTGTTTCCCTGTTTTCGCTACAAGTCAACGGGTCTCGGAAAAGGCTTAAAACAGCAAAAACCGTGGGTGATTTGTTGAAAGCACAGCCTAGGTTTGAAGTCTTCAGATATTTTATAATAATGTAAGTTAAAGAGTAAATAGTGCGAGAGGTCCTTTAAAGGTAGGCTACATGTACACACAGTCCGGTTTTCGGAGTCGGATTCGAATTTCTTCCTTTGCTTTGGAAATGTTGATCAAATGTCAACAAAGTTTTGTGTTCAGTACACGCCCTTCGAATCAGAATCAAATGAATCTTATGAATTTCAACTGAATTTATTTATTTTTTTACCCCACCCCAAGGGGGGGGGGGGGGGTAGTGAAGGAATAATATAGCGGATTCATGGTGGTTCGAACTGTGGCCACCATCAGGATTCTTTTGTCTTAAAAGTGGCCGTTAATGGTAAATTGTTTGTTTAATTTATATGTTTTTGATGAAATTAAAAAGAAATGTCTGAAATGTCTAATGACCGAATTGTGAAATGGACTGACCGAATGCGATAGAACAGATACGGACTTGAGAAAAGTCCGGTAAATTACCAAATTCGCTAACGAATGAGACCAAATAAACAGGTCAAATCACCGAATTTACGAAGGGACGGACCGAATGCGGTGAAATCGATGTTGGGTGAGTTAGCGAATTCGATAAAGCGGGCAAAACGAGCATTGCTTCGCCGCGATGCCCGTTTTGACCGAGTTTTTGGGATCCCAATACGTAAGTGGAGGGATACCTATGACATCGCAAAAGTTGTCCGTCCGTCTGTAAGCACGATAACTCTCGAAGGGAATGAGATATTTTGATGAAACTTGGTGTGAGGATTCGTTGGGTCGTCGGACCAGTCGAGTTTGTAGATGGGCTTTGTAGCCCTACATTTAGGGGTGGGGGAGGGGGTTCAAATTAAGGGGCAAACAAAATATTTTGAAACAGCTAATGTGATAATCGATTATGGGGTAAGAAGACATGCTGAACACGATGGTCAAAACCATTTTGTCATCGGAAAAGTAGTTCGCCCGGAATCCGGCCAAAACCGGAAAGTTTGTCAAAAGTAAAAGTTTTATTTGAAGTTGATTAGATGTTCGATTTAGGGGTAGGAAGACATGCTGAAGACGGTGGTGAAAAACATTTTCTCGACGGACATGACAAGTAGTTCGCCCGGAATCCGGCCGAAACCGGAAAGTTTGTTAAAATTAAAAGTTTTATTTGGAGTTGATTAGATTTTCGAGTTAGGGCAAGAAGACATGCTGAACACTTATTTGAAAACAATTTTCTACCCGGACATGTAGTTCGCCCGGAATCCGGCCAAAACCGGAAATTTTTTAGAAGTTAAAGTTTTATTTCTCGTTGATTAGATAACCGATTTAGAGATCAGAAGAGACGCTGAATCTGTGTGTGACAATCATATTTTACCCGGACATATAGTTCGACCGGAATCCGGCTGGAGTCGGAAAATTTTTTAAAAGTTAAATTTTTATTTGAAGTTGATTAGATGTTCATTGTTGGGGAAAGAAGATACCCTGAGTTCGTTTTTGAGCTTTCTTTTTTCGCCGGACAAGTAGTTCTAGAGTTCGGCCGAACCGGGAAATTGGCAGAAGTGGCAGGAACTTTTCGTCAAAACAGATATGACTTATACGGGTAAACACACATGCTGAATCCATATCTGAACTTGGTTTTCTCAGATGATTAGCTATTTCGCCTTGATCTGTTTCTGAATTTTAATTGTAAGAATGTTCAAGGAGTCTGGCGATGACTTGATCTGGCTAAGACAAGACCCAGTTGTCTGGATCAGATATTGAAATTTTGGTATCCCATCGATACCCCTGGTCTTGTTGTAAAATGCTCTGACAAATTTTCGCCAGATGCAGGGGTGGCCCGAAGGGGGGTGAGGGGGAGGGGTGACTCACCCCCCCTGCTTTCTCTTAAGTCGTATCAGTCGTTTATTTTGGCCTCGCCAAAATAAACGACTGATACGACGTAGCAAAAGTGCGACTCGCATTCATTTTAACCAAAAACAATCCGAGTCGTTTAAAAAAAAAATGTTAATTTTGCCTCTGCACAGCTTCAGTCGTAACTCAGTCCATAAAGACAAGTTGTCGAGTCGTTTAAACCAGGTTTTGTAACCCCGACAGGTCAGAGACATGATTCATGGGGGCAGCAATGCGGCCACCTGTTCTACTCCCATGGGATTTGGATATGCCTCACTTGGGTCTTTCAGATTTTAGCCTGTCAAAATTACAATAGGTTAGTTGTCAAAGTGAAGTGACTGGGTAACATTGATGTACCTTACAGACCAAAAGTGAGAGACAAGGTTATGTGCATCGATTGTTGGTCATCTTTGGCTATAAGTGAAAAAGAAGGAATAGAATTTCTAAACAGAATGGAAAAGCCATCAGAAATCAAATGACATGAGAGCCGCGAAACAAGTATGCCCAGAACAGAAGGAAAAATGTCTATTACAAAGAGAGGTTGAGGTGGGAACAACGCTTGAAAAGGACAAGGAAGATTTTAATATACACCCGAAATTCGTTTCCCAGGACAGTAGGGGTTCTGCAGACGCTGGAATAGCTCATTCTAGTCGTGAGGTAAATTTTTGGCCTCTATGCTAGCAGAGGCGTTACAAAAAATTTTATTTTGGGGGGGGAGAGGAGCAAAAATATTCCTTCAGCCGAAGCTGACTGCGAATCATATGTATCGCTGCTGACTGCGAATCATGGCTCTATCAAATATGGGAGGAACAAGGTATTTACCGACTGGCTGGTAATTTTTACCGGCTTTTTTGCGGAAAAAACGACTGTTTTGACGAAAAATCGACTGATTTAAAGAAAAACCGACCGTTTTTATGAAAAATCGACTTACGAAAAACTCACGGTTATGAAGAAAAACCGACTGTTTACAAAAAAAATTGACTGTTTTTTACGAAAAATCGCATCAGCTATTTTTTACCGGCTGGCCGACAACATCGGAGGAGGGGGGGGGGGGGCATCCACCCCACCCATAAGTGGCGCCCCTATATGCTAGTGTTTAAGCACATCTGAAAAGACTTCGTAAAATTCAGGATACTCATACAACTAGAAAATGAGCTCTTTTATGTTTAAGTTATTCTAAAAGCGAACTTCTCGTCTTCATTTGCTGTGTATAGCATCTTCTGTCGCGTAGAATCAAATTCTGCAAACCAGTTTTAAGTTGCAATTCTTTAGTGAGATGTAGCTCACTGTAGCTTTACCTGCTTTAGTTTTCGACATGAAAGTACAGTGTGTCGAATAACAAATAAAACGGTATACGGTACTTTCATAACGAAACAAAAGTACATCAAATCACCCCGAAGAAAACGCAACTCAAGTCTCGTCGGCGAACCAGCGTCTTTTTCTATCTGTAAACTCCTGTCAGGCCAAGACCAAAAGTTCGTTACGTCCGTAAATCCGAATTTTTTTTTTAATGCACTGGCAAACTTTTCGTCTCTGAGGAAGTGTGTTTTTAACGTGAAAATTACTCTCAATTGGATTCCTCGATCTCTAAATCGATTATTTGATTATTAGGGAATATTAGCTCTGTGCACTTCGATTCACCGATTACTCGTGGAATGTTAGCCCAGGGCACATCGATTCCCCGACTTGGCGGGGAAGATTAGCCCTGGGCAAGTAGATTCCCCGATCTGTCGGGGAACATTAGCTACTGTCAGATCGATTCCCGACAAGCGGGGAACAATAGCGTGTGGGGTACCGATTCCCAGATAGGGGAACGATAGACACTGCCCTTGAGATGCAGTAATAACCACACGTTAGATGAGAAGTTATCTCAAAGGGGAATAGACGATTAGGCTTTCGGTTTCGAAGGCCCGTAGAAAAGTCTATCAGCGGTCACACTGAAGTCGGAAGCTAGAATTGACAAACTTGAGGATGTTTGACAGTACAGAATTCAGTAGAGCAAATAGAGGCAGAGGCATTTTGAACATTTTCAAACATGGCTAGGCTTGAGAGGAATTGAAAATAGCCGAACAAACTTGGTTGAACGGACACCAAGAAGTAATGTGTCATTGTTTGCTTTATGCTAGCGCATCTAGCGGCAAAAAAATGACTAACCGGGAAGGTATTTATGAAGGGCGTATTCAGATCCGAAACATTTCGCTCGGGACCCGCAAGCTCTTCTTCGGATGCGAAACCGAGAGAAAACGGAAACCGGATGCGAAACCGTTCGCTCCCCTAGCAATGCGACTTCCCTTCTTACTGTACATAAGATACGCCGTCAGTGACTTCCCCACAAGCATTATTGCCAGATTAGGCGATATGTAACCCATTTGGAAAATCCGATCAAAGAACCACACTAGATTGTTTTAATACCGTGAGCCTTTAAAACCGTAGCCTTTTAGGCCTACTTGATTTCTTAGTAAAAACGATTTTTTTTGTGTGTTTTAACCTGCGGCTTTCATGCGAGATAGGCTAAAGTTCAAGTTTGAACGAAACAAAATATTTTTCTGTATGCTTTATTTTAGATTTAGATTACGTATTGAGTATACTAGAAAAAATAATAGTAATTACAACATCCTCCAGAAGTTTACATTTGTTATGAGGTTTGACAAACCCCCTTGAGAAATTAAGTTCCGTAACGCTATAATAAAGAAAAAAGAATGAAAAAGAGTGCACTTACTCGGTTCCTGGTCAAAACACCCAACAAAAAAACTGTTCCGAAATCTCGCCTCCAAACAAAAACTAAACAAAAACAAATGCATTTGTAAAGCACAACTCTTACTAGACACGTTCTCTTGCAATGAAGTGCTTCAGAAATATTGTTACACCTTCCAGATTCCCAGACATCCACGGAGTCCGCATAGTCAATCCAACCCTTCCACATTTTCATGATATGGATGACAGCTAAACTTGCTGTTCTTCAACATCTCCTAGATGTCCCCTTTACATATCAAATATCTCTTTGAGTCTCAATTACAACTTTCAATCACTCTCCCCTTTTCCTACACGTGCATAATTTTGTGCCTCTGACGGCTTGCCTCTATGGCGCCTTCCAGACATCCGGAATCTGGGGTGTCGAACACCCCGGACTTGCGGACGTTTTCAGCCTGGCTTCACCTTCCAGATCCGTCTCGACGAAAACGGATGTCTGGAATCCGGATGAAAAATCTGGAAGGTGAACCCTGGCTTTTACCATCCAGAAGGCAGCTAGAGACAGTGTGAAAGGGAGAAAAAGAAGGAGGAGTCCTTTAAATAAACGTTTTTTCTCTCAGGTGGAACCCATGACAACAGTCACGGCAGAGAAACCTTACTCTTGTGAAGTCTGTGAGAAATCGTTCGTTCGCAACAGCCACAAAGTTCTGCACATGATGCTGCACACTGGTGAGAAGCCATACTCTTGTGACGTGTGCGAAAAGAAGTTTCGCAATAACAGTAAAAAGTCTGAACACATGAAATTACATTCTGAAGAAAAGCCTTACTCTTGTGAAGTGTGTGATAAAAAGTTTGTGCGAAGCGGCCACAAGGTGATTCATATGAGACTACATACAGGAGAGAAACCATACTCCTGTCAAGTGTGTGCCAGAAAGTTTTCCAACCTGGCTAATAAGAACAAACACATGAAATTGCACACACAGTAGGCTGACTTCAAGCCAGTGCCGTCCTTACCCTTAGGCGGGAGCCTCGTTTTTGTTGCATGCTGCAGGTCCACTTCTCGGCCGATTCCGGACTGATTTGTTTCCACATCCGTTTTTGCACTGCAGTGCTTCCGAGGAAGACGGCAGCGCATCTCGAGGATCACGGACTTGCTCACCGACCAAGTCCGTGCTTCCCTGCAAGGTGCTGCAGCGCTGCCGCTTCAACCAAGAAGAAAGTGAATCAAAAGCGCATATTGCTCAAAAGCAAAGAAGTGCTGCAGCAGCGTTGCCGAAGCGCTATTGCAACAAAAACTGAGGCTCGGGAAACGAGAGACCAAGTCGCCAGTTTAAATTGTTGAGAAATCGTGAAACGGTTTCATCATTACCCAGAGCTGCTGCGAGTCCAGCAAATCCGAGTCCGAGACAAGTCCGAGTCCTTGAAAAAGGCGTCTTGAGGCTGTCTCGAAACGAGTCCAGAGTCCGAGTCCACCAGCTCGGTCATTATTATCCAGGCTCGACTCGACCAGAGCCTCGTTTTTGTTGCAATAGCGCTGCCGCATCGCTGCTGCAGCACTTCTTTGCTTTTGTACAATATGCGTTTTTGGATTCACTTTCTTCTTGGTTGAAGCAGCAGCGCTGCAGCATCTTGCAGGGAAGCACGGACTTGGTCGGTGAGCAAGTCCGTGATTCTCGAGAAGCGCTGCCGTCTTCCTCGGAAGTGCTGCAGTGCAAAAACGGATGTAGAAAGAATCAGTCCGGAATCCTCCGAGAAGTTGACCTGCAGCATGCAACAAAAACGAGGCTCAGGAATCGTGTTTGCTAATTTGCTGGCATTGCTACATTGCCGTAAAATGAAAAGGGGCCAAAAACCCATGGATGGCCTAGGGTCTACCAAAAGTAAAAGACGGCAGTGTTCAAAGCAACTTCCGTTTTTAAGCTGGTACAATTAGTCAGGGCTTCAAATTCTGTATCTCGCTTATAAAAAGTGATAAAAAAGAGATACAAAAATGCTGAGAAGTGCTCCTGAGGTAGTCAATCTCGCTGAAAACAAATTTTGTAGGGCGCAATTCCGCCGTTGGTCTATTTCCGAGATGTAGGCTAAAACGGCAAATTGAACCTATAGTGACCTGTCACATTATACATTTTTTTAAAGAGTCAGAATTGTCGACATCCAGCGTTATCTTATATCATTCGAACGAGCCAGTCGAGTTCTATAAGAATCACATTTGAGTTAAAATTAAAATAACTGTTATTCTCTCTTTTAACGCCCCAACGGCGGAAGTGTGCCCTACGATATTCGTTTTCAGCGAGGTTGATTACCCCAGGATCCGTCCTCAGCATGTGTATACCTTCCGTCACAAGTGGGTGCACTATAGAGAGATTGCAGCCTACCCAACGAAAACGGATACGAGTAGTATACGAGTTCGGCTTTGAAACCAAATTATCCATGTTTTATTACTATTGTAAACCTGTAAATAGCTGGAAACGATTCCTGGTTTTTTCGTTATTGTATAATCACAGGTTTACAGAAAAGTTGATCAGAAATGAGAGTTTGAAGGCTTGAAACTTTCACTACAAAAACGATAATGCTTCCTATTGGTTGGTTTTTGAATGACACGTCATAACCGACCAATAGAATTCGAGATTTGTGTTCAAATTTTGAAGCCTTCAAGCTCTTACTTCCATTGAAACTCGTTTGCAAAAATAGAATTATACGATTAAGGAATAGCACAGTTAACATTTCCAGCAAGTCCCTCGCTCAGAATGATGTTCAAACGCCGATAATTTAACCTCAAAGTTGAAAGTCCCATACCACCCACTGTTAAATTTTTTTGTTATGTTCCCGTGTTGATGGCGTAGCAACACTTTAAAAAGTTTCTCCGAATAAGGATGCACTATTCGCTACTGGGATTAATCTTATCTCTATTCGGATAAATTAATCCGAATCAGGGGTAATGTTATTTCAATAAAAACAAGATTAATCCGAGTAGCAAATACTGCAAGATTTTTTTTACAGTGAATATCTGTTTTCATCGGGTAGGGTGCAATCTCTCTATACAGAATCCAGCTCCCTGACTACACTATAAAAAGTTTTTCCGTATAAAGATTAAAGTTAACTTCAGTATTTGCTACTCGGATTACTCTTACCTCTGCGCAGATAAGATTGATACCAAATAGAGATAAGATGAATCTGAGTAGCAAATACTGCAGTTAACTTTAATCTTTATACGGAGGGACTTTTTACAGTATAAAGGTGTTTTTCCGTGCTCCCACAAACAGTTTGTGGGTCGACTGTGACTCGAAAAGTGTGTTTCCGCACCCTTTTGTGTGGCCCTCAAGTGTGTTTCGGCGACCAACAAGATTTTCGTGGCTCGCTTTGTGGCTCAAATTCGACAAACAACTGGCTAGGTGATTGTCGATTTTGTGGCTCGATTCTGGCGGGAAATTCAAATAAGCAGTAAAATAGTGTCTAAATAATAAATCTAACTACTTTTTCAAGCATAGAGACTTAAAACTGAGGATACTTTATGCACAGAATGGCAAGGAAATAAGCCTCGATTTCTATTTATTGAGATATTACATGAATTTTTATTTTTAATTTCCGATATTTGAAATTACCGCCAAAGAAATAGACAAAATAGACAAAAAAAATTGTTATGTTCCCGTGATGATGGCGTAGCAACACTGTAAAAAGTTTCTCCGAAAAAGGATGCACTATTCACTACTGGGATTAATCTTATCTCTATTCGGATAAAATTAATCCGAATCAGGGGTAATCTTATCTCAATAAAGACAAGAGTACTCCCAGTAGCAAATACGACTGTGGCTCGAAAAGTGTGTTTCCGCACCCTTTTGTGCGGCCCACAAGTGTGTTTCCGCGGCCAACAAGATTTTCGTGGCTCGCTTTGTGGCTCGATTCTGCCGGGAAATTCAAATAAGCAGCAAAATAGTGTCTAAACAATAAATCTAACTACTTTTTCAAGCATATAGACTGAAAACTGAGGATACTTTATGTACAGAATGGTAAGGAAATAAGCCTGGAGTTCTATTTATTGAGATTTTACATGCATTTTATTTTTATTTTCCGATATTTGAAATTACCGCCAAAGAAATAGACAAAACGGCGTTTCCGTGAGTTTCAACTAGTGGCTCGACTGTGTGGCACACAATCGTGTTTCTGCGAAAAACACTCAGAAGTGTGGGGCCCACAATTGTGTCGCGGGAAAAGGCCTTAAATGGTTAAGCCGTGTCTTCATGTGACAGTTTGTATATGTACCAATTTGATCTAGAAATTAACTTTACGAAGAGAAATATAGAAAATTCGCCCTGGTTGGCCTGCAGAGAGAATGCAGTCTACCCGACGAATACGGAAAGGGCCATAGAAAGAGTAATTTAATACTATGAGGTATAGGACTTTCGACTTTGATACTGAATTATCGTCGTTTGGTAACTGTGATAAAAGTTATTCTCACTCTTTCTTGATTGTTGAAAGTTTCATCGGAAATGAGAGATTAAGCCGCGTTCGATTTAGCCTTGTCCCGGTCCTGTCAGCCAAATGCCGTTTTATTTAACTGCCTTGTCCGCTTAATGCCGTTTTATTTGTCCTGTCAGCTGACAATTGTCAGTGCCCTGTCAGACAGGACGCCGTGAATGATGACATGCTCTCGGAGCAAGTTTCGGTCCTGTCTCGGGTAGATTTCTCGACCGCGTTTTATTTGCGATGCTTGTCCGTTGAGTCATTCACCTGACAGGGGTAAATAAAACGGGTTTAGACCGTGACAAGGCATTAACAAGAAGACAGGACCGAGACAAGAGTTGTGTTTTTGCTAATACCATGGTATCTGTTACCACGGTAACTGGATCTGCAATTAGTCGTTTTTGCGGTTATCGTGGTATCTGATACACAGTGCTCTGCAAAAACGACTATTGCCGAAATTGCACGTTTCGAAGTCATCCCAAAAGAAAAACAGATATACAGTTACATCACTAAGTGCTAAACTTCTTTCTCACCAATCTGGCAAAATTTGATGAAAGTGAGATGACTTTTCAGATACCACGACCAGTTACCACGGTCGGACCGTAGTATCTGAATATCTGATACCACGATAACTGGCCAGATACCACGATAACTGCAAAAACGCCTTTTGACCGTGGTATCAGATACCACGATAACTGCAAAAACGACTTTAGACTGTGGTAACAGATACCATGGTATCAGCAAAAACGCAACTAAGGAGAACTCAAATCGAACGCAGCTTTAACTACTTCGAACTTTTGCCACAAAAATGAATCTTACTTTCTATTGGTTGCTTTTTGCACGACGCGGAAATAACGGGCCAATAGTATGTGAGACTTGAGAAGCCTTCAAGCTCTTTTTTCAAAGGAAACTTTTTTGCAAAATGTTGTTGCACAAACCAGAATCCTACTAACGTTTCCGACAGACTCGAGAGTACTTACTAAACGCATATAATTTAGTCTACATTTTGTACTCTATACCAGTTGTTAAAGGACCCCTCGCACTATTTACTGTTCAACTTTCAGTATTTGAAAATAACTGAATACTTTCAAACTAGGCTCTGCTTTCAACAAATATAAGAGGCGTAATCTCGCCGTTCCCCGCGGACTCCACTTGAGGAGTCCCCGCGTTTTTGTTTGTCCCGGGGACTCACTCCCCGTATTCTCGCGAGTCCCCACGGACGGGGAATGCTCCGATTATCATCACCATCATCAAAAAGGACTCCCTTTCAGATTCGGAGGGGAATCAATTTTTGCTGTTGTAGGTGCTATGTAAAATTAATTAAAAAGAATCAGAATAAACAAAACCAAAAATAAAGTGGATCTAGACTAATTTTTTCAGCTGCATATTCATTTTTCGAACAAAATCTTTTAGAAGCATTCCCCGTATTCTCGCTGTTTCTGTACGCGGAGTCCGCGTGGAGTGACTCCCTCTATTCTCGCCGTTCCCTTCGATTCCCCGAGGAGTCCTCGGGGAACGGCGAGAATACGCCTAGGGTTTGAAGCCAAGCTGACCATTCATTACGAAAGAAATAGAAAACCGCGATTTTCGTTTTTTTTTCCTGGTCAGCTAGTTATCCCTCTAAGATGATGTGCGAGGTATAATTATAATTTCGGATATTTCGGTTGCACTTCCGGCAAACCGTCCTCAGCGAAAAAAAACAAAACTAAATCATAAGATCCAACACAATACCAACAGAAAAACGATGCGGAACCAACAAGCCATAAAACGACATGTAGGCTACCTAAAACCAGAACAGTTTTTTTCTGCTTTCAACAAATTACCCACGGCTTTGGTTGTTTTAAGCCTTTTTCGGGACCCGTTAACTTATAGCGAAAACAGGGAAATAATTTACTTAACCGTTTTTTCTGATGGAAAAACTTTTCGCAGACAACCGTCGACAGCGTGATACGCATCAAAGATAGCAAAACACGGCATGTGAGAAAATGAGCAAGCGTTTGTTAGAGGGGTTGGAATGCATCGTATGAAATTCGGGTCTCCGGTTTAGAAATAGATGGAGTGATTATGGAAGTAGGTTGCGTTAGTATTATAGGTAAGACCGGTCCTTTAAATATGCACTTTAGCTGATGATGTAGAAATATCCGTTTTCGTCGGATAGAGTGCAATGTTTCAATCGTAGTTACGACCTTTCCCTGTGTGGAAAAGCGCGGCATTTCTTCTTTTTTTCCAGTTGTGGAATCGGGTCAGCTGGGTAGCACGATCCTTTACGCCTTCCAGTTGGTCTTTTTCTTAAGGGCGATTCTGGCGGTGTGGAAAGCCTCGCGAGCTTATGCACCACCTGCATTTGTGACGTCGGCTAATAATCAGAGCTTATGCGCCACCTGTGTTTGGGACTCCGGTTAAAACTCGCTTCGCTTTCCAGAGCTGTTCAAAGACTCGGCTAGTTTTTGTCAGTGACTTGGAAAGCGAATCTACTTCACGGGTGGAAAGTGATGACGGAAACCAAATTGTTGACAGTCGGATTATTAACATCCGCCCTTTGTAGTATTTTTTCATCAATTTGTTGCTGATTTTTCGTCACAATCTGCTTTTTTCGCCACTTTCATCAAGGTCCGTATGGGAAAGTTGACATTTTTTCCAACTTTTCCCTTCCGGAGGTTTTGTCTGGATTTCATGCATTTCATCGAAAACCCAGGCAGGAATTCCTTCCTGGAGGAGCGGAATTCAGCTAGAAGCTGTAAAGGTGCAACTAAGGCGCAACGACTTTCCGTTTGTTCGCAATGGTTGCGTTTTTGCAGATACCACGGTATCTGATACCACGGTCTAAAGTCATTTTGGCAGTTACCGTGGTATCTGGCCAGTTATCGTGGTATCTGATATTCAGATACCGCGGTCGGAACGTGATAACTGATCGTGGTATCTGAAAATTCATCCCAAGGAGTCTAGTTTGAATTGGTGTCGAATTGGTGGGAAAGAAGTAATGTCACTCTAAATGTAAGTGGATATCAGTATTTATTTTTGGATGATTTCTAAAAGCACAAATCCGGTAATTGTCGTTTTTGCAGAGCAACCGAATATCAGATACCACTCTAACTGCAAAAACGACTAATTTTAGATCCAGTTACCGCGGTAAGAGATTACCGTGGTATCATACCACGGTATCTGCAAAAACGCAATCAACACAAAAACAAAAAACGCAACATAAAATCCCGGTTTGGTATGTGCAAAATGCAACTCATGACTTTTCCGTTTGCTTGGCCGAAAGCGTATCCAAGAGACCGCCAGAATCGCCCTTTAGTTGTCGATACGGAGGCCTATGGCATAGTTAAGCTACAAATTCGAAACAGCGTCAAAGCTCATCAGTGGAAACTTCATTTTGGCAATTGAACACGGCCGCGCTCTATCCAAACTGCTATGTCATGCCGAGTCTACGCAGTGAAAATTCGTAGGCTAACTACTATACTGGGGCAAGATGTTCACTCCTTTTTATAAGAATATGCTTAGGCTAAACCACTGTTGGAATTTCATTGTTTGCATATTCTTGCATGTGTGTTTTTTTTTCTCGGTAATATACTCGCCAATTTTGAGGGTAGAAAAAAAAATAAAACAAAAGTACTATTCCCTTGATTCAAGTGGATCTATAACAAGTGCAGCCTGTCAGGTGTACACATGCTCCTTGAGCCCGAGCTGACTAGGAAACATAAATTCAAACAGTGGCTAAAAACGGATACATCAGCTAAGCCTTGGCAGCAATACTTCGGCCCTTCTTGGCAAGGGTCCTCGCCAGGCTGTTGAACGTCGGGGGCAACGTCGGGGACTAGAAGAAACGAACCTACTGTAAATAACTTAGAGCGTGTTCCACCCTTCTAACAATAGTTACTATTAGTTACTATTTCCGTTCCAACCTCACCAAAAGTTACGATGCTGACCGTTCCAAACTTCTCGAAATAATAACTTGTAACTAACGATAAGTATTTGCTTACCATGCTCGGGAGCGTAGTAAGCGTAGTAACTACGGATCTCTGTAACGTGATTGGTCGGATTCACCCGTGGCATGATATTCTGCTGGAAAATAGAAAAATTGTTCCAGCCTTGACGGCAAAAAGTCAGAATTCGTGACGTCATGCGTAGTAACTATGGTAAGTAGGATGGAACACCTCTTAAGCTTCTACGAATACAAGGTTTGAAGCCAAGCTGACAATTCATAACGAAAGGAATAGAAAACCGTGACTTTCGGTTTTTTTCACATATACACTTTTAATACGCACATTCTAATATTCGTTATTTAATTTGAATTTGTTATGTCGTTCAATCCGCATCGTTTTTCTGGTTTTTAGTTACATGTCGTTGTATGTTTTGTTGGTTTCGCATCGTTTTTCTGTTGGTATTGTGTTAAATCTTATGATTTAGTTTTGTTTTTTTCGCTGAGGACTGTTTGACGGAAGTGCAACCGAAATAACCGAATTTATATTTTTCCCTTGCACAACATCTTAGAGGGATAACTAGCTGATCAAGAAAAAAACACCGAAAATCACGGTTTTCAATTTGTTAAGCCAAACAACCATAAGTACTTTTAAAGAAAGATACCTATTACTTAAGTAGATTCTTTGAGAACACTTATATTATTTGGTCTCATTCGTTAGCGAATTCGGAAATTCACCGGTCTTTTCTCAAGTCCGTATCGGTTCTATTACATTCCGTCAGTCCATTTCATAATTTGGTCGCTAATCAAATTTATTTGGTTTTGATTCGTGACCGAATTCGACAATTCACCCAACTTTTGTTCAGTCCGCATAGATTTCGCCGCATTCGGTCCGTCCCTGCGTAAATTCGGTGATTTAACCTGTTTATTTGGTCTCATTGTTTACCGAATTGGGTAATTCGGTCGCATTCGGTCAGTCCGTTTCATAATTAAATTTGGCGAGATTCATTTGGTTCTGATTCGTTACCCAATACGGTAATTCACCGGATTTTTCTTTAGTCCGTTTCTACTACTAGACTTGCCGAATTCGGTGTTTTAGGTGGTTCTAACATGAGTTTTATTCCATTGCGAAATTTGGTTGTTATGCCGCTCTCGATCTGTTCCCTATTTTTTTAGTTAGTTTTTCGGTCTATTACGAATTCATTATTTGGTTCAACCTAGTTACTGAGTTCGGTAATTTAAGTGGCATTTATTTAGCTCTCGTTCTTCACCATTTACGGTAGCTTCAGCTGGTTGCTGTTCGTTTTTTTTACTTCTTGGGATTGTAGTACTTCAGGAATAACACGTCTCTTGACGTGAACACTAGCCTACTTTTATTTGCTGTAAATTCCGAACAAATGTAGAGCAGACCAGCCATGATTGGGACAAAAAGCGTTTGGCTTGCTATAATTCCAAAAGTTGTGAACTGATTTTCTTGTTGAGTATGGTAAATGGAAGTCTATTATATGCTCTCAGATTTTTTCCGATGTTGTATTGCTGCTAGTCTGAGAGTAGAACGAGAAATGACAAAGTCCTCCATTTTGTCATAATAATCAACTTGCCGTCTACCCCTGGGACATAATGGTGGGGTTCATTGGGGCACCATTACTTCAGATGCGGTAATGATTTAAACATGCTACAAAAATGTAAAAAAAGACATAAGGTTCAGAAAGGAGATAGGAATAAACAAAAAACATGAGATCTTAATTTTGGGGGATCTTAAGCCAAGACCAAGTGCTTCACCACTCGTTCTGTTCCACCCGAGCTCATGGGATCTCCCCATTTAAGCACAACAAATATTTCTTCTTCTGCAGATTCCTCATCTGTCCACACAAATTTGCGTGATTTTTTTTGTTTTGACTTTCTTAGCCAGTTAGACGACTAAAACAAAGTCCTTCCATGTTTTCTTGCTCCTCGGAAGACCTCCCACGTGAAGAGATTTGTCACTGCTTTCGTCGTTCAATATGAACTGGTCATAAGCATCAGTAAAACTGAGAAATGTGTCTTCCTTCTTTTTCATTGTTTTCGATTTTGTACTTTTGTCTTCTTCTGAATTTTGTCTTTTTATATTTATTTGCGATAAAAACTAAAAAAACGAAAATGGCTTTGTTTTACACCTTCAGGATGCTAAGAAGCATTCCATGCTGTTAAAAATAGGTTAAAGAAAATTAAAGTAAATTGATAATGTATAACTATCCTGTTTATGACCGGGATGATTGCGCATAGTGACAAAAGATACCGATTTGCATTGTGTCCCAGTATCCCTGTCTTCTTGTTTGAATACTGCTTGTCCCAATCATGACTGGTACATCTGTCCCAGTCATCACACTTTGACCTGAAGTTAAAGTGACCCGAATTTCTTATGACAGATGGCGGTCATATACAATATGGTGATATCTTAGAAGAAGCCTAATAATGGGGCTTCATTTTTTAGCTATTATTCGATCTTCTATCTTTAAAGTTCTCCGTTGAATTTACAAACAGGGTCGAAAAATTATTTCAAAAATATTTCTGGTACAAAATCGATCCAATAACGGCCGTAAATAGACTCAAATGTCCGCTGCTAGATGGCGATTCAGCACTGAATTAACTAGAATTTTTGCTCAAACTTCTCATCAGAAAAACCTCAATGTCCCATATGTAGACGTGTCCCGGAATCTTGGCTGGTCTCCCCTACTTTGTATCTACTTTACCCTGGGTCGCCCCTTTCATTTCGCCAGACAACTCTGGGTTTTAATAGGTAATCTTGGGACCGCAAAAAGGCACTTTAATCATCAGTGCTTCCGTAAAGTTTCGACTGCGGCGCATTTCGCAGTCTTCAGTAGTTCGACAATGGGTGCGTCATTTAGTTGGCGTTCGAGGCGTGGAAGTTTTGAGGACTTGAACCATGTTAAAAGCTAGAATTTGCATGGGAAGTAGTTAAATGTTGCCAGAAAAAAAGGCGAATTCAAAAAATTTCGCCTGCAGTGCCTTAATTAATCCTGGGTACAGCCGTTAGCCGCGTTGTCGCTATGCAGCAACGCCGTTTTTTGCCATTATTTCAAGTAACGTTGGCAAAACTGGAAAGGTCTTCTAAAGGCTAGTGACGGTGTTTAAATGAACAAAAAAAAAACAGAAGCGGAAGAGCGTGAAAACGCGCCAATTTTTTCTCTTTAGACTTGTTTGTATGTACTATACAACTTTTTACGTTGTAGCTTCATGAAGGCAACTCGCTGCGTTTTTAGATTATTTATTTTTAATAAATTCAGTAAGAATTTCCAGACTAAAACGCCAACGAAATGAAACACCGTCCTTCCAAATAGATAATACTACGAAATGCGCCGCAGGCGAAATTTTCTTGAAACGCTGATGAGCAGAGCCTCTTTTCTAGATCCAAAATAAAAGTTAGCTAATCTTTGGAATCACAGATCTTTCCGCCAAAAAAGTAGTGGCCATCTACAGCGAAGTAGGCACAAAGTATATTTGTTCTGAATTTACTGCAAAAGAAGTAGTTGCAAATGAGCCCGATTAATCGACGAATTTTTTTATTTTCAGTCTCCGTCCGGCAAAACTTTGCCGTCATTTGATTAGAAAAATCTCGGTTTGCGGACGAGACATCAGCTTTCGGGATTAGCCCGAAAAAAAAGTTTACGGAATTTGATCTGTTACATGTAATAAGATCCCGATCTGCCGGAGAGACTTAAGCTTACCGAGTGCGCCAGACAAATGTTTGCATAATTCGATTTCATCAGTACAAAAACAGCCCAATCTAGCCTACCGACAAGAATACCGACGCCCGATAAAAGCATTCAGGACTCGATTTCTTGTGTCTTTTGTCCGACAAAACAGTAAAGAACTGTATTTCTTCCGTGTAAATAGAACCCGATGTGCCGACGAAACTTAAATTTTAGGGATGCGCCCAATAAACGCTGACAGAATTTAGTTTCTTGCGTGAAAAAAAACGCGATGCGCCCACGAGAATACCGACGCCCGATAAAACCATACAGCATTTGATTTTTTCTGCGTGTTTTGCCCGACAAGACTGTACTTGATTTCTTACGTGTAAAACTAACCTGAGCCTCGTTTTTATTGCAATAGCGCTGCCGCATCGCTGCTGCAGCACTTCTTTGCTTTTGCGCAAAATGCGTTTTCGGATTCACTTTTGGTTGAAGCGGCAGCGCTGCAGCATCTTGCAGGGAAGCACGGACTTGGTCGATGAGCAAGTCCGTGATTCTCGAGAAGCGCTGCCGTCTTCCTAGGAAGCGCTGCAGTTCTCAGTATGTAGAAAGAATCAGTCCGGAATCGGCCGAGAAGTGGACCTGCAACATGCAACAAAAACGAGGCTCTGATGTGCCGACGAGCCTTGAACTTCTCGGGTGCGCCCGACAAATATTTGCAGAATTGATTTCTTACTTATAAATAAACCTATGTGCCGACGAGTCGACCGACGCCCGTCAAAAGTGTACAAAATTTATTTTCTTTTTGTGTTTGCCGGCGATCCGCGCCGACAATCTAGTGAACTTTCGCCGGGCTTCGCCCGACTAAAGTGCTTTCTCAAGACCTTTTGGGGGATCCCCCCCCCCATTGTGACGCCCCTGCTCAGATGATTAGCTAACTGGCCTTAATGTGTTTTCAAATTTTAGGAGTCTGGCGATGACAAAACCCAATTGCCTGTATATATTACATTTTTGGAATCCCAACGAAACCTTTGGTCTTGTTTCCAGATGCTGGCTACGCAAATCATCACTTATGTTCTCCACCAATTTGCGCCAGAGCAAAAGCGTTTGCGCATTTGAAGATAATGTTGAGAACCATCGATGAAGAGGATCGCTAATTAATGAAGAGCTATATTGCAAAACAAGAAAAATACCTGTACATGTTTGTATAGCAACGATAGATCTCGACTAGTTTCTGTCAATCCCCGTATGCGTCCCCTTCGCGCCGATTGTGCCGACGAATTTCCTTGTCAGACCGTGTTGGGAGGGTAGACCCCCTACCAGGGGCGTCGCAACTGCATTTTCGTTGGGGGGGGGGGATAGAGCCAAAAATTTTACCGAATCCTAGAAACTGATAATTCGAGCTTTATTTTCAGTTACTGAACAAAAAGGATTACTTACATAGAGTAACAATCCACCATTCACAAAGGGTCTTACCTAATACCAAGAATAAATAATCCCGTATATATTCTTGCTAATTCTCGGTACCAGCTAGTTTTACAAATCGCTCCCGAGACCGAAGCTTTGCCAGGTTTCTGTCGTTCGCTATGGATCCAGGTGCCAATTTCGGATACCAGCTAGTCCCGGACCCAAGTTGAAATCGGTTCAGGCCCACTCACAACATTCAATACTCGGTACCAGCAGGGACCCATAAATTTCCTGTAATGACTCTCCATTCAGGGGGCTTGTCATTTCCTATGCTTCAATGTTGCTATGTTGCCCGAGCCTCACCTAGTTTCCAAAAATTCCGCTTGGGTCGAATCGGCGTTCTTGCTCAGATAGACAAAATTTGTTGGGACTGTTCAGCATGCCACCAGGTACCTAAGCTAGGGCAAAAGATCCAGGATACTCTTCCATTACAGAGAAATATTCTTAGTTCACCAGAACAGCTGCGAACAATTTTGTATATCTGGATAGTCGGGTATTTTATCCCAGTGGGTATTTCTCGAACTATCTGACGCTCGGTCAAGAGCGCATCAGAAACCTCTTATTGACAAGCCCCCTGAATGGCGAGTTATTACAGGAAATTTATGGGTCCCTGGTACCAGCCAGTTCCGGAAATCGCTCTGGGGCCGAGAATTAGCTGGGTTTCTGCCGTCCGCAATTGATATTGGAGCCAGTTTCGGGTACCATCTAGTCTCGCACCCAAGTTGAAATCAGTTCAACTTTTCAGAGTACTAGCCAATCACATTACTTACGGGAATACGCAGGTATGTTCCGATTGGCTAATGCTGAACCACGTCAGACCGAAGAACAATGACCTAATAGTTTGTTCACACGGGGCTGAAACAACGGCCGATTCTCGATCAGCGGCTGATTTACGCGCGTAAATAGCGGTTGAAAAAAATCCCAAAATCAGCAGCTGATTTTCCAAATAGGCGCGTATTTTCATCGCGGTCACCCGTCGGGATAAACTAAATCCTTTGGAATGTGACCTTTGATGACTCTAGGGACAGTAAATAGACTGTAATTAGGGGAATTAGGTCAAACTTGAAGAATTTTAGGTGAATCCAGTTCAAATTCTGTCAGACCAATGTGAACATAATAAGATTTTTACACTAAGCATCCAAGGATTAACCAAATGATTTTGAAATAGAGGTAGAATAATTTTTAATTACAACAGCGTATGTTCTGTTTATGTCTAATATTTGTTTTTGTTGTTATTCTCTTAAAGAATAAAAATTTGAATAATTTTTCCATTCAATCTTCACTGAAAAGTGACAACATTACAAAACTAAAACAAAACTACATGATTACATTCTGTTCTCGTATTATTTATGTCTGTTACTAGTTATATTTTATGTTCTCATTTAAAATCTGAAATATTTAAATAAATTTATTAGCTTTTTAAGTTAAAAACTGCCGAGTCGAATGAAACCTGTCAATATACGATTTGTGACTTTTTCCTAGTCTAGAGACTACAGGTCAACTATATTTGACTTTGACAAACTCACAAGATGTTTTTATTAATTTATATATTTTGTTACAAACAAAAAGAATATTCGGAATTAGGTTTTTTCTTTTTAATTCTCAGGTCAACCCCGAACAGTTGATCCGTCGTCTGAACAGATCAGCCGCTGTTTACGCGCTTATTTCGGTCCCGTGTGAACAAGCTATAAATTCACTTTCGGTTTCAAGACAGCAAGGAGTGGACGAGGTACCGATTTCATCTTGGGTCCGGGACGAGCTGGTATCCGAAATTGGCACCTGGATCCATAGCGAACGGCAGAAACCTGGCAAAGCTTCGGTCGTACTAGCAAATCAGATTATTTTGAGGAATATTCTAATTGGCTAGTTTCGAACCAAGCCCAATAGATAACATCCCATCCAACCCATGCTGTCTTGAAAACTGAGAGTGAATTTAGGTCATTGTTATTCGGTCTGACGTGGATCAGCATTAGCCAATCAAATATTCCTCAGTATTCCCCCACGAGAAGTTCTTCCCCCTGAATACCTGCCTATTAGGCCAAGACCGGCACGAGCTGCTGCCCAGCCTGTTCCAAAGTTGCAGCCAGTACCCTATTCCCATGACCGATACAAACAAAGTTTTGTTCCTTCGTTCACTGACCTTTTTAACGGGCATTCCGAAACACCTCCATAATTTAATCGTATTTCTGTTTGTTGTTATTGAATTGTAGATATAATAATTGTTGATATTATCTAGTTTTTAGTTTGGTGTAAATTTGACCAGATTATCATTTTTATTTATAGATGTTTTGATTAGTTGACATGTTACGTATGATAAAAGGTTTTACTTAAAGTTTTATTGTGAGATATATGTACATTGACCAAATGAATAACATTAGTTATAGTTGTTGTTAATCGTTAAGTTATACATGACGGAAGAAATTCAATGTTCGGCTTCGTCCGTGAGTGAATTTTTGAAAATAAATCGAATTGAAGTAATCTAATTGGCTTACAAGTTACTATGATGAATTCTCTCACCAGCTGACCCTAGCCCTATCCTAACCTTTAAAGCCAGGCCTCACCTTCTTTCCCGATTACCAGACATCCATATCTTCCAGACATTCAAGACAACCTTTCCGGATACTATTAAACACTTAATTTCATGATAATTCAATACTGTGCATGTATCCGTTCTCAAACCTCTGGCTTTCCAACCAAAAATGTCTATCACCAGGGGCGCCACTAGCCTTTTACCTTGGGGAGGGGGGGATGTCCCGTTTGTGCCGACGGACTAAAAAATGAGCCGACAAAACACGCCGTTGCCGCTTCGCGGCAACGGTGTACATTTCCCGCCAGCACAGAATAAAACCGGCTAAAACTAACTTTAATGCATCCGTTGAGATTATTCCTTAGATGTAATTTCGAATATTAAAGTTCGCATATTTGGCTTTTCATTTTAACTTTCGCTAAAAAGCGAATCTTCCAACGACTGTACCAAGAACAAGCTAAACTAAGCGCCGCATGCGAAATTTTTTAGATCTGCCTTTTTTCCGGAAAAATTTAGCTGTACCTACCATACAAGCAGGGGCGTCCCGAGGGGGGGTGTGGGGGGGGGGGGGTGCTGCACCCCCCCCAGAAAGCCTCTGGTAAAAAAAAATCCGGTAAGTTTTGACTGGTGCGGCGAAACCGCGCCAGTTAAAATTTGTCAAATTCATCTGAACTTGATGATTTTTAGGGAATCTACCGGATTATTGCTCAGGGAACCTATCGGATTTTGCTCAAGGAATCTAAGTTAAATCTTTCACAAGGAATCTACCGGAACTTGTCTCAGGAAATCAATCGGAATTCACTCCTCGGAATCTACGAAATTCGGCTCGGGGAGTCTACCGGAATTTGTGCGAAATCTTTCACAAGGAATCTACCGGAACTTGTCTCAGGGGATCTACCGGAATGTACCCGTCGGAATCTACGAAATTCGGCTCAGGGAATCTACCGAATTTTGCTCATGGAATATACGCTGAATCTTTCACAAGGAATCTACCAGAATTTGCCTCAGGGGATGTACCGGAATTCACCCCACGGATTATTCCAGAATTTGGCTCAGTGAATCTACCGGAATTTGTGCGATATCTTTCACAAGGAATCTACCGAAAGTTGTCTCAGGGAATCTACCGGAATTTACTCCTCGGAATCTACGAGATTCGGCTCAGGGAATCTACTCAGAGAATTTGTGGGAAATCTTTCACAAGGAATCTACCGGAATTTACCCCACAGAATCTACCGGAATTCGGCTGAATCTGAATCCAAAAAGCGCCGACAGCTTTCTCGACTCCTTTCCGGTGATACCGGTGAACCAAGAAGAGTTCAACAAGAGCTGTAAGCTCATATGGCACTTGCAACTGTACGTAGTAGGTAAGGGCTCTGTCATATTGAACGGGTCCCTAATATGCCTCCCAAGTTTCGTCACGAAAATCCCCAAAACTGACATCACCGGAACTCCGGGAAACTCCACTCCACACCCCCCCCACCCCCACACCCAAGGGTCCGGATCCAGTCCAATTGTGTAAACGATTTATCTGGGGCAGATGCTTGTTTGTTCCCAGCAAGTTTCACCCCGATCCCTCCATTCTAACCGTTTCTCGAGATTTCCGGTCTCCCCCCCCCGACTCCCCCATAGCTACCGAATCCGGTCTGGACTTCAAATGGGACATCAGAGATATGTCCTTTATTCAGTTATCAAGTTTCATTCCAATCCGATCACCCGTTCAAAAGTTACACACTACTCAATTTTTCAGATTCCCCCACCTTCACTCCCCCCAGATGATCGGATCAGGAAACTGAATAGTTTTTAGTTAGTTTGGTCGGGTCCCTGGTACGCCTGCCAAGTTTCATCGTCCTAGCACATCTGGAAGTACCCTTACTCGAAAAAGTGTGACAAACTGCCCTAAATTTCCCAGATTCCCCCGCCCTCCACTTCCCCGTAGATGGTTGGATCGGGAAACTGATCATTTCCAGGTTAGTTTGCTCCGGTTCCTGATACGCCTGCAAAGTTTCATCGTCCTAGCACATCTGGAAGTACCTTAACTCGAAAAAGTGTGACAAAAAAAACCGGACCGACCGACAGACAGAATTGCGATCGATATATGGCACTTGAACCAGAAGCTGCAAGTGCCATAAAAACGAACTAGCCTTGTTTCGACATGATGTAGAAAGTCGCCGGGATAGCCTAGAAGCAAACAAAAAAAGTATGAAGATATATTTGAGGTCTCTCGTCAACTGAAAGACGTGTGACATAACAGTATTCTAGACTTTCTTCAGAGATTGTCACTACGGAGAAATTCCGGTAAAACCTCGAAAAATTCCGGTAAAACCTCGAAAAATTCCGGTAAAATTCTGAAGCTGCACCCCCTCGACCAGGAAGGTATCGGGACGCCCCTGCATACAAGTTCTAGCTTTTAACACGTGTCAGACCCCGACGAATTTCAATCCTTAATCGCCAACTAAATGAAACACCGTCCTTCCAGATAAAGAATACTACAAAATGCGCCACAGGCGAAATTTTGTGGAAACTAACTGTAATGCATCAGTTGAGATTATTCCATTGGTATAATTTCTTGTATCAAAGTTCACAATTCAGCTTTTCATTTCCAATGAGCTTCCAACGACTGTAGCAAGACAAGTTAAACCAAGCGCCGCAAGCGAAATTTTTTAATCTGCCTTTTTTTCCCGGAAAAATTGAGCTGTAATACCATACAATTTCCGGCTTTTAACGTGTTTCAAACCTAAAACGAAAACTAAATGATACACCGTTCTTCAAATAGAGAATACAACAAAATGCGCCGCAAGCGAAATTTTTTAATCTGCCTTTTTTTCCGGAAAAATTGAGCTGTAATACCATACAATTTCCGGCTTTTAACGTGTTTCAAACCTAAAACGAAAACTAAATGATACACCGTTCTTCAAATAGAGAATACTACAAAATGCGCCGCAGGCGAAATTTTGTGTAAAACTAACTGTAATGCATCAGTGAGATTGTTCCTTTGAAGTAAATTCATATACATAGATCCACATATTCGGCTTTTCATTTCAACTTCCGCTAAAAAGCGAAGGTTCCAACGACTGCACCCAGAACAAGTTGAACTAAGCAAATTTGCCCCCGACAAATGTTTGCAGAATTTGATTTCTTACGTATAAAAAGACCTGATGTGCCGACAAGAATACCGACGCCCGACAACAGCATTCAGAATTCGATTTCTTCTGTTTTGCCCGAAAAGACTTCAAAGAACTTTATTTTTTACGTGTAAGCAGAACCCGATGTACCGACGACTCTTGAACTTTCGGCATGCGCCCGATAAAACTTTAGAGAATTTGATTTTTTACGTGTAAAAGAACCCGATGTGCCTCCAAGAATACCGACGCACAACAAAACCATCGCGCATTTGATTTTTTCTGTGTTTTGCTCGACTAGACTGTACAGAACTTGATTTCTTACTTATAAAAATAACCCCTTGTGCCGATGAGACTTGAAATTCCCGGGTGCCCGACAAAGTTTGCAGAATTTGATTTCTTACGTATAAGTAGAACCCGATGTGCCGACGAGTCGACCGACGCCCGACAAAAGCATACAAAATTTATTTCTTCTGGATTCCTTATGTAGGCTATAAAAGAACCAGATATGCCGACGAGAATACCGTGGCACGACAGAAGCATGCAGAATTCGATTTCTTCAGTGTTTTGCCCGACAAATGTTTGCACGATTTCATTTCTTGCGTATAAAAAAAACGATGTGCCGACGAGTCGACCGAAGCCCGACAAAAACATAAAAAATGTGTTTCTTCTGGATTCCTTATGTATAAAAAGAACCCGATGTGCCGACGAAAATACCGAGGCACGACAAAAGCATGCAGAATTCGAATTCTTCGTGTTTTGTACGACAAATGTTTGCAGGATTTCATTTCTTGCGTATGAAAAGAACCCGATGTGCTGACGAGTCGACCGACGCCTGACAAAAGCATACAATATTTATTTCTTCTGGATTCCTTATGCATAGAAAGAACCCGATGTGCCGACGAGAATACCGAGGCACGACAAAAGCATGCAGAATTCGATTTCTTCAGTGTTTTGCAAGACAAATGTTTGCAAGATTTCATTTCTTGCGTACAAAAAGAACTCGATGTGCCGACGAGTCGACCGAAGCCCGACAAAAACATAAAAATGTATTTCTTCTGGATTCCTTATGTATAAAAAGAACCCGATGTGCCGACGAGAATACCGAGGCACGACAAAATGTTTGCAGGATTTCATTTCTTGCGTATGAAAAGAACCCGATGTGCCGACGAGTCGACCGACGCCTGACAAAAGCATACAAAATTTTATTTCTTCTGTGTTTGCCGGCGCTTCGCGCCGACATACAAGTGAACTTTCACCGGGCTTCGCCCGACGAAAGTACTTTCTCAAGACCTTTAGGGGGCCCCCCCCCCTCCTTCCCTATAGTGACGCCCCTGTCTATCACTGCCTTTATTCCATCTCTATGATCATACCGCATAATGCTGTTGATCCATGGCTCTGGAAATATGAATTTCCAAGTAGGGAGTTTCCGCTTCAGGAAGTTTGAACAATTCCCTTGAAGGTACCCGGACACAATGGACAAAAGGTGTCCCAGGGTACCCAGGCGGGCAACTTTCCAGAAAGATTCATTTTTGTATCACTAGATGTCAACATAGGTAAACCACTGTGCACTGTTTTGTAGCCAAGAAAAAACTGCTACTGACTGCTGCTACTAGGAAACACCACAACTTGTTTCCCACTAGTTCGCTTTTCCAACTTGAGCGGTTTTGAGCCTCAAGAGGACCCTTGCCAAGAAGGGCCGAAATATACCTCCAATAAAATTCAGCTGACGTATACGTTTTGCACCATCAAATATGGTATAGTTATAAGTAAGTAAGTAAGTAATTAATTTATGACCCGCCATTTTGAAAAGGCGGAGTAAATGACGAAAATAAAGAAAATAAACAAAACACATATATACACACAGAAAAAGACACTTAATTTTTAATATTCGGTCAGGAAGCAGTGAACGACATCGTGTGCTGGTTTGGGCCTTGTTGTCCATGAGTTTGGAAAGTGATGACGAAACATCCAAAAGGGTAACACTTGCGTCTTGAATTTTGAATTTCTCCGTCAATGTATGGTTATGACATAATTTCGACAAGTAGACCAGGTGCTTTGCATATTTAAAATAAATGATCTCATCTTTTTAATCTCCTTCTTTCGCAGAACATGAGTGACGCCAGAACGAAATACTATAGAAGGAGCGCAGAAGGTGCTGTACAAATTACCCAAAGCTTTACGATTATAGCGCCCCCGGAATGTTATTACCACTTCAGGTTGATAATGCATCTTCACTCACATAGAGAGTCGTCGTAATACCAAGAACAAATAAGCACCAGAGCCTCCGTCTATCTCTCTATCTAAACTACGCTATGTGGAACATCACAATTCCTCCGGCGTTGAGCAGTGAATGAGTACTTTCAATCAATCAATCAATCAATTTATTTAATTCGTGATATTACACATCACATAATAAAATTACACTAACACATGAATTTTCTTACTAAATATATACAATCATTTTAGTCATTCGGTGGCTCGGGGCAATAGCACAGTCGACGGAAAAGTCGGTAAAAATGTCCAGAACGGCATTCTGCATTCTCACGAATTGCCTTTAAAAGTGGATTATCGGAAACTTCTAACCTTGCAACAAAACTAACTATCGCTTTCCGTCTCATAACATCAAAAGATTCAGTTTCATTATCTAAAAACATTTGACTAGCAGAGTAACGTCGATTATATGAAAGGAGATGACGGAATGCATTGTTAAAACAAACTTTTAGTTTACGCATCGTCGTCTCAAGATAGTTATCAAAAAGTGGGAGACAGTATAGTTGTGTACAATACGTCTTAAATAAAAGAGTTCTAACCGACACAGTACAAAATTCAAAATTACGAATTAAGTGGTTCGCACGCGCGCAAAGACCCCGATACTGACTCGAATCTGCTGAATCGTCATACAGGTCATCATCTAAAAAATAACCTAAGTACTTCACTTTGTGCACTCTCTTTAAAACAAAATCACCAAGTCGAATAGCCGGAAATATCAGGGATTCAAAATGTTTCGGGATAAAAATCATGTAATTGCACTTCGCAGAATTGAAAATAATGTCATGCGTCGCTGCATAATTTGCGCAAATCTTCAACAGGAGATTTAATGCGTTCGCCGACGGCGCCATTAGAACCATGTCGTCAGCGTAAGCGATCGAGTTCAAAAACACACCAGAGATGTTACAGCCTACACGGCTCTCAATTAATTGTTTGCAAAGGTCATCTAAAAACATTAAATAAAAGAGGAGAAATAATTCCCCCTTGTTTAATTCCGTTAGCAGCATGAAAAGGAGCGGATAACATGATAACATCGAAGGAACTGAGCGCTTCCTGAGGTTAGCGATGTAGTTCAGTTTTATTTCGTTCAAAATAAATGAACAAAACAATTTTCGACCCCTACAAAGCTCCACGGCCCGTTATATAGGGTTAATACCAAAATAATCAACAAATGAACGAGTCTCTTCACTACTACGATAAAATAAAGAAGGAACAATGGAAAAATTTGTCTTATTTTTACTTAGCGCTCCATCCTCAAAGTTCACCTCCAGGTCCCCGCCGATCTCCCACAATCACTAATTTTCAACAAATAAATAAGTAACTAAATAAAAAATAAAATATGGAACACAAAGCTAGATGTTTTGAGTAGGACAATACAAGAAAATTGGAAATCTTGACGTATGAGAAAGATTCCAGAGATGTTTGTGTTTACTGTTGCCATGGCCCGCGGGATGCTTGGCAATAAATCTATCATATATTTATCTCCACAGCTCGGCGGTTCAGCTTTTATTAATTCCTGGCAGACTGTTGGCCAACACCCAAGCAAGCTCTTGCTTTTAAATCTGATCCTGAACGTGCAATCTAGGTAGCGTTCCAGTGAAGTTATTCGAAGTTACGATTATAAGAGGAGGGACGAGCACCGTATTGTCGCAGTTATCACGCTCTTCGGACGAAAATAATAACAACGCGAACGTACGTTATCAGTCTTGCGGGAGTTCCTGCAGAACCGATAGTTATCATCACTTATGATGCTCGCGACCATCATAAGTAAATTGTCCATCAACAAATACATCTGAACATCCATAGATCCCAAGCTGTCTCCCTGTTTAAGAAGTTCCATCTCAATACTTCAACCGAATCCATACGGAGCACATCGCTCTCCCCTTCAGCCGAAGCCTCAATCTTCAAGGCAATCATATCCTTTTTGAGGACAGCAGACCTATTTGAGTCTATATAAGTAGCATGGCAACATTGCCCAGACGTGAAAAGGCAAAGTGGACAACTCCGATCCGATGCCACACTGAAAAGAAGAAGAAGAGAACGATCGTAACAGTCGTGGAACGAAAACAATAAGTAGGAGGGAATTTACTTATTACGGCCAGCTCTGGAACGGCAATCAGGGTTGCCACGTCAAAAATATTTAGAGACTGACTTTTGGCCCAAAACAGAGAGTGAAGTTATTTTCATAAAAAAATTCACTTTTGGTTGGTCCCCTCTTAATTTTACTTTCGTGAAAAAAACTTGAAATAGTCACTTCTGGTCGGAATCCCTGCTGCAAAAATGACACATTTGGTCATTTTCTGAAATTAGAGTGATTTTTATGTCCTACGTAGGACAAGAGTGACAAAAACAAAATAAAGTGACAATTCACACTATCGTGCGACATGTGGAAACCCTGACGGCAATAATAAAAATAATAGTAACTAATCATAAGTAGCTGGAACTCTACCCTAGCATATGCTTACAACATTCGGCTTCTTCTTCGGCACAGTAAAACGCCGAAGAAAATTTCCAAAGTAAAAGACGGAGCAAAAGGGATTCCGGAAAGAAGTGACTATTTCACGTTTTTTCGTGAAAATAAAATTAAGATGCGCCGATTTTGCAGAGGCGATTCCGACCAAAAGTTACCAAAAGGACACATTTGGACGTAATCTGAAATAGAGTGATTTTAATGTCCTACGTAGGACAAGAGTGACAAAAACAAAATAGAGTGACAATTCACACTATCGTGCGACATGTGGAAACTCTGACGGCAATAATAAAAAGAATAGTAACTAATAATAAGTAGCTGGAACGCTACCCTAGCATATGCTTACAACCTTCGGCTTCTTCTTCGGCGCAGTAAAACGCCGAAGAAAATTTCCAAAGTAAAAGACGATCGGTTGTCTGGACGCGCTGCAGAGCGGGTCAGCGCGCCTCCTGCACCAATTCTTCTTTGGGCAACGGCGAAGAGGGAAGTAGTCGGGCAGCAACTCAAAGCTCAGCAAATATCTATAGCTCAGCTCAGTTTTGTTCGGGTGTTCTTAGACAGGGTTGCCACATGTCGCACAATGGTGTGAATTGTCACTCTATTTTGATTTTGTCACTCTTTTCCTACGTAGGACATAAAAATCACTCTATTTCAGATTACGTCCAAATGTGTCCCTTTTGCAGCAGGGATTCCGGAAAGAAGTGACTATTTCACGTGTTTTCGTGAAAATAAAATTAAGATGCGCCGATTTTGCAGAGGCGATTCCGACCAAAAGTTACCATTTCACGTTTATTCCTAAACAAAAATTTCACTCCCAATTCACTCTCTCTTTTCGGCCAAAAGTCACTCTCTAAATATTTCTGACGTGGCAACCCTGTTCTTAGACGCTGCAAGAGGGAGGTTTTATTAGCTTATTTGTTCATGGTAATAAAAATAATAATTTATTTCTTTCCCACAATTCCAGAGGAAAAACAAGTGGAGTACAATAAAGAAAAAGAAAGGAAGAAAATACTAAAATAACTATAAATACAAAAACACTAGCACATAAACAGGGGGGTAAGGGGGTGGTGTGGTGAAAACCGAGAGTATGCTGATCCCGACAGCTGCCTGTGTAGCATCAGTAATTTCTCTGAAATATCTGGAACACCAAACTTACGAATAATTACTCTATTCCGATGCCAAGGGGGGAGGTAAAGAAGGAATTTACAGTAACGAAAATAACTTTTTCGGAGAGAAAGAAGGTCTTTCTTTTTAAGAAGAGGATAAAGTCCAGAAACGTAGAATATAGAATGGTCGCAAAAAGATGAATACAGCCGACCAAGAGCTCGTCTATTATACCGCCAACGGTTAACGACAATTTTCGAGTAACCAAATTGTATTTTTTCTTTACATCAAGGACAGTTTGTTGTCGAAGAGACGGTAGAGAATTAGTGACAGTGATGCCCAGCCACCTGAAAGAAGTAGCAAGGGGGATGGTAAAATGTTTACACACAAGGGACGACTGAGAAGAAGAACGATCGTTAAAAACCAAGAATTCACATTTTTCCACATTGAGAGACAGTCCAACAACTGAAAAGAGACTAGAAACTTTTGAAACCATTGAAGAAAGGCTTGTACGACTATTGCTAATCAGAAGCAAGTCGTCTGCATAAGCAAGATAAGAAACGTACAGCAAAAAATACCGTAATACCTACAGCAAAAAAAAACTCTTCTTTCATACTTCTTCCATCGCTTCACCTTTCAACAAGGCTTGTGTTAAGTTGGTGGAGACCTCAATATAGGGTATGTGAGTTTTCATATGCCTTTGCTTGCCTGTTGATCTACTAAATGATTTATCACATACTTCACAAGAATAAGGCTTTTCTCCAGTGTGTATACGCATGTGTTGCGTTTTGCTATAACGCTGACTGAACTTCATGTCACAAACATCACAAGAAAACGGCTTTTCTCCAGTGTGAGATAGCATATGTATCCGCTTTTTTCCAGAGCTAACAAATGATTTCCCACATACTTCACAAGAGTAAGGCTTTTCACCAGTATGTATACGCATGTGTTCCGTCCTGTGATAACGCTGGCCGAACTTCACGCCACAAACATCACATGAAAAGGGCTTTTCTCCAGTGTGGGATAGCACATGTATCCGCTTTTTTTCAGATGTAACAAATGATTTCCCACATACTTCACAAAAGTGTGGTTTTTCACCAATGTGCTTCTTCATGTGTCTTCGCTTGGAGTCAGAACTTGCAAAAACTTTCTCACATACGTCACAAGAGTGGGGTGTTTTTCCAGTGTGAGTTAACATGTGTCTTTGCTTCGAACCATGCTTAGTAAACGATTTCAGCTTTCTTTCAGTATGAGTTAGCATGTGTGTTTGCTTTGCTTCAGGTGTATCAAACGATTTCCCACATGTTACACACAAGTGGGGCTTTTCTTCAGTATGTTTCTTCATGTGTGCGTCCATCTCACCCGAGTTGATGCACTTTTTCTCGCAGACTTCACAAGTATAATTGTTCTCATCTGTAATTTCATTCGACTCCAAAAGGCTAGCATACTTGTCATCAGTGCTCTCCCTGTGATTGTGAGATTGCATGTGTTGAAAAGAATGAACTTCACGACTGTATAAGTTCCCTGATCTGGACCCCTGGCTTGAACTTTCTTGGCATTCATGTATTGTTGGTTTCAACTCGCACTCCGCAATAGGGTCACTTAGCTGCAGACTTTCATCTAAAAAAAAACGCAATATAAATAAATGGCTTACAGAATGGCTTCTTTTTCAACAGGATATATTAAAGGACACCGGAACAATGAAACCATACTTGAACACACCATGGAGAATGCATTTACAGACATGGCCACGGAGAGCATTTCAAAATAGGGATGTTCGTTTCTGGAGGTTTTCACATGCAAACTCCAAGACAAAAAGCGCAATTCATTCAAATCTTGTACAGCGCTGGCCGGATCGTATTGGAATTTCTTCTAGATATACGTTTGGGCTTAACTGGTTAAAAAATATTTCAGAAGAAGGGTTGATTGGAGGCATTTGTTCATTTCTAAAATTGTTCGGAGATGAGGACAGATGCAAAATGGAGCAAAAATCATAGCTTGGAAACACTGTTTCGTATTTGGACTGGGTTTTCTGCAGGCAATGTTAAGGGAAGTCATACAGATAGGGATGGTACTTGGTACTCTTGATTCAGGTGTCCTTTAAGCAATGTCTATTTCTTCTGAACAGATAGACCTGGGGCGGTCAGGCACTAGACATCAAACGGAAATCTGCATTCTTTCAAGAGAGACTGATGATGTCTTGACCCCAGTTTTTCTATTATCCGAATTCTAGCTTTTAATGATTTCCAGACTTTAGGGTAAATACCAAATCTGGAATTCGATCATTGGGATGTATGTCCCAATCTGTATATTTCTGCGGAAAAGCGGTGCGTAGTAGGCTACTCAACATTATTTGATTTTGTGAGAGAATTACTGTATTTTAGAAGAAAAATATAATGATTTAAAAAAAGAATCTGCAACATAAATTGGCTCTATAAATGGTGTAAGATGGTCTAGTAGACAGATGGCCGGAAATATGACTGCATCGGTAGACCTTATCGCCAATTGCAATATTCTCTATTCTGTGGAAAGGCTCGTCAATTAGGTGGTATTATAGACAATTTTAGGCTTGGGATATCAGAACCCTTACAGGCAGGGGTGGCCCGAAGAAGAGGTGAAGGGGGGTGATTCAGCCCCCCCCCCTGCCTTTTGCTAAGTCCTGTCAGTTGTTTATTTTGACCTCGCCGAGGTCCCGGACATTCATTTTAATAAAAAAAAAAATCCGATTCGTTTAAAAAAAAAAAAAAAATTTTGGCTCTGCCCAACTACAGTTTTAAACTCGTCTCTATCAGAGTCGTTTAAACCAGGTTTCATAACCCCGGACATGATTCATGGTGGCAGCAATTCGGCTACTTGTTCTACTCTCATTTGATTTGTATCTGCCTCACTTCGGTCTTTCAGATTTTAGCCTGTCAAAGGTCAAAATTACAATAAGGTTAGCTGTCAAAGTGAAGCCTGGCTGGATAACAAATAATATACCTTATAGACCAAAAGCGAGAGACAAGATGATGTGCATAGATTGTTGGTCAAACTTTGACTACAAGTGGAAAAAGAAGGCATGGAAGTTTTAAACATAATGGAAACGCCATCAGAATTCAAATGACAGGAGACCCGCGAAACAAGTGTGCCCAGAACAGTACAAAAATGTCAATTACAAAGCGAGGTTGAGGTGGGTACGACGCTTGAAAAGGACAAGGAAGATGTTAATGTACATCCGAAATTCGTTTCCCAGGACAGGAGGGGTTCTGCAGACGCTGGAATAGCTAATTGTAGTCGGGAGGTAAATTTTTGGCATCTATGCTAGTGTCAAAGCACATCTGAAAAGCCTTCGTAAAATTCCACAGTCTATCATTTGATAATATCAGGAAACTCATACAACTCGAAAATGATCTCTTTTATGTTTAAGTTATTCTGGAAGCGAACTTCTCGTTCTTCAATTGCTGTGTATAGCGTCTTCAGTCGCGTATTGAGACTCGGACCTTATTAAATGAGGCAGACGTAAACCTTTCAGATGTGCTTGAATATGCTGCATTGGGGAATGATATAGTGTTCCTATCGCGTGAACATCGAAAGTTTGTTTCGTCAACAAATCTGGGTTTGTTTTTACACAGAAGGAATGAGATTCTCCAAACCACTTAAAAGTTGCAGTTTTCGGATGTAATTCACTGTTTGTAATTCAGTTTGACGTACTTTTATTTTCGTCATGTAAGTACAATGTGTCGAATGGACAAATAAAACGGTACACTGTACTTTCATAATGAAACAAAAGTACATCAAAACTACAGTTAAACTACACCCGAAAAAAAAAACGCAACTTAAGTCTCGTCGGCGAAACGTCTTCTTCTTAAATATAAGAAGTCAAGTCCGAATCTGTAAACTCCTGTCGGGTAAAGACCAAAAGTTGGTTACGTCCGTAAGTCCGACTTTTTTTTCTTTTTTAAAAGTACTGGCAAACCTGCTTACCTCGTTTTGTTTCTGAATAAGCATGTTTTAACATGAAAATTACTTTTTTCGCTACTTATTCGTAACAGATTTACTTTGCTTTCACGGCCGTTATTTTGTAATTTCAATGAGTTCGCAAAAAGACGGTCTGCTCCTCGGCGTTTACGTTCGCTGTTAAATCCGGATATTTTTTTAAATGAACTAGCAAAATTTTTCCTCGAAAATCACTTTTTCTGTTATTAATTCTGAAACAAATCTAATTTGTGTCTACTTTCTCTTCTATGGCTACCTTTTTGCCACTTTTTGTAACTTTTTGCGATGGGAAGATTTTTGATTTCATAGTTATTCTTTCCTTTTCAATGGGACCGCAAAAAGACGATCTGCTTATCGCTGTTTCACAAAATTTTGCCTGTGGCGCATTGCATAGTATTCTCTATTTAGAAGAACTGTGTGTCATTTACTTGGCGATTAGGCTTGGAATTTTTTAGATTTGAAACACATTGGCTAGAGTACGGGAATTACTTAAATCTTGCCCGACAAAGGCAGATTAACAAAAATTTGTCTGCGCGCTTGCTTTAATTTGCCCAGGGTACAGGCGTTGAAAGCATACCTCTTTCGCGAAAGCTAAATGTAAAGCTGAGGTTATAAATGTAGGCTATGTATAAACAAATGTTGTTTACAAGAAGAATTTCAGCTGATGCATTGCAGCTAGTTTTACACCAGCTCTATTACTTGTTGGTGGGGAATTCGCGGCAACAGTTAATTTTTTGTCGGTGCGCGCGAGTCGTATATTGCGATCCAGGAGTCATTGAAATGAGGAGTCTCAACCCCCTGGCCTGAGTGCTTCGGACCACCCCTGCTTACAGGTTAGAACCTGTATGGGAGATAATGCTGAAGAAAGAGTAAAAAAAAGGCTTGCCTGCATTGCTGACTTTAATATGGCCTTGATATGGCTTTAAAATGGCTCTAATATGGCTTAATATGGCTTTAATTTGGCTTTAATATGGCTTAATATGGCTTTAATATGGATTTAATATGGAATTAATTAGTAGCTCACAGCAGCTAGAAGCTGCTGTCAGGGCTTTGCCCTCTCTGGTGTTTATGTTTCTGGAAATTCTTGGGTTTTGATCCATATTGAAAGCTCAAATTTGCATGGGATGCAGTTGAATTTTCAGAAAAAAAAAAAAATTTAGCCTTCAGCGCCTACTTTAATATTGTCTTGAATACAGTAGTCAGAAGCTACTGCTAGAATCATGCCCAGCAATGTATTGTACAGGTGAACAAAAAAATAAATGAAGCACTCAGCTGGAGACAATAGTTGCGTTTTTGCAGATACAATGGTATCTGATACCACGGTCTAAAGTCATATGGCAGTTATCGTGGTATCTCGCCAGTTAGCGTGGTATCTGATATTCAGATACTACGGTCCGACCGTGGTAACTGGTCGTGGTATCTAAAAAGGTCATCTCACTTTCATCAAATTTTGTCAGATTGGTAAGAAAGAAGTTTACCACTTAGTGATGTGACTGAATATCTGTTTTTCTTTTGGGATGACTTCGAAAAGCGCAATTTCGACAATTGTCGTTTTCACAGAGCAACCGTATATCAGATACCACAATAACTGCTACAACGACTAATTGCTGATCCAGTTACTGTGGTAAAAGATACCGTGGTATCTGCAAAAACACAACTAATAGCTACCTACAATAGACTAGAGGCCGCAAACCACAACTACCAAAAGTATAGGTACAGTAGAGGTCAGTCTACCACAAACCCCTGCTCCCCTATAACAACACTGGGTAGCCTACACTACGCCAAACCCAATTGAATATTGATGATATCATGATTTGAGCGAAGCTCAGAAATCAACCAATCAGAATTTACCTATAGTAGGGTAGGTCAGGATAAGAGTACCAACAGGTATTCAGCATTTGGCATAGGCGATCCAGCATTAGGCATAAGATATGGTAGATGTGGTAGATTGGTAGAGGTATGCTTGTTTGAACACCTCTATCATTTTTTTTCACACCTTGGCTTTGCTGTATAAACTGTAACTCTGTGGCAAATTCCTGGCTGGATGATTGTTAGTAGCATTTTGTCATAGCAAGTGGTTTAAATGACACTATTCTAAGTTGACAGTTGGTGTTAGTCAGAGGTAAACTTATTCACGGTCTGCTAAGATTGGACTGTCACTGAAGGAAACAAACAAACCATAATAGGCAAATTTTATATTAAAATAAAACATTGATTCGTATCCAAAATAGTCACATTCTATGCAAAGTTTGAATATTTTGGGCTGTATTCTCCTTCTTTCAAAGTTCCATGCATTCACAGATCGGCACCTAGCAATGGCACTGTCTAGGGAACCGGGAGCCGTACTTTATTTCCCATGGGCTGCGGAACCGGTAGTGATCACGGAAACCAAACCATACGAGCTGCGATTCCGGGATCTAACGTCATTGACTAACGGAATCTCGTATGTGCTGGCTCCCGTTCCGGTAGTAAGTGGAAATAGCTCACGGAAACTTCATCGCACCAGCTTCTCGTCCGGTAGTTTCACGGAATTGTGTACTCAGAAGCTAGGGAGCTGGAAGCTGATACCGGAAACTGTATAATTGGAGCTTGTGTTCCGGTAGTGTCTACGTGGAATATAGATCTCACGGAATAGTTTGGATGAGAGCTAGGATGCCGGGATTTTCACTGACTTAGAGAAAATAACATGGCAAAAAATTCACTACCAGAACCCATATATTGAGAGCTAAGGTACCGGTAGCAATAACTATTTGATTGAAAATGACCAGCTCACGGACACAGATGGCTATGGGCTAGGGTTCCGGTAGTGCAAGAAAAAAAAAATCAACTCACAGACTCATGTCAGTGCAGATTCCGCGAAAAATTAAAATTACAAACTCACGGACACGTGTCAATATATATGGACTTTGGGTCCGACCGTGAGTTAAAAATATTCACTTCCGGTTTCCTAGTCTGCACTGACATGGGTCCGTGAGTTCAATTTTTTTTATTTTTTACTACCGGAACCCTAGCCCATAGCCATCTGTGTCCGTAAGCTGGTCATTTTCAGTGAAATAATTGTTGCTACTGGTACCTTAGCTCTCAATATATGGATTTTGGTAGTGAATTTCTTACCACGTTATTTTCTCTAAGTCAGTGAAAATCCCGGCATCCTAGCTCTTATCCAAACTATTCCGTGAGTTCTATTTTCCACGTAGACACTACCGGAACACAAGCTCCAATTATACAGTTTCCGGTATCAACTGCCGGCTCCCTAGCTTCTGAGTACACAATTCCGTGAGACTACCCGACGAGAAGCTGGTGCAATGAAGTTTCCGTGAGCTATTTCCACTTACTACCGGAACGGGAGCCAGCACATACAAGTTTCTGTTAGCCAATGACGTCAGATCCCGGAATCGTAGCTCATATGGTTTGGTTTCCGTGAGCACTACCGGTTCCGTAGCCCGTAGGACAGAAAGTACGGCTCCCGATTCCCTAAACAGTGCCCCTAGCAATTCAGAACTGTCATAGTTGAATTTTCAGGTATTAGCGCATTGGACTCAAAGCTAACACATTAGCCTACCGTATCAACCGTTTCTAGTGCCTGGAACAGGATTTGGTACCCTACCGAATCTGTTTGTGTTGGATTCGGTGTTGAAATCGAATAAAATGCGGGAGCTGAAAACACTTGAAGCAACAGAACATGTGATCCATGCACACTCGATGTACTCCATAAGAAAAACTTGTGACAAACATAGGTTGAGAATCGTGAGCCTGAAAACACAACTCATGTTTTGGCGAATAGCTAATTTCCAAACTCAGTTTTCATGGATTTTTCTTTTTAGCAAGTTCAAACTGGCATTTTCTCATAGCAAGTGGATGAAATGACACTATTCTAAGTTAACAGTTGATGTTAGTCAGAGGTAAACTTATTCACGGTCTGCTAAGATTGGACTGTCACTGAAGGAAACAAACAAACCATGGATTTTTCTTTTTAGCATGTTCAAACTGGCAGATGGCTATTCTTGAATTTCTTTACTTTGCCTTCAGATCATCCAAACCAGCAAATGGAAAGAGAATTTTTAAAACTGAAAGAATTAAATTAATACAAAATTTTCAGTTTAATTTTATGAGAGAAAAGGTCTCTGGAACATTTACTTTCTCACTGATACAAACAAAGTTTGTTATTATCCCTTTCTATTTGACTGTGCAGGAAATAAAGCCTAAATATGAGAAAAATTGAGAAAGGAGTTCATGCATACATCAAATACATCTGTTAATCCAACAATCCGTAGTCACTACTGTCTTAGGACACTTAAGACTGACTGACTCTCTTGGTGCACAATCATTGCTCCTTATATACCAAGCTTTTTCTCTTTGTTTTATGTGTTGCCAAAAATCAGGCAAAATGGCACTGCATGTGAGGCAATGCTATTATTAGCGAAAAGGGACTCTGAGACTTCGAGGCAATGCGACTGTTTGAGCTCGAGCAGACAGGGATTTGCGCCAACAGTTGCTTTGTGAGAGTTGTGAGACACATCTGGAATTATTACATTCAAATAAGCATTTAATAGTTGTTGATATTGGACTTTGCAATTTTCATGAGCTTGTTGAGTCTAAAGCTAACTACCAGTTAGCCACAGTAGGTAATTAAGGGCCTACGAAAACACCTGGATAGGTATTTTGCATCTTCATCCTATCCTTTAGCCAAAAAATGCACTGTTCACATTAAAGTAGCTGTTCACATAAGCATACCTCTACTGTGCATCTACTGTACAAGATAAGGTTTGTATGACCAACACCAACTGCTGGCTAGGCTAGTATGAACATAAACTTGCCTGGTTGCTTTATAGTGTTGTTTTCATCCAATTCATCTGGTTCTTGCTTTATATATACTATACTACACTCTGCTTGATGCTCCAAGAGAATATTTTCGCATGAGAATCTTTCTAAGCAATAAGAACAAGCAGGCTTAGATTCCATTTTTTCTGTAAATGATCGCCGACAAGCATGTCCCTGTTTGGTTGAATAATTCGCGCCATGTTCCGAACAGTGAGCGTGTTCCACCCTCGTACCAATAGTAACTATTAGTTACTAAATCCGTTCCAACTTCACGAAAAGTTACTACACTGACCGTTCCAGCCTTCTCGAAATAGTAACTAAAGGCGGGCGTATTCTCGCCGTTCCCCGAGGACTCCACTTGAGGAGTCCCCGCGTTTTTGTTTGTCCCGGGGACTCACTCCCCGTATTCTCGCGAGTCCCCACGGACGGGGAATGCTCCAATTATCATCACCGTCATCAAAAAGGACTCCTTTTTCAAATTCGGAGGGGAATCAATTTTTGCTGTTGTAGGTGCTATAGGCGTATTCTCGCCGTTCCCCGAGGACTCCTCGGGGAATCGAAGGGAACAGCCAGAATAGAGGGAGTCACTCCACGCGGACTCCGCGTACAGAAACAGCGAGAACACGGGGAATGCTTCCAAAATGGATATTGTTCGGGAAAAAAATATGCAGTTGACGAAATTAGTCTGGATCCACTTTATTTTTGGCTTTGTTTAATTTGATTGTTTTTAATTAATTTTACATTGCACCAACACCAGCAAAAATTGACTCCCCTCTGAATCTGAAAGGGAGTCCTTTTTGATGGTGGTGATGATGATCTAAGCATTCCCCGTCCATGGGACTCGCAAGAATACGGGGAGTGAGTCCCCGGGACAAACAAAAACGCGGGGACTCCTCAAGTGGAGTCCTTGGGGAACGGCGAGAATACGCCTTATGTAAAATTAATTAAAAAGAATCAGAATAAACAAAACCAAAAAGAAAGTGGATCTAGACTAGTTTTTTCCGCTGCATATTAATTTTTCGAACAAAATCCATATTAGAAGCATTCCCTGTATTCTCGCAGTTTCTGTACGCGGAGTCCGCGTGGAGTGATTCCCTCTATTCTAGCCGTTCCCTTCGATTCCCCAAGGAGTCCTCGGGGAACGGCGAGAATACGCCTTAATAGTAACTATTTGCTTATCACGCTCGGGAGCATGGTAAGCGTAGTAACCACGTTTCTCTGTCACGTGATTGGTCGGATTCACCCGTTGCATGATATTCCGCTGGAAATAGAAAAATCGTTCCAGCCTTGACGACAAAAGGCAGAGTTTGTGACGTCATGCATGGTAACTACGGTAAGTAGGATGGAACACGGTCAGTGTTGCCAGATGCTTGACAAAAGATATCGCAGCAAGAGAAGAATACGCCCATCATAAAATTCCTCTCGGATTAGTTCATTTTTGACCGCTAGGTGCGCTATCGGAAAGAAAATAAGGACACATTACTTCTTTGCTTACGTTTATCCAGGTTTGTTTTGCTATTTTTAATTCCTCTTAGGCCTAACCATGTTTAAAACTGTTTTAAATGCCTCTTCCCTTCTTTTTGCTTTACCCAACTCTGTTCTGTCAAGCGTCATCAAGTTGTCATTTCTGGCTTCCGACTTCAGATCAGCGGCTGATTTACGCGCGTAAATAGCGGTTGAAAAAAATCCAAAAATCAGCCGCTGATTCTTCAAAGAGGCGCTTATTTTCATTGCGGCACCGATCGGGATAAACTAAATCCTCTGCATTGTGACCTTTGATGACTCTTGGGACAGTATACAGACTGTAATTAGGAGAATTAGGTCAAACTTGGCGAATTTTATGTCAATCCAGTTCAGATTCTGTCAGACCAATGTGAAAATAACATGATCTTTCCACTAAGCCTCCCAGGATTACTAAATGATTCCGAAAAAAAGGTAGAATAATTGTCTAATTACAACAATCTATGTCCTGTTTGTGTCTAATATTTATTTTCGTTGTTTTTCTTTAAAAAAAAGAATAATTTGAATAACTTTTCCATTCAATCTTCAGTGAAAAGTGACTGAACAACACAAATGATTGCATTCTGTTCTCATATTGTTTAAATTTATTAATAATTATGTTCTCATTTAAAAACAAAAATATTTAATGAATTTTATTTGCTATTTAACTTAAAATTGCCGAGTCGCCTAAAATCTGGCATTATTTACTTTTGTGACTTTTTCCTAGTCAAAAGACTACAAGTCAACTATATTTGATTTCGAATAACTCACAAGATGTGTTGTTAATTTTATATATTTTGTTACAAAGAAAAAGAATATTCGGAGTTAGGCTTTTCTTTTTAATTCTCCCGTCAACCCCAAATAGTTGATCCGTCGTCTGAACAGATCAGCCGCTGTTTACGCGCTTATTTCGGTCCCGTGTGAACAAGCTATCAGTGCTGAGTGCTGGCTGACTTTTCAACGGGGCTAATGCGCGACTCGATATGAAGCGAAAGCCTAATCGCTTATTCACCCGTCAGATAACTTATCCCCCCATCTCACGTGTGATTGTTATTGTCCCTCTGGCGCCTCTGGCGGCAATTCGTCATCGGATTTATGAAGGACGTATGTTGTCGACAAGTCGAAAAAAAAACTGAGTTGGCGAAAAGCGCTGAAATTCTTCTTGAAAATAGTAAATTTTTCTCAAAATATTAAAACGAAAAGACATTTCTGATATTTTAATTTGATGTATGTTGTTCGAGTTACTTATGAGTTACGACTTTTTGAGTAAAAGCAATCGATTTTTTATCATCAAAACAATCATTTGTTTTAAAAACGGTCGCTACAAATGACCAAGCAGTCGATAAATACCTCCCCCTCTTCCCCCGTACATTTTTCGAATGGATGCACCGTCAAATATTATTCGCAGTCAGCTTGGGCTGAAGTAATATCTATTTTTGGATAGAAATGCATCTGGTTCTGTGATGTGCAAAACAAGACAAAAGCTAATCAGCTTTTGTGAGAAAAAATATTAAGGCTAACGAGATTTTTTTGTTTCTCAAGACGATTTAAAAAATGTTTTTTTCTCAAAACGACTAATAAACATTTTTTTGTGTAAAGACGTTCCAGATATGCATGAAACTGACAAGCCCAACTGCTTACTAGCGAACACACTCTCGTGTCCAAATATCGCGCTCGCTGGCTTTCAAGACATATAGCAATAGAGAGGGTCAAGACATTTTGAACCAGCAAGCATCAATTATCAGTGCTGTATCACTGTGTAACCCTTACAATTCCTAATCTGAGGCGTATTCTCGCCGTTCCTCGAGGACTCCTCGGGGAATCGAAGGGAACGGCGAGAATAGAGGGAGTCACTCCACGCGGACTCCGCGTGCAGAAACAGCGAGAATACGGGGAATGCTTCTAAAATGGATTTTGTTCGAAAAATGAATATGCAGCTAAAAAAAGTAGTCTAGAGGCGTATTCTCGCCGTTCCCCGAGGACTCCACTTGAGGAGTCCCCGCGTTTTTGTTTGTCCCGGGGACTCACTCCCCGTATTCTCGCGAGTCCCCACGGACGGGGAATGCTCCGATTATCATCACCATCATCAAAAAGGACTCCCTTTCAAATTCGGAGGTGAATCAATTTTTGCTGTTGTAGGTGCTATGTAAAATTAATTAAAAAGAATCAGAATAAACAAAACCAAAAATAAAGTGGATCTAGACTAATTTTTTCAGCTGCATATTCATTTTTCGAACAAAATCCATTTTATAGGCATTCCCCGTATTCTCGCTGTTTCTGTACGCGGAGTCCGCGTGGAGTGACTCCCTCTATTCTCGCCGTTCCCTTCGATTCCCCGAGGAGTCCTCGGGGAACGGCGAGAATAGGCCTTAGGGTGCATAACAAAAATCTCCAGAGTTTAGTAAGCTTAGCCTTTTCTTGGTCGAATGGCAACACTCTCGGAGTTTGAAAATCTGACTCTTGTTTCCTGATTCACAACAGAAGCGTGGTCATGGAAAATCGTGAAAAGTCGCAGAAGGTCAGGGAAATTAATGAAAAAGTTCAGTCTATACCTCTGCATCATTTTTTTTTACTGGAAGTTTCTTTTTCGTTGGTTCTCTGCCCTCTAGTTTGCTGCTTTTCTTATTAAAAAAAAAGTTCATACATTCATAATTCTCTGATTGAATATGAATGATTGAATTGTGAAATGGACCTACCGAATGCGACAGGACAGATACGGAACAGTCCGCTGAATTTACCGAATTCGCTAACGAGTGTGACCAAATAAACAGGTTAAATCACCGGATTTACAAACCGACAGACCGAATGCGGGGAAATCCATGCGGAGTGAACAAAAGTTGGATGAATTAGCAAATTTGATAAAGAAAGGGGAAGCTACAAACACGTTAAATTATCCAATCTCGAAACGCGGGGACAAACGATTTTGTGAAAAGGGCATCCGTTGTGACCGAATGCCTAAAACATAGGGGGGAGCGCCGCACCCCCCCCCTCGGGACGCCCCTGCAGTTGGTACCACTGCCGTAGAACACTCATTGTTTTGTTCGAACCGGAAGACCAAGGTTAGACGGCCAGCAGAGTTTCTAAATTCGGACACGGGATGGATGTGGCTTTGTGTATCACTTGGCAAAAGGGTTGGGTTTTCGCTGGAATTTGGTCGGGAATTGGAAGCCAACGGACAGATTTCTTGGCTGGAGATATTGGCATCGCTTGGAATTACTCCCAGGTGTGTCGATCGACTGTGCTTCAATTTCTAGTTCGGGTGAGGATGAGTTGGACGAATCCTAAGAACAAGCACATAAGAAGCTTTCAACACCATACTTTTTGCAACACCTTTTCTTGGATTCTAAGACGTTTCTAAGAAAAAATTTAAGTTTAAAAAAAAGAAATACACAATTCAATAGACGATAAAATGAGCATTCACAATATGTATAGTTTGTTTGATTTAGCGTGATGTGGTTTTGCTAAGAAAATAATTTGCCTTTATATGCTAAAAAGTCGGTGATCTACATCAGTGTGGAGTGGTGCGGTATGACTTTCGTTATCAGCACTTAAAGTTAGTCCAGAAAAGTTCTTCAAGCCTTCTGCAGGTCTCGAGCTACCCCCCTTGAACGAGATAGGTGCCTGAACCCTGGACTATAAGGCATATGGCGAATGGCTGGCACTGTTTTAGTATCTCTTCTCTGAAATTGCTCGATGGCGATAATTTCCTTGTTGTAGAAGTGCCTTGCTGTTGTGTTGCCATGTTCGATGAGTGGACGAGCTAGGGCCTTATATAACATAAGAAACAGGGAGTTGTCCTTGAATGTAAATGTCCTTCGAGATATAAGCTATGTAGTAACGGTTCGCGGATACAAGACTTTAGAAGTACAGTACTGCCGTCACAAGCAGTCCTGATGTGACTCAACTGATTGTAATGATTGAACTAAAATGAGGAAGATAGCAGATCACCTATAGATCATCAGTTTTAGATATGGTATCCCCGCTAACAAGAAATGATAAAAAATGAGGCCTATCAATCGCTTCTGAACTATCTGTGATTCGGTCTCCTTCAGTGTGTTTCTGTGTCAGCAAGTTTTTCTGCCTTTTGGTGAGGCAGAACTTAACACTCCTAGGCTTTCAACAGCGTATCCCTTATATAGGGATGCTCCTTGTTTCCTCCTTCTGTGACAATGGTCCGAGTGTTCATTTGTCCCTTTTTGCTTTTTATGAGGTTTGAAGCCAAGCTGACCATGCATTTTAAATGACTGAACGACATGCAGATAAAATAACGAAAATTAAAATGTGCGTGTTCAAAGTGTATATGTACAAATCTGTGATTATTTGAAATTCTTAATTCTGTGTATATTTACTATTTACCATCCGTCTGGGAAAGCGCAGAAGCTTTCACCCAGAAAACGGCCCACTCCAAAAATCCATCTGGATTTTCCATGTCATTCAGTCCGCATCGTTCTTCTGGTTTTTTTTTTATTACATTTCGTCTTATTATTTGTTGGTTCTACACCGTTTTCCTGTTGTTATTGTGATGGATTTTATGATTTAGTCTTGCTTTTTTTCGCTGAGGACGGTTTGCCGGAAGTGCAACCGAAATCTCCGAATTTTTATTTATCCCTCGCACATCATCTTGGAGGGGTAACTAGCTGATCAAGAAGAAACCCCGAAAACCTCTTTTTCTATTTTATTTTTGCTTTTTGGTTTTCATTTGTAAAACTATTGAGGCTCTGCAAAAACAGATTATTAACTGTCAGTGTTGGTAATCGTCCGATTCCGCTTCTCACCCTATTTTACTATTCTGCGCAGTTCCCATTTAAAACGCCATCTAGCAGTGTTAGGTAAAGCTAATAGTAACGCATCCTGGCGTCACCAGTTCAGCTGTTTGACAGCCTTCAACCAGATTAATGGCTTGAAATATCTGAAGTGGATTTGCAGTAACTTTAACGTAAACCTTTTCGGACTATTATATTAGTTTTATAATTATGATATGTATTGATAATTTATAAATTATAAATGAAGTATTCATTCATCAAGTAAAAGATTCATTATTTATAGGGCTCCTCAAGTCCTGACTACACTTGCACCTGACTCTACATCTGTACATAGTCGTTGTCGTCACAGTAAACGTTATTTAACGTTGGACTGGAGGAATTGGCTTGCAGAGAGGGTTTTCCCAACAAGTAGCCCATAACGAAATTGCAATCGGCTGGCGTATTTTTGTTAGAATGAGACCTCACTATTCAGAGATACGAACCACAATAAGACCAAGAGCGTGTTCCGCCCTTCTATCAATAATAACTAGTTACTATTTTTGTTCCGACCTCGTAAAAAGTTACTACGCTGACGGTTCCAACCTCTCGAAATAATAACTGATCGTAACTACTTGCTTACCATGCTCGTAAGCGTGATAACTACGAATCTATGTACCTTGATTAACTTGGCCTAAACTGGCTGAAGTGATGAATGAATTCCCAGTAAAGAAACTCCTGCCAAGTATTTGGACCTTGAATACACTGTGAAATGCTGTTCGCAGCCTTGTCATAAATTCCAGTACTTTCTTTACTATTGCATCATAAATAGACCCTGAATGACCAGTTGAAATATCAATAATCATATTGTTTATGGTGCAGATGCCCAGCAAAACCACGGAATGTGTACATTTTCTGTCCGTTTGCGAACTGTTCAGCAGCTGCACATATAACAGGTATATAGCAATCTTCGACTGACACAAGTACATAAGGGAATCGAAATACGCCCTGAAAGCTAGAGCTGATTTCTTAGAGATTAAACCTGCGGTAAACTTGTCTGCAAAACGAATAAGTATGCTACAGTTAAAAAACCGTGGACCTAGCAACACCACATCTGTTACCTACGTATCTCACTGAAATATTGGCAACAAGATACCATATAGTTATCTTTAGGTTTTTGTGAAAAATTATTAGTGGATTGTAAGAGTTAGTTCTTTTGAGTTCTTGTTTGTCTTGTAGAAGAAAAGAACAGCACAATTCATAGGTTTCCTCCCCAAGACGAAAATGCACCTTAAAGCGAGTGTCGCTCATTGATTCAACTGTCTCCTCACAGTAGTTTTCCATTTTGGATGAACAGCCCTCACTCGTTTTTTGCAGTAAAAGAGACGGTGTCCTTGTTGACACCTCTATGCCATCTGCAGCAAAATCAGAGAGCATGCTTTTGTTACAAAAAATAAAAAGGTATCCCAGATATTCTGAAACTGAGAAAATCACAGTTTGGAGAAGCCTGAATTTTCACATGCTTGCCATCGATAGCACCTACGCAATGGCGGAAGTTCCACTTTACTGCAAATTCGTTGGCAACTTTCTTCCAGTCAGAATGATTTCTGGGAAAACAATGGTATTTTGTGGACAGGACACCATACAAAGCATCCATAGTACTCCACACGATTTTATTCACTGTTGATCTTCCAAGGTAATGTAGGTAGGTTTGTACTCTCTGGGTACTACCGGCAACTAGAAAACATGGTTCCACGTCCAGTCTTTCCTTTGCCGAAACTGCCATTCTGAAATTTGTGTCTTTTTTTAAAATGAGTGGCCCTACAAGACTCAAAAGATGATGAAACTGCTTTGGAGACTATCTGAAGTAGTCGTAGAGCCAATCAGGGTCTGTTTCTCGCAGGTCCTTAGCCATCACATTTGACGCACCACTTTGAGATGTCGCAATTCCAGGAAATCCCTGACCCATACCTTCCTTTTCTTGGAAACAGTCATGGACTCAGTTGCTGCATTTTTACTCTTTTCTTTTTTTAAGTAAACATAAAAATAGTAATGCTTCATTGTCGTTCATGACCGACTACAAGATTAATCTTGGCAGAATCCTCTAGTCAGTAAAAATAATTGGGCTCTTGGACCTTAGCTTTACGCAGGTTAAGAAGCTCTGACTTTTCCTTACTGTCTGCCTTTCTGGTTCCTTTCCTAGGCTTTCCTTTTGGAAATGTGTTGTCGGTCAGATCTCGCTGAATGACATGTTCATATTTTGATCAAGTGCATCCTCTTCCACGAGAGAAGAGGCTTTGAATGCTTTCACTAAACACAGATGACGACTCATGAGCAGGTAGTTCCGCATTGGCATTGCCTACGTCCTCGAATCTAAACCGTCACCACCAGCTACATCCAAAGGTCTGTCTGCCATCTATCAGATTTGGAATTCGTGTTCTTTTTGAAAGGATGTCTTCCAGTGCAGCGATTGCCACTGACGATGTTGTCTGTGGCGAAAGCTTTTGGGGTAAGTTTTGCTGAGAAGTTCACGAATGCTGTACATCGAAATGGTCTTGCATTTATGGACTCATGAACGATGTTGCCTCCCTATTGCTCCTATGCTTTCAGGGACTATCCTATGTCTCACTAATGTTTTCCTATGGTGTACTAATAGTCCGATCAAGTGGCTGGAGCTTATGGGTTATGTGAGTCTGGACAGTTAAATGGGCGATGCCACTGACTTTGGCCAAACTGATCAGCTCGATCGTTTAGTGATTGTCTTAAACAAGAAGTTCCAGGATTGGAGCGAAGGTCTGATGAAGTGTTGCTAGCATGTAATGAAAAGAACTATCCTCATCCAACTTGAGGCGTTGGTCGGATGTTCCTTGAATCTCTAAAATGTCAATGGTTACCATATGGTCACATCAGCAGTCTACAGGCAGTGCTATTGAAGGTCAAAGTTTGTAAAACAGTTGGGGGATTTAATATGTTACTGGGCCACCCGTCAACGAATTTGGTTATTTCGAACTTATGAATAGGCCGCCTCTATTCCATCGCATTTGTAATTTGCATTTTGAACACGTGACCCGACTGGTTCCATCCCCGGGACGTCTGATTAAATCTAACGGATTCTAAGAGCATACCACCTCGCAATGTTGAGGTATTTTGCATCACTAACAAAGATATTCGGTCTACTACTGTTAGGACTAACCTGTGCATGTCGAGAAACACATCGGCTAGGTCTAATCCCCTTGATTTATTATAATCACGGACACATTCGATGTAGTTCTGTGTTGGGCCATCCCCGCTGAAATTTCACTGAAACCTTTCCCTGTATATATTTCTATGTTATGAACCATTCCGCTGATGGCAGCCCTTGTGAATACCGTTACCCCTATGAGTGGGACCTATCTTTTTAAATATAGGCCAAATCAAGTCCGTCCTTTGAACGGTATCTTCTGTTACTCAACACTTTGGATGTCTTCGGGGGACATTTTTGTTTTATGTTTTCCCTGAACTCGTTGTAAAGACTAATTATCTTGAACAGCTCACCATGTCCTACCTTCATTGTCGGTATCATTAAGGTATCATTAGAAACGTGAAAGAAAAACTCAAGGGATTAATCTATCCCTGCTCATCGTATTATCTTCTGGAACATAACGTATCCCGTTCACCCTTTACATCCTTATTGCCAGAAGTTTGAGAATACTCATAATATTTGCAGCCATCCGAGGGAAAGTTTAGAAAAGATTTGTCTTTCTTATGATATCAGACAGGTTTGTTTGGTCCACTATGTTTGCAAGAATAACTGTTGTCATGAACAGTTGGAAAATATCAACAAGTTGCTGTGTCGCATAGTGGTGTGGTATGGCACCCTTTCATGCAATATCTCAAGGTTCAGGCTCTCTTTTTATCCACTTATAGTTTTTGTCTCTTTTTCTATCTTCTTTTTTGCTTCTGGATTTGCTTTGAGCTGAGGTGCATTACGTTGCGTCACTGAATCTACCTCTGCCTGAGAGGTCTAGCTTTTTTTTTTTTAGCTATTCGAGACTAGCTCTCTGTCTAAGGCATTGTAACTGGTGTCATGTTCATTGCAAGTGAGATTGCCACATATGCTGCCGATTTGGTGGACGAGCTAACTGAAGCATCAGTATTTGATGAACTCTCAATGGAAAACTCTCTAATCGAAGTGTAGTTTCATTGTGCCGTCATACCATTGATCAAGGAATGTCATATGTGTGAACAATATCATCGCCATTTCTGCCATTACAAAGTATTGGACGCAGATTAAAATGTTGATCTTGAGGATGTTTGTGGCTCGTCGTCAAATGAGATGTCTCGATCTGACTCACAATAACGTATGAATAAAAGCCTTGCTGCTTCTATTGTAGTAATTTTCTGGGTTGTTGTTCTACTTGTTTTCCTTGATCAGTCTCTCTTCTGAGGGCTTGGACTATTACCTCCTGTGGACCCCGAGTTTTCGTTGGCATTCTAAAAATAAAACCCAGCCATTCGATGCATTCACACAGTTAGCAAGCACGGTTTTGGTAATCAATTCCTGGTGTGAGCCTTCGGTAATCGATCGTTGGCACCCTTGTTTTTGGATAAATGTTGTTGAGATACATCAACAGCGTTTTATGCTGCTAAATAAGATCATAATCAGGCTTAGAACTTACCAAGTCATCGGTTTGGAAAATTGCACCTTTCCTCTTTTTCGACATTAGATATGTTATGTAAACTCGGACGCTCGATCGACTTGCGGGCCAGTAAAGTTACCAGGTCAAATGGAGAGCGAGAGGTATCCGTATGGTTACTACAGGCACGAATGGGCTAACCTGCTAGATCCGAGTTGGTAGTTTCTACCTCATGAGTGTGTGATCACGGCGACAAAGTTTAGCTGGCAGTCACGATCGTTTGGAAGCATTATAGCCCAGAATGCGTCTGAGCTCAGAATCTGGAGAAATTCGCCGTCTTATTTGCGTCAAGATTACCAATCGGCTGAAATATACCCCCAATAATCTGATTTAGCGTGCAAATAAAAAAACACCAACAAACAGTTGTTGCAGTGTTTTCCTTGAAACAACTCATATATAAACATAAAACTTCACTGTTTTTTTTTGTTGAAATACTCTATATCGTTATTGTTAAGTTGGATCTTCAGTGTATTATTTTGGGATACTGGTCCCGCATTTCACAGGATACAACAAGAGCGGTCACAGTCAGAACCGCTTCGCCTTCTTCAGGAGCTTCATGACTCAAGTGCGCTGGCGTTCTCGACGTCTTTCGTCTCATCTTTTCTGAATTCAGTCTTCAACCCCAATGTAACAAGAAAGGTAGCCAGCCATCCGTCGAGTCCTCCAAGTATTTTGAATGACAGTCCATAGATGGTATACAGCTGAGCCGCTTGGACTGTTGCTCTCAAGGCATAAGACACCGTCTTAAAGACGACCCATAAACCTATCGTGCCTGCACTACTCCCCAAAGTTCGTGAACCTCTCCCAGTATTTACTCCAGTAATGCGACCATGTACTGTCTAAATCGGATAGAGAGAGAATGTTCCCCATATGTAGTGTAGGCACCCCGAGGTTTTGTCAGGTCCTGTTTAAACTTCGTTCGCTAAACTACTTAGAATTGGGGTCCTCAAAATAGGAGATAAAAGGTGATTCTGATACGCCGCGATAGTATCTTCCGTATACAGTCCTGCTTTCAACATACTATAGCGGAACACGGGGGTCCAGAATACCTTATTACTTTATTTAAACCAGTCCCCGTCCAGATACCAAGAAGGTACTGTAGGGGAGGAACATACAATCTCAGATGACGTGGGAACAAGAATCCTACTATACGGTGTCAAGAACAGCGATTTGTCATTGTACTGCACGGGCAGATACTCGTAACGTTTGCTGCTTGACCTCAAGGTAACCACAATAGGAGGACATTGATACACATGTATCAGCTCACCCGAGGAAAGAACGAGTCTCCCGGCAGACTCGCTATGTAGATAAGCATATGTGCCGGCTGATACGCGGGCCAATGACAACTTAGTTTGAGAAAGTTCTCGCTTGACCGAACAGATATCGTGAGAAAGTCTGTTATGTACGTCAGTTAAAGATGACGTTAAGTGTAATGGCTTGCAAATATTTTGGAATCGATCATAGCGAACAAGTCTATGTTCTTTTATGACTCAGTAGGTATGCGGAATGCGGGACCTTATGAATCAGTGTAAGGCACGACCATCAGTCCGTCTTTATCTGATTGATGGCAGTTCACTTTGCCGCTGTTGCAGATCGTAGAAATATTGTAGTGACGGTATTTGACATCAAGAAATATGTCTGGTTCCCACATAAACATTCGTGTGGCCTCCCCTTGGTACAATACATCGTAAGTGCCTTCTACAGAATAGGCAATATTGGCAACATCCCATACGAATGTACCGGCAGAGACATCGTAACAAGTTCCTGTCAGATAACAACAGGACATCCCTTATGGGAGGACCATTACCGATTCGCTCCTTCTAAAAGAAGATGTTCCCGATGCTAATGTTATTTGATATTGGGAAACCATGACGATGATGGTGTGCTCATTCACTCCGTCATGGTAGTAAGACCCGTAGCAGTAAGAATTACCATGCACAGCGCCAACCTCTTGAACAGACCTGTAAGACGCGCTGTTCGCAGGGAGATTTGATAGTTTCTTACCATAGGCAGTTGTGTAAGTTCGATCTCTACGGAGGTCTGAATATTCTTTCGCAGTTAGTATTACTACTCCCGTTGCAAACGATGTTTTGGTCAGTGCAACATACCCTTGTCTTCCGCAATACATCAAGGTCCGTATATAGTATACCCTACACTGCGAGTATGTCGTTTCATCATACTTTCTGACCTGAATTACCTGAACTTTCAGAGTATGATGCGGGATACTCTCCCTCGACGAGTAATGAGGTCACGTGCTGATTTGGGTCAAGGAATATTTTTGTACCGTGAGTCGAAAAGTATCAGTACAGTCATACCCTACTAGCATATTTTTGTTGTTCTGACTCGGGGTTGTAGTACATACCGTTGAGGCCTGTACCCATACTGCGAATACCAGAAATCTTCCTAACCGCAACGACATTCTGCGACGAATAGACCTCTATTAAAGGGTAAAATCTGTTAATCTTAAAACGTCGTGATCGCGGTTGGATCTTCGAACACTTCTCTCTTAATGACTACGTCGTCAGATATCACAAAGTCTTTGATTAAGAAACAGCAACAACATCACGGCCTTTAAAAACCTGGTCCACACAAGGAAGAATGTCCAAAAAGAGATCGCCATATCATGTTTGTCAAGGTAGAATAACATGTCAATTTAACAAAGGGTCTGCAATGATTCTACGATAGCTCAAGCCATTCTTTAGCATCCTCACATCTTGTGTGAAAGTAAGTTAATACGAACCATTTTGAAATATCCATTGAGTTCTGTTACAAACCTGTTCTTTCTTTCGAATAATGAATAAATACCTTACAAGCCGTGTTCGTGGTGGTTTTGAGCGAATAAAGATGAAGGGAGTATTTATTTCAAAAACAAATTACCGTATCCCGATCCATGGGTTAATTTGTCCAAAAGCGATGGAGTGTGTGTATGGTAGAATTACACGCTTTTTACGATGCGGATAGCAGAAACTTGGTCTGTAAAATGAAAGATCTTTTGCTAAATTAGACAGTCGAAATTGAGTTAGTGAAAGTAAAACATTGCAGCATCCTTTTATTTAGTTCTAGAGTCTAAATGAAAGAGGTCCTGGGTATTAGGTCCGATATTGGTATACAAAAGAATTGTCCGTGGTCGTCGAGCTGTGCAAGACCTTCGTGTGCACTGAATTGATAAACAATTTACTTGTTCCTCTAGACAAGTTCTTTCGCACGTGAGCTCCTCTTTTCCTTTGAAGAATAGTTCGCATTCACTGCAGAGTGCTGATGCGTGGACGAGCCAGTGCAGATGGCAGAATATTGGACTGTTTTAGAAATCCTGACACGCCCTGGGGAATAGGTCCGATGTTATGCAAAAAAAATGTCCGTGCTCGTCGAGCTATGCACAACGGTTGTGTGCGCTGCATTGACGCAAGTTTTGTGTTCGTCTAAACAAGTTTTTCGCCCGGAGCTACCCCTCTTTTCCGTTTAAGTATGCTTTTTATTCACTGTACTTGCCTGTTCGAGAAATCCTGGCACGACCTTATGCATAAAAGTCGTCAGTTCCTCTCTTGCTGTGAACAACGTTTATTTGCGCTGACTTGACACAAGTTCTTTCGCATTCCAGCCACACCTTTTCTGCATCAAAGTATGCTTTGCATTCACTGCACCTGTCGATGCATGATGAGCCAGTGCTGATGGCAGAAATTTGACCTCTAAAGTGAGACAGTAGGAAACAAGACCAAAGGTGTCGATGGGAACCCAAAAATCTAATATTTGGTTCAGACAGTCGGGTTTTGGCTTCGCTAGATCCAGTCTTCGCCAGGCTAATGATCAGAGAAAACCATGTTCAGAAATACTTCTGCCAAGTTTCCGGTTTCGACCGAATTCCGAGCGAACTATGTATAGAAAAAATAGGAAATTCAGAAACAAATCCAGCGTATCTCCTTATCCTATAAAGAACAACTAATCAGTTTTGAATAAAAGTTTGACTTAAAGCACAATGGACACTTCTAATGCTTTATTTTGTATTAAATGCTCCACAAAAAACATGTACGACTTCCTTTAGAAGGCGCTACGAAAATCGTCCGTTTTCTTGTTATTCCTTGTCTTTACCTCTCTGGCATTTCGGCGATCCAAATCTTAGGAGCTGGGATATCGTGGTAGGAAATTCAAAAACTCCCAGCAATGCTTGATAGAAAAGGATATATTTAGTTTTAGTTTAGTATATTTAGTTTAGTATATTAAGTCAAGCCGCAGATGCAGTTTAACCGATTGTTTTAGTGTTTCATCTGAAGTTCCATGATTTAAGTGCCTATTAAAAGTTTTTCTTTGTGGAATGGTGTTTTGAAGCATAATATGCAATATGTTTATAAAAAAACGTAGCTACAAAAATCATTCAAAAACAAATAGCCTATTCAAATCTGAATTAGACAAGCTGATTTATGCATGAAATAAAGATCTACTAAGTGTTTTAAGAAACATCACTTTTATCTTTGTCCAAGTTAGTAAATTGAGCATGTACTTACCCAAAAAATTACGCTTCGAAAAATCACAGAGAGAAAACTGCTGAAAAAGCTGCTGAGCTAGGGGGTAAGCATTGTTCCTAGGTTATTACAGAGTGGGATTGGGGTAGTTTGTCTGTCATCTAATCTAACTTTTGCTTTCAACAAATTTTCCGGTTTTGGCCGGATTCCGGGTGAACTTGTTGTCCGGCGAGAAAATGTTTTTCGCCATCGTGTTCAGCATGTCTTTTTACCCCTAAATCAAACATTTAATCAACTTCAAATGAAACCTTTAGTTTCAACAGACTTTCCAGTTCTCGCCGGATTCCGGACAAACTACTTGTTCGGCGAGAAAATGGTTTTCACCATGGCACCGTACTTTCTGTCCTACGTGCTACGGAACCGGTAGTTCTCACGGAAACACAACCATAAGAGCCACGATTCCGGGATGTGACGTCATTGACTAACGGAAACTTGTATGTGCTGGCTCCCGTTCCGGTAGTAAATGGAAATAGCTCACGGAAACTTCGTTGTACCGGCTTCTCTTCCGTTAATCTTGCGGAATTCTGTACTCCTAAGTACTACCTTAGTACTCCTGTACTAATTATGTACTACTTAGCTAGGGAACCGGTAGGAAATACCGGAAACTATATAATTGGGGCTTGTGTTTTGGTAGTGTCTACATGGAATTTAGAACTCACGGAATAGTTTAGTTGAGAGCTAGGATGCCTAGGATTTTCACTAACTTATAGAAAATATCTTGGGACAAAAACCACTACCGGAACCCATATATTGAGAGCTATGGTACCGGTAGCAATAATTATTTGGTTGAAAATGACCAGCTCACGGACACTGATGGCTATGGGCTAGGGTTCCGGTATTGCCAAAAAAAAAAAAAATCAACTCACGGACCCATGTCAGTGCATACTAAGAGACCGGGAGTGAATATTTTTAACTCACGGAATCCAACTCCCATGCGCTAGGGTTCTGGTAGTGCGTTATTATACATATTAATACTTCTCATGAGTTGATAATATTTTCTACCGGACTCTAAAGTCTCTACTGACACGTCTCCGTGAGTTAATTTTTTTTTTTGCATTACCGGAACCCTAGCGCATGGGAGTTGGATTCCGTGAGTTAAAAATATTCACTCCCGGTTTCTTAGTATGCACTGACATTGGTCCGTGAGTTGAATTTTTTTTTTCGGCAGTACCGGAACCATAGCCCATAGCCATCCGTGTCCGCGAGCTGGTTATTTTCAACCTAATAATTGTTGCTACCGGTACCATAACTCTCAATATATGGGTTCCGGTAGTGGATTTTTCCCCATGCCATGTTCTCTAAGTCAGTAAAAATCGCGGCATCCTAGCTCTCATCCAAACTGTTCCGTGAGCTTTATATCCCATGTAGACACTATCGTAACACAAGTCCAGTTATATAGTTTCCGGTACACCTACCGGCTCCCTAGCTTCTGAGTACATAATTCCGTGAGAGTATCGGACGAGAAGCCAGTACGATGAAGTTTCCGTGAGCTATTTCCATATACTACCGGAACGGGAGCCAGTGCATACAAGTTTCCGTTAGTCAATGACGTCACATCCCGGAATCGTAGCTCTTCATTTTGGTTTCCGTGAGAACTTTCGGTTCCATAGCCCGTAGGACATAAAGTACGGCTCCCGGTTCCCTAGACAGTGCCTTTCACCATCGTGTTCGTCATGTTTTCTTACCCCTATATCGACCATTTCATCAACTTCAAATAAAACTTTTACTTTCAACCAACTTTCCGGTTTTTGCCGGATTCCGGACGAACTACTTGTCGGGCGAGAAAATGGTTTTCATTATCGTGTTCAGCATGCCTGCTTACCCCATAATCGACTATCACATTAGCTGTTTAAAAATATTTTGTTTGTCCCTTAATTTGAACCCCCTCCCCCACCCCTAAATGTAAAGCTACATAGCCCATCTACGAACTTGACCTTACCCTTGACCCAATGAATCCTCACACCAAGTTTCATCAAATTATCTCATTCCCTTCGAGAGTCATCCTGCTCACAGACAGACGGTGAGACGGACATTTTTGCGATGTCATAGGTATCCCTAAAACACAATATATTCTTTTATTTAGTTCTAGAGGTTAGATGAATTAGGTCCTGGGAACTAGGTCCGATGTTGTATGCAAATAATTCGCGGTGCTCTTCGAGCCTTGCATAATGTTTGTGTGCTAGTATACACGAGTTGCTTTTTCCTCTATAAAGAAGTTCTTTCGTACGCCACCAACACTTGTGATAGATTAAAGAGACGAATTTTTTCACCTTAGAAAATGCGAAAAATATGTGAAAGCTCCACTGTGTTGCACTTCTGAACACGGCCATGAATTCACAGCCTATTCTTCCTTTCCCGTTTCTGCTGGATCGGAGTTTTCCACTCGAAAGCAGAACATTTGTTTGAAGACACGAAAGCTTTGCCACATAACTACAGATAGCTTTCTCTAACACAGGCTATACAACATCCCTTCAGTTCATACAGTGTACGCTCTGGCTCATGGAAAAGCAAAAACCACCCACCTTGGCCGCAGACAACAGCTCTACGTAGTTTTCCAAAATGTAACGTCGTTTTATCAGTCCGGCCGGAGGTACTCACTTTCTGTAAAAACAGTAAACGGTATATCCTTACTATCTTTGAGTAATAAGGTAAGCTTGGCCGCAAAACTACAGATAGTTTTCTCTGACACAGGCTATACAAGTTCACCACACTCTTTGTTGCGGAAGTACTGCTTTTTCATTTTCTTATCTGTCTGCATGACCGGCTCATCAAGCTTTGGTGTCCGAAATTCTGCTTCCGAGTAGCTGTGTCTTTTTTGGACCTGGCGGAGAATCTCCACCCCACACGTGAAAGGTACAGCAAGCATAAAACGTACTGTAAATCGGAAAATTCGTTATGAAAATACTTGCATCATTTGGTTACATTTATGTTGGTGTGCTATTGATACCCAAGTTGCTTGTTCCTCTAAACAAGTTCTTCCGTACGCCAGCAACACTTTTCTTTGCAACTGTAAATCTTTAATCAAGCCTCTTATTATTGTCAGCTTGATCTAAGTTTGACCGTGAAAAGAACATATACTTATCCCCTATACCTCCTCAATTTCGAGATTTCAAGTGATTTGCACTCCCTCTTGACAAGTTCACTATTCCTCTAAACAAGTTCTTTCGTACGCCAGCAACACTTTTCAAAATTCTTATCACTTATCCAAAATTGTATATCTTCTGCGCTTTAACACTTTGTTGCAGTTTCAGTGATAGATTATAGAGACGAATTGTTTCACCGTCATAGATGCGAAAAACACGTGAAAGCTCCATTATGTCGCACTTATGAACACGGCCATGCATTCCCAGCCTATTCTTCCTTGCCCGTTTCTGCTGGAACGGAGTTTTCCACTCGAAAGCAGAACATTTGTTTGTAGACACGAAAGCTTCGCCGCGTAACTACAGATAGCTTTTCTCTGACACAGGCTATACAACTTCATTTCAGTTCATACAGTGTACGCTCTGGCTCAAGGACAAGCAAAAACCGCCCAACTTGGCCGTAGACAACAACTCTACGTAGCTTTCCAAGATGTAACGTCGTATTTATCAGTCCGGCCGGAGATAGTCACTTTCTGTTAAAACAGACCAAACCATGATCTAAACATCACGAGAACAACACCATCTAAACGAAACCCGCCGATCTAAACATTATGATTTGGTCGGAGGAGTGTACTTGCTCTGTTAAAGTAGCCAAAATAGATGCGTCGACCACGACTTTGTCCATGGCCTCTCAATCCACGGCATCTTTGGGTTTCTTGACTCCAGTGACCAGAGGGACCCATTTTTCGAAGCCTAGCCCGTTCTTGATTGTCTTGCACTGATTCTCCCCAGTGCGATTGTTGACTCTACGCCCAGGCATAGGACGTCGTCGGACGTACTTCTGTAAATTTCCGAGTATCTGTGTCTTTTTTGACCTGGCGGAGAATCTCCACCCCACACGTAACACCTTTGTTTTCAAGCTAAAATGGAAGTGAACACCACAAAAAATCTCTGTTACCCAAACAAGACTTTGATTGCAAATGATCGAAATGAACTCGAACTCAACACTTCGAACCTCGAATGCATCTAGCAACCGATGCGTCATGGTTGGAAAGGGCACATTTTCTTTGTTATCGATTAAACGCTGGCTCGCAACTTTTATAATGGCACGTCCCGAGGTATGGATCTACTAATCATGGTTTGGATCTAATACCTCTTCCATGTTCGATCCCAGGATCTCTGTGATTTTGTAAAAACAATCCGTTGTTCCCCCTTCCAGCCACACAACTTCCTGGCAAGAAACCTAAAGAATTTAAAAATTTGAAGTTAAAAAAATAGACAGTTCAGTTTAGTTCAGTTCAATTTTATTAAATTCAAAACAGATGAACAAAATAAGTTAGTAGAGCTCGTTACCACTAGTAGCGACCTTAACGTCCCAGGTTAGCAAAAGCTGACCAAGGCTAGAATTAAAAAAAAATAATTAACTGAGAACTCACCAGTAATGCGACCATATTCTTGATGCAACTAAGCAATGTTCACATCTTTCTTCTGAAGCTGCGACCCAACCAATGCAGATGCTTGTTCAACTGATTCTTTTTTTGACGAGACGGACATTCTTCTGGGTCACGAAGAAAACAATCTGTTAGCTACGTTATTAAACTTCCAAGAATTCCACTTTTTTCTTTGCTTCATACTTGCAGCCTTTACTCCTTTACTTACGTAACTAACGAGCGAGAACAATCTCACCAAAATAAAAAAATACACGAGGTCGCATCTTCACCGCTCCAGAGTTACAGAGCTTCTATATTGGTGCAGCAAGTCCTGATCAAATAAACATTTTCTTCCGTATCCCAGACAAAACTCGGAGTATAGCAAGTTGAATTGTTGTGAAATTTAACAGTTCACACGTGTAAGATATACTTCAGTATTCATAGAATTGGGAAGGGATCTTATAATGCACTAGATACTATAACATAACCTATTTGGTTTAGTTACATTCCACTAAGTAAATTTCGCCGCAGAGAAGAAGCAGAGACAAGCAAAAAGTAGGAAACTTCGATTAGAACAAATATATGAAGACAAAAGCAGAGAGCTCACTCGATGTTAGCTTGAATATGAAGTAACTCTTCCGGTTTCAACTTCTTAGCAGTCAGATGCAGCTCGGCGTTCGAGGCTTGATTTTTCATTTCCTCCCTGAGCTCATGCAGTTTATTGCGTGATCTACCCTTCGTCTTCAGAAGTTCACCAATAGATTTTTGCTCGAACAGAGTCTGGAAAAAAAAGAGTGTGTCCCACCCTTCTCATAATAGAGACTCTTAGTCGCTGTTGTCGTTTCATCATCGTCAAAAGCTAATACGCTGACCGTTCCAAGTTTCTCGAAATAGTAAATAATAACAAGCGGTGTAAGCGTGGTAACTGTATTATCCACGGAAAACAAACCATATGAGCTGCGATTCCGGTTTCTGACTAACACTTGTATGTGCTGTTCACGTTCCCAGCTCACGGAAACTTACATCGCACGAGCTTCTCGTCCGGTGGTCTCACTGGATTGTGTACTCAGAAGCTAGGGAGCCGGTAGTTGATACCGGAAACTGTATAGTTGTAGCTTGTGTTCCGTAGTGTCTACGTGGAATATATAACTCACGGAATAGTTTGGATGAGAGCAGGGATGCAGGAATCGCCGGTGTACAGGTCGAGTGGACAGAAAATAAGTTTATTTCAAAATACGCAACGGAAGCGAAAGCATGTTCAACGATACCCTTTGAAAATACATCCGAGTACCCTTGAATTAGTCAAAAAATTTTGTCTTTACTTACTCTCCCGTAGGATCTAGGTCCTGCGTCATGATCAGGATCGCAGGCTCAGCCCTCTCTACCGGCATTGGCAGTTTTCGCTTAGCGGCTAGAGCTGGAGCACTAAACGTCTTCTTCGCAATGGTCCCGTTGGAAGTGGTAGCATCTTCTGATGAGCTAGCAATGGTCCCGTTGAAAGTGGTAGCTTCCCCTGAATAGGTAGCTTGCCCTGAAGAGGTAGTTGCAACTTCTCCATTTGAAGTTGTGGCTTTATCGTTTAAAGTTTCATTCTTTAAAGTTTGACAGAATAGGGCTGAGACCTGAAAAAAGTAGTTACATGTCACTTACAGTAGAGGTATGTTTATGAGAACTGTGCAGTTTTGGACTAAGTGATAGAATGAATATACAAACGTGTTTTCAGATGTGCTTAATTACATACCTTGACTAACTGATAGTTTGGTTTAGACTCAGCAAGTGCATGAAAACGGCAAAGTCCAATGTCAACAAACGTTCGCATAAGCATACCTCTACCGCACCCACGTGAATAGGCCTGAAAAACCTTCGTTTGTCCGATATCTGCAGATAATTTATTTCATCGAATCAACTTATTCTTCCGGACTTGTGGTACCCCTATGTTTGCCCCACCATGCTTGAAATATTTACCATCTACAATTGTAAGCGACCGCCAAAAAAAATAAAATAAGATCGATTCCGTCACATATCGTAAAACCATTTTCCTACTTTTCTGCTGGCGTAACACATATTTAGCCTTGGAAATGAATGCTTTTCTTGAAATTCGAATTTTAGGTTGTCGCGCAAGCAGCGCACAGTCTGAATGTTATAACTGCAGCAACGGTGGAAAACGAAAAATCGCTTAGATTAGTCAAAATATTTCATTGTATTAAAGTATCAGGTGTGGAAATAAGCTTCCTTTTCAGTTAAACTTTAAGGGGTGCTTGGATGTAGGAATAAGAAATCTTTGCGACATAGAACGTGTATCTTCCTGCTTCTTTTTTTTTACAAAGTCCGATATCACTCTCGATGTCGCATTAACCTTAATACGGTACCTTGGCTTAACCTCCCAGCGGGTGGTAAGCGGCATCACCTCCCTTTCGTTGCCGCGGTAATAGGGCCGTTTTTTGTCTTCGTGCGTTTGGAGGTGGACATCTTCAAACCCATTAGTCCGAAATTCAGTTATGATCATTGGGTTCCCAAATCGGTCGGTTTTCTTTTGTATCTGGCATACAATTTCCAGCCCGCACGTCATGGAAAGACATTGAAGATAAACTATAATAAAAAGAAATCAGTACGGGCGCGTCTACCTGTGGTGTATCAGCCATCACAGTACCTGTCCGGAAAGTTTTCTGCAGATATTGGGGTCCTGGAATGCAAAAATACCCAGATTTGCTAGGACCATGAAACTTGGCAGGCGAATTAGGGACCAGTTGAACAAACTAGCTTGGAAGTAGTCACTTTCGCAAATCGACTATCTTGGGGGGAGTGGAGCGAGGGGAATCTGGAGGTATATCTAACTTTCGTCTCGTGTGCATCGTCACTGCACAGTGCAAACAAAACCACTCGTTTTCAAGATTCCCACAGTCATCCTCTGACCCAACGTTGCACGTGCTGTATAAGCTCATAGCTCTTGTATGTTTTAACACTTACGCACATGCTGTAAACATTATTTTTTTATGTAATAAATCAATGTACAGAGAACTTTTTGAGTGGTATTTCGACGAAGCATTTAGTATTCAAAAACTCACGTTTTTAAATTCAGCTAACGGATCTTTCAGCCCAAACTGACTCTAAACTCCTGTTTGGTCGGCTCGAGCCTCAAGAGGACCCTTGACAAGAAGGGCCGAAATGTAATTCAGCTAACGTTTTCGTTTTTCACTGTTATCGAGGGCGGTTTGAAGTGCTTGGGCATGGGGGGGGGGGAGGTGAGGACGTCAAAACATACGACTCGCTAAACATATGACAACTATACGGATTAGAGATAATAGACGAACAAGACCATAGGTTTCGATGGGATCCGAAAGTTTTTGATCCTAACAATTGGGTCTTGTCTTCGCCATTCAGCAGTTCGTTAGCTTCGTTCTTACTGTTAAAATAAAGTTCAGAAATGTAGTCAGCATGTCCCCTTGCCCCGATACCGAATCTCTAATCGACTTCAGACACAACCATGAGCTTCAGTAAAAATTTTCCGTGGTTCTTCTAACTAGGATCCCTCAGGATGACCAGATTTACCCAAAATTTTGGGTAAATGCTACTACACCAAATATCTTTTTTATTTTTGAAGATAAAAATAATTGGAGCCTTACATCTAGTAGAGCATGATACGACCACTATGAATGAATTTCTAAAATCAGAGTATATCATCAAATGAAGCCACCACATGTCAGAACTATTGATCTTCCATTAGTCTGTGGTAACTCCGGCCGGCAGGATTTACCCCGAAATCGAAATCGTATAACACTATCAAGTGGGATCTCTAAAATCCTGACCTAAATAAATGTATAAATAATGAAAATTTGAATATTATCAAAGCTTCGTCTACAAACTTTGGTCGTAATTGCGCCCATTTGCGCTTGGCAGCGATCGCCTTGTACACATTGATCCCTTGGAAAATTACCTGAACTTCAAGAGATCCTGACCAATCTTTCGAAGTGATTTCATTTTTGATACTGCAAAACTTATACGTCAGCTACATTTCAGTAGAGCCATATTTAAGAGACAGATGATCCCAAAATCAAAATGCAGAAAAAATCAGCAACCTCTCAACGATCCAATCGAATAGCCACAACAGCAGCCGTGTCCAAAATGAAATCACAGCACCAGCTTTAACTCCAAGCATCTTTCAGGAAGAAATTCACAAATTCGGAAGAATCTTTACTTGTTTCTCAACAAGTTCATTTTCCAGCTTGAGCGGCCGTTTTCCGGATGCGAAAAACGGCAATACGTATTCCGTTTCAAGACATATTACGTTTTGCAATATCAAATATGATTCGCATTCAGCTTCGGCTGAAGGACTGTTCAATAATTTAATTCATATGATTCTGAATAGTTACGGAGAACTGTTCAATGATTTCAGTCAGATGATTCTGTAAAGTTACGGAGAACTGTTCAATGATTTCATTCATATGATTCTGAAAAGTTACAGAGAGCTTTATAGTACTAACTAGGTTATATAAGATTATATTAATGTTGTTGTTAATGGATAATGTTACCGAAAAATTTGTCATGCGTAGTATTTACAGTATATAGGATGGAACACGCTCATAATGGTAAATTAATGGCACAACGGACTACTCACATCGCCGAACCAGTGATCGTCCTACCTCCTGTCAGAATCTGCAAATAGAAAATAAACCTTGACTTCCCAAACAATACTCATTGCAACTTACGACTTCTCTCAAGATAGCCGACTTTACACCATGGACGTTTTGCTGATTATAAACCCTGAAGGAACACTTCTATCGAGAGAGGAAATGTTCGGTGATGTAACGTTCAGTCTGCAACGTCCTTGACTATACCTGGAACGTCAATGATAAAATCTGCATTTCCAATATGCATGAAACCTTTAGTATCAAGCACGGCTTGAAATCTACCAATATCACAACATACCTGGCGTGTGCGGTCATGGGTTTTTGCATGAAAAACCGAGAGGAACGACTCGCTCTTAAAGGTATGATGGTACATCACATTGTCGGGAAACAAAGCAGCGGTGTTCCTTAGCCACGGGTAGTAATTGCAAACCACATCCTTGCAAATGAACCTTGGAACTCTCCCACGTTCTGCAAGCGCTACCTGCACATTCAGCACCATCCACTACGAAGTGGGCAAGCTTATCCAAGCTTCCCAATGATATGCGGCTCTCTCGGAGGAAGAGTCCCAAGTCCTCCTCTGCCACACTAGTTTTCTTTGTGAGGAAGGCCAGCTTGGGATGTCGCACACTGGCACTCCCCCTAGTTTATTGTACTCAAAATCCTCCCTTCCAAATCCATTTTAAAATAACTACTCTACTCCAATGTCCATCTTGGCCATTTCCACTGACTTCTTTCCACTCGTACCGCGCTGAATGGCGTTCGACCACCAACTAAGTTGGCGATCGCTCTCTACGGGTTCAGAATATTACAGTAAATAATGATGCCATTTACTAATGGCCCAACATATTGCCAAGCACTCTTGTTCGCTTACGGAGTACCGGAGTTCCGGTCCTTTCAACTTCCTTGATAAGAACCAATCGGGATGCTCCCCTTCACCGAAAACCTGACTCAGCGCAGCACCAATGCCTATCGCCGATGCATCAGTCTGCAGTAGAAAGGGCTTCGTGTACCTTACAAAGTAAGGGGTAAAGAAAGATACCTTTCATTGGCTCTAATCAATCACACATATATAATACTCCTCAGATACTTTATACTCACTTAATAACTAAACTGAGACAATATATTATTTAGAATAATTATTACCTGGTTAACTCTTCTAACATAATTTACTTTCCTTATTTTAATTCGTAATTTCATTATTGTTTAAAGTTAACCGTTTAATAATTATCCTTTATTTTCCAAAGTTTCCACCATCTTCCGAATACAGTCACGGCTTGTGATACTTCTCATAAATCCGATACAAGTAGTCACCCTGTTGTTTTCAGCTTTTAGTATTTTCGTAAAAATGCTCCTATTTCTAGGGTTGCTGCTTGTTTTAGTATATTGCTGTGTTCTTGTCGCTTTTCTGATCATTGATCACATTCGACTGTCCATCGTGGGTAGAATTATATATATAATTTTTCATTCCTTGGATTCTAATGGCCAGGTGTTTCTTCTCTTTTTCTATCTGCCTATCTGTTAGGTTTTTAATAGCCTCCTCAGTAGGGAGAACCTTCAAATCAACAGATCTGGCCTCATGTTAGTTTACAGGAGTACTTCTGCCTCCAGTGTTTGCGGGCATGAATCTTCTTCTGATTCTGACATTTCAGGTCCCATATCACTGGTTTGTTTTATGCAACTGGAACTTGCGTCAAGGGATCCCATATTATTAGCATCTGTAAGCACTTACACTGGCACCACTGGTTTCTGCTTTTTTTTTCATTAGGGTCTGTACGTCGAGGGCATGTCAGGCCAAATCTTTGAGTTCTTGCATTCTTGGCCGGTGCAGGTTCTTTAGTTAGGTGATGGTCGCTGATGTAGCCAGTCACATCCATTTCAACTTCCGAATCGGTATTACCGAAGTCTATGTTGTCCCGACCTGCTGACATTTAGTTTGTCAGGACCCGATGATGGTCGTACAAGATAAAAGGAGCTTTAATTAGAAGCCGAATTATTACTCCAGGAAATTTTCTATTTCTCAAGGTGCGGTTTCACAAGAAGAACTGGCAAGGCAAGATACTATTTGTGGTCATATGCTGCAGCAATTTCATAGGCTCAAGAAAGTGTAAGGATTTTGACATGTAGGCCTTAACCAACGTTACTTCTTGAAAGCACCTTAGTCTCGGCCTGTGGTACGGCATCAACTTTTAAACCGTTGAACCTGCATAAGACTAGCTGTAAAGGTGCGTTCAGATTGCCTTTCACACTGTCTCCTTTATAATACCTATGTACTCTGGTAAATAAATTTTCTATGTCATGTGGCGGGAACATAATCCGCGTGTTGCAAACTGTCCTATATTGTGGCAGAATTGAAGTCTGAAATCTGGCTCTAGCCACCTCATAAAAGTGTCAACTTTTTCTGAACTTTGTTCCATAGTGCTAGTCCTTCTTCGTGCAGTCTTCTCAATGAAATCTCTTTGGAAGAAACTCATCAAGAGCCCAGAGTCTTCCTTTCGGAATCCTAGGAACGCTATTTGTTTCTCTTGACCATGGATTCAGCAGCTGTCACTGCATCGATTATATGGTTGCCATGATCTTTAACGAATTTATGTTTGCTGGCGCTCGGTACTGGTCCAAGGACGACTGGATCCTTCTTCTTAAACCAACAGCCACATAAGTACTGAGGTTAGTTGGCGGATAGAGACAGCCGCTGTCTTATCCTCGCCAAACCGTAGCCTAAGGAACTCAGTATGCGTCTTATCATGCGGAGTGAGCCCTTTATACCAGCTGACCATACGACGCAACTCTTGAGCTATCGTCTCATCTACCATACAAATGCGATTTTTTGGCAAATCTCATCTAATATGAGGAATTGGGCGGTCATGTAAGACCCCTCTAGCATCTGCAAAGAGTACAGCTGAATTTCGTCACTGTAATCAAGGTGGACTGCCAATCGGTAAAATGCGTTGAAAAGGAGCTCTGCCATGTACGGCTCTCCCCATAAACTCCGACATACGACATACTTGATCAGATTTTGGTTGTTTTGCCAGCCTCCACTTGCCACTGGAGCTCTTACAAGGGGCATCATGGTCTTTAGTCTGGTTTCAAAGTAAGATACATTAGTTAACCTCACTTGCTTGCCAAGAATAGTTGCAAACAAGCAAGCTGCAGCCAGGGAGGCGACATCCAGGCACTGGGTAAAAGCCTCGCCGAAGTAACCTTCCGCCCAATCCCCGTTTAAATGTGGCTCGTAATCCGCAACCGTCTTAAGTTCCAACAAATATCCGTCTCTTTTGAGAGTGGTGACAATAATTGAACTCTCACAAGACATGTCAAAAGGGACCAGAGAACTTTCGAGTCGAATTCGTCGTCCAGTGCCGCAACTAAAAAGACCAAAGAAATCACCAATCTATTCTAGCTGACTATCTTTGAAAAGTCGAGGGGACAAACCCAAAATTCTGCAGCGACTATTTAACAACTGAAGAGGATTGGAATTCAGTTGTCTTATTGAATTTATTCGTGAAAACTCTCTAGGGTTCATGGTTAGATCGTTCGAAAACAACTCTATGGATTTGTACTTTTGCTTCTCAGCCTCTCAATGTCTTTAGCGTTTACGTGGTCCTTTCACACTGGCCGACTGAAGGGCGATTTCTTTCCGTAACGGAACGACGTAACTTAGGCTACATAAAACAAATTTCGTAAGTAGACTTCACCTCTACTTTAGACTTGCTCTACGTATGACACGCCTTTGGTAAATCTTCAGAACCTCTGCAGAACAAGTATTTATCTCGGGCAAAGCGGGTAAAAGTGAAAAAATGTACGGTTTAGTCGGTTAACAATATTTCTTGTATGAGGTTTAGTCTAAGCAGTTTCTCCCTCATAGCATGGGTGAAAATAGGTCAAACTAATACTTCTTCATTCCTTCGAGAAATCCGTTTGTCAGAGAATTGCCATTTTTCTCCGGTTTTCCATGCAGAAGCCTGACCAAAACCTATATGACTGAAAATTATCAAGTAGTCTGAGTCAATCTCCGCCCCTCTGATTTCTTCTCCATATTCTTTTTCTTGCCGATGCTGCAACTCGCCGACCCTGACATGTAAAGGTGAGTTGTTCACTTACATCTATATCTTATGATTCTCTATGGCTTTAATTTCGACACCGTCTACTCTCTTTTCTAATTATTTTATTTCTTAAGGTTCGTTATTGGAATAGACTATCAAGGCAGTTGTCGGCTCGGTCGATTATTGTTAAACCTGAGCCTTGTCCAAAGTCTTTTTTTTTCTAGAACAATCTAACCAGTATCCTCCAGTATCTCTATATATTCTTCTCAGGAGTGGCCAAAAGCACTCGGGTCAGGGTCCTCTATTTCTCTAGTTCAGTTCAGTTCAGTTTAGTTTTATTAAAATCAAAATAAAGGAACAAAATAAATTTCGACCCCTACAAAGCTCCATGGCCCGTTATATAGGGGTTAATACGACAATAATTAACAAATGAACGAGTCTCTTAACTATTACAATAAAATAAAAGAAAAAATCAAGTTTAAGGAAAGTTTTAATTTCTCAAGGTGCGGTTTCACAAGAAAAACTGGCAAGGCAAGATACATGTCCAACAATTTTATAGGCTCAAGAAAGTGTAAGGATTTTGACATGTAGGCTATAGCCATCGTTACCTCTCACACTGTCTTTTCTTATAATAACTATGTACTCTGGTAAATACACTAATTTTCTATGTGCTGTGTTGGGAACATAATCCGCGTGTTGCAAAACTGTCCTATATTGTGGCACAATGGAAGTCAAAGCTAGCAGCCTCATAAAAGTGTCAACTTTTTCTCTACTTTCTTCCATAGCACTGGTCCTTCTTCGTGCAGTTTTCTCAAACTCAGTCCTCCTTTCGGAATCCGAGGAACGGTATTTGTTTCTCTTGACCCCACTTGACCATGGCTTCAGCAGCTGTCACTGCATCGATGATATTTCCTTAAACCGACAGCCACATAAGTACTGAGGGGTAGCTGGCGGATAGAGACAGCCGGTATCTTCTCCTCGCCATACCGTAAAGGACCGCAGAATTCCTGAATTATACTTGCTATTCGCGAATATCTGTGGTAAAACTGTCATCCCACCAGGCTTGCTGCGGTAAAAATTAATAGGAACCGGATCTATTCTGACTGTCAAGGAAGAAAGAGAGAAATGGATAAGGAGAGATATTTGTAAAATAATTGAAACTGAATGAGCTCTTTGAATGGAAACTCAGTCATTCTAAAGTGTACAGCTGATTGCGTTTTCACAACTATAAGCTTTTACTTTGTCTGAAATAATTACAGCAATCCTGGTAGGCTCAAAACTAAATCAAGATTATCCAGAAATCTACATTGGTCCAACAGACACAGCAACTGATATTATACTGAATTTGCACAAAACCGGTCAAGGCTGATCGAAAACTCCACATTCAGTGTCCCTAAAGTCATAAAAGGTTAGGTTCTATTGGGATTCTCTGTCAGTTTCCGCGTGGTTAATCTTCGCATACGTGGGTGTACAACTTGACGTTCAAGTTGAACGGAAGAGGAGGAGTAGGCCCACAAGGCGAAATATTTTCATTCATATTACAGCACAACCGTGAACGGTCCTTAACCTAAGGAACCCAGTATGCGTATATCATGCGGAGTGAGCCCTTATCAACTGACCATACGACGCAACTCTTGAGCTATCGTCTCATCTATCGTACAAATGCAATTTTTCTTGCAATTTCATATAAGACCCCTCTAGCATCTGCAAAGAGTACAGCGGAATTTCGTTGTTGTAATCCAGGTGGACTGCCCATCTGTAAAATGCGTTGAAAAGGAGAGGTCTTGCATGTACGGCACTCTCCATAAACTCCGACATCTTGGCTAAGTGCTTGATCAGATTTTGGTTGTTTTGCCGGCCTCCTCTTGCCACTGGAGCTCTTACATTTTGCTCAAAAATCTATCAGTTGATCCACCCGTCATTTCGCCTAGAAATTCGTCAGTTCGCTCAGTTTTTCCGACAGTTCATGAAAAAGATCCCGTTCACGTGAAGATGGGTGAAAAGAAAAAGCTGTTCAAATAGATTGTAACAAATTTTTTTGCTTGATATAGAGGTTGTTGCTCATTTTTACGGAAATGGAAAGGTTTTTGCCAAAACACGCGCAAACAGACCTATCCAAAGTTCAACATCCTATGTAGACTCAGAACTGTATTTCGTCGTGTTTTATGTTACTTTTTCACTATATAATAATTACGTAAACATTTAGTCAGAAATATCAGAGGCTTGTTAGATTCTGATTAAAATACGAAAGGAAAATAATATAAAGGATGAACACAAAAGGAAAAGGGAAAAATAGAGTAACGTGCAGCGAAGGTTTTCGACTGGCAACACGATTGGGAGTAGTTCACAAGGAAATAGAAAGTAATAGCATACTAGGAATGGTGTCCGGTGAATTCGTCACAGGACAATTCGTCATAGACAGTTCGCCACAGACAATTCGTCACAGACAGTTCATCACAAGACAGTTTGTCACAAGGACAATTCGTCACAAGGACAATTCGTCACAAGGAAAATTCGTCATTAGGACAATTAGGCATACAGACATTTCGTCACAAAGAGCCTAATTTCAAGTCCGAATTTTGATATATTTTAAGGTGTATATTATTAAATACTCAGTTACATGGAAAGAAGGTCGCTAAATAACAGATTAAAACATGTAGTTATTAGCATTTCCCCGCATATATTCTAGTACATCAGTTTGACCAGACCGATATCTTCCTACTATGGTTTTCAGTCGCAGGTTACATTCTTCATACTTCTTCTTCTTGTGTGGGTTGGGGCAACCAGCAACAAATCGCTCTATATTCGTTTCTGTTTGTCCCTGCTCCTGTAGCAGAAACGATATGAATCTCCAAATGTTTAGATGAGCTGCACCAACACGTTTGTTGAATGCTGAATGCCATCCTTCAACATTGTTATCAGTCCTAGGAAGGTCGTTTGCGACGCGCCCAAAGATTTTCCAGATAGGGATAGGAAAGAGTGCATTTCTGCTTGCTCTGGTGGTTTGTGAAGTTCTTCCTTTGTAAGTGTCTTCAAAGTAGTCGAGGATTGGATATACTTCAGATGAACAGGTTTGAACATAGCGAACTTTGCTGGGGTATCCGACATTTTGAGAAAAGCCAACCCTGTCAGCATTCTCATGGTGAGAGCAAGCATCGCTGTTTGCTTGAATTTTTCTGAAAACGCTCTGGCACAGGTGGTAAAAAGCAACCACTTAATACTGCAATCGGGAAAACGACCTCTATCGCTTTCATGAAGGCTATTTCAAAATCAACCATGATTCGTTTCGGGTCAAAATTGGGATTGAGGATCAGCAGCTGTCTTAGGAGGTTAACGTAAGTCTGCTGAGTTTTCTTCACAAGCAACGCGAAGACGCAAGGAATGGACGTGGATCGTATAAAGTTGTTGGAAGTGAGGTGGAGCAGTCTTGAACGTGCCATCGGCCATCCAGTCATCACACGATGCTAGAAATTCCAATTCCTTTTTGTTGAGCCGCTGTACTGCGTCATACATTTGACTCCCAATAGGCTCGGTTGATTCTTTAAGTGAGTTTGAGCTAGCCAGTTTTTCCGTAACTTTTTGAGTTATACTGTCCATCAAATCATTTTTGGTTTTATCCAGTTCAGATTGAGTTGCTACAAGTTGCTGATGAATCGGGCTAATGGCTTGCCACGTGTATCTTTTCCAGGTTTGATTATTCTTACTGGCCAAAGTGGATAGTCTTTGAACTTCGCAAGAGCGACATCAAACTGGTTGAAAGACATGATTACCAGAAAAAAGATAAACAGCAAAAAACTTATCTGTACGTGAGGGCTGAGCCTCACGAGAGCATCCGAGTTGATTCCAATCCAACCTGTGCGAGGTCAGCGCACCTGCTTTTCCTGCGCGGCACTGGCAATAGCCGTTCGGAAGCGATCGTAACGTGTGATAAGGAGCGACAATTTTATTGGTATTCAGCCAATGAGAGCACGCCAAGTTAGACGAGCACTGCTACGACGTCAAAAGGCAGGGAGGGGTGAGTAATTATTATATAGTTAAAAGTAACAGAAAAATTACGAAAAATCAGTTCTGAGTCTACCTAGGATGTTGACCTTTGGATAGGTCTGTTTGCGCAAGTTGTGGAAAAAACCTTTCAATTTCCGTGAGAATTTGCAACAACCTCTTTATCAAGCAACAAACGTGAACGGAATCTTTTTTCTTTCTTGAAGTAAACAGAGTAGTCGCACCCAAGGGCAATTCGTATCGACCGTAATTAAACAAAAATGGTTCGCTTCTTCTGATTATTCCCCTGGGATCACTCCCCTTCTTCATAGATGTGAATGATCTAGCAAAGTTGGGCCAACTATCGGATTTTTTAATTGGGCGAAGTGACCGCTTTCAAGGCTGGGTCAACTGTCAGATTTTTTAATTGGGCGAACTGACCAATTTCATGGTTTGGATTTCAAGAGTGGACGAACTGACGGATTTCAGGAGTGGGCCAGCTGACGGATTTCACGAGTGTGTTACATTTTTGGGCCGAATGATGGGTGGGCAAACTGTCTGAAAAGTTCGCCGAACTGACCGATTCCTAGTCGAAATGAAGGGTGGACAATTTGTCGGAAAAATTGGGCGAACTGACGGATTCTTAGGCGAAATGATGGGTGTGTCAAGCGACGGATTTTTGGGCCAAATGACGGGTTGGCGAACTCTCGGAAAAGTTGGGTAAACTGACGGATATTTAGGCGAAATGACGGGTCCGCGAACTGACGATAGACGAACTGACGGTGGACGTAGTGAAGGGTAGGTGCAAACTGTCAGAAGTTTCATAAAAGATTGCGCTTAACACTTTCAAGAATAACACCTTTTCTCTTAGAAAAAAAGTGTTCTGACCAATTAAGTTTATACTGTTTCGTGCTCAGATCTCCAGCAACACCTTCAATAGGTAAAAATATTACACTGTCAGAAGTTACATAACGACAACAGCAGGATGCGCAGTTTCAACAGATAACACTTTGGGATGTTATATGTTATGTTTCTTTCGTACCCGTTAGTATTTTTACCAATTGCAGGTGTAGTTGGAGATCTAGTCACGAAATAGTGTAAACTTAATTGGTCATATGCGCGATCTGTTATGAAACTTCTGACAGTGTAGTGACGGATGGACGTAGTGACGGGTGAACGAAGTGACGGGAGGACGTAGCGAAAGGTGGACGAACTGTCGAAAAATTTTGGTGAACTGACGGAATTCTTAGGCGAAGTGACGGGTTCCCGCTACGATAGCTATCATCACCTGCTTGCCAAGAATAGTTGTAACCAAGCAAGCTACAGACAGGGCGTTGACATCCGGGAACTGGGTAAGAACTTCGCCAAAGTAATCTTCCGCCCAATCTGCGTTTAAACGTGGCTCATAATCCGCCACAGTCTTAAAGCTACGTGCACACACAGTCCGGTAAGTTTTCGCACGCGAAAAATCGCATGCGAAATTCGTGCCACTATGCCAGACTGATAAAACGAACAAAATGAAATCCGGACCGGAAATTTGGCGCTAGATTTGAAAATGAGGAGAGTAACTGAAAGACAAGAAGCACTTTTATTGCTGCTAGTACGCAGGAGGCGACTGCAAAGGCTAAATGGTGTACAAAACACAAAACGGAAGTGGTGGGTGAGGCCAAGTAATCAGAGACGTGACAGTCATGGACAATTCAACACGCTTCTCAAGGAGCTCGAAGCTGAGGACCAGGCTTATTACTTTGACTTTATGAGAATGACGGCAGATCAGTTCAAGAACATTTTGTCACTTGTTGAACCCCTGATCCAGAAAAAAGACACCAACTGGCGGAAGTGCATCTGTCCTTATGAACGTTTTGCTGTCACTTTGCGTCATCTTGCAACAGGAGAATCTAAGAGATCTCTTGCTTTTCAGTTTCGTCTAGGAAGGTCCACTGTGTCACAGCACAATTCTACTGGCAGTGGCGGATGCTAACTATAAATTTACAGTCGCTGCTCTTTTGGAAAAGCTTTCCTGAGTGGAAGGTGGCCTATCCCTCAACCGGCTCCTCTTCCTAGAACTACTGTGAAGATGCCATATGTATTATTAGGAGATGAAGCCTTCCCACTCAAGATGAACCTGATGCGCCCATATCCTGGCGGAGGCTCTGGAACTCTGACGAAAGAAAAAACAGTCTATAACTATAGGCTATCACGGGCAGACGCACTGTAGAAAATGCTTTTGGGGTGTTGGCAGCAAGGTGGAGAATTTTTCACACTACTATAGAGTCAAATCTGTCTACTATAGATTACATCGTGAAAAGTGCCTGTTGTCTTCACAACTACCTCATGTCAGAAAACCAGTCAAAAGTGTATTGTCCAAGAGGATTTGCGGACCACAACTTACCAGATGGATCTTTGGTTGAGGGTGAGTGGAGAAGGCTTATTCCGGCTGACTGGAATAGGCGTCTTAGTCAGCAGGGCTCAAATTTCCCAGCTGCAATGGCATCTCAGACAAGAGATGATTTCAAATTTTATTTTTTTTCCAGTGCTGGGGAAGTTCCTTGGCAGAACCAACTTCTTTTTGGTTAGTAATTTTGGTAGTGAAATTCATAATAAAGTTGATTATTTTACTTTCTAAAGTATGAGACCATGCTAGTATAAATATCCTAGGCCACAAAGGATTTTGCCGGATTGACTGCATTGGCTGTGCTGTCTTGTTTGCAACATTCATTACTCTGTGATTAAGTGGAAGGGCGAAGAAACCTTTTACATAAAAGACTGACAAACTGCAAAACTTTTTTCCCTTTCCTTGTTAACTTGAGTTAATAATCTTCTGCGGCAACCGTTTTAGCACACTGCAAAATCCTCTGATCACATGGCACGTCTGGCTGTGTTAAGACAAGATTTTATACCTTTAAACAAGAGTTTTCGAGCAATACCAGCCATGATCACATGGCACGTCTGGCTGTGTTATGACAAGATTTTATACCTTTAAACAAGAGTTTTCGAGCAATACCAGCCATGATTGGCAGTTAGCTTGGGCTGAAGAATGGAACGGATAATGTAAAGTGAAACTCAAAATGAAACTGAGTGATTTTTTTTTTACAAAAAGTATAAAACAGAGGTTGCAACAAGCATCAATCAAATCAGTTACTCAAAGATTCTGGGGACTGAATCTACTTAGAGGGTGACAAAATCCTTTTTACTTGAAATATCAGTTCTTTTATTTTAAATTGAACAAATGCCTTTGTTATAGGGTCGAAGTCCTTTAAGTCCTTTGCCACTGATCTCCCGAAAATATCATCCTCTTTCTCATCATCCTTGCTTACCAAGTAAATGATGTTTTTTTCAAATGCATCAGCACCTGACACTTCACTGGTCTGAATTTGTTTTTTTTCGCTTTTGCAGCTTTGTATCTTCTTTGTCACACTTTCGCTTTGGGGCTGTGTTCAAACTACAAGCCCCTTCATCAGATTCTTTTTCTACAACATATTCTACATATTCCTCTTGGGCAGCATTATCTAACATGTTTGTGCTATCTTCACTCTCGCTGACTGTATCATTATCTTACTACTTGATCATTTGAATCCTCATAGTTTCGTCCTGTTTCCCTGGTATCGATGTAGGGTACGAGAAACATCATTATAGGAAGGTAGGTCCATAGTTTCTTCAACTTCCTTTCTTGTCCTGACACCGTTTTCTTCGAGTTGGCATATTCTTTTCTGAAAGTGTCTCTCAAGTTCCTCCATTTCTTTTTGCATTCCTCAGCTGAAATGAAAATAAAAACATGTCAACCCGATGAAACATTTGTAGCCTGCGTAGTTGTATGGTAGTTGTACGAAAAAGTTGCATGTAATACTATGCAATAGCAAAAAATACTATCATTTAATGTGCCTCGGACTGGTTCATCTTATGTAGCAGCATGTCCTGCCATAGTAGCATCCAGTCTTGCTAATAGTAGCATGCAGTAGTATACAGTAACACGGTAGCCTTGAAGTAGAAGCATGTAGTAGCATCAGTTAGCACTGCATGCTAGTTTTTCGTACAACTTCGTACTACTATTTTGAGATAAATTTTTCATCGGGAATACAGAAATAGTTTATAACAGCACCGGCTAGTGATCATATGATCAAAGAAGACTGTTGGAAAGTCATAAAAATGTGTTAACTTCTTGTTTTATTTACATACAAACCTCTACTATGACACTATGTGTCTATGGTATCAAGATAGCCTGCCGCAATGAACACAGCTAGTGGTGTCCCTTTCATTGGGGCGCTGAAAAATAACCTTGGGACAGTCTACCACAAATACCTGATCTTTGGATACCCTATCCAAACGCTGGGGTATGTCTAGCATTTGGCATAGCCTATGCCTACTGCTGGATACCCTATGCCAAACGCTGGATACCTGTTGGTAACCTAACCCTGACCTACCACAATCCAGAAAGTTCTGATTGGTTGATTTTTTAGCTTCACTCAAATCATCAATATTTTACTGGGTTACAAATATCCAGCACCTGGCATAGTGTATCCAGCGTTAGGCATAGGGTATGCCAACACGTAATAGGGTATGCCAAACGCTAGACATATCCAACGTTTGGCATAGGGTATCCAAAAATCAAGGGTTTGTGGTTGACAGCCTTGGGATGGTCAAGACTGCAGACTGTTCTGGGGTATGGCATCACAACACCTTTCCTAAGAAAATATATTGTACAAGAATTGTAGAATATGAACATATGTCCAGTCATCAAATAGTGTGACTTTAGCAGGAATCAGGGCAGCTTGCTAATCGACGACCACAAACAACTGTAATATTCAGTATTCCGGACTGTAGGACAGCTGTAGGATCTCCTAAAATGCCCTTGGCCTGGGGCAAGGATGATCATTAGGCTAACTTAGTTAAACCTAGCCAAGACGTCAACTACGACACCCTCTGCATTCAAACTCTGAAGCTGTCTGAAGGTTGAAAACACAATGAATGAAAGTTCTACTGCAATTTCAAACACCAAATTATTTGTTAATAAGATATTGCCTATTTGGGCGCATCAGGGGTATGCAATCTTGAGCCTTTGTGGCTGTAATGACACTATCCAAGTTGATTATTACACTTTTGAAAGAGCTGTACCCACAAGTCCTCCACTGTAGACAGCTGAGTAAACATGTAATTTTGCCTACCTGGTAGCTTGCATTCTGCTGAAACTTGTAACCAAGATCTCTCCCTGACAATCTTGTTTTTGTAGTTACCATCAGACAGATCGTATAGACATTTGAAACTCTTCACACAGCTTATTAACTTCTCCATTTTTATGGTCAGAGCACAATTTCGCTTGCGTTTAAATTTCGCTCCGGAAAAAGTAGAATAATTTCTACGCAAATCGGAACGAAATTTTCGGATCGAATCCGCATGCGATGCGTCGAAATTCCGGAGCGGAGAAGGAAATTCGCACCGGACTGCGAAATTCGGACTGTGTGTGCACGCTACTTAAGTTCCAACAAATATCCGTCTCTTTTGACAGTGGTGATAAAATCGCTTTCTCGGACTTCCCACAAGACATGTCAAAAGAGACCAGAGAACTTCCGAGTGGAATTTCTCTTCCAATGCGCAACTAAAAAGACCAAAGGTATCGCCAGAGGTCAGTGACAGCTTTGAAAACTCTCGAGGAGAGAAACCCAAAATTCTGCAGCGATTGCTTAACAACTGAAGAGGATTGAAATCCTGTTGTCTTCTTGAATTCATTAGTGAAAAACTCCATAGGGTTCATGGTTAGATCGTTCGAAAAAAACTGTATGGATTTGTACTTTTGCTTCTCACTTCTTTGGCATTTACGTGGTCCTTTGACACTGTCCGATTGAAGGGCGATTTCTTTCCGTAACGTAACGACGTAACTTAGGCTACATAACACAGATTTCGTAAGTAGACTTCGACTTAAGGACCAGCAACCGATTTAGTGCCCTCGCTCTATCGGACGACCACGATAGGCTAGTTGAGAAATCATCAGTTCCATTCGACGCACAGCCGGAGCCCTCTTTTAAAAGCCGCATTAGAACCCAAACAAAGGAGTATAAATCCAGTGAGTATTTTTTCTCCAAATTCCTTTATAGCAACGCTGAGAGTCTTAACCCGGATAAAAACTGTAGAACTAGAAAGCTTAGCATTCATTACCAAAGCTTCTGTATTAGTAATAACTGAAGTCCACCATCTAAACCCAGAGCTACTCAACATCTCAGGGTATAATATGTTCATGAAGTTTCGACCAGATGACCATTATCTAAGTAAGGAAGGTGGCGGGTTCGGTATATAAACACATGTTAAAATTAATTCTCGTATTGTTGATGTCCCTTGCCTCCAGAAAACGGATGAAATCATGTGGGTTTATCTAAAGCCCAAACGACTCCCGCGCAAGTTCAATGGAATCGCACTACGTGTTTTTTACCAGTTGCCCGGCCCGTTCACCCTTCTTGGAGAAACTTCAACTTAGCGCAGATTATGTATCCGGGAAATTTTCAGGTTTTGGAATTTTTGTTATTGGTTATGGTATTGAATTATGTCTAGATTATATTAATAGAGGGTTAGACCTTAAACAGTTGGTAAAGTGACCTGTTGCTGGTTCTCCTCTTGGAGGTAGTTACCACTATTCATTAGAATTAAGCCCGTGTAACACTGTTAAAATAGAATACACGACGACAGAAAACTACTTCCCGACTAATAACTGAGGAAGGCCTCCTGAAGTTTAGGGACTGGATTTGACAGAAAATATGGGAAGCAGTCAACACGGCAAAAGATACGAATAGTAAAGTTAGTATCCTTCAAACTACATTACTCGAAAAATATCATGAATGTTTTCCGGAAAAGAAAATCAGGCGACACTCCTCTGACAGGCCTTATATTACGAAGGCCGTTAAAGACCTAATTTTGGAAAATCTGCGTCTTTTTCGAGCTGGTAAGAATGACCAAGCAAAACGATTAAAACCCAAAATTCATAAAACTACGAGGAATGCCGCGGCCAACCACTATACCAAAAGGACAAAACACCTACTCAAGTCGAATCCGAGAAAATAGAATAGTGATGTAAAACAAATGATGGGAAAGTCTCAGAAAGGTGTTGACTTCAACCTTGATGGAAGTGAACTTGAAACAGCAAAAAAATTAAATGCTCATTTAGCTTCTGTAGTTCAGACTCTCCCTCCCCTTCCCCGGGACGAAATTCCGAATGCCAAACCTGATTTCGATTTCCCCCAAATTAGTGAAGAGGATGTAGTTAAAAATCTGAAAACACTTAAACGAACTACTATAAAACCAGTAGACATACCCGTAGAGATTATTAAAGCATTTCCAGAAAAAATTAGTGGTACACTTTCTAAAATTTTTAACGAAATAACGGTTGTTGGTGATTATTCCGCAATCTGGAAGACCGGATACGTTACACCTCCAGTCCTGGGAGCACGATCCAGTATCCACGTCTTAACGACCGCATGTGGATCTGGGAATTTCACCGTGTCGACTGGCTCAAGACGATTGGTTCGTATCACAGGCTACATCCGAAGGGATTGGCAGAATTTTTGCTGAAATTCGATACCGACACGGACAACTGTTTTGCTGACCTTAGAGGGAATAGAGATTGGGAACCTAATGTGTTGGTTTACAGTGATTAACATTTTATCATTTAATTAATAAATATGTTATAACAAATTATGCAGCACGTGTATTAGCAATCATACTGAATCCTTGGAATCTATATGGCCGGAATTTGAAGCTGTGGCGAACATGCAGATCCTCGTAGTATCTTCCAAAGTTTTGATTCCGATCTTGTATAATATGATTTGCAAAATCAACTTCACGTACTATTCTATTATCCTGTCGAATCAACATTTGGATTGCCATTAAATCTAATCCGGTCGTTGTTGGAATTGGCTTGACCCCCACACACAACGGGGTAATAGTTTTCCCTGCTCCGGTACTAGTAACACTAGTTCCGATTAAATGGTTCAGATTAAATCTAAACGATTCAATGTTGTAACCGTTTCCTCTGAGAAAGCCAATGTTCTTTCCTGGATTAACACTTGAGGACGCTAGCCACTGGTCTCTGCATGCTACTGTAACAATTTTGTTCTTGCCAGTTCCTTGCATTTCAGATATATATGTGGAACCGCTCTGTTCCTTAGTACCGGGATCATTCTAAAATCCAGCCGGTTGTGGAATCTGTCGACTGTGATAATGCCCGTCGTTAGGACCAAAGTCGAAACTGGTACTTGCAATAACTTTACCAACAGTAGCTTGCCCACTCATAAAATTACATTCCTATGGAAAACATGGCCGTGCATTTGTGTTGCCGTCAGTTAAAAAATCCAAGCACTAGTCCATTATTCCGAAACATCTCTGGTGCACAAGCACCTTCAAGAGCATACAGCATGGTATGCCGAGTGTTGTCTATGCCAGCCGTTACGCTTGCCACAACATTAGGAGTAGTGGGTTGAGCCTGTGCTGTCATTTCGGCATGTGACATCATACCTCCAAGAGTATTGGATGATGCGATAATCACCTCCAACATTGATGTAGTTCCTACCGAAGATGTCGATGCGGTTTGGAAAGGAGCATTTACTCCCTTGTTCGTTACAACTTGCTCCAATCTTACAAATCTACTTGGAACCAGTGCTAATCTTGCCAATTCGTAAGATGATAGATAGCTACTGGTGTCACTGGTAGCCATAGAGCTCATCCAAGTAGTGCTTATTTTTTGAACTGGTTCATTAGCAAGGGCGGACATAAAATAATTCTTAGTCCCATAATTATATAATCTCAGGAAGAATGATTTATGTTAAGACATTTTCCATATCCAAGACTCCGTGCAGGCATCATGAATCCACCACCGCCTCCTCCTCCGCCACTAGACGAAACTTCCCTGGCGTTAGCTTGGGTATCAAACATATCTTCGTCGCCAGAGTCATTGGCACCCCGCGCCCTTTTATTAGGTCGGTCGATTTGATTTCTGTCGTCAGCCATTTTAAGTTCGGGTACTGAGCTCCTGCGATCCTTTCAGCTGCGTACTTAACTCCGATTCCAACCAATCCCGCAGTCTTCGCAACAGCATCTTTGAAACCCGATGTCTTTGGATCAAATGTACGTTGCAGAAATCTCCTATCTGCTGCCCGAATTTGTTCATTGGTTGATGCAGCAGAAAATGATACGTCGTGTTCTCTTGCAACCTCGTCGAGTTCGTCAATAGGGGCCGGGCCTTGTACGGGGTTGCCGAGTCCAAGGTAATTGTACCCGGGAAACAACAAGCCAGGCCTGAAAACGTCAAATGGAGTCTGAAACTCTTTAACGTCACTGGGTGCATAAGGCTCGGTGCGACCACTCTTCTTGGTTGCCTTAGGCATTCTAGTCAAATAATACAATCCACTAGAATTTATACCCAAAGGGACGGGTTGTAGGGGGAGGCGTGGCTCTCGTACCTAACCACTCGACGCACCAACACAACTTGGATGAGCTCTATGGCTACCAGTGACACCAGTAGCTCGAATTGCTGTATACCTATTCTCTAGTAGTGGTTCCCAAACAGGGGTACGCTTACCCGAAGGGGTACGGGAGACCCTCGTAAGGGGTACAGAAGGTCCCAAATCTATGAATTCGAAAATATCTGCTTTTTATCAAGAAATACATCCCTTATAAAATCCATGACGAACCGCCCCCAGACGCGCTAGAGGAACAACAATCAAACGTGGGATCTTGGTATAAGTTATCTGAAGAGTGAATAAGTAGGCTTTCGCTTCATAACGAGTCGCATCTCAGCCCAGTGGAAAAGTCAGCAAGCACTGAAGTCGGAAGCCAGAAATGACAAACTTGATGACGCTTTACAGAACAGAGTTGGGTAAAGCAAAAATAGAGGAAGAGGCATTTTAAACATGGCTAGGCCCAAGAGGAATTGAAGATAGATAAACACACCTGGATAAACGTACACCAAGAAGTAACGTGTTATTGTTTTCTTTACGATAGCGTACTTAGCGGCCAAAAAAGAACTAATCTGAGAAAACTTTTATGAGGGGCGTATTAGAGTTTTGGCTTACGAAGTTTCAAAGAAACATCGCAAGTGTCTTTCTGACACTTGACCAGTCTCGACGATAATGAAATTGATAACCTTGCAGCCCAGGTACCCCCTTCATTTCTATATTTTCACACATTAATCGTTTGCCACTTATGGCAATAAATGACGTCTTTTTGGCGTTCTGATCTTGACACATTGAATTAGAATAGTAGAACAATGATTATTCAAAAAGGGGTACGCAACCTTTTTGAACCCTAATCAGGGGTATGCGATACGGAAAAGGTTGGGAACCACTGCTCTAGTATATCATAAGGCTGAATCAAGGAGAAGCTGAAGAAAGAAAAAATATCCCCACAGTAACGTGTAATGTCATGACTGAAAGCAAAGACTCTCTTTCCAACTTCGGAAAGAGATACTAGACCTTCGTTCTGATCCAGATGCATACGAAGCTGTTGCCAGAGATAAGGCAGGTCGGTGTACTTCAAGACCATTTGTATTCCAGAAGCTTAACATTCAAACAGATGAAGATTCGTAATACCATCCGAAGTTTCTACACTCCCACAGTTGAGTTCCTCCTCGCACATGAAACATTTCTGAATAGTAGCAAACACTGGATACTCACAAGCCAAAGAATCAGCAAAGGATCAAGACCATCGTGAGACCAAGACATTTCTTTTGGAGTGAAAAATCACTCTGTAAGTGCGTCATGATGTAGTAAAATCACTCTTGGATAAGCATCTAGAATCCATTTCTAACAACTAACTCAGTAGAGAATCGCTAAGTCACATTGGGAACACTTCTTCATCTGGATAAGGAACTGTTGTGCCAGATTCGCCATCAAGATATACTGCAGTATAGTAGCCAACAGCATTTGTCGTCAGAGATAATGATGGATTAATGAAACTGCGTAGCATCTTGGCTTTCAAGATCTGTACAAACGCATCACGCATGTAATCAGGCAAAGCGCCCGTGCTTAGCAGCAAGGTGGTAAGCATGGTGTGAATGGCTTGTCTGGATACAACTTTCTGTAGAGAGTGGCACGAACCTTGTGAAGATACATAAGTAGAGCAGAAATATTTTAGTATGTGGGGACATAGCTACTAAAATATATTCACGAAAAAAACCTGATTAATTTCTGGTGTTCTTCATTACAATCAAGCTGACTGATAATAGGCAAAAAACAAGTTGAAGAACCTTCATAAGTGCCGTAATTATACCATCTATTAGGTACAAGTCCGATGACTGACCTTGCATTATCCTAATAGCGCTGATTCTGATTGGTTTGGTGTGTTTTTGAGCTTGTGAACAGTGAGGGTGTTTAGAGAAAGGCTCCTTACAGTATCACACCTCATCCGTAGGTCTAAATGGGAGTTTAATGTCATACTGCGAAATTCCCTAAAGGAAGATATGCACAGATCATTCAGAAGCTGCTGTGTGAACTTAAAACCAGGTATACCTTAAATGCACACGAATTACTACCAATCCCATACGTTTTAAGTATGTTCTTCTAAAGCTTCTCCTATCAAGGTGTTATAGATACGTACCCTCTCAATATTCTCTTCTTTATCACGTTGAAAATTGCTGTGATGAAAACCATGAATCTCTGTTCTCACCAACTCACTGACAAGACATGATGACTTTTTTCCACAGCCTTTGGACCCTTGAATATCTGACAAAACAGGAGTACCACATTTTACATATGCAATGCTATGGACGGAACGCTACGATCAAACATCTTGAATTGCAACCGTCCAAATGATCAGGACAGGATATATCTATAGCCGTTTTTCAGGCTTGTGCCTCAGAACGTGCAAGGTGACCTCGTCTATTCTGTCGTTTTTAAGGCATTTTCCTAGAATACCTTCAAGGTGACAAGAAGGCGTCGTCTATCATGACGGTGTAAACGTCGATTCCTAAGTGTTGTACGAACGTGTTCGTGGTGGCCTCGGTGATAGATATCAGTCGGTACCCGAAACATTTTGAATAAGAACGATCAATCATGACGTTTGGCTTGAAGTAGCTTTTCTAGTCCAACGTTTCTTGTAAGTCACAACGTATTGTAAAGAATGATTGTGATGTTTTGTTTCAACATGACCTCACAGGATCGACATTTCTTAGAAGTCACAATGAATTAGTTTAGTCCCATGCCCGAATATGTGATTGGGTGATTCTAAGAACACAAAGGACTGCTGGAGATCAAGGAAGTATGTATATTAGGCTGAAATGAACTTGTAGGAAAACGGGAGTTTCTCACGATAGAAGGCATTATGACGCCACTAGAGAATTATAAATGTAAATCCGATTGCAAAGAATAATCTAAAACACAAGAGAGATAACGCCCTATCCGAACATTGGTGCGTAATGTTGACTTCCTTGTGACCATGCATATCCAAAAATTAAAAGCCAAATCACCAATTACGTGAATCACCGTTCTCTAAGAGAATAGAACAAAATACGCCACAAGTGAAATTCTGTGAAACCCCGAGGTAAATGTTTGTCCTCATGAAAATGGAAGACTCGGTGGAAGCTACAGTTTTTCGGCTGTCCCTGACAATGCTTGTTATTCATTATATTTCAAGATTGCGGTTTTTCGCGACAGCACATTACAGCTAAGTGCTGCCTGTTGCAACCGCGTACCCTTGTGTTGCTTCTTTTTAATATGCTTCTGTAATAAATACATCATAGCTTCCTAACTTTTACCCTCTTTTTTTTCCTCGCCAGTATTTAGTGCCCTAACCCTTGTGCTGACCAGATGGAACTGGTTCTGCCACGTCGAGATTCTGAACTTCCTTCATTGCAAATTATTAGCAATAATTAGCATTTGAGGATCTGTACTTTTAATAGCAGCATGTAACGAGTTCATCTTAGTGAAAGGTTACGACATATGTTACCTTAGATCTTAGACCCTCCCGAGCCGTCAGTGATGCATAGGGTGTCGACAAAGCCTTTCCATTCACGAAGAATCTGTGTGGTTGCCGTGATGTCTTCACAGTTTGGAGTGAGGGAACTATTGGCCTTCTTCCGGTCCCGATCACACTGCCTCCACACTGTGTGCCTTGGTTGGCCTCTGTCTTCGGGCATGCGAACATGACCCGAATATGTCTATCTTCTTTCCTTAATAAGATCGGTCACTATGAATTAATGAATGAATGAATTTATTGCACGAAAAAAACCCTTGGGGTCCTGGCAACAAACTACAAAAATCGCTCTCTATGGGATAAACCAACTCGGAGGAATCTGGCCACCTTACGGATATCCCCCATATTTGTACTTCCAGTTTTTTCTAGTAGCCACTCCTCCCTAGTAATTCCCACCCCAAATAATTCGACCCTCAAATCACTCAATACTTCACATTCACACATAAAGTGGAACACATCCTCATCCATCTTTCCACACATCGGGCAAAAGTAAGGGCCATTCTTTAATCTTATTTTTTCTATAAACCTTCTTTTCTCCCCAATAGCTAATCCTCCCCCCCCCCCCCCCCCCTTCAACTCACCATCCACTTTAAATCTACTCCCGACAACCTAGCTTTAAAATAAATTTCCTAACCCCAAACATATTTTGCCTTTGCATAGAACCGTAGAGACACCGACTCAGCCTTCGGACACTGCCAATCCTGAATTTTCTGATCACGAAGGATTTACTCCACCTTACGCGACACTTCACCATACTGTAAAGAAGTTCCAACGCCACCATTCCATAATTCAGACAGGCCGCATTTGTTAAGAATGTTCTTAATTTGATGCGGCCAAGATTGCTGGTCTTCATCACATAACGCCTCCAGCTCTTTAAGCAACCTCACTCGCGGTAATGAAATAATTTTCTCCCAGAAACTTACCACACTAACCAATCTATTAGATCTAAGCGAAAACAAACCTAGATCACCTCTCAATACAATACTACTAAGAGACTCACTAACCCCTAAGATCCTCTTAAAATATCTAAGCTAGACTACCTCCAACTTCTGTAGATCCATATAACCCCAAACTTCCGCAGCCTAATGCATATTTGATACTATTTTAGTCCTGAATATACGCTTCTAGAACTTCATATTCATAATATCCCGTACGTGGCTTCTAAATACAATATTTGACAATCTTGCTCCCCTCACCACACACTGATCCACATGCTTTCCAAACTTACCCTTCGACGTAAACTTAACCCCCAAATACACAAACTCTTCTTTCACTGATAGCTCCTTACCCTCAAAATATACCCTCTCGTGCACACCTAGTTTTCCTCCCTTTCGGCAAACCATAGCAACTGTTTTATTCATGTTCAGGACCAACCGCTTAGATTTAAGATACTCCTCCACCAAAATTTAGTAACACCTGCAGGTTATCTCTACTATCCGCCACCAAAACCACATCATCCGCGAATAATAGCATGCAGAGCCTGACTAAATCAACTGATACAAACGGAGCAGCCCTTGCCCTTAAAAACGCCTCCATATCGTTAATGAAGAGGGAAAAAAGCTTTGGAGACAAAGTACACCCTTGCTTCACACCTAGTTTAGAAGAAAAATCCTTGAAATCCTTGAAATTGACGTGTCCCATGTCGCAGCCCAGCGCATCTTCTCAATTATTAGAGAAAATATGCTGCCATAATGGGGAGAATTACAACCTTACCCCATTTCCACAAAAGTAGTGGAACCCCGTCGACCCCTGGGGCTGATTTCCCTTTCATCTTTTTGATTTGGTCCTATACCTCTTGCTCTCTAATCGGTGCAAATAACGCGTAATCTGTCTCCTTCATAGGGAAACTAACTTGGCCCCTAAGGTCACTCCTAAAACCTTCATCAAACAAATTCTTTTGGGGGAAATCCTCACTATTCTCCATAAAATCAGGCCAACTCACTGCTGGCGGCGTAAGATCCTTTGCACGGGGATTCAAGGATCGATTACTTTCATCCCAAAACTCCTTACTATTATTCTTATTTAAATTTTCAAAACTGCCTATAAGTAAGTAAGTAAGTAATTTATTTATGACCCGCCATTTTGAAAAGGCGGAGTAAATGACGAAAATAAACAAAACACATATATACACACAGAAAAAGACACTTAATTTTTAACCTTCGGTCAGGAAGCAGTGGACGACATCGTGTGCTGGTTGGGCCTTGTTGTCCATGAGTTTTGAAAGTGATGACGAAACATCCAAAAGGGTAACACTTGCGTCCTGAATTTTGAATTTCTCCGTCAATGTATGGTTATGACATAATTTCGACAAGTGGAGCAGGTGTTTTGCATATTTAAAATAACATGATCTCATCTTTTTAATCTTCTTTCGCAGAACATGAGTGACGCCAGAACGAAATAGTATAGAAGGAGCGCAGAAGCTGCTGTACAAATTTCCCAAAGCTTTACGATTATAGCGCCCCCGGTTGGGGACGATGCGCCCATAGGCGCTACGGATCGACTTATAAACTTCTTGAACAACCGAAGAGCAAAATTTTGACAGTGAAGATTTGAATGTTATGCCGAGCCACCGTAGAGAGTGTTGATTTGACGATGAACGATCCAAGAGATATAGAAGCTCGAACTCGACTCGAACAATCTGACGAAGGGTTGAAATGCAGGTACTCACATTTTGAAAGGTTAACTTCAAGGCCAGTTTTCAGAAGTTCTGACGACAGCTTACTTACATTTTTTGTGAGTGTGGATCGGCTACGGCTTACTAAGAGCAAGTCGTCCACGTAGGCTATGTAGATGCAGGCATATTCTTTATAGAAGTAAGCAGGAAGCAAAGAATCGAGACATGAAGATATGGCCGATTTGAAGATGTAGACGACAGACAGATTCACGCCAGAAGTAATGAGAGAAAATAGGGCCTGAGAATGCGTTATATTGTCAAAAGCACCAGCTATATCTATAGAACATATATGTATAGAAGACTTGTCGCGGGTAGCCTGTTTCATCATTTTTGTCGATATGTGATGAGCATGCGCACAACTGGCGCTCGAACGGAATCCAAACTACATTGAACCAAAGCTACATTTTTCAACTAGTTCTGGAAGAAGGACGTATTCCAGGATTTTACTTATAGTACCAGAAACTGTAATTGGCCGATAGCTTTTGCTAAGGTCCGCGTCTTTCCCCGCCTAATCACCGATGTTATAGTACCCAGGAGGAAACTATTCGGAACCAAACCCTGTCATAAACAAATCGGACCAAGGCGATCAGAATCTGTAGAACCAGTTCTTCTTAATTTTCGGAAAGCAATTTCGATGGAAGAACAAGTAACGGGAAGAACAGAAGGTTGAAATATTTTCCTTGGTAGGTATTTAAGAAGTAAATTTTCAAAGTGCTGCTGAATCTGGTTTTTGCAACCACTGAATAGACCGCGGTAGTGGTTGGTCCAGTCAGCCATAGTTAGCGCGGAAGGAGGTACAGCTGAACCTTTATCTGTACGAAGGACCTTTTGCCACGCTTTTTTGTCACTGGGAGCATATAAGCCATTCAAACGAGCATTTTTAAGTGAAGATTTGTATTCACGCTTCGATTTAGCTTTTAGATTAAAAACAGTACCATTCCCTGGGCGTCCACAAGCAATCCAAATTTTTAGCCAAAATTTTGACGTGTTTTTTGCCTTCTTAACTTCAGGACTGATTTTCCAAATAGGTTTCCTTGTACCAACTCGAATTCTCTCAGTCGGTCCAGCAATATCGGCTGCCAATTTCAAGCAATGGACAAGCTCGCTATAATAACAGTTAATATCAACGGACGAAGTAGTAGCTGCTATACCAGTCTGAAGAAGGTGAAAAGGAACTTTTAAAAGCGAGAGAAGATTAGTTAAAGTTCAATGGGCGGATCAAACTGTTCCGATCTCACACTGTTACAACCTTGATTACACGCTCACGTCAGAGCTGTTCCTTTCTCAATTAATTTCCGTTTCCCTGATAAAGCAAATTCAAACTTTTCAGGTCCTGCCGACCTCCAATTTACTGGATTGGACAGAAATAAGCGTGATTTTGTTAAAATAGCTATTAGATTAGTTTTTCCTGCTAAATTGAACTACAGTCACAGCTTTAAAAAAAAAAAAATGTTTGCCTAATGTATTTAATCATGGAATGTGTTTTTTAATTGTAAACTCAGTATTTGCGTACATTTAACTAAACGTTGTAAAGGAATTTCGTTAAGAAATTCAAAGAAGAAAGAGAAGAAACAACAGAATCACGCGCATTCTTTTTCAAAAATAATTCAAGTATGTCTAGCTCAGACTCCTCTGATTCTGACGGCCCAATCGCTCCATCTGATTGGGAAGACTCTTCTGGATCTGAAGATCCACTCCCAGAAGATGGTTGCCAAAAGGGCTATCTTTATCAGCCAATTAGGCCAGGAGATATTGCTGATACCCTGCGGACAGTCCGCATTGGTGAAGGTCCGCCTAGGAGCTCCAGTGACGATGCTTCAGCCTGGTAAGAAGTTCTTTACCTGAAAGAGCTTGCAATTTTGATAATGGAACCAGCAGTCCAGTTCAGTCAGAACCTGTCGGTGTGGAAAATTGGCAAAATTGTTTGATTATTTTATACATAGGTGTATCTGATTCTGACTTATTTGTTATCTCATGTCTCTTGCTTGCAACATTAATGTCGAAGCAGTAGGTCGGGTAGGTGTCATTTGCTGTTCTCAGAGTTTTTATTTATTTTGCTGTTTTTACTGTCAAAAGTCAAGATTTTTTTTTACCTGTGACCAGGGGCGGCACAACTGGAGGGGAAGAATGGGCCGCCCCCCAGTGTTGTCGGCCAGTCGTTAAAAAATAACCGAGTTGGCGCAGTTTATTTTTTTCATGAAAACAGTTGTTTTTTCTGGAATTCAGTATATTTTTCGTCGAAACTGTTTGTTTTTCCAAAAATCAGTAGATTTTTCAAAACTCTTTTTTTTTTGGAAAAAAGTAGCCTATTTTTTTCTTGAAAACAGTTGTTTTTCGGCCAAAACAGTTTGTAAAAATTACCAACTAGTCGATAAATCTCTTATATCTCTTATCCCCAAAACATTTTGGCTAGTAACGCCTCTGCTTTTGGCATGGTTATGTTTGACCTGGCAATCTTTTTTACATTTTCAAGCAAAATTCTGATGTGTGTGACTTCTTCTGTTGATTTTTATTTCTGCAAGCCATTACTTCCTTGTTCTGCTATTCACGAATAATCCATTTTCAAATAGTTTATTTTCCGTTGGATCTGGTACCTCTATGCATTTGTATTTTTGTTGTCTGCCTTCTGAGAAAGATTTAGGATTTTTTGGTGTTCAGGAACTAAGGAATCTTTGCGAATCTCTCCACTGCCCACTGAAATGCTGTGTTTGTGTTGAAATAAAATTTTCCACGTCATAATAGGATTTACATTGTGGCGATGGCCGCAGATATTTTTAACATCATAACTAGAAGCATATAGTGGAAAATAATAAAATCCCTTTGAAGAATCAAAATAATTCAATGTATTTAGTTGAATGAAACAAAAATAAGTTGACATTTCAGTTAAACTTTAAATTGCTGCCCTGATTGTACCTACTACTCAGTGAAAGCTGAACGCCACGACCACAACAAAAATTAATGTCAATCAAACTACCTATTTTGTGCATGCACATTTGTCTGAAAACAAAAGATAAATACTAATCTTGGGTATTCTTGTGTCTAGGTGCAAGTGTCGCAAGTGCAAAGTCTGGCCCATCAGTGCTGAGAACATCTGCTGTCACGAGCAGCCAAAGGTCAATGCATTCCGGTCCATCCTGAGTCCAAGGAGTACTGGGGATACAACTACTCCCCTTTGCATAACACAGCATCCAGGTTTCATGTCCACATTCCTGGATGACTTTGTCCTCAGCACTGCATATTGGCAGTACAGACAAGAGCATGGTGCTGCTGCTATTTCTTCTTTTGATTCGAACAGGAGGATGCGTTATGTGGCATACCGCCAATTTGTTAGACTTGTATACCACTTCCTGGGCCGCGACAACCGGGTTGCCTTACCATCATGTGTTTACAAAGCGGTACGTGAGCAGTTCCCAGAATCAGGAGACAATTACACTGGATTCCTTGATGCCTGAACAGCTTAGAAACAAACTGACTAGTCATACCTTGAGGGAACAAAATTAATAATCTTCGTCAGATTTTCGTACAGGAAGGGTATCCAATGTCGAATTTATGTAACTTTGAACTTTGCCTTAAAAGATTACACGCCTACTTCTGTGCAGTCCTAAACTTGTCCAAGGTTATTCATGGTGTCTTTCTTCACAGTTATGATCTTGTTAAGACTGTATTGATCTTTCCTCTTAACTTTTTGAACCAAGTTCGAGGTTGCAAAAATTTGAGGGTGGGTTCCTGTAGCTATCTCTGGCATTGATACTTAAAGGAATCCAGTGTAATTCAGTTTCTCTGTGAATGGGTTCTGTGAGCTAAGTTCTTATGAAAGAGAATTGGCCACTAGTGGAGCAAAGTTTCAGTGAAATGCAGTAAAAAGCTTTATTTTCTTGTTGCCACAGAGAGAAACTGAAAGGAAGTACCTAACAAGGTTCTGTGAGCTAAGAGCCCTTTATTCAGTTCTTGTGAAAGAGAATAGCCAGCATGGCCTTTAGTGAAGCAAAATGTCAGTGCAGGCAGTAAGAAGCTTTATTTTTGTCTCGCCGTAGAGGGAAACTGAAAGGAAGTAAGAAGGTTCTGTGAGCTAAGAGTCCTTTATTTATTTTTTATGAAAGAGAATAGCCAGCATGGCCTTTAGTGAAGCAAAATGTCAGTGCAGGCAGTAAGAAGCTTTATTTTTGTCTCGCCGTAGAGGGAAACTGAAAGGAAGTAAGAAGGTTCTGTGAGCTAAGAGTCCTTTATTTATTTCTTATGAAAGAGAATTGGCAGCATGGCCTTTAGTGAAGCATAATTTCGTTGAAGGCAGGAAGAAGCTTTACTTTCGTCTCGCCGTAGAGGGAAACTAAAAGGTAGTAACAAGATTGTGTGAGCTAAGAGTCCTTTATTCATTTCTTGTGAAAGAGAATTGGCAGCATGGCCTTTAGTGAAGCAGAATTTCAGTGAAGGCAGTAAGAAGCTTTACTTTCGCTCGCCATAGAGGGAAACTAAAAGGAAGTAACAAGATTCTGTGAGCTAAGAGTCCTTTATTCAGTGCTTGTGAAAGAGAATAGCCAACATGGCCTTTAGTGAAGCAAATGTCAGTGAAGGCAGTAAGAAGCTTTATTTTCGTCTCGCCATAGAGTGAAACTGAAAGGAAGTAAGAAGGTTCTGTGAGCTAAGATTCTTTTATTCAGCTGTTGTGAAAGAGAATTGGCCACATGGCATCGAGTGAAATCAGATTTCAGTGAAAATAGTTTAAAAGTTAGTTAACTGTCTTGCCATTGAGGGAAAAGGAAAAGAAATAAAAAGTTTATTTGAGACTGGAGTCATTTATTCATTTCTGGAATGAAAATAGGCGACATGGCCTATAGTGAAACAAGTAATTCTCCTGCAGTTGAGGGTTTATACTGGCAATTTTACGACGACATTAGGTCGAGTCATTACGAAGTCCTTTCAAATCGCGATTTATGTTGAGCGACGATTTCTGACTTGTTGACTCTTGGACGCACCACGCCGACTGGAACTTCGAAGGGAAGGTCGGTGTCTTGCTCAGTGTTGATGGTCCTCAAGACCTCGGCGGCAATCGTTGTGGCATATTCTGTAAATGAAAAATTTAAAAGTGTTTGCTTACTCGCAGTATCTCTGTACCTTCAGCCCAAGCTGACAGCGAATCACATTGGTCCTCGAACTAAAAATAACCAGTCGTAACAGAACAAAATCTCCAAAATATTTGGTAGAAAAATTGTTTGTTCAGTTTCCAACAAAGTAGAACTTTAATTCGTCCCGTGGCAACCCTGATGCCACTTCTTCTTTTCTCGGCCCGCTGGCGGAACCATCCAAGCGATCCGATTGACTCTGCGCAAGCGAAAATAGAACACGAGCCTATTCGCCATATTACATCGCGTTCCGTGGAAAAGAGGAATCTGTAATAAAACTTATATGCCGTAATACGCCTTATAAAACTTATATGCCGTAATACGCCTTATAAAAACCTATTTGAACAATGTTTACAATGATCATAATGAGCGTGTTCCACCCTTCTAACAATAGTAACTATTAGCTATTATTTCCGTAGCTACCTCACGAAAAGTTGCTACGCTGACCGTTCCAACCTTCTCGAAAATAGTAACTAATAGTACAGTAACTATTTGCTTACCATGCTCGCGAGCGCAGTAAGCTTGGTAGCTTACCATGCGCGCGAGCGTGGTAACTACGGATCTCTTGACTGGCTGGATTGCCCCGTGGAGTGGTATATTGACGAGAATAGAAAAATGCGTTCCAGCCGTGAAGCTGAGAAGCCAAAATTCGTGACCTCATGCGTAGTAACTACAATAAGTAGGATGGAACACACTCAATGAACTGTCGGTGGATAATTGAACAATTTTGTACTTTGACGGTGCAAAACGGACAAGTCAGCTACATTTTATTAGAGCTAAATTTCGGCCCTTATTGGCAAGGGTCCTCTTCAGGCTCAAACAGGAGAATGATTCATTTTTAAAGTTCATTTTCCAGCTTGAGCGGCTTGATCCTGAAGAGGACCCTTTCCAAGAAGGGCCGAAATATAGCTCGAATAAAACGAAGCTGACTTATCCGTTTTGCACCGTCAAATATGATTCGCATTTATAACACAGAAAGCGGTATTTTGTCTGAAATACCTTGAATTTCTACAAGAGTTTTTCCACTTTCTTCCGGATTTTCCCATGTCGTTTGGGACAAAAAAACTGTGCAGGATAGTCATGCTTTTATCTTACGGCCTAAACGTATTTTTTTTTTCAACTTGAAGATGAAATTGCAAAATCCGGAGGAGAAACCCTGATCGTTTATTTGTAGTATTTAATGGCTGCTCGACTAAGGGAAGCAAAAAGCCTCAAGTCCAGATATGCATTCTAGAGCGCAGCCAACTTTTAAAACGGGAGGCAACTAAATTCATGGGCTTTGCTTGGTATTTATTTCGTGTGTTTTAGATTGATGACCACTAACCCAAGTTGCATAATAGCTAACGCAACCACACTAAAATAATTATCTGTACGAAATTAAAAGCGAACCTGGCACAAGTTGACCTGGACTATCTTCTTGGTCTTCACGTCCATAAACGACACAACGCAAAACATGGCATTGTGGCCAGGAGAGTCGCAGCGGCCGTCTGCGGCCAGGTGAGCGTCACCTGTGTCGAGCAATTCATCCAGCAGATGTTCTTGCTGGTTCTGCCAACACCGGTACACGCTTCCCAGCAGAAACGACCGCTGATGGCGGTAGTATGTTCGTATGTTGTAGGACGGAACACCCATAAACTGGAGCATCCTGACTACTTTCGATGGACTGCTGCCAGATGTCAGAATTGCAGTCGACAGCGCCACATCTCCAGCGAAGAGGGATGACTCCCCTATGCGTGATTGGCTCCACCACTTTCTGCTCGAAAAAACGTAAGAATTACGAAGGAAGACAGGTCCTATCAACCGCTCAGAATGTGTTATTAACTTCTACGCGCTAAGTCCTTCGTTTCTTGCTCTGTTACTTTCGAAATGCTGTAATAATGTTTTTACTCGGCCAAAACCGTGATGCTTATCAAGGACTTTTATGCAAGATGCAACAAAGCTGTAACAAACTGCAAACAGAAATAGTTTACCAGCTCGTCTATTGTCTTGTTTTCCCGCCAGATCGTATATGGTCTTAGTTTAACGTCGTAAACTAATTTATGTTTAAACAAGTACCGTCAGAAACATACTTACGCTCTCTCTGAAAGAAAAGTGACTTACGTTTCTCCACAATGACGGGTGCAAAGCATCGTCGCAACAAAGACGGTGCCAACGCTCTTGTAGGCCATCATGGTTGAACGTGCTTGTCCACACTTGACGCACGACCCAGATAGGAGCCTAATCAACAAGCCGACGTCGACCAGTGCCAGTTGAATGGACGGGAGCTCATACTCCGATTCGCAAGTCCCACCACTGCAACAAAGAAAACGCGTCGTACTTATGATAGTAACTCATTCTACTCGTATTCGTATTGCTTTCCATTCATTACCGTTACCGAAATTCTTCACTTCATAAGTGAAAGCTATTTCCGGTACTTCTCTATGTTAGCAATATTACGATGGGTACATTTGTTCTCTTTATGTTACGTATCATGCTCACAATCATTGTTTCCGAGGAGCTTATTCGTTCTGAGACTGGTTCTGCAAAGATTGTCATACAAGGCAAGGATTTTGGAAAGAGCTAAAAACAGCCGAGTGTTGTAATTTTCTGTCAGAGAAGATAGATTAGATAGATAGAAGAACTATTTCAGAAGACCGGAGTCGAAACACCATGTAGTGCGACGTGACCTTTAACAAATGTACCATTTTCCGAAACCAACCCATCGCTATAGAATATGTCCGTCGAAAACTTCCTTTCAAACAGCTTAGATAAGATGTAGTACATAAGCCCAATTTGACTCCAAATCAATCAGGATAGAAAATAAACCTCATCTCATGGTCGTTTTCAGACTTGAGCCTGAAGAGGACCTTTGCAAGAAGCTCAGCTGACGTATCAGTATCGACTCGCTTGATCAACCGTTACTTTGAATCATGCTTAGATGAAACCTTCGAAGACGAAAAAGAACTTACGTGGTATTCAGAGTACAGTCCTCATCTTCGGGAACGTAGTCTGAGTCGTCATTCCTCGTCACCTTCTTTGGTGGGGTACAGACAGATGAGCACTCCGACTCTCTGCCCTGTATCTCCTCAAACAGCGTTTCGAGTGTTCTTCGCTTTCGAGGACGGCGAATGGGAGATACAAGGCTCTCCTCGGAGTCGGAATAAATGCGTCTCCCGGCAGGGGTACTTTGAAACGTCTGTCTCCTCGAGTTCGGTTTCTTCGGAGTCATTTGGACAGCCGAAGAACACCCAACTTCAAATTCATGCTGACACTGAGGACAGCACACAATTTTGTTCACTACTGGTTCTGGGACGGGCTTATCTTTCTCGACAAGAGTTACCGGAAATTTTTTAAGCGTATAGCTATGGTCCAAAAACGGCTGACTGATTTTTTTCGGATCAGCTTTCTTCGATTTGTTTTCAAGGGGTACCTGAGAACAAAGGACAATACTACAAAGACAATAATGAGATTTTTGGTCAAAGTGATGATGGCAAGTAAAGGAAAAGTCACTTTTTTGATTATTCTGCTGGGATGACAGATTCAAAGTGAAGTAGTAAAAATAAAGAGAAGTCATGACTGTCAGGTTTCAATCTAACAAGGAAAAAAAACATATTCAATATTCATGTTAAATAAAAGTGGAAGAAAAGAACGCATTGTTTTTAATTCTATCGATTCTCTGTTCTGCTCAGTTCTCTGAAAGAAATGGAGCAGTTCGACTTTAATTTCGTGTTGCAAGTGTGTGTGAAAGGCTTTAGCTTATTCCAAGCTTGCATAAACTGATTGACTGGTTTTCTTGGGATCTTTGCCTTGTTCTCAAGTGGTATCTGAGAACAGGTGAAAATACTACAAAGACAATAATGAGATTTCTGGTCACAACGGATGATTGCATCTAAAGAAAAATTTGGGCAGTAGAGCATTAAACTGAGAACTACTGGGAATGATGATGTGCAGATGAGCTTGGAGAATGGAAGGCTTGGATATAGCTTACCACTCTTTTGGTTATTCTGCTGGTAGGACAAATTCAAAGTGGAGTAGTAACAATAAAGACAGTTCCTGTCTGTCAGATTTTAGTCTAACAAGAAAAAACAGAAAACATTTTCAATATTCATGTTAAATAAAATTGAAAAAAAACTTTTTGTATCACTCTAACCTCTCTTTTTTCTTCTTAGATTTCTGAAAGAAATGGAGCAGTTTGACTTAATTTTAGTTTGCAAGTGTGTATGAGAGGCTGTAGCTTTTTCCAAGTTCGTTTGTCTATACTACTGCACTAGAATATTTACCACATCTGAAGATTCATTGACACCAACCACAAAATCCAGGGTCGTGTTTGATGGCATGTCTGTCTCACAAAAAGCCCACATGGATGCCGACTCCAGTGGACCAGCATACAGTGACTCGGGAATGTTGTTTCGTTTCCTATAGAGAAAAAGTGTACTTCATAAGATATCACAACACAGACTGTACATTTACCAAAAAGAAAACCCATCAGAATATATGTATATATAATAGTTATGTTTTTGCAGATACCATGGTATCTGATACCACAGTGTAAAGTCGTTTTTGCAGTTATCGTGGTATCTCGTATTCAGATACCACTGTCTGACCGTGGTGAACCATGGTATCTGAAAAGTCATCTCACTTTCTTCAAATTTTGTCAAAATGGTGAAAAAGGAGTTTAGCACTTGGTGATGTAACTGGATATCAGTTTTTTGTTTTGGGATGGATTCAAAAAATGCAATTTGGGCAATAGTCGTTTTTGCAGAGCAACCCTGGAGCAACCGTTTATCACATACCATGGTAACTGCAAAAACGACTAATTGTAGGTCCAGTTACGGTGTTAACAGATGCCATGGTATCTGCTAAATGCAAATAATTTCTAAGTTTCTGGGAGACGTGACATCTTTTGTTTTTCTTGGACGATGGAATTTGTTTTGTTTTTTTCACAAAATGAATCATGAGCACCAACAAATAAAATAGGTTTCTTGTCAGTCTGTGGGAAAGATCAAAAGTACACCAAGTAAACAACCTTGGACATCACCTTGAAGGAGGAATACTGAATATTAAATAGAAAACAAATACTTACCGTATGTACACGAGGAGACGAAAAATGGGAAGAGGTTTAGGGAGGGTTGGGATGAGGTTCAGGGAAGGTCGTCGAACATTGGCCCTTAACCACAAAGTTGAGAGAGACCAGTGAACTTAATAAAACACTGATATCAAATCAACCCTGTAACAAAGGTGCCAGGACTGTGACGTGGGTAAGAATGGGTAAGCAGCGGGAAAAGTTGGGTACAGATGCAGACACGCTGTAGCAATGAGTACATACGTGCTGCAAGTGCATTAAGCAAAAGGTAAAAAAGTGTCAGATTGCCACTATTCAACTTACCGAAAAACTGCTTGAAATTTTATGACTCCAGGAGGACCGCAGATGCCAGATATGAGGGCCTGATCCACATGCTCTCTTCTTATAAAACGAGGTACTGCCTCACGTTTCAAGAAAAAACTTCTTCGGACTTTGTGTGCCACACCCGCAAACACAAAATCTTCATAGTGGAAATGAAGAGCACAGATTCTATGCCCAAGTGTGAGGGAAAAAGGTGACAAATATTTAGCATTGCTGTAGTCAAATGCCACAACACTGTTCCAAGACAAAAGACCGTTTTTTGGCACACTGAACGTTGGGATTTCGTCGGACATACTTGAGCAGTCCGGCAAGCTACAACGCCTGATCGATTTGCTAGACATGGCAATCGATGAGTTTATTTGGCTTTTTTACACTCGTTGCCGGGAGCTTTTGAAATTTCAGCGCTGGGTTAGTACGTGCTATGAAAAAGTAAATCTCCCCGGTGCCGGGGAGGTAACGGCAAGCGCTAACAAGAAAATTGCGTATTGTTGAAGCGCGACCTGTGGGACATTGTAAATATTTATTTGCAAAGGATTTTATAAAAAATAAAGCATAATAGCTGTCCATTGTGCTTTAATATAGAAATGTAGAGCACAGTATCTATACAATTCCAGTTACGCTTTTGGATCCAAGCCTTCTTGGGATTTGGACAACTGATTCGAGCAACAGGGACAACCAAACAGAAAGACAGAGCAGATGGTCGTCCTCAATTTTCTCCTCATCAACCTCAACAATACCGTCAATGATACTTGTTTCAGAAACAATCAAATGATCAAGGTTGGAAACACTAGCGCCACGATTATGTATACATGAAAAGGGTAGAGACTTCTCAATGAGACTGTGAGCTACCGGTAAAGAATCGAAAAATAAATCAGTCCGTACAGAAGAAGTTAGAAGATCAGTGTTAAAATCACCAACAAGAGCCCATTTCATTCCTTTCCTTGAAATGTCTGACAGAAGTGTTCTGATTTTCTGACAAGCCTTAGCTAATAAACTATGTGATGCAATGTTCCGCCGGTCGCAAGGTAAATATACGTTATCAAGAACAATATTGTTCAACTGAACGGCAAGAGCATAACGCCCAGACTGGAACAGTTTTGGTGGTGCTGAACACTCGCTGGCTCGAAGAAAAATGGCTAACCGACCGGAAGGACGACCTCTAGTTTTTATTGCCGGCTGAATGAACACAAAGTGCTCAAGAGATCGGCGCAAACTTTCGCTACTAGGGGCGGATAGCAGATGCTCTTGAAGACAAAGAATGTCCGAGCTGCCTAGCAAATCATCAAGTAGAAGATCTTTGTCCTTAGTGCCATTTACATTTAATGACACACAGCGCAGTTTTTTTTCCTGAAAAACCATTATTTGCCAAAACCCACGGCCTTCCTCATAACGCTGCATCTGAGGCTAAAAGAGACATGACAGCCGTCGCAATTGGCACACTTTGGAGGCAGTGAGCAAGGGGAATCTTTGCTATAACTGTGGCAACCAGCACATCGAGCGCATTTTGGAGAATCAGACGGATGCGGGCATTTGGCTACACCGTGGTTTGGGGATTGACAGCGAAAGCAGCGCTTGGGCATTCGGTGGAATTCATGAACACGAAAAACTTCATACCAGATTTTTACCCCGATTTTCGGAGCTGTAAGGAGACCAACTTGACTTTTAAACCCGATTTTGAAAGAACGAGAGCCCGAAATAGGCACGACTTCACAAGAATCAGGGTCGTCAAGGCGTCGGCCGTAATGGTGACTGGAACACTCCTGACAACACCCAAAAATTTAGGAGAGATAACTTTGGCGGTAGTACCCTCCGGCAAACCCTTGGTGATTGATCTCGCAACAACCTCTGCATAAGAAGCACTTGAAGTGTGGACGATGAGACGATTTCTTTGAGTATTCGCTCTGACATTAGTAACCCCTTCGTTACCTTCAACGGTGTCAATGTGTTGCGTCCTCGAATCAATGTTAAGAAGATCCGACGGGACATTACTAACAACAACAGTGTGCGTACCTGAAGGTGGTGAGGGAGGGATGGCCGTCAAAGCCTCGGCACGAGTGGAAATAGCAGTGAAGCGATTAAGAGTAGAAACTGCTTCAGCGATAAAACGGACATCGTTAGCAACAGCGCTTAGCTTGCTACTCAATACAGATATGGCAACAGCCGGAACGACCGGAACTTCGCTCGGAAATCGTATGACGAAATCCGGAACATCAACATCCAAGTCATCACAGCGACGGAAAGCATCCACAATATCACACAGTTGATTGGCCTGGGCATTTCTTCTCGGGGGCAGCTCACTGGGAAAGGCAAGAGCTCACAGGAACTTTTTCGCAGCCACAATCGCGTCAACAGTGAAGAACTCTGCAGCAAACTTTTTGACCGAATTTGTATCAACTCCCGAGTCAAGACTTTCCTGAAAAAAATTCAAAACTGGCTGATAAACCAGACTAACTGACATCTCGTCATTGCCTTCACTTGGCGCATTCCACAAACGCAGACTTTCAGTAACGGCTTTCAACGGTTTCACAAACAAGAAGTTAACCGGTATTTGCGACCGTTCAGGTAAACGGTCAGTTGAAGACTGTCAGACGGTCAGTTGAAGACTGACCGTTGACTGGAATTAAGACTGAATAAGATCTCCTTAATTCTCGGTATTCAACTAAATTCGAAACCAACAAATCCCCGCTACTTTTTTTCACTAACCTAAGAGCCTGGATAACCCTAGTTTTTAATTTCACGCACTCTCTATCAAAAAATGTTAACTTTTTTGCCACAAGAGCCCGGCTTACAGAAGCCGACTCGTACATTAAAGAAGACAATTCATCTACAGACTCACCCATTTTCTAGTACTAATTCCAGACACCTAGCCACTCTTGTTTCATTCATACGTCTGTTCACATAAATTTTCTACCGCCACTGCTTTCTTTACAACTAGAGTTGACACATCATCACCCATAATCTCTCGATCGGCCGGCGCTTCAGCGACCTTTGTACGTCTCTCGGCAATAATTTCCAACGTCAATGCAATCGGTACGTGGTCAGACCCAACCAAATCAAGTACCTCGAATTTTCGACACAAAGGCCAAAGATTTGAACTAATTAGACCATAATCTAGGACTTTAGGTTTTTCCCCTGAAAAACACGTAAACTCCCCAAGAAAATCAGGCCCCATTCTACCATTTAAAATAACTAAATCCCCAAACCCACATAATTCGAAAAGATTCCCACCCCATTTATTTTTCTTCCGTTGTTGGTCCTTACTTCTGCGCTCAGACATGCTCACAACCTGGCCTTCATTACTTTCACTCCCTTCCCTCCAGGCGTGATTCCTCTAAGTTGGCGTCAGTCCAAATAACTTCCGAAGAACTACTTGTATAAGCGTTGAAATCTCCTGCGACAACAAAAGAATGATTAGGAAACTGCCTTTTTAATGTAGACAACACATACTTCAGTATATCCCACGTATCTTCATTATGATAAGAACTTCCTTGAGGCGGAATATACGCGCTGCTACAAACTAACAACTTAAGACTATCAAATGACATATTTAACCACACTACGTTTTCCGACCTACTCTTAACTCTATGGCACGCCTTAGAAAGTCGCTTATGAACTAAAAGTACAACCCCCCCCCCCCCCCATAATATCAGCCGTTCGACGACGTTTTGCCGTTTGATTCAAAAGATAAATAATCCGCCCGAACTGTAGCTCCGTCGCTACTACCCCAAGTTTCTACTAGACTAATAACATCCCAACATGACTAAGAACTTTCAAACCTCTCGCAAAATGCCACATTACACACACTATTGAGTTTATCCTCCGACGCGCCTTGAAGGTTCCAATGGCATACACTCAACCAATGCCCATGACCCCTCCGATCCTATTCCGGTTCCTTCGCACCATCAAAAGATACATCGCTTCTTGCGTCAACAAAATTGGTAGAACTAGGGCCCCCGCTTTGCGAAATAGAACCCAACTGGCCATCACTTGTATCACCCGAACGAAACACTAACTGTCTTGGATTAATTACAGTTTCTCCCGACGACGGTCCAGAACCTGTAACTACGCTTTGACAAGATACCAGTCGAGTATTCCGAGGAAGGAGCGCAGATTGGTCAATAGGGCTAATTTCAGTGTTATTCCGCTTAAGGTTACCTTGCGGTGCTACACACTCACTTGCCATAACTGCCTGGGACAGAAAACTGTTCGATATCGGAGTCGTCAGTCCCTGAAACAAACCGTTTACTTTTGTGGTCACAAGACACTCGTTGCCCACAAACAGTTTATCGCCTCGCAATTTGGCAATAAGCCCTTCATCCCGTGCACTCTCCATGATTGGCTTAAGCTTTGCGCGCGCCACAAGTTCGCGTTCGGTATAATCCGGGGAGACTGACATATTTGCGCTGCAAAGTTGGATCGAATTTTTCAATACGTAATCACGGGCGAATTGGTTAATAAACTTTATCAGCACTGGCGGACTGGCGGTGTACCTTGTCTTGTTTTGAGCCTGAAAGTGTCTTTAATGTCAAACATTCCAATTTGCAGGCCAGGGATTAGCTTGTAACATCGTCGCACAGTGCCTGCCCCCTACGAGGGGGGTCAAAATTGTACAAGACTAGGTTAAACCGTTTCGCGTCAGATTCAGGGTTGCCACGGGTAGTACGAAAGTACTACTTTTAGTACTTTTTGACCAAAGTAGTACTTTTTTAATACTTTCTGTGAAAGTAGTACTTTTTTAATACTTTTTCGCAAAAGTAGTACTTTTTTGTCCTAAACTAGTACTTTTTGAATAATTTTTCCAATCAACCCCAAATCATTTCGTGTCGATGCTGACTTATAGATTGTTCACGACATTCTGCATCCGCTGTTAGGGCTTTTTAAGTTCCTTTAGCAAACTTCAAGATCTCCGGCATAGTAGTAGGCAACGCCTTTCGTAGTATTCGCTATTTTATGGAAGGGCGCGTCATTTAGTTGGGGTTTTAGCTTGTTTTAGCCGGAAATTTTGGCAGCAAAAGGGTGGACTAAAAAAGCATCGCGTGCTGCGCTGATTTTACCATGTTCTTGGTTAGCCAAAAGTATCTAGGTAATGCTGCCGGGGCTTCGCTTCCTCTGGTGACAAGGTTTCTTGAAATTTTGGGGTTTGATCCAAATTAAAGAACCGGGATAGGAAGCAGTTGAATTTTTTAGGAAAAGATAATGCGAACTTGAAAATTTTCGCCTGCTGCGCTCAGTTTCATTTGATCGTGTGGGGCAAGTACGATTAAATGAATGAATGAAAATGTACTCCGATAGTCCAAGTGGTATTCGCAAAAGCGGCGCCTAGCTGACCGCGAATAATATTTGATAGTTAAAAACGGATACGTTAGCTGATTTTTTTAGAGCTTTATTACGGCCCTTCATGGCTAAGGTCCTTTCAGGCTCAAGTTGTAAAATGAACTTGTCAATATGTTAATATAGTTCTAATAAGATTAGCTGACGTATCCGTTTTGCACTGTCAAAGACGCCTAGTAGCTGTCTAATCATCGTTGGGGCTGCCTTTTAGTGTTTGTACCTCATAATATTTGTTTTTGTGGTTGTAATTTAAAGCTCGAGTTGTCAGTTTGTCAGTTACAAATTTGGCTCTCTCCCCCTCCCCTCCACACGAAAATGCACTTGTGACGCCCTTGGTTACGCTCACCGCGCAATTTAGGGCGCAATTTAGAAATAAACTTGCCTGAGATTTCCAAGCAAATGCTGAGAAAATCGACCGTTTTTAATAACGAAGAAAAGAAGAACAAGAGAAACCTGTCTCAAATATTTTTACTGTGTGATAAGCCACAGAGAAAATGTATGGGATCGACATGCGCATGTTGCGCGAAGCGGAAAATAGTACTTTTTTTTCAAAGTAGTACTTTTTCCGTTCTGATTAGTACCATTAATTCTGTTCGAGTGGAAACCCTGGTCAGATTCCAAGCTCGCCAACTTCGCTTTAGTTGTGGTTAATTCGCTATTAAGCACGGCTACATTCGTTGCGACAACATCGGCATTTTTCTCGAGACATGCGATGCTATCTGAGACTTTCGATGGAAACTGCAGAAAATCATTACGCATTCCATTTATGCTTGCTGTAAGCGGATCAGTTTTTTTCTAGCTTTGAACTCATATGGTCTTTCCAGAACTTTTTTCAGCATGGCTTTCATCATCTCTCGGTACAATTAAGATCAGAAAGAGTAGGCCTACCTGGTTTGCTCCCCACAATACGCTCCTGGAGTTGGAGTTTTTAAGTGGTGTCCCGCTTTAGCCCGGGACCTGGCATATGAAATCCTTGACTAGCTTCGTCTGTGGGCTATCCGTTCATCTGGATTGTAGGCATCATCCAATATAAATTAGCTTCGGCTATGGACTGTCCGTTCATCTGGATTGTAGGCAACATCCAATATTATCACAAATATCAATCAGAAACGAAGTTCTTATCACGCAAATCAGGAGCAATGTCTGAACACGCAAAATCCAGTCAAACAGGTTTATTATCAGAGCGCTGGTTAGACAATTTCGCTGAATGAGAGCTACGTGACGACTGTTGGTTCATTTTGTGTCGAAGTTCATCAGTGACTTTCTGTTCATTGATTTATCCATACTACAAAAACCACAAAACACAAATAGTCAGTATGATAAGAAGTGAATGGTGTGTAGATAATTCTTTGGTTTACAGATGACAGTTTTATTAACGCTCGCCTGTGGGCGACTTCAGTGCACCCACGACTGTATGGCGTATGTTTTCGCGTTCTCTGTATGCAAGGACGTAACCATCTTGTAGGGCTTCCAACCTACTACCTAGCCATTTAATTTCACTTATGGCTCTTATGCCTACATTTCTTTCACAGCAGTCGCAATTTCCTTTTAAAATTTACACTTGAGTTCCAACGGCTAAACTGACGGTTGAGTTTAATCTGACGGTTGAGTTTTTAGAGCGCATAGCAACATCCTTTAAGTATGGCAATCTGGGTTCTAGTTCTCAAATTTCTTCAGCAGGGCTTCGATGTCGGGCTTGCGAAAGACGATATTATCAAATATGCTGCTGAATTCTTTCACTTCTTGGCTGTGAACGATGCAAAGCAGCTTTTCTGCTTCAAGGTGTATCCTGATTAACCGAAGGCTCGACGAGTTGGAGCGCAAGCAGCTTCGAGTAAGCCTTCGAAGACCGTGATTTGCAGAATTTCTCCTTACCCGATTTTGTCATCGAAAAGCTAGAGGAAGATCCTGGTGCACCTGGCTCAGTTTATTCCTCACTCTCCGCTCTCACTCTCCTCGTTTTTATGGCACTTGCAGCCTCTAGCTCAAGTGCCATATACCGATCACAATTCCGTCTGTCGGTCGGTCCGAGTTTTTTGTCCCACTTATCCGAGTTAGGGTACTTCCAGATGTGCTAGGACAATGAAACTTGGCAGGCATATTCCCCCCAGTTTCCCGATCCGACAGTAAATCCAAGTTTTGAATGCATTCCTATTAAGAGTCTGTCCTGTCATTTAGTATTCTCTACTGTTTTCTCGAAATCTACTTACATTTCAGAGTGAAATTCCACTTTCATTGTTCGGACTTTATTGTAATTTTCTTTTTTAAGTCCCCGCAATTTCAATCGACAGGTGACAGCGCAGGGCCAACTTCATACCCTTCGACGCTGGACGTTCACCTGGGCTTTTGGTGAAAAAGTGAGGAGACGCCGGTCGCCGTTCGTCCAAAAACACCTTATAAATAAAATACTCCAGGTCGAAGCACTAATGACAACAAATGTTTGTCTGGGTTGAAATCTCCTCCTTTCACCACCGTGCTTGGGACGGCTACGGCAAAGCTAAACAGCTGGAACGGAATTATTGGCTGCAGTTTGTTCTGCCTTCTAAACAAGAAGTCCCCCCCCCCAAGTTTGAGTGGATTGATAGGCTTAAAGTACAAACGGGAAAAAAAAATCTTCTTGGCCTCACTTTTATTAAAAACTGTGTTAGATTAGTCGTTTTCGGAAGTCTCTGCTAGCTTTCTCTATTATCAAAAATCTGGCTTGGCTTACCTACGTAGGCTACGAACGGTAGTGAGGAACAGACAAAGGAGTAAGTATCCCCCAATGGTCTCCTTATGCCTGCAAATAAACGAGGGTAAAATTTTGGAGAATTAGTCGTGTGGAGTTGTACGAAAAAGTAGCATGCAGTAGTAAGGGTTGTCACTGCTTGCGACTACTAGCAAACTGGATGCTACTACGGCAAGAGTAGATGGTGTCGGATACTCCTACCTAAGATTATCCCAGTCGGAGGCATGTTAAATCAAAGTATTCCGTACCTAATACATATCAAAAGATGCAACCTTTCAACTACCGTACACTGCACAGTCAACGAATTTTTCATCGGGTATTTCATCCCTGTATTTTAGCGGAGAAATGACGACAAGGATCCATCTTAGCTGGAAAGAAGAGACAGGTGATACAGAAATCAAGATGTGGAAGAATCTCTTCCTGACAACTATTTAATCGAGCAGCAAAAACAGTTACCGTGTCCAATATGAAATCGCAGAAAATAATTTTACGAAGAAAATCATAAAATCAAACTTCAGAACAGACTTCAGAATCAGAAAGAAGGACCGAGACATTGCTCTAATAAAATGCAGCTTACGTACCCGTTTTCAACTATCGAACATCATTCGCATTCATCTACGGCTGAAGGAATATTTAATTCCTGATACTAATTTGGAAATTGGTGGACTTCCCCCTTAATCCTTTCCGACCTGACTTTTTTGTAGTGATAAAAAAAAAATGTTTGCGTTCCTGAACTTATAGGGCCTCAGTATTTACTGTGTCTTTTTCAAGGCTCTACCTCAATGGGAAAATAGAAATTTGAAACACAGTCATTTGACAGCACCTGGTAGGCGGTAGTAAAAAGTACCAGTTATTTGTCCTGTATAGTATGTTTATTTTGAGATGCATTTACACAAAATGAAGCTGCCGGTCACCCCATCGGCAGTGAAACGTGAAAAAAAAAATCTGTTTTTGTTCCCTCTCGAACTGCCTCCTTTGCAAGTCTCGAGTCCGCAACTCTGCTCTCGACCATCCACACAGTGTGGATGTATCAAAGCGCACAAACTCGTTTAACCAGGCTACAGGGTTTGGCTTTGACTGGGGCATTGCATCAAGGCTACGAACAGATTTCTTAAGCATTGTCTTAATAGGCGTAATAAGGTGAATAGCGCTATACGTGATATTTACGTCTTCATACACACGCCTGTTCAAATACAACTCAAGAGGTTCTTATCAATGCGGCGTTCGGTGTTGCCAAGGTAATACAATTTTTTTTAGCTCTAAAAATACCCGAAAAGGTTCTTAGTACTACTTGAATTACACGAGTACAATATAACGCAAATTATACTGTAAAAAAGCTATTAAAATAAGGGATGGACAGCATTGATCCTCGAACTGACGAAAAGCAGTCGTAATAGAACAAAAACGTGTTTTTTTAAGAAAAGTTGTAGAACTGTTCTGCTTTCTTTGGCAACCCTGACGACGCTGCGCCTGTCCTTGGCCCGCTGGCGGAACCAACCAAGCGTTCTGATTGGCTCTGCATAAGGAAGAATAGAGCCTAGCTCTATTTTCCTTATTCGCCTTATTACAGCGCGCCCTGAGGAAAAGAGGAATCTGTAATAAGGCTTATACGCGGTAATACAACTTACAACACCTATTTGGACAATGCTTTAGTGGTGTGTTTTGAGACAGTCGAGTGTTTTCTGAATTATACTAGATTGTGAACAAATGATATAAAAATGACCTGTTTCTTGTTATATTTCATGAATATATTTCCAGTCGTATAATAATATGACAATTTGACTTTTTAAAATTAATAGAACCATAGTCGTATGTTTTTCTGCTTGTCAGAGTGACATAAATGCAGTTTCCAAATCATAATTTTCACCCTCTGGCGCACAGTTTGAACTCTTCTTTATTGTATTTTTTTTGGTGACTCCAAATCAAAATGCAGAAGAATCTCTACCCTTTCGACGACCCAATCGAAAAGCAAAAACAGCAGCCGTGCCCAGAATGAAATCACAACACCAGCTGTAACTCCATTCAATTTTCAGAGAAGAAATTCATAAAATCAGATATTTAAGGAAGAATCTTTAATTGTTTTTCCAAAAGTTCATTTTCCAGCTTGAGCGGCTTGAGCCTGAAGAGGACCCTTGCCAAGAAGTGCCGAAATATAGCTCTAATAAAACGTAGCTGACTTATCCGATTTGCACCGTCAAATATGATCCCAGTCTAGTTATCCGGGTCGAAGAAACACGGACAGATCTGTGATGTCATAGGCAGCCCTTATTTTCTTTTGGAATCTAAAAAGAAGAGCGCGTAATTTTGGTGAGGTATCAGGGTTGAAATTTGAGCAATGGTAATAGCTAGAACTCGTATGTAATGTAGTTGAATTTGCCAGAAAAATAAGTGAATTTAAAGTAATTAGAGGTTCCCCTTTCTCGCTTGTGGTGCTGCGTTTTTGTCTATGCGAACAAACTTTTAACAATACATCTACATTAAAAGAGAATTTAAATCCGTTCCGCGTTGGAACAGCTTTCCCGTTTCTCGTTGGATCATAACTTGCGTTATGATTATGATTTTAATTTGCAGAGATGCACCTGAAATAAAGTTTAGTCCTTAGTATATTGCTAGATCTATGGCGCTGGCGCCTCAACTGACGCGCGGAAGGAGACGACACAGCTGAATGCCATCCCGAAAGTGTCTGACTGTGCGGAGGTTCGGTAGATCTAGACAAAAAAAAATCATATTTTCTAGGCAACCTTCAGCTGGTGGCGTCAGGGGGTAGTGAACTGAATGGCCTAAGAACCTATCAAACCTTCTAAGTTAAGCTTACCAGTCAGCACATTTAATTCCTTTCGTCTGAAAGGAATTCTCATCTCGCTAGATCTAGTCGTATTCGCGAATGGAATGCTTTCAGGTCGATCAGCATAGGTTCGAAACACGCCAGTGAACCTCAAGAAGAATGAGAAACGTCGCAAATACGATGACTCAAATCCTATATTAACCAATCAAGAGGCGCGGAAAGCAGATGAAACAGCTGAATGCCATCCCCAGAGTGTCTGACTGTGCCGAGGGTCGGTAGATCTAGAAAAAAAAAAAAAAAAATTTCTAGGCAACCCTGAGCTGGTGGCGTCAGAGTGTAGTGAACTGAATGGCCTAAGAACCCATCAAACCTACTAAGTTATGTCTACTTGTCAACACATCTAACCCCTTTCATCTTGAAAGGGATTCTCTCTTCCCGCTAGAGTTTTGTCTAGTCTTATTCACGAATGGAATTCTTTCAGGTCGACCGGCAAAATTCGGAAATACGCCAGTGATCCTCAAGAGAATGAGAAATTCGCACAGACGATGACTTAAATCCTGTATTAACCAATCAACACGGTGTGGTGATGCTTCCGACTCCCCAGTAGAGCATACGGCGATTCTTCATCGTCACGAGTTGTAGTCATCAAGAGTATTCCTTTCTTCTAGACTGGATCTCCTGTCCGTTGGACCAGGGACCCATAAATTTCCTGTTATGTTTCTTACAGGGGGCCACTCAATAAGAGATTTTTGATGCGCTCTTGACCGAGCGTGAGATAGTTCGAGAAATACCCACGGGGATAAAATACCCTACTATCCAGATAAAAAAAAATTGTCGCAGCTATTGTGCTGAACTAGGGAATATCTTATCTCTCTCTAATGGAATAGTGTCCTGGAACTTTTGTCCTAGCTTAGGTACCTGGTGGCATGCTGAAAAGTCCTGAGTGAAGATGGCTCATATAGAAAGGTATTATTTGTATATAATCATTTTTGCATTTACAGAATTTGATTTTTATGAGGAAAAAGAACCTGATGTGCAGGCGAGAATACCGACGCCTGACAAAACCATCGAGCATTTCATTTTTTCTATGTTTTGCTCCACTAGACTGTACAGAACTTGATTTCTTACGTGTAAAATTAAGGCCTTGGACGGATAAGACTTGAACTTCCCTGGTGGGCCCGACAAAGTTTGCAGAATTTAATTCTTGCGTACCAGCAGAACCCGATGAGCTGACCGATGCCCAACAAAAGCAGACAAAATTATTTCCTTCTGGATTACAGAGGCACGATAAAAGCATGCAGAATTTGATTTATTCATTGTTTTGACCGACCAATGTTTGTAGGATTTCCTTTCTTGCGCATAAAAAGAACCCGATGTGGCGACGAGTCGACCATCGCCCGACAAAACATTAAAAAATTATTTCTTCGGGACTACTGAGGCACGACAAAAGCATGCAGAATTTGATTTGTTCATTTGACCGACAAATGTTTGCAGGATTTCCTTTCTTGCGCATAAAAAGAACACGATGTGCAGACGAGTCCGACAAAACAGTAAAAGATTAGTTCTTCGGGATTATCGAGGCACGACAAAGCATGCAGAATTTGATTTCTTCAGTGTTTTGCCCAACAAATGTTTGTAGGACTTCCTTTCTTGTGTATAAAAAGAACACAATGTGCCGACGAGTCAACCATCGGCCGACAAAACATTAAAAATTATTTCTTCGGGATTACTGAGGCATGACAAAAGCATGTAGAATTTGATTTATTCATTTGACCGACAAATGTTTGCAGGATTTCCTTTCTTGCGTATTAAAAGAACACGATGTGCCGACGAGTCCGACAAAACTTTAAAAGATTAATTCTTTTGGATTATCGAGGCACGACAAAGCATGCAGAATTTGATTTCGTCAGTGTTTTGCCCAACAAATGTTTGCAGGACTTCCTTTCTTGTGTATAAAAAGAACACAATGTGCCAACGAGTCGACCAACGCGCAACAAAAACATTAAAAAATTATTTCTTCTGGATTACTGAGGAGCAACAAAAGCATGCAGAATTCGATTTCTTCTGTGTTTTGGCCGAAAAATGTTTGCAGGATTTCATTTCTTGCCTATAAAAAGAACCCGATTTGCGTTCTTTGAAACTTGTGGGAAAAAAAATTTCTATCTGAGCAAGAACGCCGATTCGACCCAAGCGGAATTTTTGGAAATTAGCTGAGGCTCCGGCAACATAGCAACATAGAAGCATAGGAAATGAATGTGCTTATTTGAGGATTTACTGATAAATTAAGAGTGCACTTTTGATTCAATTACGGCAAGTGCATGAAAAAGTTAACTAAATTTCACCTCTACTGTCCAGTAGGGTGACGGACACATTCAGAAACACACTAAAAAGATAAAGAAAAATGTGCTGGACGTCCCTTCCCATTTCACGGACATTGGAATTTTCATTATCATACCGGTGGAAGGTCCATGTTTTTTTATTTTGTCAGTCTGTACAGACATTTTCTATCTACGTTCAGCCAGGGACCCATACATTTCCTGTAATGACTCGCCATTCAGGGGGCTTGTCAAGAAGAGATTTCTGATGCGCTCTTGACCGAGCGTCAGATAGTTCAAGAAATATCCACGGGGATAAAATACCCGACTATCCAGATAGACAAAATTTTTCGCAGCTTTTGTGCTAAACTAGGAATATTTCTCTCTAATGGAAGAGTATCCTGGATCTTTTGTCCTAGCTTAGGTACCTGGTGGCATGCTGAATAGTCCCAACAAATTTTGTATATCTGAGCAAGAACGCCGATTTGACCCAAGCGGAATTTTTGGAAACTAGATGAGGCTCGGGCAACATAGCAACATAGAAGCATAGGAAATGACAAGCCCCCTGAATGGCGAGTCATTACAGGAAATTTATGGGTCCCTGGTTCAGCTAAGGGCTGCCCTCGGAGCAGTGTTGAATGGCAGGCGTCTATCAAGCTGAACGGCCAGTCCACCTGTTCATCCGTACACGTGAAAATGACAAAAAGTGAAAAAGATCGACGATGTCCACGCCAGAATGGCCGTCAAGCTCGACGGGACCAAAGCCATCACGCGAAGATGTTCCCTAGGAGATTACAAGAGTGGTCTAGACTGACTAAAGTTTCACTTTTCTGTTCGTAGTTTCTAAAGCGCTATCTGCCTTTTGTCTGCAATGGATAGCATTGTTGGATGAAACTGCTTAAGATGACACGACATTTTGGGAACAGGCCAGACTGGCAGATTTTACGATATCTGGCGGATTTTGTCGCGGACTGGCGTTAATATTAAAAGCAAATTTTTCGCTTTTTTGGGTTGAAAGCCAGGCTTCACCTTCCAGATTTTTCTTCCGAATTCGAGACACTCGTTTTCGTCGAGACGGATCTGGAAGGTGAAGCCAGGCCAAAAATGTCTGAAGTCCGTGATGCTGGACACCCCAGATTCCGGATGTCTGGAAGTTACCATAGAGGCAACCCGTTCGAGAGACACAACAAATATGCGAACGAAGGAGGACCCGATGAAAAATTCATCTCAAAATAGTACTATGAAGTAGTACGAAAAAGTTGCATGCAGTACTAACGATGATACTACATGCTTCTACTTCATGGCTACCGTGTTACTGCATACTACTATATGGTACTATTAGCAAGACTGGATGTTACTATGGGAAGACAGGATGCTACTACTACATAACTACTACATGAGATTGGATCAGTCTGAGGCACACTAAATGATAGTATTCTTTGCTATTACATAGTATTACATGCAACGTTTTCGTACTATTACCACACTACTACGCAGGCTACAAATTTTTCATCGGGGAAAAGGGAAAGTGATTGACAGTTGGGATTTGGATGGAAGAGATATTTGAAATGAAAAGGGGACACCTAGGACATGTCGAAGAACAGCAAATCTGTCATCATTATCATGCAAATCTGGAAGAATTGGCTTGACCATGTGAAAGCCCCGGACCTCCGAGACAGGGGCGTCACGACTGGGGGGGGGGACGCCCCCCCAATGCTGTCGGCCAGTCGGTAAAAAATACCTGAGTCGGGTCGAAGCGCGGCAATTTTTCGTCAAAACAGTTGATTTTTCTCATGAAAACAGTCGTTTTTTCCGGAAAATTGGTCGATTGTTCGTCAAAATAGTAGGTTTTTCTGAAAAACGGTAGATTTTTTTCAAAAATGTCATTTTTGTTGTTGAAAACAGTCGTTTTTTTCTGCAGAAAAAGTCGGTAAAAATTACCAGCCAGTCGGTAAATGCCTCGTCCCCCCCCCCCCAAACATTTTGGCTAGTAACGCCTCTGGTCCGAGAATCTGGAAGGTGAAGCCTGGCTTTGAGTTCCGCGGAGGTTAGATGTTTTAGATGTAATTTGGCTTATTTTTCAAAGGCCGAAGCATTAGTTGCGTTTTTGCGGATACCATGGTCTAAAGTCGTTTTTGCAGTTATCGTGGTATCTGATACCACGGTCAAAAGTCGTTTTTGCAGTTATCGTGGTATCTGAAATTCTGGTACCACGGTCCGACCGAGGTATCTGAAAAAGTCGTCTCACTTTCATCGGTTTTTGTCAAATTGGTGGGAAAGAAGTTTGGCACTTAGTGATGTGACTGAATATCAGTTTTTCTTTTGGGAACACTTCAAAAAGCGCAATTGTAGTTTATGCAGAGCAACCGTATATCAGATGCCACAGTAACTGCAAAAACGACGAATTGCAGATCCAGTTATCGTGGTAACAGATACCATCGGGATACCATGATATCTGCAAACGGAACTATCGAGCGTGTTCCATCCTACTTACCGTAGTTACTACGCATGACGTCAGGAATTCTGACTTTTTGCCGTTAAGGCTGGAACGATTTTTCTATTTTCCAGCAGGATATGATGCCACAGGAGAATCCGACCAATCACGTTACAGCGATGCGTAGTTACTACGCTCCCGAGCGTGGTAAGCGAATAGTTACTATTTCGAGAAGGTTGGAACGGTCAGCGTAGTAACTTTTCGTGAGGATGGAACGGAAATAGTAACCATACGTCCTTCATAAAATCCAATAGTTGCGTTTTGCAGACACCATGGTATCTGTTACCACGGTAACTGGATCTGCAATTAGTCGTTTTTGCAGTTATCGTGGTATCTGATACATGGTTGCTCTGCGACAACGACTATTACCGAAATTTCACTTTTCGAAGTCATCCCAAAAGAAAAACTGGTATCCAGTTACATCACTAAGTGCTAAACTTCTTTCTCAACAATCTGACAAAATTTGATGACAGTGAGATGGATTTTCAGATACCACGACCAGCTACCACGGTCGGACCGTGGTATCTGAATATCAGATACCACGATAACTCGTCAGATACCACGATAACTGCAAACACGCCTTTGACCGTGGTATCAGATACCACGGTAACTGCAAAAAACAATTTTAGACCGTGGTATCAGATACCATGGTATGTGCAAAAAAGCAACTAATGACGAATTGCCACCAGACGCGCTACAGGAACAATAACAATCACACGTGAGATCTGGGTACAAGTTATCTGATGGATGAATAAGCGATTAGGCTTTCGCTTCATACCGAGTCGCGCATTTGCCCCGTGGAAATTTCAGCCAGCACTGAATTCGGAAGACAGAAATGACATACTTGATGACGCTTTACAGAACAGAGTTGGGTAAAGCAAAAAGAGGGGAAGAGGCAGGGGCGTAGCGAGCCCCCCCCCCCCCCCAATGTTGCACGAACCGTCGGAACACGGGCGAAGCGCCGTCGCTTGGTCCGCGCTAGTTTATGGAATTTGTTTTGTATAATTTACATACTGTTACATTTTCCATACGTGTTTCTGCAATGATGATGATGATGATTTTATTAACGCACTTAAGAAGAGAAAAATAGTACAGTATAGACAAATAAAAGGAAAAAGTACACCGAATTCTGTTTCTGGAAAAAGTGCACTGAGTTCAATGACGTTCTGTTCATGCATAGGACATATAGGACAGGAGATCCATAGGACAGGAGATCCAAGAAAAAGTTCAATATAGAAGTTTCACGTCTGACCTCAGATTTTGCATTGCCGCACATCCGGCCTCCGGTAATATGACGCTAGGCATGCAGTAAAATAAAACTGTGTTGTTGCCATGCGACACGAAATCTCGCTCGCATTCAGTATTTCAGTAATGTTTATGGTAGCATTGGTAGTAGACGTACCAGTACAAAAGTTATTGCAAAGATTATTTGAATAATCTTCGAGTTATTGTGCGAGTATTAAGCCAAATCGACATACTATATTTTGCACTAGGGTAAATTCTGACACGACTAGAACGAACGAGAAATGGAATAAAAGACCCGCGTTTTGTGGCATTCAAAAAACTTTGCCTTTGTATTGCCTTTAGAATTTCTGTTGTTATATTAGAATAGTCCAGTCTTCATCCTTTCAGAGAGTCTAAGACCTTCTTAGCATCTCGGCTATCTATTGATCTATTATTATTCAGTTAGAGTCGTCTTGAAAAAAAAAACAACGACTGGTATGGCCGTCACCGTAAAATGTGTCTTTCATTTTTGGCTGTGGCAGGGTTCTCTCATAACGGACGGCCTGGTTCGTGGTATTAAAGAACCCTCCTGCTTTTCACTGTTTTCACACACCCAGTGACGACGTGCGTGGTCTATTAACCTCTGAAAACTGCTTCTTAACAAAATCTATGTTCGTCACTTTATTTAAATTTTTCGCATTTCAGATCTAGCCGAGATTTTGAGGGTTTGTCAGACAATAACTTGTGTGCATTAGAGCGCCGTTGTTGTCAGGTGTGGCAAAACAGAATTTTTCTTCCATTCCTATACATTTAACACACAAATTTAAATTTGTTGCGCAAAAAATCCAACATTTTCCAGCAAAGCCTGGCCACAGTCAACAAGCGCTAACAAGAGAATCCCTAATTTCGAAAGGAAAGTATGACTATTTTTAAACAAAAACAAACCATCGTGAAAAAGCCATTTCTAGTAAGAGCTGTGCTTTAAAGTTAGTAATTTGGTTATCGAAATTAAAGCTAGTGAACATTTCAAATTAAGTACGACGGGCGTGGACCGGCCTATCCATGTCTGGACCGAATTGCGACTTTACTCCGTTAGTTGCTGCAATTCCCTGGGATCTGTCTGTGACTATGGAACGGACCCGAAAGGGGGTCTGGGGTGCGCAGCCCCCCAGATGCCACACTTTACGACACACCACTGTCGGCACAACGCCGCTTCTCCCCCCCCCCCCCAACAGAGAAGAGCTAGCTACGCCCCTGGGCCTAAGAGGAATTGAAAATAGCAAAACAAACCTGGATAAACATACACCAAGGAGTAACGTGTCATTGTTTTCTTTACGACAGTACACCTAGCGGCAAAAAAGAACTAATCTGAGAGGAATTTTATGAGGGGCCTATTGTTAGAAGGGTGGAACACGCTCATTAGCCGCGTTTTTTGTAAAACTCCATTTTCCTTGCGCCGTTCTCCGTTCTGCCTATAAGCCCGTTTATTGTTGAATGAGTTTCAAACTCGTTCTCCATTGAGGTTATTACAAAAAACGCCTATTGCACCAATTTTAAATTGAGGGGCTAGTTGAGCATTTGCGGACGATGTCACCGATTTTTTGTCCACTCATCTGCAGATGAACAAAACTTATGCTGCAGGGATGTTATTTATGTGTGTGGGGGGGGGGGGGAGGGCTGGCCTTCCAAGGGGGCCCAGAGCCACCTAAGGATAACAGAAAGATAGCCGGAAAAATTCAGTTTCTCCTCGGAGATTGCCACATCTGGTCACTCCTGATAATTTAACCCTTTAATCCGAAGTAATGAGCCATTGTTCGAGGATCGATTGTCTTCAAGACGCGTTTGAACCTGGATCAGTTGTGTGTCACCTGAAGTCTGAACTCCTGTCAGAGAAACAATTTGTAACAAGGCGTCGAGTGATTTGTTCCTGGGTAGCTGAGGCAGGGTTGGCACATGTCGCACGATAGTGTGAAATTTTCACTCTATTTTGTTTTTGTCACTCTTGACCTACGTAGGACATAATAATCACTCTATTTTAGAAAATAACCAAATGTGTCATTTTTGCAGCAGGGATTCCGACCAGAACCGACTATTTCAAGTTTTTTTTTCACGAAAGTAAAATTAAGATGTGTCATTTTTACAGAGGCGATTCCGACCAAAAGTGAACATTTCATGAAAATAAATTTCACTCCCAATTCACTCTCTGTTTTGGAGCAAAAATCACTTTCTAAATATTTTTGATGTGGCAACCCTGAGCTGAGCGCCCCCTTGGAAGTTCAATTGGGGGCACAACTCCAGAAGGCACAAATTAAAAGCGTAGGAAGGGGAAAGGTCAGCAAACGCTCAGTGGCCTTTCCACCTAATTCCAGCTTGTTTATTTTGTAAATGGTAAGAAAAGTTTTAAATTTATTCTTTTCCTGTTATTAATAATAAATAATAATAATAATAATAATTTATTTATCACCCACTTTACAGAACAGAGGTTAAGTGGAGTAAATACAAAAAGAAAAACAACAAGAGAAAACAAGAAACAAAGTTAATCACATACAGAAAAAAGACGGATAAGGCGATGAAAACACCCTAGCCTATAAGGCGCTTCACTGGCTAGCTTGGAACATAATTTTTCGAAAACACCAGTAATATCTGTCGCACAATACTTCTTTATCAGTTTTGTATTCCGGTAAGAACGAGGCAGATATAGGAGAAATTTGCAGTACCGGTAATAATTTATGCGAATACGTTTTAGATCACCAGTCAACAGAAGTGGCCTGTGGCCTGTGGCCTGAAGTTAGGCATGACCTTTCCCAAGCTTCACAAACTGGTTTCTTTATAATAGATGATTCAGAATTGATCTGTTTTAACATTTTGGTAGGAATGTCCAGTTCACTCACGTGGAAGCTCACTCCCTTGGTTAGAATTGACCACAAATTTGGGAAATTTTGTTCCTGAATTAATGAAAATAGGGACACCCTTTTTCTTCTTCATTAATTTATGTTAATTTCGAAAAAATAGGGTGTTTTTATCTATTTCTGCAGTTTTGCCGAAGGACTTTTTCCCAATACTTTACGAATTTAGCAGAACGGGATGAGAACGGTACTCAGAACAGAGGTTCCTATTCCGTTGATCATCCATCAGATTGGAATGTAGAATGAGATACAACTCGTTCTCCGTTCTCCTAAAAACGGACAATAGAACTACGGCCTTCTACTAACAAGTGAGCAAGCGCTCAGACATGGAGTGTAAAAGTAAAATGTTTGTCACATTTTACATACAGACAGCTGTGGAACCAAGACGTTTCTCATCCCCAAGAAGCAAACACGTATTGAAATAACCTAATTTGTAATCATCCCCCTTTAAAAGCTTTAAATGTAAACAAACCGCCAGAATAAATCCAAAGCAATGTTGAAGATCTTGCACGAATAGCATTCGTTCGAACACTGAATGGTCTGCCAGCCAGTCCCATCCTTTAACCACTTTTCCATTAGAAAGGTAATAACATGTGCAATAAACCAAATCGTAGCAGCCTAATGCCCCCTTTGTCACAATTCTAGGCCCAGTTGCCCATGAATTGGATGAGCGGGGGAGGTGCAACTTTAAAAGCAATTTCCCAGCCATAGGATCTACACCTACACGTCCAAGAAATTTCATCGTCCTATGTCCAGTTCTGGTCAAGTTATGGACATTATTCACTGGGAAATCTGGGTCCATTTGCCCCTGAACCGGATTGGGGTGGGGGTGGGATCCCCAAAAGGCACAACTAGACCCCAATACCCACAAGTGTACCAAGTTTGAACTTGATTCTAGCACTGGTTCATGAGTTATGAGCTCCACAAAATACAATGAAAACCGAAAGCCGAAAGCTGCTACAGCTAGGCTACAGCGCTCGCAATACTCTATATGACTAAAGGCGTATTCGAGGAGTCCTCGGGGAACGGCGAGAATAGAGGGAGTCGCTCCATGCGGATTTCGCGTACAGAAACAGCGAGAACACGGGGAAAGATAGCACCGGACGCGAATTCGCGTTCGCCCGGGCGAATTTGACGTCGCGTGCGGAAAAAATCCGCTTCGCCAGGCAAAAATTTCGCGCCGCGCCGTTTCAACTCCAAGTCGAATTTTTTTCGCGCCGCCCTTGTTCGCGCAAGCGAAATTCAGAAAATCAACAGTCAACTTGGCCAAAGTAGATAAAGTTCTGATGTAGACAGATTGATTGCTCTTGTGGGGAGTTATCCAGTCACATATAAGCAGAGACTGAAGTAGCACAAGGCCCAAATCTCATCAAAAATGGTTGGAAGAGAATTTATAAGAGGAGATGAATGTGGATGGTGAGTAGCCTTTTCATAATGATTACTGTATACCAGTCTATCTCAAGTCTTTGGTTTAAGATACCCTTATCAGAGCATTTTGAATAGGATATCCCAAAATCAAGGCCTGCGGTAGACTGCTATTAAAATCCAAGTGAGCTTCGGTGGACATCAAACTTCCCGGAACCTGCCCTGAACCAATTTTCTTTGCTCTCTTCTTTTTTTCTGACCTCACATGGACTCTCCATTCTGAAGAGTAGTTTCTATCTCGGAGGACAATTCATCTGTCTGTTAGGTAGCCTAGGTACAAAAGAGGCACCCATGCTCGGATGTACATAACCTCGAAACTGGCCTCAAAATTGTTAAAAAGAAGACTGCCAAGAAATTATTGTTGACATTTTTTAGGCCAATTTAGAGGTTATGTTCGAGACAGGGTACCTCTCCTGTAGCCTATCTGATAGTTCAGCTTTTTCTTTGTTTTTCAACAATATTTGATGCATATCCTATATCCCCCTGGTCTCTACGCGCTATACATATATAGGCTAGTATCTCATTAGCCAGTAGCCCAATACAGTATATATATAACTTATTACCCAGTAAAATTGTTGCAGAATATGAAAAAGGTTTGAATATACCTTTAATATTCCTGTGTAGGAGTTCCGTAGAGACTTGTTTTTGTAGGCCGCTGTAATTACCAGAGAAGATCACCCAACTCAACGTTCTATGTAGGCTACTTTATGCAGTATTAAAGGTACTGTTCCAAGATAATCATTCTTTCTGCCCAAGCTGATTGAGAACATACTTTGTGGTGCTAACAGAAGCAGTTTAATTATTTCAATTGTTAATTATTTTTTTTCTTTTCAGTTCTTTGAGGTGCAAGAGCAGAGAGAATGATAATCGGAGCATTCCCCGTCCGTGGGGGAAACCGGGACAAAAAAAACGCGGGGACTCCTCAAGTGGAGTCTTCGGGGAACGGCGAGAATACGTCTTTAGTCCAAAACACGCCAGTGATCCTAAGGAAGAAGGAGTAAGCGTGTCCGTACGACCAACACTCAACGACTCAAATCCTGTGTCAATCAATCACCGCGGTCTTTAGGGGCGGCTGTGACTCCACTTCTGCCTTTCTTCCGCTAGCTACCCGGAGAGGCCGGAGATTTTGTATCGGCAAGGAGAGATAGTCATCAAGAGTATAGTGGATTGTTCCAAGGAACACTCCCCTAAAAAGGCGTATTCTAGCCGTTCCCCGAGGACTCCACTTGAGGAATCCCCGCGTTTTTGTTTGTCCCGGGGACTCACTCCCAGTATTCTTGCGAGTCCCCACGGACGGGGAATGCTCCGATTATCATCACCATCATAAAAAAGGACTCCCTTTCAGATTCGGAGGGGAATCAATTTTTGCTGGTGTTGGTGCAATGTAAAATTAATGAAAAACAATCAGAATAAACAAAACCAAAAATAAATTGGATCCAGACAAGTTTCGGCAACTAAATATTTTTTTTTCGAACACAAGCCATTTTGGAAGCATTCCCCGTGTTCTCGCTGTTTCTGTATGCGGAGTCCGCATGTAGTGACTCCCTCTATTCTCGCCGTTCCCTTCGATTCCCCGAGGAGTCCTCGGAGAACGGCGAGAAGCCATTGTAGGAGAACGAGATATAAGGCGTATTCTCGCCGTTCCCCGAGGACTCCACTTGAGGAGTTCCCGCGTTTTTGATTGTCCCGGGGACTCACTCCCCGTATTCTCGCGAGTCCCCATGGACGGGGAATGCTCCGATTAGCATCACCATCATCAAAAAGGACTCCCTTTCAAATTCGGAGGGGAATCAAATTTTGCTGTTGTAGGTGCTATGTAAAATTAACTAAAAAGAATCAGAATAAACAAAACCAAAAACAAAGTGGATCTAGACTAATTTTTTCAGCTGCATATTCATTTTTCCAACAAAATCCATTTTAGAAGCATTCCCCGTATTATCGCTGTTTCTGTACGCGGAGTCCGCGTCGAGTGACTCCCTCTATTCTCGCCGTTCCCTTCGATTCCCCGAGGAGTCCTCGGGGAACGGCGAGAATACGCCTATAGAGAACGGTTTGTTTACAAAAAACGCGGCTAATATCTTTTGTCACGGACTTGCAACAGTGTTGACTAAACGCGCGAAGTTTTAAATTCTTTCACCCATGCTTGCTACCTCCAACCTTGAACATGGTATTCTCATGTGTTTACTGCTTAGAGGAACTGCAGTGCGAGAAGAGCCTGTTGGAGCATCGAGCACAGTGTAATCTAATTTACGTCGAGGAATCTGTCGACAAAACAGGCATGTTTGTGTAATTATTTTGTATGACTCTAGGAGGGACAAGCAACATCAGACAAGATTCCAAATTTGCAGAGAAGTCTTTTCTTCAGAGTATTCTACCTGGCTCAAAAAGGAACTAATAAATATGACAAACATACTAGATTGATGTCAGCTAGGGTAACTATCCTAGTTCCCGAACGTCCTACCTCTCAATGAGTTTGATGTTCGGAAAAAAATCAAAAACCTCCAGCTTCCACGCTGGGATAAGACGTTAAAATTCGCGCTTATTATCATTCAGTAATGGTTCGTTTTTGTCCTTACTTGTTACATTCCTCTGTCAACTCGCACTCTAAAAGATACTTGGAAAGAGGTCTTCTGCAATTCATTTGCTTCCGCTTTGGTAACTTTTTAAATTAGCCTATAAATTTTGACACCTTTCGAAAGAGGGGATCTTTCTCTACAAAATGTACGTAACATTTATTCATGTCGCTTCCTAAAACATTTTTATACATTTGTGGCAGAGGGTACTATCGTTTGGAAACTGGTTGCATGCATCTTTCAGTTACCGAACGACATCCTTGAGTCCCTATTTATGTGGCTTCCACCTGTTTTTTTAGTTTCATTGTCTTGGACTGCTCTAGTTACTAGTTTATCAAGTAATTTTGCTTGTTGTTCAAGCTTCTACGAAATGGAAAGACTGGACGTCAATCCAAACAACAGATTTCCGGTCCCGAAATGGTGAAAGAAAGATCATTTGGAAAAACAATCCGGGTTCTCAAACATACAGTTTGTGAATCCGAACGAGAAGAATATGTGGGATGAACGTTCTGGGAAGTGTTGTGCCAAGTATTCTATGTTTTACTTAAGTAGAAGTAACAGGTGCTCCAGATGGGCCTGTAGCCTAATATTTAAGGTTAGGGAGTGGGTTTCAAGCCAGATTTAATTTACGGATGAAATAAGGTTGAAAACCCTTATAAATCTGTTTTCATTTAGGAAAATTAGATCATACGAAATCTGGCAAAAAAATGACTTATCGGTAGTGTTTATAATTCCTTGATCAAGTGATTAGAGTTTCGATGATCTGAAATTCTGAATCGATTTTTTGGGTTTACTGTGCTTGGTCCATGCTATGGACAAAGTCAGGTGAAGATCAGAAATTCAGTAGGCCTTGTGTGTTCAGTAGGCCTCGTGTAATAAATTCGTCGAACAGAGATCTTCTTTGGAGGCTGATGACTTCACATCATCCTCTCTGGAGGTGGAAAGTAAAATATGCTCAAGCAAAGGCGTTACTAGCCAAAATGTTTGGGAGATGAGGCATTTACCGACTGGCTGGTAACTTTTACCGACTTTTTCTGCAGAAAAAACGACTGTTTTCAACAAGAAAAATGACAAGGACATTTTTGAAAAAAAATCCACTGATTTTCAGAAAAATCCACTGATTTTTAGAAAAATCGACTATTTTGACAAAAAATCAACCAATTTTCAGAAAAAACAATTGTTTTCCTGAAAAAAAAATCAACTGTTTTGACGAAAAAGCGCCGACTCGGTTATGTTTTACCGACTGGCCGACAGCATTGGGGGGGGGGGGTATCCCCCCCCCCCCCAGTCGTGACGCCCCTGTGTTTAAGTAGACATATTAAAGCAATATTTGTTTATCCAGTATGTAAACCATTCAATTAGCTTCAATCTAGAATGGTCATCATATTGGTTGGCTCCCTTTTAAGCCAGATAGATTATTCTGAAGGAAAGATACCTCTGGAAAATTGAAATCTTGTCTGAGGTTGGATACCCCTCCTGTATCAACTGGCTACTGGGTCAGCATCCTGTATCATAACACTACAGAGTCAACATCATTGCCTGAAAAGCAAAAAGCCAAAGATCTTCTCTTTTTAAAACACTAAATGCTTTTCTTATGGTGAATTACATTTGTACCTAACGGTTCTTCAATATGTTTTAGTAGTTATTAAAGTGTCTACACTTGAACAGTGATAATTTGATAAAACAAATTGCTAGCAGGTATTAGGCTATGGTATCAAAGTCACCAGAAAGGTTCTGGGTCATTGCATGTACTTGCAATGCAGCTGTGTTTGTATTTCAGAAGAATATATATATTTGCTTGCTATTTACTGTTGTAATGTTTCTACAGTGACATAATGATAAGTAAGCTTGGGCAACCGAATTAGCAAGTTAAATTGGGATGGCAATAGCAGGCATATAGCCACAGTCTTGAGCAAAAGTAATAACTTAAGTCAAATTAAGCTGGATTAGAAGGGGTTAGAGTCACATAGCCTTGTTCATTTCATGTTGGATCAACCACGAAATCAAAGCAGCAAAAGTTTTTTCAACAGCTGTTCATTACCTTCCATTCCCCGATGAAAAATTCTTTGACTCTGTGGTAGTCTGTGCATGGTAGTTGTACGAAAAAGTTGCGTTTATTAATTTGTAGTAGTATGGAATAGGGTAGAGTCGGGTAGTATGACACGGCGGGTAGTATGACACACTCTCAGAACTATTGGTTCTATTGGTTTTATTCATAGTAGTATAAGAACGCCGATCCTAGCCCACCCGACCCCCAATAAAATAAACACATAATTTCACGAAATTTACCAATTTTAACATGTTTTATATCTAATTAACCCTCTTTTCAAAAAAAAAGTATTTTCATAATTTCATAATATACTATAAAAAAATAACGTTATCCTATAATCTACTACAGTATACTACTGAGTAATCAGTTCTAATCTCTATTTTGTTTCAGCAATTCTCCTTTAGATATATTATATTTCTTTCCTAATACTTCTTTTTTTATTGTATCATTGTATTTGTTTATTCTGATTGTATTCAAGACTTCCATAGTATAAGAACGCCGAAGCTAGACCAAACCCACCCCAATAAAATAAACCCCTAATTACATGAAATTTACCAATTTTAACATATTATATATCAAATTAACCCCCTTTTCAAAGAAATTTTAATTTTCATAATTTAAAAATAAAGGCCCCCAGAAATGAAAATATTACCCTTTAATCCCAATAAACTATTGATATACATACTATACAAAAAAATGGTATCCTGTACAATACTACTGAGTAAACAGTTCTAAATCCACATATGTTTCTTTGTCCTTGTTTTCCCGTACAATCGGTTGCAAAACTAGATTTTTCTTTACAATCAACTCGTTAGCAATAGAATTATATTTCTGAGTTATAAACAAATCACATGGTTTTTCATTATGATTAATGACTACAACCAACTTATCACCATATTTTGTCTTAGCAGTTCTCATTTTATATACTTCATATTGCTTTCCTAATACCAGTGTTTCTTTTTTGATTGTCGCATTGTATTTATTTATTCTAATTGTATTTAAGACTTCGTTTGTGGACTTCATTTATTAGGGGATGATTTTATTAAATAAAAATCCGAATCGACATTAATCACATCATCAGATTAAAATCTTCTCAACGTACCCAACAGTTCTACCTCTAGTACTGATAAAGCTCTTAGGGCGACAAAAATCAGGAAATCTCATTGCGCATTAGATAACGTAAGCATTCACATCACAAAACAGTTGGTCCGGGAGAGATTACAGGCCCCGTTGGCATAATGGTCTAAGTCATTGCAAGCTTCCACGGGGCCGAGCTAACGAGCTCGTATCCCTGCCGGCCCCCAGTGATCAAAATATATTGTCACGAAGTATTTTCGAAATAAAAGAACCTGAACCTTAGTAATCATTGCATCAACGATGTCGTGAGATCGAATCCCACCATCAACTTGAGGTTAATGGTGAGCGATGGCGAACAAAAAACTCAGAGGGTTTCCTCCCCTCACAGGGCACCCCAGACTCACCCAAAAAAAAAATAAGACGACAAATAAACATCTTCAATCTTCAGAGTCTGGGGTGGGAGGTTTTGCAAAAATTTTACATTTTTGGTAATTTCTCTTGAATTCTTATAGATTTATTACAATATTTATAACCATTTAAACGGACTTGTTTCATGTATTTTTTGCGAGGAAAAAATCTAAACGTTTTACGCATTTCGGTTTCACGCTGAATTACCTCCTCAATTGTTAATTGCCCGCATTTTAGCAACGACAGCAGCTCAGTATAGAAATTATAGTTAGTTCTGTATTCTGCTTTTCTATCAGCAATGCTTAACTGCTTTTCAATTATTTCAGTAATGACAGCACCCAGACTTAGTGATGCAAGAGGTAATAGAAGAAAAGCACTTAATCCAGCTGTGGTTTGGTAATGGTTGGTAATAGTAAGCAATTACTAACATTATTGTAACACTTGTAGCTTCGGCGGTACACAAACATTTTCTTTTCTAGTTCTTCCATTTATAACAATTAAATTGTTTAAAAAATCATTTATTGAGGGTAGCTCCAGACTAAATGACTTCGAAACACCAACATTGACGCCATCTAGATAACTTTTGCAGAATGATTTTCTTGCTCTTGTGCATCAAAGTTGGAGATATAGATAGCGTCAACCTCAACATTTACGCCATCTAGGTAACCTTTGCAAAATGATTTTCTTGCTCTTGTGCATCAAAGTTGGAGATATAGATAGCGTCAACCTCAACATTTACGCCATCTAGGTAACCTTTGCAGAATGATTTTCTTGCTCTCGTGCATCAAAGTTGGAGATATAGATAGCGTCTACCTCGTGTAATGCATACCAATCAAATGATTTTATTCACATCTAAGTTTTCTCGTTCGAGAGAAATTCATTTATAAAAATATTTACCTAATAAATGATGAACATTACAGAAGAGATCCGACGTTATAAAAGGATCAAATCTAACAACGAATCGATTATACAGAGGTTACCGCAATACACGCATAATGAACTGCAAACGTATACGAAACTTAATAATGTCAAAACAAATGGAAGAAAGAAAAATGAAATAACAAATAGTATTATAAGTTACCTTTATAAAAATATTTTACTATCTGAAGATTTAATTAATATTCTACGAAGAGACGAAAGGATCCATAACAAGAATAGACCATCCGACTATAAGCCAGAACCGAAATTAGGAACAATTCTGGAATATGAGATAAAAGAAAGAAATATCACTATTACAAAAATAAAACAAGAGAAAACAAAAATAAAAGAAAAAGATACAAGTGAATTAAAAAGATTTCTAAAGAACAAAAACCGATCAACCAGCGGAAATCGATATGAAGTACCAAAAAGGGTTAGAGAATACCATAAGAATAATATTCAAAAAGATGAAGAATCTATAAAGAAAAATAGAATTTTCATAAGAAACCAAGTAGAAAGGAGTGATCAGAATAAAGACAAAGTAATCGATTTATCCAATCTCTTTATAAATAAGAAACAAATCAAAGAAGAAAAATCAGTTCCTGATTATTTGTTTAGAACGGAAGAAGAACTACAACTTACTATTTTTAGCGAAAGTAAATACATGTATACTGTAAACGTTTCAATCCAAGGTAATGGATTACTTACTCTTATTGATTTTGCTTTCGCTGATTTTCAACGAAGAATGAATGAAAGTTATCAGTATAGAGTTCAGTTCGTAACTCGTGTTATTTTCTGTCGGCAGGAAAACGATGAAGAAGTAGAAGTATTTTATAATAGTACTTCTTGGATTTTAAATAAAAATAGCGTACTTCGTCATAGTCATCTAGATGATAATAACAAGAGACTTCGTTCTTTAAGCAATACCCCTCGATCAGGACTACAGTTTTGTCGATACGAAAGAATTGATTATCGGATGACTCGAATAGACTCCTTCATGGGTGGAACGCTTAAAACACTACCGGATTTCGTAAAAAATAAAAAAGCGTGTTTAAATATAAAAAATAAAGATCAGAAGTGTTTCCTTTGGTCTATCTTAGTAAATCTGTATCCAGCTATGGATCATGTTGATAGACTCTCAAATTATAAACAATATGAAAACGAATTCGATTTTAAAGGGATTACCAACTTCCCAATGGATACAAGAGATATACACAAATTTGAAAATAGATACAACATTAAGATTTGTTTATTTCAAATTGAAAAATAGAAAATTATCAGAAGTCATATACTAAAAAGTACAATCAATGGGAAAACAGCTAAATATGTTATTAATTTATTGTATTTCGATAATCATTATGTACTGGTAAAGGATCTAAGCAAATTCGTTAGTTCTCAAATCTCTACAAGACAAAAGAAAACGTACCTCTGCTCTTTTTGCGGAAGGCATTTCAGAAAAGAAGAACAGTTTGAAAAACATGAAAACAAAAACAATTGCGAAGATCCTGATATAATAATGCCTCCTGAAGGTTCAAGTATACAATATAAAAATATTTCAAAACAGATGAAAGTACCTTATTGCATAATAGCAGACTTTGAGTCTTATAATGAAGAATAAAATCAAGTACACGGTGAGGAAACAATAAAAGTGGCTGAACAGAAGCCATTTGCTTACGGATTTCAGGTATGCTGTTCGTTTGATTCAAACCAGAACAAATACTATGACTTTTTCGGCGAAGATGCTGCAGAACATTTTGTTAAATCGATTACAGAAGTATCCACAGAAATTGCAAACAAATATGAAAGCAGACAAAGAAACCACAGTTATACAAATGCAGAAATTGCAGAAAAATGGAATAAACTAATTAAAAAGACTTGTCATATCTGTAAAACCGAAATTACGGAAAATCCGCACTTTGATCACGACCACATGACAGGAGAAGATAGAGGATTTGCTCATGCTGAATGTTATATGAAATACAGGATTCCCAAGCATATCCCTGTAGTAATGCATAATTTATCTAAATATGATTCCCATCTATTTGTTAGAGACTTCATACCTGGTAACGGAATTTTTGAAAGTGCAGAAAGTTTCATATCATTCTCGAAGTCAATAAGAATTACAAAGTCGGATAGGAAACAAAATATGAGATCCGGTTTGTAGATTCAATTAGATTTATGGCTTCATCTTTAGACAAACTATCAGCAAATTTAGCAAAATGTGATTGCAAAGAATCCTGTAATCATCTAAGAAACAATTTCGAATTCACATCTAACAGTTTCAAAAATGGCGACGAATTCAAAGAAATAATTAAAAAAAGGGGTATATCCCTATGAATTCGTAGACAGTTTCGATGAAATGAATTGTACAAACTTACCACCAATAGAAAGCTTTTATTCTAGGTTGACAGGGAAAAGTATTGACAAAAGGGATTATAAAAGAGCGGTACCTATATGGAAACAATTTAACTGTGAAACATTACTTGAGCATACCAAGTTATACCTAAAAAGTGATGTTTTAATATTGTCAGATATCGTTGAGAATTTCAGAAATGTGTGTAGACATAATTATGATCTGGATCCACTTCATTACTTCTCAGCTCCTGGATTAACGTGGGATGCTTTCCTAAAACATTCGAAAGTAGAATTACCATTATTCTCGAAGGAAGACATGTATACATTCATTGAAAAGGGGATAAGAGGTGGTGTATCACAATGTATAAAGAGATATGCAAAAGCAAATAATAAATATATGAGTAATTATAATACGAATAATCAATCTAATTATTTAATATATTTGGATGAAAATAATTTATATGGGTGGGCAATGTCTCAGAATTTACCAGCGAATTATTTCCAATTCATTCCAATAACACATGATTTGAAAAGCAATGAATACGACTCACTCGAGTATTACAACCATCTAAAAACTCATATTAACTCGGTGATACAATTACAGAATGTGGGTGCTTTATATGAAGTAGATTTTGAATATCCAAAAGAAAAACACGAATTACACAAGGATTTACCGTTAGCACCGGAACACTTTAAAGTTTAACTGAAACGGGCAGAATTGGGACAGTCTTGTTACCCGTCGTTACAGTCTTGTTAGTTTGGTCGTGTCCCTGATATTCCTGCCAAGTTTCATTGTCCTAGCTCATCTGGAAGTACCCTAACTCGAAAAAGTATGACAAAATGCCCTAAATTTTCAAGTTTCCAGCGCCCCAACTCCCCCGCATATGGTCGGATCGGGAAACTTATTATTTCCAGGTTACTTTGGTCAGGTCCCTGATATTCCTGCCAAGTTTCATTGTCCTAGCTCATCTGGAAGTACTCTAACTCGAAAAAGTGTGACAAAATGCCCTAAATTTTCAAGTTTCGAGCGCCCCCACTCCCCCGCATATGGTCGGATTGGGAAACAGATTATTTCCAGGCTATTTTGGTCGGGTCCCTGATATTCCTGCCAAGTTTCATTGTCCTAGCTCATCTAGAAGTACCCTAACTCGGAAAAAAGGGACAAAATGCCCTAAATTTTCAAGTTTCGAGCGCCCCCACTCCCCCGCATAAGGTCGGGTCGGGAAACTTATTATTTCCAGGTTCGTTTGGTCGGGTTCCTGATATTCCTGCCAAGTTTCATTGTCCTAGCTCATCTGGAAGTACTCTAACTCGAAAAAGTGTGACAAAATGCCCTAAATTTTCAAGTTTCGAGCGCCCCCACTCCCCCGCATATGGTCGGATCGGGAATCTGATTATTTCCAGGTTCGTTTGGTCGGGTCCCTGATATTCCTGCCAAGTTTTATTGTCCTAGCTCATCTAGAAGTACCCTAACTCGGAAAAAAGTGACAAAATGCCCTAAATTTTCAAGTTTCCAGCGCCCCAACTCCCCCGCATATGGTCGGCTCGGGAAACTTATTATTTCCAGGTTACTTTGGTCAGGTCCCTGATATTCCTGCCAAGTTTCATTGTCCTAGCTCATCTAGAAGTACCCTAACTCGGAAAAAAGGGACAAAATGCCCTAAATTTTCAAGTTTCGAGCGCCCCCACTCCCCCGCATATGGTCGGGTCGGGAAACTTATTATTTCCAGGTTCGTTTGGTCGGGTTCCTGATATTCCTGCCAAGTTTCATTGTCCTAGCTCATCTAGAAGTACCCTAACTCTGGAAAAGTGACAAAATGCCCTAAATTTTCAAGTTTCCAGCGCCCCAACTCCCCCGCATATGGTCGGATCGGGAAACTTATTATTTCCAGGTTACTTTGGTCAGGTCCCTGATATTCCTGCCAAGTTTCATTGTCCTAGCTCATCTGGAAGTACTCTAACTCGAAAAAGTGTGACAAAATGCCCTAAATTTTCAAGTTTCCAGCGCCCCAACTCCCCCGCATATGGTCGGATCGGGAAACTGATTATTTCCAGGTTCGTTTGGTCGGGTCCCTGATATTCCTGCCAAGTTTCATTGTCCTAGCTCATCTAGAAGTACCCTAACTCGGAAAAAAGTGACAAAATGCCCTAAATTTTCAAGTTTCCAGCGCCCCAACTCCCCCGCATATGGTCGGATCGGGAAACTTATTATTTCCAGGTTACTTTGGTCAGGTCCCTGATATTCCTGCCAAGTTTCATTGTCCTAGCTCATCTGGAAGTACTCTAACTCGAAAAAGTGTGACAAAATGCCCTAAATTTTCAAGTTTCGAGCGCCCCCACTCCCCCGCATATGGTCGGATCGGGAATCTGATTATTTCCAGGTTCGTTTGGTCGGGTCCCTGATATTCCTGCCAATTTTTATTGTCCTAGCTCATCTAGAAGTACCCTAACTCGGAAAAAAGTGACAAAATGCCCTAAATTTTCAAGTTTCCAGCGCCCCAACTCCCCCGCATATGGTCGGATCGGGAAACTTATTATTTCCAGGTTACTTTGGTCAGGTCCCTGATATTCCTGCCAAGTTTCATTGTCCTAGCTCATCTGGAAGTACTCTAACTCGAAAAAGTGTGACAAAATGCCCTAAATTTTCAAGTTTCGAGCGCCCCCACTCCCCCGCATATGGTCGGATCGGGAATCTGATTATTTCCAGGTTCGTTTGGTCGGGTCCCTGATATTCCTGCCAAGTTTTATTGTCCTAGCTCATCTAGAAGTACCCTAACTCGGAAAAAAGTGACAAAATGCCCTAAATTTTCAAGTTTCCAGCGCCCCGCACCTCCCCCGCATATGGTCGGATCGGGAAACTGATTAATTCCAGGTTAGTTTGGTGGGGTCCCTGATATGCCTGCCAAGTTTCATTTCCCTAGCACATCTGGAAGTACCCTAACTCGGATAAGTGTGACAAAAAACTCAAACCGACCGACAGACGGAATTGTGATCGGTATATGGCACTTGAGCCAGAGGCTGCAAGTGCCATAAAAAAACTATCTGTCAAAAATCATTTTATACTAGAATATACATCTTGATATATACAAAAACAATACCATAGATGGAAGTTTTTGAGATGCGCGGTTGCAGTGTATGATCTGTTTTCTTTATTTTTAGATGAAGAAGTTCAGAAAGAGCAGTTGCTGTTGGAGCATGATCTCAAAGACCCAATCGAAGACCAAACGCAAAGTCTTGACTATGTACCAAGTCAAAAGCTCATTGTAGTAAAGCCTTACAGTTGTGAAGTATGTGAGAAAAAGTTTACTTTGAAAAAGGCCGTGATGACACACATGAGAATTCACACAGGAGAAAGGCGTTTTGCTTGTGAAGTATGTGAGAAAAAGTTCACTACGAAATGCTCGCTGACTCGGCATTTAGTAATACACACTGGAGAAAAACCTTACTTATGTGAAGTATGTCAGAAAAGGTTCTCTCTTTACCAGCATATCGTGCAGCATCTGAAAACACACACATACCCGGAGGAAAAGCGTTACTCTTGTGATGTATGTCAGAAAAAATTCTCTTTTCAGCACAATAAGATGGAGCATATGAAAACACACACTGGGGAAAAGCCATATTTGTGCGAAGTGTGTGGCCAAACCTTCGCTTACGATCGGAACAAGGTGAAGCACATGAGGGTTCACACAGGAGAAAAACCCTACTACTGTGAAGTCTGTCAGAAAAGATTCAGTGATTTAAGTTACAAGAAGGAACACATGAACGTTCACACTGGGGAAAAGCCTCACGTTTGTGATTTTTGCCCGGAATCGTTTTCGTGGAATAGTCAAAAGGTGCTGCACATGCGAATACATACTGGTGAAGAACCTTCACGTTGTGAGGTGTGCAACAAGAAGTTTACACATTACAGTAAAATGGTTAGTCATATGAAAATACACAATGGTGAAAAACGATAAGTGATTGATGTCTGTATTAAAGCAGAAAAGCCAACCCGGCAGAACATATCTTAAGGCGTATTCTCGCCGTTCCCGAGGACTCCACTTGAGGAGTCCCCGCGTTTTTGTTTGTCCCGGGGAGTCACTCCCCGTATTCTCTCGAGTCCCCACGGACGGGGAATGCTCCGATTATCATCACCATCATCAAAAAGGACTACCTTTCAGATTCGGAGGGGAATCAATTTTTGCTGGTGTTGGTGCAATGTAAAATTAATCAAAAATATTCAGAATAAACAAAACCAGAAATAAAGTGGATCCAAACGAATTTCGTCAAATGCATATTTTTTTCGAACAAAATCCATTTGGAAGCATTCCTCTGTTCTCGCTGTTCATGTACGCGGAGTCCTCGTGGAGTGACTCCCTCTATTCCCGCCGTTCCCTTCGATTCCCCGAGGAGTCCTCGGGGAATGGCGAGATTACGCCTTTGGTTGTTTGCCGTCTAGACATGGTAAAGGGAAGACTGGGAGATTCCATTCTTCCCTTTACCAAAGCTTTATATAGAGATATCTTAAAGCACGTCTTCACCTTCCAGACTTTCAGACGTCGGATACTAGGTAGTGCATAGTCAAGCCAACCCTTCCATATTTTCATTACCATGATGTTGACCCTTGGAACAGCGTTACCGAAGATGCGGTTAATGCTGAATCGATCAATACTTTCAAGTGCATTGTTGATGGGATTTTTATCTCTGATCAATCAAAACTTCTTAGAGTTATTTAGAGGCGAAAGCCTTTTCTCTTGCTTTGTATTATGATAATAGCAAATGTTACTGTACACAAGAACAAATAATGAAGAACCACCGTCTCCCTATCTCTGTAACACGAGCATGCGGATAAACTGATATTTTTGACGGTGCAAAACGGATAAGTCAGCTACATTTTTATTCGAGTTATATTTCGGACCTTCTTGGCAAGAAGAAGAGACAGATGACTCTAAAACCAAAATGCAGAAGAATCTCTACCCTTTCGACGACCCAATCGAACAACAAAAACAGTAGCCGAGTCCAGAATGAAATCACAGCACCAGCCTTAACTCCAACCAATTTTCAGAGAAGAATTTCACAAAATCAGATATTTAAGCAAGAATCTTCAATAGTTTTTCCACACGTTCATTTTCCAGCTTGAGCGGCTTGAGCCTGAAGAGGACCCTTGCCAAGAAAGGCCGAAATATAGCTCTAATAAAATGTAGCTGACTTATCCGTTTTGCATCGTCAAATAAGATGAGATAAGATTTATTCCACTAAAAGCACAGAGGCCATGGGAAAAAAATAAACACAAACCACATAAATGCTAACTATTTTACATATTCCTTTACAGGAGTCTTTCTCTGTGGTTCATCGAAACCGAAAGGAATTTTCCCAACTTTTCAATATCAGCAAATATTTTACTTCTCATTACTTTTACCAACCAATCCTCCCCCCAATTACTAACACTAAAATTTCACCACGAAGATTTGAAAGCTCAGGACATACGCACATTACGTCAAAAATATGTTCGTCCAAATGTCCACACATTGGGCAAAAGTAAGGACCAGACAACACTCTTACCTTACCCAAATATCTTCTACGCATTCCTAAAGGTAGCCAATCACGTCGTGAACTCATTAACAACCTCAAATGATCTGCTGGAATCCCCGCCTTGAAATAAATTTCCTCCCCCCATGTCTCTTTGGCCCTCGCGTACAGCCGCAATGAATCAGATGCCTCCACCCCACACTGCCACAATTGTATTTCCTGGTCATGTAACCTGACTTATCCGTTTTGCACCGTCAAATATGATGCGCAGTCAGCTTGGGCCGTAGGAACATCTAAAATTGATATTCGATAAACTGCCCGATACAAATCAGCGGACGGTATGAGCTACTCGGACTGTACACTCGTTAACTGTGCAAACAGATTTGTACAGTCTAGCTGGGCTCAGTTTTGTCGGGGTATCCATAGTTGCTGCATGGGACCAAAGACCATTGGATTATTTTCTCTTGCTATTGGGCGATTCTTGCAGTCTTGATAGCTCCGCTAGTTTATCTGCCGTTTTTTCTTGTGATTCGGCTAAAATTGGCTTGGCTTTCCGATGATGTTCTTGCATTTCTGTGAAAAACCAACTTGTGGGAAACACGAACTTGTGGTGTTTCCTACAAGTTAGGTGTTGCAACTTGAGCGGTTTTGAGCCTGAAGAGGACCCTTGCCAAGAAGGGCCGAAATATAGCTCCAATAAAATTCAGCTGACGTATCCGTTTTGCAATATCAAATATGATTCGCAGTCAGCTTGGCTGAAGGAATATTTATTCTTTTGTTTTTTTGTGCATGTGCCAAATAAGCTTCTAGCCCTTATTTGTAATTGGTATAACCTAATCTTGTATGGTCAACAGTTTCTGTCGATAGTGTAGTAGCGATCTGAAACAATTCATCGCGTGATTTTTGAATTTACGCTCTCTGTGATAAACAGTACTAATCGGAAAGAAAACTTTCAGTGAATGGAGATTTTCAAAGTTTAGACGCCCTTGAGATGGAAACATTTATAAGTAGTGAACAGATAGACAAAAATGCTCCTCAGCCGGGATTTGAACCCAGGACCCTCTGCTTACTAGGCAGTCACTCTACCACTGAGCTACCCATGGGCTTGTGAACAGAGTTTGCAAACCACTACAATAGTCTGGCTTCTAATATAAATTCTTCTTCTTCTAATGCTTATAATATAAATCTAAATATAAATTGGCCGGCTTCTAATATAAATGTTTCCATCTCAAGGGCGTCTCCCCCATTAAAATTATATATTTCGTTTTATTTGGTTTTCACCATGAGACCCGTCTTGTGGGTCCTGGTTTGTCGACGTGACCCGACAAGGGAGTCCTAGACATCTAAATTACATTCGAAAAATTGTTTATGGTATTGGTCACGGTACAAGTCCCTTGTCTAAAGCGCCATCTATATTACATTAAATGATAGTACTCTTTACTATTACATATCACTAGATGCAACTTTTTCGTAAAACTATCATTCAACTACGCAGCCTGCAAATTTTTCGTCGGGAACAGACAACACAGGGATGCGCTGGACAGACGACACTTGGGATATTATCTGTGGTGATTTTGGCACAACAAGCATTGGCTGCGTTCGTTGCACTCCGTGCTGTCTCTGGTGTTTAGTCACCAGTGTCTGGTTCTTCCCTTAAAACGCGTTTTTTTGGTTCACCTGTGAGTTGATGAAAACTGGCTAACTCCTCGCTGAAGCCGGGCTCACGAGCAGGTTCTGGTTAATCCGCACCGGTGAGATAAAACCGGACACTGGTTAGTTCAAAAACGGGTTATAAGACTGGTGAGAAGTCACCGGTGGATGCAAAAACGGCTTATAAGAAAAACCGGAGACCACCGGTGAGAACTCCCGTGACAAAGAACGCAGCTATTTAATGTATGACTTTTTTGCAAACATTTTACGACAAGATTTTCTAGTCGTATGTTTTAAGACAATCGAGCGTTAGCTGATTGACACTGAATCGCGAATTTTGCCTGCAAATGACCTTGCCGTATTTTATGAATGGATTTTCTATTCGTTTATTACGAGACAATCGAACGTTTTAAGCTTGTTAGAACATCATTCGTCTGTTTTTCAGCTTGTCAGAATGACAAAAATGCAGTTTTCAAATCATAATTGTCACCCTATGGAATACAGTTTGGGAGAAATTTCCCATTCTGTTTGGGAGTTATCGGTGTTACAGACGGACGAGCATAACTGTGGTATCATAAGCCGCCCTTATTTTGGTTCGGAATCCAAAAACGAGGGGCGCGTCATTCGGTTGAGGCTTGGGATTCAAGCAATGGGAAAAGCTAGAATACTCTTGATGACTATCTCTCCTTGCCGATGCAAAATCTCCGGCCTCTCCGGGTAGCTAGCGGAAGAAAGGCAGAAGTGGTGTCACAGCTGCTCCCAGAGATCGCGGTAATTGATTGACACAGGATTTGAGTCGTACGGAAACGCTTACTCCTTCTTCCTGAGGATCACTGGCGTGTTTTGGACTTAGCCATATAGGACGTGTTCCACCCTTCTAACAATAGTAACTAGTAGTTACTATTTTCGTTCCAACCTCACCAAAAGTTACTACGCTGACCGTTCCAACCTTCTCGAAATAGTAACTATTTGCTTACCACGCTCGGGAGCGTAGTAAGAGAGGTAGCTGCGAATCTCTGAAACGTGATTGGTAGAATTCGCCCGTGGCATGATATTCTGCTGGAAAATAAAAAATCGTTCCAGCCTTAAAGGCAAAAAGCCAGAATCCGTGACGTCTTGCATAGTAACTACGGTAAGTAGGATAGAAAACGCTGTATATGAGCAAGTCCAAAACACGCCAGTGATCCTCGGGAAGAAAGAGAAAACGTAGCACTAACGACTCAAACACAACAACTCAATCCTGTGTTAACCAATCGTGGCGATGTTTGGGAGCAGCTGCGATACCGCTTCCGGCTCTTCCACTAGGTACAGGGCGATTTTGCATCGGCAGGAAGAGTTAGTCGTCAAGAGTATTTGCAGAGGTCCACCTAAAATAAAAAGAAGTCCTTAGAGTTTAGCAGAAAATCCAACTTGTTTTTGTGTAATTTAATTAATTAAACTGCATTATTTTGATTGCGTTAATATTTTTCACTGTTTGCTCTATTATGACGTTCAGAACATCTATGGCCGTCCTCTCAACGCAAAATTCTATTATGACGCGAAAGATTTGAATCTGAATGTAAACGCGGCTTTTCAGTGGTTAGTCATCAGCACGAGGAAGGTGGCTCACTGCGTGAACACTCATCTTTCGTGAATTCTTTTCGTTAAGCATACAACACAGACACAAGCGCATAGAGGTACCACAAATCAGACAGGGAAATTCCACTATTTGAACATCGATTATTCGTGAATAGCTGAGCAACGAAGTAACGCATTTTCATTGAGTCTTCAAGCCTCTTTAAGTGAATAAGTCACGAGTAAATAGAATGTCCCGTTAGATCCCTTTTCAGTTAAACTTTGATCCCTTGATAGATCCTTTGCACTGGTGCTGCTGCCAGGGACGTCTTTAAGGGGGGTGAGGGGGGGGGGCTGCACCCCCCCCCCCTGACCTAAATGAAAACACCGCATTCGGGAGAAACGGACAAGTGAAATACCTTATTCGGGGGAAAACGGGCGTCGGGCCCGCCCGTTTTTCTCGATGCTGTTCCACAGGCTTTGAGAAAATACCGAATTATTTTTCTTTGGGAAAACCCGAATGAGACTCTGTTCGGAAAAATTCCCGAATGAGACTTTATTCGGAAAAGTTCCCGAATGAGACTTTATTCGGAAAAAAATCCCGATTTTTGAATTATTCGGAAATCTCGCGAATTAGCACTATTCCCAAAAATCCCGAATGAGATTTTGTTCGAAAAAATCCCGAATTGGGCATATTCGGAAAATTCTCAATCAGCCTGTTAGGAAAATTCCCGAACTAGCCCTATTCGGAAAAATTCCCGAACTAGCCGTATTCGGAAAAAAAAAATTCCCGAATTAGCCTTGTTCGGGAAAACCCCGAATCGGTCTTATTTGGAAAAATCCCGATTAGACTTCATTCGAAAAAAATCACGAATTGGCCTCAGTTCAAAAGTCCCGAATTAGTTTTTAGCTTTGGGTTAACACCGACTTATTCTTCTTGGGGAAAACCCGAATGAGACTTTTATTCAGAAAATTCTCGAATTAGCCTTACTCAGTAAAGTCTCGAACTGTCAAAGACAGACAAATCTCAAATTGCTGATCCAGGAATTAGTCTTATTCGCCCTAATCTCCCGAAACCGTCAACTCGGACAAATACCGAATTAATCTTGTTCGGAAATTCCCCGAATTACTCTTACACGGAAAAAATCACAGATTTGACTTATTCGGAAACTACCGGCTAGTTTTATTCGGAAAAATCTTGGATTTGCTCTTATTTTGAAAAATATCGAGTATACCTTTTCCGTGAATATCCGTGTTCAAATTATCTGTGAAACTCCGAACGGAAGAAAATTCTGAGCCATTTTATTGTAACACCCCCAATCGACAATTTTCGAGAAAACGATCGCACTTGTTTGTAAAAGACTCTTCTCATGCACGTATCCTCCTTTGACCATTCGCTGTCAAATTTTCGTCTTAATGAAGTTTGAATCGTAAACTGGATTTGATGAGGGGTCAGATCATCTGAACAGTGAGAATCAATATAGGCGGCTTGGATTGGAGGTGAGTCACGCGGTAAGACATTAGACACTGTACGGACGGAATCAGTTGCACTCAGTTTCAATTCATATATTCCGTTCATTCAAGTTCGACTGATGAAGCAGGAATCTCTCCGAGTATTTCAAAGTTTCCATTAAGTAACGCTGAGTAGAATAAACGAAAAATAGACTTTAGCGAAAGAAAAGATCGAGTGAAAGTGAAGTGCCTTGAATGCGGGAAAACCATACAGAAAGATTACGTGAAAAAACTTTACGAACTTTCAAACCCCCCTGACAGAAAGGGGCAGCCAAGATGGGAGTTTTGTCAAGAGGAAAAATCGAACAGTCTCACGCCTTTCGATAGATTGCAGTGGCATAAAAGAACGAAGGCAGATAATTTGTCTCATAATTCAGCGTGTCAATTTGTCAAATACAGCTGGTTCGAGTGCAACTGGAGATTCGTTTAGGTAAGTGTTCATTCGCCTTGATGTTCATGCGGATTGTCCTAAAGAAAGCAAAGATTCTTTCTGATAAACTTCAGGATCCAGTATGCTTTAACGATCGACCGCAGACTCATTTGAACGAGATCCAACAAAAGAGTCAGAAATTGAGGATCTGGTTGTTTCTGCAAGTCAGGTGATAGAACGGATGTACCCGGACTACGACGCTCACGCCAAATTTCAAGTGTGGCACAGAATCAGTTGGCGGCTGCCGAAGAGGTACCGAGATGAAGATGACCCGAGAACTGAAGTTTCTGTCGAAAGGTATTTCATTGACTACTACATCAACGAATACAAGCTTGTCGGTGGATCGCTAGCAAAAGAGCTCCGGCAGTGCTGGGAAGAATGTTCACTTGTAATCAATCTGATCGTTGACTGTCTTGCTCCGCTAATGCAAGTTGTGGATCAAGATGCCGTTCACAATTTCTGCAAGTTCTTTCCCTCAATTTCGCTGAACCCTGAAGATCTTGCATTAGAGCTTTCAGTAAAATGAAGCTTGTGATGACGTGTATGCGATCAACGATGACTGACGAGCGGCTGGACGGTCTTATGATTTCTACCACAGAAAAAGACTTAGTGGACGGATTGGACTTGGACTCTCTTACTCGTGCATGGCAGTTTTCGCAGTCTCGCAAGTTCAAGTTTTCAGAAGCTTGGTTTTTCGGTTATATTTCTCTGTCTTTATGTCACATTTTTAGTGTTCATTTCAGTATAAAATTAATTTTCATGGTTGAGTAAATAAGCATATTCGGGAAAAATCCGGAAGCTGAAAGGCTGATTCGGGAGATTTTCGACTTCAGCTCCACCCCTTGATTTTCGGGTAAAGACGCCCCTGGCTGCTGCTGGAGCGTGGAATGCCATCCTCTCGTTGTCATCAGAGCGCTACCTGCTTTTTGTCTGCAACTGATTACGCCGCCAAGCAAACCCACTAGATGGCCCCTGCAGTATTTAGGAAAGACTCCAATTTTTAAACCCGTTCGTCCATGCTAGAAATCTCCAACGTTGAACACTTGAACATGGTGTTCTCATGCGTTTACTGCTTAGAGGAACTGCAGTGTGAGAATAGCCAGTTGAAGCATCAAGCACAGTGTAATTTAATTTACATCAACGAATCCGTCCAGAAAACAGGCATGTTTGTATGACTATTTTTTTTAACCAGTGTACGCTACTTGATCAGTTTCTGTCTGTATCTTGTTCCATAATCCCCTGAAGAAATTAGTTTTCTAGCTTAAAAGTGCTTTAGTTGTATCAGAACGTGTTTAAACTACAGTTAAACCTGTTGACAGATGTATTTATTGGGTGTCCTACATCCTTACAGTATAGGAAACTGTTTACAATAGGAAACTGTTTACAATAGGAAACAGGCAAAAATCTTATCTTTTTACAACACTTAATGTTTTTCTTGTAGTGAATTATGTTTGTTTGTAACAATTATTCAGTTTGTTTTATTTTTTTTCAAAGTACCATAAATCCGCTTCTATTAGGGACAGTTTTTCAAGTTTTCTGTGGATAACTTCGGCTCTGAAATTAGCAGAAACTTCAAATTTGGCCCAAACATAGATCTTAGCTACATGACCAAGTTTGCCAAGTTTCAGATTCTTTTAACAGTTAGTTTTTTATATATATTTTTTTAGAGGTTGTCCCTTGTTTGGCAGCAGGTTCCTGTCTAGGAACGATGAAATTCGATGCACTTTTGAACCTTGTTTGGAAGCTTAAATTGATCAAGGGACACCACCAATGCTTTTAGAAAATGCTTTTACTAGCAGTTGGTGAAAAGGTTTTGGAAAAATGATTAAAATGGTAGAAATAGCAATCACTTAAAACCACTTAAAACTGGTAATAAAAGGAACTTGCACACAATGGACTTTTGATGAAATACTAGATTATTCATGTCTTCAGGCTTGACTGACATACCATAATAATATGCTATTCTAACAGAAAGCTGATCTTCTGATGTTTTAGGAAATTTTTCGCCAACTCTGTTCCAGGGAAATTGTCCTTGAATCTAAATTTTCCTTGAGCCCAAGCTGACTTTGAAACATATTATCGGTGCCAAGCTTAAACCAAACATCTCCCTTTTTCAAAATTTTTCAGGAGGTGAAAAAAAACATAATAACTTTTTCTCGTAGTAGTACAGCCCCCTATGTTAATCCGAGATACCTGGTTTCCATCTTGGTTGTATCTCCCAAACTATGAGTCGGAGGCAATCGAGATATGCACCGTTCAAAATTTTTCGGTGAGTAGAACTGTGTCAAAAAGTAGAAATAGCAAATTTGACGAGATAAGTGGTTTCCGCTTGAAACTGACGATATATTCAAATAATGCATAAAATGGATAAGTCAGCTATGATGCTTTGGCAGCATACTGAATATAGTCTTTGAATCTGTTTTAAGCCTATCCTGTCTAGCATGCTGACAAAGCACCATAGCTGTCATATCCATTTTATGGATTATTTGGATATGGTCTTTGAATCTGTTTGAAGGATGGCCTATCCTTTCTAGATGATATTTAATGAAGCATTGCAGGTCAAATGATGTCATGGGGTAGGCCTGTTCACCACACAGTATGATCCTTTTAACAAGTCAAGCTCAGGTTTGTTTACAGGTTTGTTTCCTTCCATGATGTTGACCCTGAAGATTGACAGCCTGACGAGGACCCTTGCCAAGAAGGGCCGAAATATTGCTTATGAAGAATCGTAGCTGACGTATCCGGTGTATACATTATTTGAATATATGTTTCAAAGTCAGCTTGGGCTCAAAGAATATTTAAGTCAAGCTGATCTGTATAGTCAATGACTGAATGCCATCCTATTTTTCCAACCTCTTAGTTTTGTTCTTGGCCTTTTCTATGTCAAAATATTACAGTTTTAGAATTCCAAACTTTATCAGTCTATAAAATCCATGATTCGAAGCTTTAAGAGCATCTGCCAGCTTCCCTCTGTAAACTTGTTCAGTTGTTCAACAGAGTTGTTCGTAATATGATTTCTTTATTTTTAGATGAGGAAGTTAAGGAAGAGCAGCTGCTGTTGGAACATGATCTCAAAGAACCAAACGAAGACCAAGACGTGTCAAGACGGAAGCTTCCTGTAGCAAAGCACAGTTGTGAAGTATGTGAGAAAAAGTTTACTTGGAAGAAGGCCGTGATCTCACACATGAGAATTCACACAGGCGAAAAGCGTTTTGCTTGTGAAGTATGTGAGAAAAAATTTGCACAGAAATACTTGCTGACTCGGCATTCAATAGTACACATTCAAGAAAAACCTTTCTTATGTGAAGTATGTCAGAAAAGATTCGCTCTTTACAAGCATACCGTGAAGCATATGAAAACACACACACAAACGCAGGAAAAGCCTTACTCTTGTGATGTATGTGAAAAAAAGTTTGTTATGAACTGTGATTTGACTAAGCATAAGAAGCTTCACACAGGAGAAAAGCCCTACTCTTGTGAAGTATGTCAGAAAAAGTTCGCTGGTCTCCAAAATAAGAATGCGCATGTGAAAATGCACACAGGGGAAAGGCCATATTTGTGTGAAGTGTGTGGCCAAACGTTCGTAGTAGAACGGAACAAGGTGAAGCACATGAGGGTTCACACAGGAGAAAAACCCTACTCCTGTGAAGTCTGTCAGAAGAGCTTCAATGATTTAAGCTACAAGAAGGCACACATGGAAGTTCACACTAGAGAAAAGCCTCACGCTTGTGATTTTTGCCCGAAATCGTTTTCTTGGAATAGTCAAAAAGTTGTGCACATGCGAATACATACTAGCAAGAACGAATAATCAGATAGAACCTATGCTCCCTTTCTTTGTAATACAACCATGCGGAGTCGAATATATTCTGATAACCTACCCGTGCAAACGAGTGGAGGAGGAGCTGTGCAGCAAATCATAATTTTTTACCTCTACAAAAAGCTATGTCGCAGCTGAATCCCGCAGAAGAATCGGAAGGCCGTCTGGGTCGTCCATTGCATCTTATTGGCCTCTAGCATTGTGACGGCAAGTCTAACTCGCTAGGAGACCGGATTCTCAATCCCTGCAGGCCCTACGGTTGTTCAGATGGTATGCGTAGTGGGAAGTAGTTGGGTATCAACTCAAACCTTTCAGCAGAGACCTCTAGCTCCACTCAGTTTTTGTCGCGTTGGTCATAGTCGCTGCATGGGACCAAAGCCGAAGGTTCTATCTGATTCTTTGTTCTTAATACTAGTGAAGACCCTTCACATTGTTAGGTTGCAACAAGCAGCCTAGTTTACACATCACTGTGAAATGGCTCGTCATATGAAAATACACAAAGGTGAAACAGGATAAGTGTTGATTTATGTGTTAAAGTGGAAAAGAGCCCCTATGTTATTAAGCATTCATTTAATGACCAGAATGACCGCCATCCTGGCGGAACATATCTTAGTTATTTGCCGTCTAGACGTGGCAAAGGGCAAACTGGGAGATTCCAGTCTGCCCTTTGCCAAAGCTTTATCTTAGCGATATCTTAAAGCACGTGTTCACCTTCCAGACTTTCAGATGTCGGGTACTAGGTAAATAGTTGCGTTTTTGCAGATACCATGGTATCGGATACTATGGTTGAAAGGCGTTTTTGATGTTATTGTGGGATTTGGCCAGTTATCGTGGCATCTGATATTCAGATACCGCGGTCCAACCGCGGTAACTGATCGTGGTATCTGGAAAAGTCATCTCGCTTTCATCATTGCCAAAAGTAGCCTAAAGCCTAGGATTTTGTCAAATCGGTGGGAAAGTGTTTCTTTGGGATGACAACGAAAAGCGCAAAATCTCTGCAATTGTCGTTTTTACGGAGCAACCGTGGTATCAGATACCAAAGTAACTGCAAACACGGCTTATTGCAGATGCAGTGACTGTGGTAACAGAGACTATGGTATTAGCAAAACTAATGTTACGATGGACAAGAACAAATAATGAAGAACCTCCGTCCCCCTATCTCTGTAACACGACCGTGCGGAGTCGAATATACTTTTGATAAAGTGCCCGATTAGGAGCTACTTGGAACATCATAATTCGTCAACTTTACAAACATATCGCAGTAGAGCCCCGGAGAAGAAATTTCTCTAGCTCCGCTCAGTTTTGTCAGGGTAACTATAGCTGCTGCATGGGACCAAAGACCATTGGATTATTTGTTCTTGCTTTAGGGCAGTTCATGCAGTCTTGATAGCTCCGCTAGTTTATCTGCCGTGTGTTCGGAACATATTTTCCGATATATTATATGGTGCGTGTACAACCAAGGACAAATAAGCCAATAGAACCTCCGTCTTTGGTCCCATGCAACGACGATGAATACTCCAATAAAACTGAGCAGAGCTAGAGCTACTTGCTGAGCTTCATGTTGACACCTGTCTACTTCCTCTTAGCTAGCGACAGGGAACGTCCCTACTGAAACTCATTCAGTCGATCACCAGCGCTGGCTCCTATAAATTCACATCATATAAAAAATGCTACAGCCTCCGTTGGTCGGTTGGTGTGTGCAGGACGCACCTTTGCTTAGCTGGAAATTTCTAAGCCTCGCTTTAGATGCCGCAAGCATAGTGGGCTGCGCTACTAGTATGTCCCTGTAAAGCATAGGTCTTGGCGCTACTCACTAGTGTTATTCTGCTCTGTGTTAGTCAAGCGTATGTCACTTATTTCAAGTCTTGGCATTGCTCCCTACTATTATTTTGCTCTGCTCGTGACTTTCGTTTCCTATGTAGATCCTGACACGCCCGTTTTCATGGGGCAGGGCATCGGGATGTATTTGATCCACTGCACATGGTCTTAACTCTATATTTCTGAACCCGCAAGTTTGTCTCGCTTTAAATGCCGAGAGTGTAGTGGGCGGCGCGACGTGTATGTCCCGTTTGTAAAGCACGTAAAGCATAGGTCTTGGTGCTATTCATTAGTGTTATTCTGCTCTGTGTTAGTCAGGTGTGTGTCACTTATTTCAAGTCTCAGCATTGCTCCGCACCTACTATTATGTTGATCAGAGCTAAATAGCACTAGGGAGTAGCGCCAAGACTTGACAAAATTGACACACACTCGAATACCAGCGATACTAGCACCACTAGCGACAGAGAACGTCCCTATTGAAACTCATTCAGTCGTTCACCAGCGTTGGCTCCGATAAATTTGTATTCGAAACATAGCAAAAAAATGCTACAGCCTCCGTTGTTCGCTTGGTGTGTGCATACCGCACCTCTGCTCAGCTAGAAATCTCGAAAACCGCAAGTTTGTCTCGCTTTAAATGCCGCAAGCGTAGTGGGCGGCGCTACGAGTACGTTTGCAAAGCATGTAGTCTTGTCGCTGCTCACTAGTGTCATTTTTGCTCTATGTTAGTCTGTCTGTCTGTCACTTATTTCAAGTCATGGCATTGCTCCCTACTATTATGTTGCTCAGAGCAAAATAACACTAGGAAGTAGCGTCAAGACTTATCAACATTGACACACACTCGAATACCAACGATACTAGCACCACTAGCGATAGAGAACGTCCCTACTGAAACTCAGTCAGTCGCTCAGCAGCACTGGCTTCGATAACTTCATATTTTGGAAACAGTAAAAAAAAATGATACAGCCTCCGTTGTTTCCTTGGTGTGGCAGGCCGCACCTTTGCTTTGCTAGAAATTTCTATACCCGCAAGTTTGTCTCGCTTTAAATGCTGCAAGCGGAACGGGCATCGCTACGAATATGTCCCGTTTGCTAAGTATGGGAAGCATGTCTCGGCGCCACTCCCTAGTGTTATTTTGCTCTGATGTTGCCTGCTCTTGACTTTCGTTTCCTATGTAGCTCCTGACCAGAGCAAATAACACTATGGAGTACCGTCAGGACCTTATGCTTTCCTTACGGGCCATACTCATAGCGCCGCCCACTACGCTTGCGGCGTTTAAAACGAGACAAATTTGTGGGTTTACGAATTTCTAGTGAAGCTAATAAGCCGTCTGCGCACATCGAGGAAACTGGGGAGGTTGTATCTTTTTTTTTGCTTTGTTCAGAATATGAAGATATTGGAGCCAGCGCTGTTGCACCACCGATTGAGTTTCGGTAGGGACGTTCACTATCGCTAGTGGTGCTAGTGTCGTTGCTGTTCGAGAGTGTGTCACTTTTTTCAAGTCTTGGCGCTACTCTCTTAGTGTTATTTTGCGCTGGTCCTGACATTCCAACTTTCATAGGACAGGGCATCGGGATCTATTCGATCCACTGCGCATGGTCGTAAACTCTATATTATTAAGTCAAAATACGCCAGTGAACCTCTGGAAGAACGAGAAACGTCACGCGGATAATTCAAATCCCATGTAAACCAATCAACACCGTTTTTGGGGGCCATTGTGGTGACGTTTCCGGCTCTTCGCTAGGCACACGGCGATTCTTCATCAGCACGAACAGTTAGTCATCAAGAGTATTACAGAGATCGGAAGACGAAGGTTCTATTGTTTTTTGTGCATGTCCCATATGGACTTCTAGCTCTTATTTATACTTGGCATAACTCAATCTTTTATATGCAGCTGTTTTTGTAGTTAGTGTAGTAGTGATCACGAACAATTCATCGCGTGATTTTTTAATTTACGCTCTCTGTGATAAGCAGTTCGAATCGGCAAGCAAACTTTCAGTGAAGGGAGGTTTTCCGGTCTGTGAAGCACCGCGGCTGGTAATGCCGGAACGCAATATCGGACATTTTATCCGGTGCATTTATAATTCCGTCTTTTACAGGTACAAATTATAGATAGTAATAAATAGTTTGTTCTGATACTAGTAGTATAGATAGTATAGTATAGATCTGTTACAGTTAATCGCCATTTTAACTCGTGTTCGTTTGTTAAACCTTTTATGTGACAAATATTGAGGATTTGCACGAATCTCTGCTGAAGGAAAATTTCCGGTCTGTAGAGCGTAATTTGATTTTAATGACCGTTACGTCCAGAGTATTTCTGTTTTCGTAGTTTACCAGCTATCTCTTACATTGAATCGGGCGACTTTAGAGTTTAACTATTAAGGCTGCATATTTTTACAATATACAATTTTCACCTAGACGCGGAGAATCAACAAAGGACTTCATTTCCAGTGTTAAAGGACACCTGAATGAACAGTACCAAGTATCATCCCTATCTGTATGACTTCTGTTAACATTGCCTACAGAAAACCCAATCCAAATAAGAAATAGTGTTTCCAAGCTATGATTTTTGCTCCATTTTGCATCTGTCCTTATTTCAGTACCGAACAATTTTAGAAATGAACAAATGTCTCAAATCAACCCTTCTTCTGGAACCTTTTTTAACCAGTTAAGCCCAAACGTATATCTAGAAGAAATTCCAATACGATCCGGCCAGCGCTGTGCAAGGTTTGAATGAATTGCGTTTTTTGTCTTGGAGTCTGCATGTGCAAACCTCCAGAAACGAACATCCCTAATTCGAAAACCTCACGCTCAGAAGAAGAATGCTCTCCGTGGCCATGTCTGTAAATGCATTCTCCATGATGTGTTCAAGTATGGTTTCATTGCTTAGGTGTCCTTTAAAGACCCTAAGCTTAGAAAAGTTTTTTCACTAGAAATTAGGAAAATGATAAATCAGCTGAAATTTGTGAAAAAATGCTTACTTTTGCAGTTGCTAAACAGTACAAGCGTACAGGGACAAGCCGATTGAGCTACCACACACCAGAAAGAATTTCGTTCGATTAAAGCGATTATTTTTTGGATAACGGACAAACGAAGTAACGCATTTTCTAAAAATGGCTTACAGAAAATCTGATGACTATCGTCATGTTGAAGTCATTTTTGGTTTTTATTTTTTCGTGTGCGCTCGGGCTCTGTTCTCAGCAGCGGGGTAAAGTGTAAAAAAAAAAAATGTTTTTAAATAAAGACAGCCTTGAACCTGCGGTTACTCCAGCGACAAAGAAGTCAGCTAATGCAAATGCAGTTGAAGATGCGTCCCGTTTCTATGAGCATTTCTTTGACATTAAAGTTTAACCGAATAGGCCTGAGATCTGGCAGTCTAGTTAAAGCGAGGCTTCACCTTCCAGATTTTTCTTCCGGATTCCAGACAACCGTTTTCGTCGAGACGGATCTGGAAGGTGAAGCCAGGCCAAAAACGTTTGGAAGTCCGGGGTGTTGGACACCCCAGATTCCAGATGTCTGGAAGGAACCATAGAGGCACTCCGTTCGAGAGACAGAAGAAATATGCAAATATAGAAAGGAAAGGGAAAAGTGATTTACAATTGTGACTGGGATGAAAGAGATATTTGAAGTGCGAAGGGGACATTTAGGAAATGTTGAAGAATAGCAAAATTAGCTGTCTTCATTATCATGAAAATCTGGAAGGGTTGGCTTGACTATGCGGAAGCCCCGGACGTCTAGTAATCTGGAAGGTGAAGCCTGGCTTTTACGTGCTTTTCGCTACAATGTTTGAAGTTTCATAAGAGATAACACATGGATGCGCAGTTTCAACAGAAAGCACTTGGGATGTTATCATTTTGAAAAGGTTATGCACTAACTAACGGGCCGAGTTAACGAGCTCGTATCCCTGCCGGCCCCCAGTGATCAAAATATATTGTCACGAAGTGTTTTAGAAATTAAAGAACCTGAACTGTTACCTTGATGTTATGCACAACGACCATTGTCGGGAAGAGCGAAAAACCGCAGAAAAAGTATCTGCTGTCTTTTTTTTTGTCGTTATGATATTGGAAAAGTCAGCAGATGCTTTTTGGCTCTTCCCGGCAATGCTTATTATGCGCAACATTTAATGTCTAACGTTTTGAAAATCACAACAGACAACATCCCTAGTGTTGTCTGTTGAAACCGTGCATCCTTGCGTTATATCCGGTATGAAACTTAGGACAGTGTAATGGATGCTCTCTTTCGTTATTACCAGTTTCGATTCTGGTTTTGGTTGCTCCCGTCTCTGTTTTTCTCCCCCGGTGCGGACTAACAGGTTCCAGTGAATAAGTCACCATGAGGAGCGTGTTCCACCCTTCTAACGATAGCTACTATTAGTTACTATTTTCTTTCAGATCTCGTGAGAAGTTACTCTGATCGTTTCACCCTTCTCGAAATAGTAACCAATAGTAACTATTTGCTTACCATGCTCAGGGGCGTAGTAAGCGTGGTCACTACGAACCTCTGTGACGCTATTGTCCGGATCAGTCCACTACCCCGAGATTTCGAGCGTGATCCACCCTACTTACCGTGGTTACTACGAATGACGTCATGAATCCCAGCCTAGAATATCGTACCGCGGGCTGATCCAACTAATCACGGCACAGATTTTCCTAGTTACCACGCTTACTACGCCCCCGAGCGTAGTAAGCAAATAGTCACTCTTAATTACTATTTCGAGGAGGTTGGAACGGTCAGCGTAGTAACTTTTCACTCGGTTGGAACTAAAATAGTAACTAATAGTTACTATTGTTAGAAGGGTAGAACATCTTCGTAAAAAGTTACTACGCAGACCGTTCCAACCTTCTCGAAATAGTGACTATTTGCTTACCACGCTGGGGGGGGGGGGGGGGGGGTAACAGAAAGTTTCAAACTTGGTAACTACAAATCTCTGTGACGTGATTGACCGGTTAAGTCCGCGACCCGATATTTAGCCGAAAATAGAAGAATGCGTTCTAGATTTGACACCAAAAAGCCAGGATCCGTGACGTCCGTGTTGGCGCTTATTTGTTCTTGGAGATATTAAGGCGACACGCCGGATAAATGAAATACTATTCGGCGGAAAGGACCAAGACAAGGTTAAATTGAACGCGAATTAATCTTATTTTCAGCAGTAGAGTGGCCCGTGTTTACAGTACCTCGTATCAGGTGAAGTTTGCAACCACGGCGAACACCACCGAGAGGTTGCCTACTCCCCGGCACCTGCTGCTCACCCTTTCCGACCGAAATCGGCGGTTCCGGTCATTGATTCCGCGATGATTCACCTTTCGAACGGTTCTAAAAAGGCTTAGTTTGATGTTTTAGCACGTGGCAAGGTTGGTCTGTATTAGTCGGTGCCGGCACAGACTGGACACTTGCTGTACATTAAAAGCGAGAGTTGACAACCCCTCGAACACCACATGAACTTTGGGTTAAGCCGCGTTCACAAGCATGCCTAGCGAAGTACAGATGCCTAGGCACGTGCTCAAGCTTAGCCGAGTTCTAGAGCCTGGAACTGCGTGCCTGGCCCAAAATCTGTGCCTAGGCATGGGTGTGAATGGTGATGCTAGACACTTGCCTACATCCGTGCTTGGCTAGGCATGCTTGTGAACGGAGCTTTATACCGCGGAATGCCGTTACTGGGACACCCTTTTCGCCACTTTACAAAGACAAGCAACAGAATTATCAATGCTAGGAGCGTGTTCCACCCTCGTACTAATAGTAACTAGTAGTTACTAAATCCGTTCCAACCTCACGAAAAGTTACTACGCTGACCGTTCCAGCCTTCTCGAAATAGTAACTAATAGTAACTATTTGCTTACCACGCTTGGGAGCGTGGTAAGCATAGTAACCATGAATCTCTGTCACGTGATTGGTCAGATTCACCCGTGTCATGATATTCCGCTGGAAAATAGAAAAGTCGTTCCAGCCTTGACGACAAAAGGGCAGAATTTGTGACGTTCTGCGTGGTAACTACCGTAAGTAGGGTGGTACACGGAGAGTGTTCCATCCTACTTACAAATAGTTACTATTAGTTACTATTTCGAGAAGGCTGGAACTGTCAGCGTAGTAACTTTTCGTTAGGTTGGAACGGATTTAGTAACTAATAGTTACTATTGGTACGAGGGTGGAACACGCTCCTCTGCCCGCTGCTACGGCGGAGATTTTAAACAGCCTTAGAAACGCTTGAAACCAGATTTGTAAAAATGGTTACCTGCGCTGACTGCATTGAGGGCTTTCCTGATGACGAGAGTTTGCTAGAGCACCAGAGATATTGTCGAGCCGTAAAAGAAGAACCTCTTGAGGATATTGGTGTACATGTCCAAGAAACAGGCAAGTCTTGGTAGGAGTTTACCTTAAATTGGAGAATTAACATTTCTTAGGGGATTTAAAAGATTTTCCATCCTGCAGTATCCTGAGAAATAGACTCTGCAAGCTTGGGCCCTCGTTTGCTACAAATCTCACAATCAGTAGATAATCATGTTTATCAAACACTATAGATCATTGTACAGTAGACAGACAGTAGAGGCTGAGTAGAGGCATGCTTATGTGAACGTCTGCTGACAGTGAATGATCGTTGAAGAAAAAACTAAAACCCAAACCAGGCATTTTTTACTATGAATACTTGTAATAACCACTCAGGCTTTTGTCACTTTTTGAGTATTTTGCTAATTCAGGGCTGAGAGTGACTCAACTGACACCTGGTTTGAAAAAGTTTGCCACGAGGAATGCACCTTCAATGGAGATGATGGCCGTCCGAAACTGCAAATGCCTTCAAAAGAGGAAGGTCCTTTTTAGTAAATTTAAAATCAAAGAAAGTTAATTGAATTCCTACTTCAAGTTTGGGCCAGGATAACCCTGAAATAATTTGCCGTTAGCTCATATCAAGTTTGTTACTTTTCGTTTCCATTTTACTTTTTTCTATGCAAGTAACAAAGCCAAGGTAGTGGAACAGTAAAAAAAGTGTTCAAATAAGCATACCTTTACTGTACAGGAGGCAGACAGGAGGGGTCTGGGGTCTTACACTCTACCTCGATTTTCGCCGCAACAGTGTTAAAACGAAATGTACCTGCTGTCATGAGAGCAAAGCTGTCAAGAGGCAAAATATGACTTTTTTGAAAAGTCATGTGTCCAAATCTTCAAATTCTGCCACTTTCCTTTGTTTTGGTGCTGCTTTGAGGATTTTCTGGCCATTGACTTTGCTAACTCTACCTTTTTGATCATTTTTTAGTTAATTGAGGTAAGGTTAGAATGAAGGGATCTTGCTTCAAAAGAAAAACATGTTTAACTAGCCTAGAAGAACTGAAGTAATATTTATTTATCCAATATGTAAACCATTCCATTACCTTCAATCTAGTATGTTTGTCATATTTGTTGGTTCCTTTTTAAGCCAGATAGATTATTCTGAAGGAAAGACTTCTCTGAAAATTTGAAATCTTGTCTGAGGTTCAATTATTACTACAATTATTTTCTAGTTCAACAGTAGTTACTAACCTAACATGCTGAATGCTGGCAAGATTACAACCTCATTCTAATCGCAAGCTAATGGATTACCAGTGAGACCAGAGATTAGCACCGCCATCAGGTATGGCTGAATTAGGTGGCAGGAAGGGGGATACCCTCCGATATACTCTGCCAGTCGGCAAAAGTAATAAAATCTGCAATAAGCACCAAAATTTTTGTAAAAGTAGTTTAGTTTTTTCAGTAGATTCTTGCTGAACCGTAAATTTTTCTTAAAACAGATTTTTTGTAAAATCCAGTTCCATCTTAGTAACAGCGGGTTTTCCAGGCCTAAACAGTTGTTGTTTATTTAAAAACAGTCAGTAAAAATCCAGCCAGGCAGTAAATACCTAGCCCTCCTCTTCCCCCTAAATGTTTGGCTAGTAATGCCTTGATGATTCGGCTTTATGTTTCAGTAAAAAAAAGCAAGTAGTTGCTTAAGCATCAGAAGCTATCTTACATATTCTGGAATTTTCATAAAGTTGCCACTGTCTGACTTATCTTGGTTAGTTTGGTCATGGGTTTGGCACCATACCTACATTTGTCATAATATAACTAAATTCTATATTTGGTGAAAATTTTTCATGAGGTTAACCTTTTGTCTTAAGTGGGCTTTTGTCCAGTACTGGATGCTTCAGTCCAATTATTTACCAGTAAGTATAGAGAGAGGTTTTTGAAAATAGAGGAGGTTGTGGTCGGGAAAGAGCAAGTAGCCTATACAGTTTTCCTCTCTTTTCCTCCTTTACTGCTCATTTAGGTAGGGTCAAAAGGGCATAATGTACATCCGTTAAAATAACATGATTGCTGTCGTAAAGGGGGAATAACTTGTAGCATAGGAAAGTTAATGCTGATACAAAGCCAAATGCAATTCCCAAAAGGTTTATCTTGTTCCATCTCCCCCTGTATCTTCAGTAGGACAGCCCCCAAACAGTATTAAACAAATATCTACTTGTAGCCAGAGGCGTCGCTAGCCAAAATGTTTGGGGGGGGGGGACGAGGCATTTACCGACTGGCTGGTAATTTTTACCGACTGTTTCTGCAGAAAAAAAACTGTTTTCAACAACAAAAAATTACAGTTTTGAAAAAAATTGACTGATTTTCAGTAAAATCCACTCATTTTCAGAAAAACCGAATATTTTGACGAAAAATCGACCAATTTTCAGAAAAAAACGACTGTTTTCATGAAAAAAAAATCAACTGTTTTGACGAAAAATCGCGGAGCTTCGCGCCGACTCGGTTATTTTTTACCGACTGGCCGACAGCATTGGGGGGGGGGGGCGTCCCCCCCCCCTCCCCCCCACAGTCGTGACGCCCCTGCTTGTAGCCTGCTTTGGACATTTGCAGATGGAAATCATTCATATTTTATTTTATTTTGTTTGTTACTATCTGTTATAGTCTTTTAAGGCTTTCCTTCCTATGTTTCTGACTTGATTACGTTGTTATTGTGGACTGCTTGAACGGCTTCTTAGCCTAGATTAGATTTGGCTTAAAACATTCAAAACAAAGCACAAAACAAGAAGTTAATGAATAAAGAAGCAAGATTGTATCCACCCTCATCTTTTCATTTTTCAAGAGATCTACACAATATCAAGGTAGACTAGTTTGCTGGATACAAAATCTGTAGTTTGTTTTGTTATAAATGCAAAGGTTTCGTCTACCAACGTACCATAAACAAGGACAACTGCATTCACTTCCTTCAGGCTGTCAACTGCAGTCTCAGTAGCTCCTTTGCTCATCGCCTTTCCCTCGCTCCTCTCTCCTTTCAGGGGCATTTGGGCCCAGATTGCCCAGTTTTCAATGTTTTTAACTTGACATTAGCTGGAGATAAGACGATGAAATTTCTTGTGCTCTTAGTTCTTTGGGCTAGGAATATATTATTTTTGGGGTTGAACCACCGTTCCACCCTACCGGTTCATGGGCAAGTGGACCCAAATTGCCCATGAGTAAGAACAAAAAATCTGCAAGAACCTCCGTCTCCCTATCTCTGTAGTACGACCATACAGAGTTTCAAATATTTTCTTGCCCGATGAAAAATCCTTTGACTGTATAGTTGCATGGTACTTGTACGAAAAAGTTGCATGTATTGATATGTAGTTTGTAATACTTTGGTTTAACATGCCTCCGACTCAGTTAATCTTAAGTAGTAGTGTTGAACGCGGAATACCGACCGTACACTGTAGTTTTAGGGTAGCGTGTAAGGCGGCGGGTAAGCAAGGGCGGTAGTAGACTAGGCTCTACGTTAACATACAAATAGTTTTATTTCAGACTTTCTCTGTATAAGGTAAATCCCGATCCGGGTAAATATAATCACTGTTGATAATAACGACAGTCTAAATAATGAATGACTGATAAGTAACGTATGACGAATAATGATAGAATGGCCTAGCGCTAAGGCTGGAACGAGCTTATATACTCTATTTTGCACGAGTGAAGATTGCACATCCAGGCTTATAGAATAGAGAATAGAATAGAATTTTATTTTTCAAAAGTACCTGTCACAGCGTTACCGCCGAAATTGACCTTTTTGTCATACAAAATGAAAAATGCATAACACTTTGTAACAAATAATAAAAACAAAAACGCTAAAAGAGACTAACTTATTGGTTGTTGTACAACTCAGCAAATGCTGGAACAAAACTCCTTCTATATCTTTCATGAAGAGGGGCCACAGGGGCTAGTTTGGGGATTTTCTGGGATTTCTCTCGCTGGGGTCTAATACGTATTGGAGAATAGGGGGGTGGGAGAATATTACGTAAACGGGGAACAGATAGGGTTTTAATACCGAAATCGATACTAAGGCGGGTTCGTCTCTCTTCCAGGGTAGCCAGCTTGAATCTTTTTAGTAGGTAACTGTAAGGCACTTTACCCTCCCCGTTTATAATCGTGAGGGCCCTTTTTTGAATGTTCTCGATACGGTATGTGTGTTCTGAAGAGAGCCCGAAGTGCCAAACAGGACAAGCTTATTCAAGAATAGGTCTGATAAAACTAATGTAAACTTGGAGGAGATCTTTAGAAGGGCAAGAAAATTTTATAAGTAGTTTCAAAACGGCAATACATGGGGAGGCTTGTTTTAAAATATTTTTGATGTGGGCATCCCATTTTAAATCATTGGTTAAAGTAACTCCGAGTAGTTTAATTTTTTTAACGGAGATTTCTGGGGGAATGGGGTCAAGAAAGGCCGGTGTAGATTTTAAAAAGCTAATTGTCATAATTGAAGATTTCTTGGAGTTGACTTTCATTTGCGACAGAGCAGCTTCCTGGTTAATGTCATCCAGAATGGTCATTGCTGAGCTCTTGATGTTTCGCCGGCAAACCTCAAGAGCGGAGAGGTCGTCAACATATTTCCATCGGTCAGGGTACTCAGAAATAAGACTATTTATCATAATTAAGAATAAAATCGGACCTATTAAAGTACCTTGGGGAACACCGCAAAGAATAGGGAGGGGTTCAAAAAAAACATTATTATATTTGACAATTTGTGATCGATTTGTCAAAGAAGAAACTGAAATTTTTATCAAAAAAGGACTAACTTTAAACTCTGAAAGCAACTTTTCAACAAGAATATTATGATCAATAAGGTCAAAAGCTTTCTGGAGATCAATTAATAGAAGATTTAACCATGTATCAGGGTTTCAAGGTTTTTTATAAATTAAATCAAGTAAACTCACAAGGTAATGAGAGGTAGACGTTTCCTTAAGGTTCCCGAACTGTTTAAGGTCAATAAGTTCCAGGATTTCTGCCTTCAACCAGTCGGCAAGAAAACTTTCATACATCTTTGAAAATGTCGGGGTTAGTGTAATTGGTCGTACTCCGGTGAAGTCATTTAGACCTCCCTTTTTCTCAATCGGAGTAACATACCCTAATTTCCAACAAGACGGATAATTTCCCGATTTACTAATTTCATTAAAAATGCTTAACAGCGGAATAGATAATTTGTCGGGGAAAGCTTTGATCAGAGCAGTTGGGATATCAATGGGGCAAATGCTAGTTTTCTTAAGCTTCTTTATTTTACTAATAATTTCATTAACTGTAATTAATGGAATATTTTCTACTGGTGTACTTGGGATTTTATGGCTATTTGAAAAAGGGGGGAACGTTTGGACTATTGCGGCTAAGTGCTTGTTGAGCTCATTTGCCGTTTGCAAAGGTGGCTCGTCCAAGTGGAAATCCAGATTCTTATGCGTACGACCACCAAGGTACCAACCACTGGCGGGGCTTACTTTCTTTAAGAACATTTAATTTGGTCCTTCCGTAATTGGAAGCAGCTCGTCTGATTTCTTTCTTTATCATTTTACGCAAAGCAATTGCAGCATCTTTTTTTCCATGACGAAACAATTTTAATTTTTGTTGAATGAGTGATTTTATCTTTTCAGTGATATAAGGTTTGTCGGAAGAGCAAAATTTTTTTGTTACTTCAGGGAAAAAAGACGTGTATTGTTTCATTAATTTTGATTGAAACAGAGAAACCTTAGTATCAAGGGTCTCACAAGCTCCAAGTACCAAAGTCTATAAGCCCTTGATTTGTTATAGGGCGGTAGGAATATTCAGAGACTGTTACATGTGTTTTAAATTTTTGTAGAGGAATGAAGTGTAAAATAAAATGGTGACTTCCACCGAGGGGAGGAAGCGGGGTGGGGGACTTGTAAAAATGTTTGAGGTTAGTACAAATGACATCTAAACTAGTTCCACCTTTTGTAGTTGGGAAATCTACAATTTGCTCAAGTTTTTGGTTCTTACACATATAATTTAGGCGAAGTTCATTTCACCTGCCATAATAATTCCTGCATTCGGGTATTTAGTGGTAACAAAGTCAAGGCTTGCTTGGAGCTTGTCCTGGAACTCAAGCATTCTGTCCTGGAGAATAATAAAAAGAACAAATAATTATGTTAGTGTAGGGGCGAGGGAGGCATTTCGGTTTAGTTGAAACCCAGATTATTTCATCATACACATCAATTCCGGGCACAAGAAGGGGGACAGGGGACAGAGATTCTCTTGCAAAAATCATTACTCCACCTCCTTTCTTACCTAGGAGATGGTCCGCCGGGCGAAGTTTAATGAACTGTTGAAAACCATTCATTTTAAGGAGATCTGGGTTTTGAGCCTGGACTTCAGTAACTGCCACAATTTCAACGCTGTTTGTTTTTGCAGTAGATTCCAATTCAACTAATTTTTCAAAATTTAAACTTTCTGCATTAGTAAGGAGGAAACTAGGGAAACTGTACCGCGTATCACTAAACTCTTTAACAACAGATTTTTTCACAGTGACTTTATTTGGCGGTAATACTGGGATAGGGGAAAAAAAATTAATTAATATTATAAATATAGGTGTGATTCATGCTATATTTAGTGCTCATGTTGTAGCATATGTCTCTTGAATTTAATTCTGAATCATCACTTGGGCAATTAAAAGCTAGAAACATAGTTTAGCGCCTGAAGTTAGCATGAATCAAGGTTTAAATCAAGGTGAGATTCATGCTGTAACTTACGTCTCTTGAATTTATCACTTGTGCCATTAAAAACTAGAAATACTGAAGGATTATATTTCCTTAGCTATACTTAGAGATAGTTCGACGCTTGACACAGAGACCGACACAACAGTAGTATCTGATAACATCCCGATGAAAAATTTGTAGCCTGCGTAGTTGTATGATAGTTGTACGAAATAGTTGCATGTATTGATACGTAGTAGTAAAGAATACTATCATTTAATGTGCCTCAGACTGGGCCAATCTTAAACAGTAGTATCCAGTAACATCCGGTCTTGCTAATAGTAGACATCAGGCAGGCAAGGCAGTAAGAATGCAGTAACACGGTAGCCTTGACACAGAAGCATGTAGTAGCATCAGCTCGTACTGCATGCTAGTTTTTCGTGCAACTTCATACTACTATTTTGAGATAAAGTTTTCATTGGATCTGTAGTACGACCATGCGGAGTTTCAGATAGTTTCTTGCCCGATGAAAAACCCTTTGCCTGTGTAGTTGCATGGTAGTTGTACGAAAAAGTTGCATGTATTGATATGTAGTAGTATGGAACACTTTGGTTTAACATGTCTCCGACTGGGTTAATCTCAAGTAGTAGTATCCGATAACATCCAGATCAAAAATTTGTAGCCTGCTTAGTTGCATGATAGTTGTACGAAATAGTTGTATATATTGAAATGTAGTAGTAAAGAATAGCCTACTATCATTTAATGTGCCTCAGACTGGGCCAATCTTAAGCAGTAGTATCCAGTAGCATCCTGCTTTGCTATATTTGCATCCGATCTTGGTAATTGTAGCATGCGATAGAATGCAGTAACACGGTAGCCTTGACATAGAAGCATGTAGTAGCATCAGTTGGCACTGCATGCTACTTTTTCTTGCAACTTCATACTACTATTTTGACACAAATTTTTCATCGGGCAATCTTGCTGTAGTAGCATCCAGTTTGCTAGTAGTAGCATGCAGTGACAACAGTTACTACTTCGTGCTACTTTTTCGTACATCTCCATACGACTAATCTCGAAAAATTTTCATCGGGTGTAAAAGCCTGATCCTTGCAAATATGTTTCATGTCTTCTTTTGTTTGTGCTAGTCTATTCGTTTCACTTGCACTCCAGTAATGGTATACATACAGTATTCAACTGATAATATTAGTTGCGTTTTTGCAGATACCATGGTATCTGATAGCACGGTAAGTGGATCTGCAATTAGTCGTTTTCGCAGTTACTGTGGTATCTGATACACGGCTTCTCTGCAAAAACGACTATTGCCGAAATTGCACCTTTCGAAGTCATCCCAAAAGAAAAACCGATATCCAGTTACATCACTAATTGCCAAACTTCTTTCCCACCAATTTGACAAACTTTTATTTTTTCCCATGACTTTTCAGATACTACGATCAGTTACAGTTACCACGATAGCTGGCCAGATACCATGATAACCTTTTGTACCGTGGTATCAGATACCAAGGTAACTGCAAAAGCGCAACTATTATTGATATATTAATTTCGTTATTCGTTTCACTGGCACTCCAATAATGGTATACAGAAGTAACTAGTAACTTGATTCTTCTAGTTCTTTTACTTCTTGTTCTTTTAGACGAAGCCCTACAAAAGGATCAGCCAGTAACCACTCAGTTAAGTCCTGAAGTTCTGCTTAGTGAGGTCTGCACTAGTATAAAACCTTACGCCTGTGAAGTGTGTGGCAGAATGTTTAAACAGCGCAGTAAAAAAGTACTGCACATGAGAATACACACTGGCGAAAAGCCCCACTCATGTGAAGTATGTAAGAAATCCTTTACCAGGTCTGATGAAAAGGTGAAGCACATGAGGACACACACTGGAGAAAAGCCCTACTCTTGTGAAGTATGTTTCAAAACATTCGCCATGGCCAATAACAAAATCAAACACATGAGGATTCACACAGGGGAAAAGCCTTACTCCTGTGAAGTATGCAACCAGAAGTTTGCTCATCACAGCACGAAGGTGAATCATATGAAGACACACACGGGGGAGAAGTCCTACTCTTGTGAAGTATGTGAAAGAAAGTTTACTCGCCACGGGACTATGACGAAACACATGAGAACTCACACTGGGGAGAAGCCTTACTCTTGTGAAGTTTGTGAGAAAACGTTTGCTCAGCTCAGTAGTAAGGTGAAGCACATGCGAATTCACACGGGGGAAAAGCCGTATTCTTGTGATCTTTGTGAGAAAAAGTTTTCCGACAGCACATCCTTCATTGTGCATTCAAGGGGTCACTCTGGAGAAAAACCTTATGTATGTGATGTCTGCGGTCAAGCATTCCGTACATCTTCTTATAGAGCTAGACACGCAAGAACACACACGGTAGAAGCATCTTAAGGTTTTTAGAGCGTGTTCCATCCTACTTACCGTAGTTACTACGCATGAAGTCACAAATTCTTCCGTTCTGTCGTCAAGGCTGGAACGATTTTTCTATTTTCCAGCAGAATTTCATGCCACGGGCGAATCCGACCAATCAAGTGACAGAGATCCGTAGTTACTACGCTTACTACGCTCCCGAGCGTGGTAAGCAAATAGTTACTATTAGTTACTGTTTCGAAAAGGCTGGAACGGTCAGCGTAGTAACTTTTCGTGAGGTTGGAACGGATTTAGTAACTAATGGTTACTATTGGTACGAGGATGGAACACGCTCTTAATTGTGCAAAAAACGAGTGATTTTAAATTGAAAATCCATGTGCACGGTTAGATTTGAGACTGTGGAGTTTGAGCGTGCCTCACGAATAGTTCCTGGTGAATAACAAGATTGCATATTTATTGGCGGATATTGCAGAAAACAAAAAGTCCGTGTAGGAATCGATAGTGCTTCACGCACAGAGAGCGGTTTCATGACGGCATATTAGTCATGGTCTCATTACCTACTGATCAAAAGCACTCAGCCAACTGGAAGCCTATTCTGGACAACGCACTCTGTGGCATCCCGATGAAAAATTATCTCAAAGTAGTAGTATGAAGTTGTACGAAAAAGTAGTATGTAGTTTATTCAAACAATGTTTACAACGGGTACGTCAGCTACGATTCTTCATCAGCGATATTTCGGCCCTTTTTGGCAAGGGTCCTCGTCAGGCTGTCAATCCTCTGGTTCAACTTCGGGGAAGGAAACAGACCTGTAATCTGGTACAGGTTTACAGGTTTTTCTGATCCGGTTTTCTGAACCAGAGGATTGACAGCCTGACGATGACTCAATCCTCTGGTTCAACTTCGGGGAAGGAAACAGACCTGTAATCTGGTACAGGTTTACAGGTTTTTCTGATCCGGTTTTCTGAACCAGAGGATTGACAGCCTGACGAGGACCCTTGCCAAAAAGGGCCGAAATATCGCTGATGAAGAATCGTAGCTGACGTAACCGTTGTAAACATTGTTTGAATAAATGTTTCAAAGTCAGCTTGGGCTCAAAGAATATTTATGTAGTATGTAGTGCCATTTGATAGTACTACGTGCTACTATAATAAGACTTGATGCTACTGGATCAGCCCAGTGTGAGTTACATTAAATGAAAGTATTCTATACTACTGCATATTAATACATACAACTTTTTCGTACAACTACCTACCAACTACCTACCTGTACAACTAACTGCATATGCTACTAATTTTTCATCGGGATAGTACCCATACAGGTTTGCCGGCATTTAAAGCTGTATGCACAGACATTTTCTGGTGTTAAAAGCACTAAGACCCACACTTCAGTTACATTGTAGTCTAAACATGGGAATGATGGATGGTTTCGAATCTAATGCATGATACCAACAACAAGAACAATGCGCGTTGAGCGGAAGCCTGTGTGCAGTGCATCAGTGCAATAGTTGCGCTTTTTTTCAGATACCGTAGAATCTGAAACCGCGGGATCTGGTTCTGGAATTTGTCGTCTTTGCAGTTACCATGGCATCTTTTTTTTTGTTTAATTCATTTATTCCCGAAATTCTGATAAAACAAAATGCACGGGATTGTCAAATTACAATTTGGTTAATTCACATTAAAATTGTGGATAAAAAAAAGTCACATCTGATGCTACGGTTCCTTTTCATATTGACAGCTTCCGAATTTGCGCTTTTAGAAGTCACCCCAAAATAAACACTTACATTATTTGCGTTTTTGCAGATACCATGGTATCTGATACCACGGTCTAAAGTCGTTTTTGCAGTTATCGTGGTATCTGATACCACGGGAAAGATGCATCTTTGCAGTTATCGTGGTATCTGATACCGCGGTCAAAAGGCATCCTTGCAGTTATCGTGGCATCTGATGCCGCGGTCAATGGCATCTTTGCAGTTATCGTGGTATCTGATACCACGGTCAAAAAACGTTTTTGCAGTTATCGTGGTATCTGACCAGTTATCCTGGTATCTGATATTCAGATACCATTGTCCGACTGTGATATCTGGAAAAGTAATCTCACTTTCATCATTTTTTGCCAAATTGGTTGGAAAGAAGTTTGGCACTTAGTGATGTGACTGAATATCAGTTTTTCTTTTGGGATGACTTCGAAAAGCGCAATTTCGGCAATTGTCGTTTTTGCAGAGCAACCGTATATCAGATACCACGGTAAGTGCAAAAACACTAATTGCAGATCCAGTTATCGTGGTAACAGATACCATGGTATCTGCAGAAACGCAACTATTCACTCAATTCACAAATGTGCTAAACTTCTTTCCCACCGAATCGATGGAGACGTGAGCTGTTGTGTTGGCGACGTTGACTATCTGAGATACTAAGGTTAGTTCCTACGGTCGGGACAGTGGTGTCTATGAGCGTGTACCACCCTACTTACCATAGTTACTACGCATGACGTCACGAATTCTGGGCTTTTTCAGTCACGGCTGGAACTTTTCTATTTCCCAGCAGAACATCATGCCACGGGCAAACCCGACCAATCGCGTTATAGAGATGCGTAGTTACCACACTTATTAAGCTCCCGAGCGTGGTAAGCAAATAGTTACTATTTCGAGAAGGTTGGAACCGTCAGCGTAGTAACATTTTACGAGGTTAGAACGAAAATAGTAACAAATAGTTACTATTGTTAGCAGGGTGGAACACGCTCTGTATATCAGATACCACAGTAACAGTCCTGGTTTCAGTAACTGCAAGAATGACTTTTGAACGTGTTATCAGATACCACGGTAAACAGAACGCCTTTAGACAGTGGTTAACAGATTCCGCAATATCTGGGAAAATGCACCTAGTCTGACTAGCATGCTCCACTGTCTGGGATCCCTTTATTTTTTATTTAAAACTGAAGAATGGTTTTGAACGGCTTGTAAACCTTGATGAAGTGTAATAAATTTGATTTCTTTTGTTTTCGAGAACGGTGAAAAAGGGGCCGAACTTTTGTTCGTTGCGTTCTGCTTCGCTAGTACATCAGTATCATCCGTAACGACCGTAACAAATAATCTGATAGAACTTCCGTCTTTAGTCCCATGCTTCGAATATGGATACCCCGACAAAAATTAAGCTGAGCTATAGGAGCTTGGTCTAGCTTTGAGTTGATACTATGAAGACTTTCGCCGTTGCTCCCAGCAGAAGAATAAGTGCGGGAGGCACGCTGATGTGCTCTGGAGCGCGTCCAGAGAACCAATCGGCTTTTACTTTGAAAGTTTCTTCTACGTGGCTTCACAGCGATATAGCTATCTGTAAAAGTAAGGAAACGTGATGTGCCGCGTAGCACCTACCTCCGCTCGTCTACGTCGGGCACGGTGTGGGGAAATATTCGACTCCACATGGTCGTATTAAAGAGATAGGGAGACGGAGGCTCTATCAGATTATTTGTTCTTGGTCGGGTTTCATTAAAGGAACAGAAAACTTGACTCGGGGAGCTAGCTGACTTATCAAGAATGTACCCTGAGTCGATATTGAGAGTAAAAAAATTCTCGTTACGACCGTTGCGGTTTCCGGGCAGTTTCCGAGAATTCGACTTTAGAGTTAGTAGAAAAAAAAGCAAAAGGTTTGTGTGCCGGGAGTAGGAATCGAACGCACGACCTCTTGACTACTATCCCGATACTATGGTCGAAACACGGCCAAAGGCGAACTTTTACAGTGTATAAGTGCATAAGGGGCAAGGGCCTGCCAGCTAGCTTTGGGAACACTAAGGAGGGGGTTCGAGATAACAAAGAAGGGGGGTCCTGTCTACAATAAGTCCCTGTATCTTTATGTAAGCCCCCCAGGTCGGTTTGATGGCCGAAAGTTGCGTAGTCAAGTTTTCTGTGCCTTTAAAGCTCACCTTGCAGTGCTTATTGTTGAAAATGTTGTATGGAAAATGCTGCTTCACTGTTTTTCCTTGGGATAGTGCAGTTTCATTTTTGGAGGAAGAGGAACAGCAGAGCTATTGCTATAGGTTCTTTAGAAGCAGGTTGCTCTCAGTATCTTTGGGCCGTGCGTCTCCTATAAGACTGGGTGAAATTAGATTCGAGGCCCATGCCAATATTTCAAGGAGACCTACAATTTTGTACGGGCCACTCCTTACACTATGGCGGAAGGTTGAGTGGGTTGAGCTTGCCCTCAGTAAATCAACATTGCTGAACATTTATTTAAGTGAGCGGAGAGTAGGAGCTACGCGGGACATCACAGTTAATTACCTCCAGAAACCGATATATCAATTCAGTTCAATAGAATTCAGTTCAATTCAATTCAATTTATTTCAAAACAAATAACGGACAAGCCGATTGGTTGCTTTCAAGTCAATAAGATTGATAAATAGCCTATTAATAAATATATATACAATTAGGGTACATAGTCAGGTTGCTAAATGTCATTACATAAATAAACACAAAAGAAAACAAACCATTTCAGACACGTTCCGAGTTGTACAACCGAACAAACGCGGGGACAAAACTTTGAGCGTACCGTGTTCGTAAAGTTAAAATCGGTTCCAGACGGGGCACAGGTTCAGACGCCTGTCGTGGTAGTCGGGTACGGGATGGGACGAAATCAGGGGGAAGGATATCGCGCTGAGAAGGATTTTGAACCAGAGATGTACCAAATTTCATACACAGCTCTAGTCGACGAGAAGAAAGGGATATTAACTTAAATTCCCTCAAAAGACCAATATATGGGACTTTTGGCGCTTTAGATACTACGAGTAACGCTCTATATTGGATCCTCTCAAGCGAATCCGACTGTTCATGGGTCATCACAGTATAGCCCCAGTAAAGACATATCGAGAGTCACAGCCGATTGATTGTCTGCCATTGTTATGCACACCTGTTACAGTCCTTCCTCTGCTATGCGCAGCGGCAGAGAGGGAAGCAGAAGGGCGTCAACTCAAAGCTCAGCAAGTTGCTCTAGAATAGAATAGAATAGTAATTTCTTCACTCACACTTTCACGGTTACAAAACCAAAATTGGTGAGTACTGTCATAACATAAACTTTAAAAGCACGTACAAATGGTCAAATGCTATTTAAAATTTCAACAATCTTTGGTATAAAACTATTTTGGTAAAGGCTGTGTTTGGCCGCTACTGGTTGGAATATTGGGACCTTCGTAGAGACTGCTCGCTCTTGCCTTTCCCTTACAATGTTGTATGGGGGAGGGAGAAACTCATTGTAGATGGGGTGCGAAAGAAGCTTTTTACCGATCTCGAGGCATAGGTTCAGTCTCCGTTTCTCCAGTGTATCAATTGTGTATGTGCTTAGAAGAAGGGAGTAGGGTACTTTTGGGCCTTTATGGATAATATGGAGAGCGCGTTTTTGGATTCTTTCAATACGTGAGTTTTGATCTGCAGTTAGACCAAAATGCCACACTGCGCATGCGTACTCCATTAATGGTCTTATGAAAGAAGTATAAATCCTGAGGATATGAAGACTTGGGACATTATGCTTTGATAAAGGCTTTAACATGTGCAGGCTGGAGTTTGCCTTACGGAGTATTTCTACTGTATTATCTTCCCAATCTAAAGTTTCAGTAATAACTACTCCAAGGAGTTTTACTTTTTTTTACAGCCAAATTTTCAATGAGTTTTGGTTCAAATTGCGGGGGTGATTTTAAAAATGAAAAAGTTAAAACAGCGCTTTTTTCTTGGTTAACTTGCATATTGGACAAAGACGCTTCATTTTGCATGTCTTCGATGATTGCTGCTGCTGAACTTTTAATATGACGGTAGCATACTTCAGTGGTACTGAAATCGTCAACATACTTCCACCGATCCGGCAGATCCTGTGCAATTTCATTAATCATAACCAAAAAAAGCAAAGGTCCTAAAAGAGTACCTTGAGGTACACCACAAAAAATGGGAACCGGGTCAGAAAAAACACTTTTAGATTTAGTCATTTGTTGTCTTTCGTGTAGGAAACTAGCAATTATTCTAATTATATGAGGGCTTACGTTGAATTGACTAGAAAGTTTACCAATTAAAATCTTATGGTTAATGAGATCGAAACCTTTACGAAAATCAATTGCTATCAAATTTATCCATTTTCCTGGTTCTTCAAGATTTTTCAGAATAAAGTCAATTAATTGTATTAGGTAATGGGTAGTAGAGGATTTAGGTATGTTATCGAATTGCCGTGGATCTATTTTTGACAAGATCTCGTTTTTAAGCCACGTTGCAACGAAACTTTCATAAATTTTGCTAAAAACGGGTGTTAAAGTGATTGGTCGAACCCCAGTGAAATCGATTTTGCAATCTTTTTGGGGGATTGGCGTAATATATTCAACTTTCCAAATTTTTGGATACGAACCAGTTTTAGAAATAAGGTTGAGAACCTCTGTTAGCGGCGCGGTGAGTTTATCAGGAAAAGCTCTTATCAAATCAATTGGAATATCTATTGGGGTTATACTAGTATTTTTCAAGTGTTTAAGTTTAAGAAATACATCCCTCTCTGAGATGAGAGGAATTTGGTTTTCAGGGGTTTCTGTGACCACTAAATTCTCTTTTCTTAGGGGGGGAAAGGACTGAGTTATTTTTGCAAAATGGTTATTTAATTCATTCGCTGTTACTGACTCGTTTTCATCCAGCCCAAAATCCACTGTCGCGTACCACTGTTTGGGCTTAGTTACGAATAACTGTGTCACCTTTTCGGAATAAAATTTTGAAGCAGCTTTTCTTGTCATTTTTCGGATTTTGTTTTTTAACTTCGAAGCTTCTTCTCTTTTCCCTTGTTTTAAAAGTTTGAGTTTAAGACGGATCATCGTTTTTATTTCTTGCGTTATACATGGTCTGTAAGTGGAAAAATGCTTCATTGTTTTAATTGGAAAACATTTTTCATATTCGTTTCTCAGTTTTTCTGGAGAATTTCTGCTTTTTCATCTGAAGTTGGAGCTGCATATAAATCTTCCCACTTTTCTTCGGTTATCCAAGAACCGAACGCTACGAGGCCGTTATCCGTAATGGGGCGGTATTGTATCTCTTGGACTGTGTACATTATTTTGTGTGAATTTAGGGGGTTGAGGCTCAACATATAATGGTAGCTACCTCCCAACGGAGGCAACACAGCTGGGGTAGTGTAAAAATCTGACATATGAGTACAAATTACATCTAAATTAGAATTGCATTTTGTCGTTGGTTGATTGACAATTTGTTTCAGACCATGATGGCTTAAAAGATGTTTAATATTCAGTTCGTTTTTATCACCCAGTAAACAGATTCCGATTTGGGGGTATTTCGTCGAAATGTAGTCAAGGCTCAGCTAGAGCTTTTCGATGAATTTGCTTTTTTCTGCCACCGACTGTCCGGGAGAATAATAAAATGTCCCAACTGCGATATTAGCAAAATTTCTCGGGAGCCGCTTCGGTTTAACCATGATCCAAATTATTTCATCATTTTCTTCCAGACTTGGTACCTGAATTTCGGTAGACGCAAGTTGGTCAATACACAGTAGCATCACTCCGCCACCTTTTTTCCCAAGATGGTGACTATCTAGTTCTGTACTGTTTTGTTTCAGCATCCATAGTCGGTGAATGGGACCAAAACGGTTCTATTGGCTTATCTGTTCTGAGGTAGGCCTATACATACGGTAGGTTTACAGAAGGGTAGATGTTTTTAGAAAGAGCTGCTTAATTTTGTAGCTCATTTTGTTCCTCATGAACATATTTTCTTTCTTGAATATGGTCCACCTTTCGATTCGATCCACCTGCTCGATGCGTTAAGAAAGAACAGTTGCGTTTTGCAGATGCCATGGTATCTGATAAAACGGTCTAGAGTCGTTTCTGCAGTTATCGGGGTATCTGATACCACGGTCAAAAGGCGTTTTTGCAGTTATCATGAGGCGTATTCTCGCCGTTCCCCGAGGACTCCTCGGGGAATCGAAGGGAACGGCGAGAATAGAGGGAGTCACTCCACGCGGACTCCGCGTACAGAAACAGCGAGAATACGGGGAATGCTTTTAAAATGGATTTTGTTCGAAAAATGAATATGCAGCTGAAAAAATTAGTCTAGATCCACTTTATTTTTGGTTTTGCTTATTCTGATCCCAAAAAATGATTCCCCTCCGAATTTGAAAGGGAATCCTTTTTGATGATGGTGATGATAATCGGAGCATTCCGCGTCCGTGGGGACTCGCGAGAATACGGGGAGTGAGTCCCCGGGACAAACAAAAACGCGGGGACTCCTCAAGTGGAGTCCTCGGGGAACGGCGAGAATACGCCTATGGTATCTGGTACGTTTTTGCACAGCAACCGTGAGCGTGTTCCATCCTACTTACCGTAGTTGCCACGCATGACGTCACAAATTCTGCCTTTTTGTCGTCAAGGCTGGAACGATTTTTCTATTTTCCAGCTGGATATCACGCCTCGGGTGAATCCGACCAATCACGTGACAGAGATTCGTGGTTACTACGCTTACCACGCTCCCGAGCGTGGTAAGCAAATAGTTACTATTAGTTACTATTTCGAGAAGGCTGGAACGGTCAGCGTAGTAACTTTTCGTGAGGTTGGAACGGATTTAGTAACTAATAGTTACTGTTGGTACGAGGGTGGAACACGCTCCGTATATCGGTGCTCGGACGGCTCCTTTTCTGCTGCATTATTAGATTCAGAAGTTGTTCAGGACTTCATCGAAATGCAAAAATAAAACTGTGATCTCCCTATTCTTTAATGCCATCTAGCGGTTGCTTCAAAAACTAAAGAGACGTCTCTCATTCTGCTAGATGTCAGAAATGTACAATGGAAAACTGGAAAAGCGCGATACTTTAAACTACCAGGCTAACGTGGGCTAATCCGTGGGTAGCATATTTGATCACCATGGTTTTCAAGTGTGCTGACTGCTTTGAGAACTTTCCAAACGACGAGAGTCTTCTAGAGCACCAAGGGAATTGCCGGATCGTCTATGTGAAGCAAGAAGTCAATGAGTTTGTTGATTTGCCAGAAACAGGTAAGTTTTGATAGGGTATACTGTCAGAAGTTTCATAACAGATTGCACATAACACTTTCAAGAATAACACCTGTTCACTTAGAAATAAAGTGTTATGAACAATTAAGTTTACACTATTTCGTGCCTAGATCTCGAACAACACATTCAATTGGTAAAAATACTAACGGGAACAAAAGAAACATAACATACAGGATGACACTCTATTTCCGTCTGTTTTTATTTCCGGACATGTGCCGTACGTAATTTGAAACCACATGGTGCTGATGATGATGCTGAAAATGTTGCTGTTGAGGTATAAAAAAAGATGAAAACCAGCCAATCAGGTTCAAGACTTTTAAGTAGCCAATGGGGTCAGAGTATTTTGAACAAGAATTCAGAATTTTCAGTAAGAAGATCTGCCATGACGGAAATAGGTCTCAGCTCAAGTATTGGAGTTGTTTTTGTATTTTTACTAATCCGGGAATACTATCAAGATAGGTCAGAAGGAAAAATATTGGGAAAAAAAGAAGAAAAGTAGATCTTTCTTTCAAGATATTTCTATCATTTTTTGGATAATTGTGAAGTATCACAGGGAAATTCAAAGTTTGAGATTGTTATTACTAGATTGAAAAGATGACGGAAATACCAAGTGATCCTGTATATCATCCCAAAGTGTTATCTGTTGAAAGGCGCATCCTGCTGCTGTCATTATGTAACTTCTGACAGTGTAGTATTTTTACCTATTGAAGGTGCTGTTGGAGATCTGGGCAAGATCTGGGCACGAAATAGTATAAACTTAATTGGTCATAACACTTGTTTTCTAAGTGAAAAGGTTTTATTCTTGAAAGTGTTATGTGCAATCTGTTATGAAACTTCTGACAGTGTAGCCACTAAAAAAAAATAATCAAACCTGAGCTTTTGAAGATCAGAATGTGATTCTTCTATCTTTTAGCTTTGATTTGAGGCCAAAATCACCTCTCTATTTTGCCTCTAAGCGTCTTAAATCTTCTTTAGAAAATAGTATTTTACATAAGGAAATGCCTATGTTCATCCATTGACTTTAGGGTTTTGTCCATCTAGTGGCCAGCTTGGAACTATGTGCTTCAATGAAATTCTAGGAAACTGGGTGATTTTGAGCTGGTTTTGAGTGCATGGGGAGCCCCAGCAAGTGAGTTAGATGAGAAAATATGAATATGTTCATCAAGGTTATAGTCCAATAGACCTATTGCTGCTAGAGGCTGCTGACTTTTCCTCCTTAGTATCAACAAATTTTTGTAGGCAAGTTCAGCTACTTTTTTTTACATCTAAATTTACATTGAATATTAAGAAATAATATTAAATAGCTAGGACATCGTAGTGATGGCCTTACAAAACAGACAATTTTGTCCTGAATGCAATGGTGTTTTTTAAATATTTTTTGGAGATGTTTTAGATAGGTAAAACCAAGGACCCATAAATTTCCTGTAATGACTCGCCATTCAGGGGGCTTGTCATTTCCTATGCGTCTATGTTGCTATGTTGCCCGAGCTTCACCTAGTTTCCAAGATTTCCGCTTGGGTCGAATCGGCGTTCTTGCTCAGATAGATATAGATAGCCATCTTCAGTCAGGACTATTCAGCATGCCGCCAGGTACCTAAGCTATGATAAAAGATCCAGGATACTCTTCAATTACAGAGAAATATTCCTAGTTCAGCACAACAGCTGCAAAAAATTTTGTCTATCTGGATAGTCGGGTATTTTATCCCAGTGGTTGTTTCTCAAACTATCTGACGCTCGGTCAAGAGCGCGTCGGAAATCTCTTACTGACACGCCCCCTGAATGGTGAGTCATTACAGGAAATTTATGGGTCCCTGGTAAAACTGATAAGGAAAATTCACAGCAATTCATGCATTCATTACAAAAAAAATCACCAATTTTTGCCACTAGATGTTTTTGTGGCTGCCTTAATTTTGACACACCTAGCAAGTCTATACCCTACTCTCCTGCTGCAGCAAACAGAGTAGTCAAGTAAAGGGATTGTACTCCATTAAAAAGGATTCTGTTGGCTGAGACTCTCCATCTTGAAGGATTCACAGGCACAGGGCTGGAGTATCTCTCAGCAGCAGCTCAGCAGTTGCTGGCCATTGCGCAAGTTTAGAAAACCGGATCAGAAAAACCTGTAAACCTGTACCAGATTACAGGTTTGTTTCCTTCCCCGAAGTTGAACCAGAGGATTGACAGCCTGACGAGGACCCTTGCCAAAAAGGGCCGAAATATCGCTGATGAAGAATCGTAGCTGACGTACCCGTTGTAAACATTGTTTGAATAAATAATTAGGACTAAAACATTTTATGTTAACGGAGGAGAAGTTGATGTAAGCCACAGAGCCTAGAAGAATTGACGAAAGTGAATGGTGCCGCCCACCGTCGGTCACAATTAAAAATACGCCTCGAACTCTTCACTCTTCAGAACTGATCAGTAAGAGCCGATTCGAAGATTCTTCTCCCGCAAACTATTGAGGAAGCTCTGCTTAACAAGAGTTAAGAGAGTAGCTCTTCTCAACCAGACGAATTCTCTTGTGAACGATTTGTCACCATTCAGCAAATGCAGACCAAGAGTACTTCCCGGAAACTACTGCGAAAGTTTTGCTTAAAGCCGGCTTCACACTGACTTAAGACCCCTTTCACACTGGAGTACTTAGGCCTCTTAAGTGTACTTTATGCGTCTAAAGTTGCACTTAACGTAAGAAATCTCACTTAACTTTAGTATTTTTAGTAACTTTAGTAAATCTAGGAAGAAATGAAGAAAATTTACTTAGCTTCAGCTCCTTGGTGTGAAAGGCCTGAGTACAGTGTGAAAGGCTTACTTAACTTAACGTAACTTTTGCTACTTAACTTTAGTTCTTAAGTGGCAGTGTGAAGCCGCCTTAACTGCAATTAGAGAGCTGCTCTTTTCAAGGAGATCATTTCTCTTTTTAAACAGACGAAATCCCTTGTGGATCTTGTCACAAGACACAGTCGACATCAATCACTCAAGACAATATTGTTCTTGTTAATGTATATGTACCTTGCGACCGGCGGAACATTGCATCACATAGTTCATTTGCTAAGGCTTGTCAGAACATCAGAACACTTCTATCAGACATTTCAAGGAAAGGAATGAAATGGGCTCTTGTTGGTGATATTAACACTGATCTTCTAACTTCTTCTGTACGGACGATTTATTTTTCGATTCTTTACCGGTAGCTCACAGTCTCATTGAGAAGTCTCTACCCTTTTCATATATACATAATCGTGGCGCTAATGTTTCCAACCTTGATCATTTGATTGTTTCTGAAACCTCATTGACGGTATTGTTGAGGTTGATGAGGAGAAAATTGAAGACGACCATCTGCCTCTGTCTTTCTGTTTGGTTGTCCCTGTTGCTCGAATCAGTTGTCCAAATCCTAAGAAGGCTTGGATCCAAAAGCGTAACTGGAATTGTATAGATACTGTGCTCTACGTTTCTACATTAACTAATCTTCTCTCGCTTTTAAAAGTTCCTTTTCACCTTCTTCAGACTGGTATAGCAGCTACTACTTTGTCCGTTGATATTAATTGTTATTATAGCGAGCTTGTCCATTGCTTGAAATTGGCAGCCGATATTGCTGTACCGACTGAGAGAATTCGAGTTGGTACAAGGAAACCTATTTGGAAAGTCAGTCCTGAAGTTAAGAAGGCAAAAAACACGGCAAAATTTTGGCTAAAAATTTGGATTGCTTGTGGACGCCCAGGGAATGGTACTGTTTTTAATCTAAAAGCTAAAACGAAGCGTGAATACAAATCTTCACTTAAAAATGCTCGTTTGAATGGCTTAGATGCTCCCAGTGACAAAAAAGCGTGGCAAAAGGTCCTTCGTACAGATAAAGGTTCAGCTGTACCTCCTTCCGCGCTTACTACGGCTGACTGGACCAACCACTACCGTGGTCTATTCAGTGGTTGCAAAAACCAGATTCAGCAGCACTTTGAAAATTTACTTCTTAAATACCTACCAAGGAAAATATTTCAACCTTCTGTTCTTCCCGTTACTTGTTCTTCCATCGAAATTGCTTTCCGAAAATTAAGAAGAACTAGTTCTACAGATTCTGATGGCCTTAGTGCCGATTTTTTCAAAATTGAGTGTCCAGCTTTAACACAACACCTTCAGCTGCTATTTCAAATTTGTTTATGCCAGGGTTTGGTTCCGAATAGTTTCCTCCTGGGTACTATAACATCGGTGATTAAGCGAGGGAAAGACGCGGACCTTTGCAAAAGCTATCGACCAATTACAGTTTCTTGTACCATAAGCAAAATCCTGGAATACGTCCTTCTTCCAGAACTAGTTGAAAAATATAGCTTTGGTTCAATGCAGTTTGGATTCCGTTCGAGCGCCAGTTGTGCGCACGCTCATCACATATTGACAAAAATGATGAAACAGGCTACCCGCGACAAGTCTTCTATACATATATGTTCTATAGATATAGCTGGTGCTTTTGACAATATAACGCATTCTCAGGCCCTATTTTCTCTCATTACTTCTGGCGTGAATCTGTCTGTCTTCTATCTGTTAAAATTTTGGTATGGTCATTCTTCAGTAAGGTTCAAATGGCAAGGTAGCTTGTCAGAGATTATTTCTGTCCGAACTGGTGTTCGCCAAGGGGGAGTCTTATCTCCCTACATCTTCAAATCGGCCATATCTTCTTGTCTCGATTCTTTGCTTCCTGCTTACTTCTATAGAGACTATGCCTTCAGCTACATAGCCTACGCGGACGACTTGCTCTTAGTAAGCCGTAGCCGATCCACACTCACGAAAAATGTAAGTAAGCTGTCGTCAGAACTTCTGAAAATTGGCCTTGAAGTTAACCTTTCAAAATGTGAGTACCTGCATTTCAACCCTTCGTCAAATTGTTCGAGTGCATCTAAAGCTTCTATATCTCTTGGATCGTTCATCGTCAAATCAACAGACTCTCTACGGTGGCTCGGCATAACATTCAAATCTTCATTGTCAAAATTTTGCTCTTCGGTTGTTCAAGAAGTTTATAAGTCGATCCGTAGCGCCTATGGGCGCATCGTCCCCAACCGGGGGCGCTATAATCGTAAAGCTTTGGGAAATTTGTACAGCACCTTCTGCGCTCCTTCTATACTATTTCGTTCTGGCGTCGCTCATGTTCTGCGAAAGAAGGAGATTAAAAAGATGAGATCATGTTATTTTAAATATGCAAAGCACCTGCTCCATTTGTCGAAATTATGTCATAACCATACATTGACGGAGAAATTCAAAATTCAAGACGCAAGTGTTACCCTTTTGGATGTTTCGTCATCACTTTCCAAACTCATGGACAACAAGGCCCAACCAGCACACGATGTCGTCCACTGCTTCCTGACCGAAGATTAAAAATTAAGTGTCTTTTTCTGTGTGTATATATGTGTTTTGTTTATTTTCTTTATTTTCGTCATTTACTCCGCCTTTTCAAAATGGCGGGTCATAAATAAATTACTTACTTACTTAATCACTCAAGAAGCAGTGGAGATGGAAATCACAGCCCCTGAGAAACTATACTGATACGCTCCTGAGTCACCAATCCCATATCACATCCCAAGCTACTCATTGGGGTTGGCTGTGGTTTTGGTAATCGAGGGCAATTGATTGAAAGAATCATTGGAATGGACGGTTGAAAAGGGGAAGCTTTTGAACAATATGATGGAAAATATGGAAGCTGTTCATGTGTTGGTTCGGCTGGGCAGGATCTTTTGTCCATCGAAACGACGTCCGGAAAGACGTAACCCTAATTACTGTTGTATCTTTTTTAAGTTTTTTTTTTGTGTTAATAAAGTTTGAAAATATACAGATGAGCTTGTGATGTCTTGGATGTTGAAATTCAGTACCAACGTTACAACCATTGATATTTTCTATTTATTTTTTGACGGACTGCAAAATAACAAATATATATATTCAAAATTGGTAAAAAAAAAAACGGGTACGTCAGCTACGATGCTTTGGCAGCGATGTTTCGGCCCTTCGTGGCAAGGTCTTCGTCAGGCTGTCGAACGTCAGGGACGACTATGGGTGTATTCTCGCCGTTCCCTGAGGACTCCACTTCAGGAGTCCCCGCGTTTTTGTTTGTCCGTGGGACTCACTCCCCGTATTCTCGCGAGTCCTCACGGACGGGGAATGCTCCAATTATCATCACATCATCTAAAAGGAGTCCCTTTCAGATTCGGAGGGGAATCAATTTTTGCTGGTGTTGGTGTAATGTAAAATTATTAAAAAAGAATCAGAAAAAAACAAAACCAAAAAAAAATGGATCCAGACCTACTTCGTCAACTGCATATTTTTTTTTCGAACAAAGTCCATTTTAGAAGCATTTCCCGTGTTCTCGTTGTTTTCCTAGGCGGAGTCCGCGTGTAGTTACTCCTTCTGTTCTCGCCGTTCCATTCGATTCCCCGAGGAGTCCTCGGGGAACGGCGAGAATACGCCTCATGGAGTACGGAAGAAACAAACCTGCAATAAGTAACTACAGCTTCTACCAAATACAAATATTCTATTTGGGCAATTACTTTTTGGACACCACTGTAGGGGAAAAACCAGTGCCGGCTGAGATTTCATTTTTGACACGGCTGCTGCTTACTAATAATATATTGTTCTCTTCCAGATGCAATCCTTCAGGGTAGTCAGACGTTGCCAGACCCGTTGGCGCCGATATACCCCAAATTCGTCGATGTGGTGATTAAAAAAAGGAAACGCTACAGCTGTGAAGTGTGTGACAAAGAGTTTATCCAGAACAGTCACAAAGTTGAGCATATGAGAATACACACAGGAGAAAAGCCATTTGCTTGTGAAGTCTGCGACAAGACCTTTGCTCTGCGCAGTAGCATAGTGAAGCATATGAGAACTCACACTGGGGAAAAGCCTCATACTTGTGAAGTATGTGAGAAGACCTTTGCTGAACTGTGTCACAAGGTTGTGCACATGAGAACGCACACTAATGAGTTACCATACTCTTGTGATGTATGCCACAAAAAGTTTTCTCGCCACTGTACCAAGACCCGCCATATGAAAACACATTCTTAGTGATACTGATTTATTGTGTTTTATTTTATTTATTTAATTTTAAGTCCCGCGTTGCATCTTTTCTATAAAATAATCATCTTTTCGAATTTTTGGGCTACGACTCCTCCTCTGCTCGGTGGCGTTAATATTTTCTTAAACTCTTTAACGTCACCCACACTTTCCGTAACAAAAAAAAACTACAAATTTATACTTCAAAACTATAATCTTTGTTTCAATTATTAAACTATTTTACGAATTTCAAATTACAAATCCATATTTTATCTTTTAACCATTTCTCCTGTAATTTTGCTAAATCTTATTTTCTTCAGTAGTTTTTATACTTTTTTGTCCTCTTATCCACAAATCCATCACCATCACCACTATACATATAAACTCCAACCGTATTCAATTGCTACAAACTACCTCCAACAAACACGCAACCACGATATCTACAAACAACCTAATTTTCAAAATCTCAAATTCAGAGTTCAATATTTTAATTATGACCATATAACAAATTATAATTTAATCATTTTTTTACTTCCTTAATTTTATATTTTATTTTTGAGCAAGTAACTTTACAACTCATGGGCCAAACCAGGTACTTCTACCGTAAAACTTATCATAAAATCCATTTGCACTTCCTGTTTCGAGGATTCCTTCCTCCATCTTGTGTAACGAGGAAAAGAGAAAGAACATCACATCCAAGTGTGTGGAAAGACGCGAAGTATGCAGTAATGTGCATACGAGGACACATTCATACTGATTTTTTGTACAACGAGGTAATAGAAAGAAACTTGAAGTGCGTTACAAGAAGTTAAGTGTGCAGTACGTGGGAGAAGTATATGAGAGCACACATTGGAGAAAATCCTCACTCTAAATGTATGAGAAGACCGAAGTGTATGAGTGTCACAAAGCTGTGCACAAGATATATCAGGACACATTCTTAGTGATACTGATCTGTTGTATAACCAAGAAAAGAGAAGGAAACGCTTCAGCATTGAAGTGTGTGACAAGAAGTTAAGTGTGCAGTATCAGGGTGAAGTATATGAGAACACACCCGAGAGAAATGCCTCAAGTCTTGATAAGTCTTTGAAAAGACCTTGGCTGACCCGTGTCAGAAAGTTATGTGCATGTGAACGCACACTAGGGAGTTGACATACTCTTGTGAAGTGTATCACAACTCGCCACTGTGTCAAGACTCGGCATATGAGGACACATTCTTACTGATACTGGACGAAGAAGAAGAAAGAAATGTTACAGTAGTTAAAGCACAACTCTTACTAGAAATGGTCCTTTCCCTGTGAAATGATTCAGAAAAAACGTTTCTGGAAATACCATTACTTTCCACCTCTCAGACTAGCGATTATCTTGTTAGCGCTTGTCGACTATATCCAGCCTTCCTGCTCTCCGACGCGGCGGCTGGGCGCACAACATTTGAAAACTGAACGTGCCTTGGTTAAAAAGTGGGAAAACTAAGCAAATAACAGAAGTAACAAACAGAAGATTATCACATCCTTATTGGTGAAAGAATTGTCATTGGACGTTGAAGATTCCGGGAACTTTTCGTTGGGTGAAGGGAAAACTCGGCAAGGCTGAAAAAGCGCTAAAAATTCGTAGTTACGAAACGAAACGATGGAGAAAGGTGGGGATTTTAGAAGCTTATGATTCCATATGGGAGCTAAGTATATTATAAAAGGCAGAATAAGCAAGAGGGGTCCTTTAAATATTCCTTGAGCCCAAGCGGACATTGAAACATATATTCAGATAATGCATAAAACGGATAAGTCAGCTACGAAGCTTTGGCAGCGATATTTGCAGGTTTGTGTCCTTCCCCGACCTTGACCCTGAAGATTGACAGCCTGACGAGGACCTTTGCCAAGAAGGGCCGAAATATCGCTGCCAAAGCATCGTAGCTGACATGTCCGTGTTATGCATTACTTGAATATATGCTAAAGTAGTTAAGAGTGCGACAAGACGTGTGCAGTACGAAGGAGAAGTATAAGAGAACACACGCTTGAGACAAGTCTCACTTTTGTGGAGTGTGTGAATAGACGTGGAGTGTGCAGTAGTGTGTATATGAAGACACATTCCTGTTGTTGTATAACAAGTGAAGAGAAAGAAAATTTGCAGCAGTAGAGTGTGTGAAAAGACGTGTGCAGTATCAGGAAGAAGTATATGAGAACACACTCTCTCACTGAGCACTGATTTGTTGTATAACAAGGAAAAGATACAGATACCTTTCAGCTCTGAAGTGTGTGTGAAGACGTGAAGCGTACAGTAGTGTGTATGTGAGAATAGATTTCTACTGATTTGTTGCATGACGAGGTAAGAGAAAGGAACGTTACAGCAGTAAAGTGTGCGACAAGACTTTAATTAGCGAGAAGTTTACGAGATCACACTCTAGAGACAAGCATAACTTTTAGACTCGCTGAGCTGATTCACAAAGTAGTGCGCGTGAGCACGGACTCTAAGGAGCTCCCATACTCTTGTGAAGTGTGTCACAAATAATTTGCTTCACCAAGACTCGTCATATCAGTTTATCCGAATTCTCCTTGCGATTCTCCTCGCAATTCTCCTATTTCTCGTTTTTGGACTATTCAGTTGAAGCGAATTTTGAGGAAAGCCTCGCGATTCTGCAGAATCGAGAAGTTGCTCCGATGGTGAATTCTCGATTCTCCTCCCTCCGTTTTCCTCTCTGATTGGTCATCAGAGTGCGGGTGTTCAACACGTATACCGGGTTGCGGACGAGTTGCCAAATTAGTGTTTTTGTCAAAAGCGAGAATGGAGAAGCCAGAGGAGCAAAATTGGTAATTTGTACGAGAAGCGAGAACGGGGAACTGAGAATTCAGATAAAAAACGCAACTATTCTTACTGATACCGAAAACTTAGGAAAACTTTTATTGCCAAGTTCCTTCTCTCCTTCTCTTCTCTTTTTACGAAATAAACAACCTTGAGTAATGGGACACGCTCCAAGGTCCCCCTAGTTGCATTATAAATACTCGACAACGCAAAAGGATTGATTAGGATACACGTGAAAACTGTCCGGCGGCAAACACACAAGTTAGAAGTGCTTCCGCCCCCTAATAATTCTGACCAAAGCTCTTAATAATCGACGGGGGGGGGGGGGGGGCAGACTTTAGAGACTAGAAGGCAGGTCTGGGAACCTCCAGTGCTCCGCTTGTTTTTGCGACTTCGGCTAACGATCGTACAGGTTCTGGAGTTGTCTTGGCGCTCCGCTAGTAGCCTACTTGCAGATAAGGTCAATTCCGGCGAAGTTCTTAAATTAGCTTTCCGAAAGCAGAGAGAAAACAGCCATGTGCTAGAGCTCGTGGAAATCCGTTCGGCGGATAAAATTTTCCAAGATCGCTAGCGCAACGCCAAACAGCTGTGGAAGTGAAGTGAGTTCTTGTGTCGCAGATATATCCGCGCATAAGCCAGAGTAGTTTTCCAGGGGTCTAGCCCCCCCCCCCCCCCGGCGGAACCTCACCGGTACCAAAAAAAACCTGGCGAAAAGCCCCCCGTAACCGAAACCCCTGGGGAAAAAACCCTGGTTACCTCCACCCCCCTAACTGTAAATATATAGGACATTAGAAAATTTTCTAGGAAATTAGATAAACTGTAGTTTGGACCCGCGAGCACTCAAAGGACCTGTCGTACATGTAATGCAAATGCAACCACTTCCGTAACAGCATTCATTAGCCTAGTTCTTAAACCCGGGGACCCAAATTTAATATGTCACATTCTGAACCCGCTGACGGCACCTCCCCAATCTTTGCACTAGCCGCGATTCACTAGTTTCCATGCGCATTATGCTCCCGCCGAGTGTCCTCGCCTCGTGCTATTGGTGTATAAAATCGGTTTTCTGAACTTCGCCGAGATTTTGCTAGAATTCAGTGGGCTTCAGAAAACGCTCGAAACAGATAATGCTGTAAATAATTTGTTAGAAACAGAGCATAGCTTTACAGTATTCAGATAGTTTTGAACGTTGGAGCATAGCTAGTAAATACTGCGAGGTGTGCTTTGAAGGACCCCTCGCACTATTTACTCTTCAACTTACAGTATTTCAAAATGTTTGAATACTTTAAAACTAGGCTGTGCTTTCAACAAAAAACCCACGGTTTTGGCTGTTTTAAGTTTTTTCCGAGACCTGTTAACTTCTAGCGAAACAGGGAAACGATTTAAATAACCGGTGTTTCAAATGGCAAAACTTCTCGTAGACAACCTTCGACCGCGTGATACACATCGAAGATAGCAAAACACGGCAAGTGAGAAAATCAGCGTGGTTTTATTAGAGGGGTTAGAATGTACTTATTAGAGGGGTTAGAATGTACCGTACGAAATTGGGGTCTCCGGGCTTAGAAGTATATGGAGTGATTATGGAAGTAGGTTGCGGTAGTATTACGCCCGGGCCCCACTACGGACACACCTGTTCGTAAATCGGACTTGAACCGTTTTTAAGAACGGTTTTTAGCGGTTTTTAGACGTTCCCTTCAACCCGTTCATAAAATCTGAGATGGATAAATCCATCTCCCGTTTTTAATTTGTTATGAACAACCAATGAGAGAGGAGCATCCTAAAACGTATTAAAAAACAGTTTTAAAAACGTCTAAAAACCGAATTACGAACAGGTGTGTCCGTAGTGGGGCCCGGGCATTAAGGTAAGACAAGTCCTTTGAGGATTTTCCCTAGATACGAGAGTTAAATGTAAACCCGTGATATCGGGTCGCTGGCAGCTCGCCTCTGCTTTGCATATACATTTCATAAAAACGTATTGTATTGTATCAACTCTGTGTACCCGGGAGGTTTTCGCGGGGGGAGGGGGTACCGGGAGGTTTTTAGCTAGGTTTTTTTTAAGGGGTGGGGGGTAGCCGGAACCTGCTTTCCAGACCGTCAGAATCACTCTAATGTACCGTTTGTACGGACAAGAATTCCCATCGAGTTGCAAGGAATTCTGGTCCACTTGAAAGGATTCCATTCGTGAAGACGAGTAGAAAAAAAGTCTAGCGAGACGAGAATTCCTTGCAAGATGAAAGGAATTTTACTTGGATGGAATCTCTCCGGCGGCGCTGGTAAAAAGAAAAAAAAAGTCGAGCGAGCTTTCGAGAGCAGCAGTAATCAGTGTTAATGTCATAAATGGTATAAAACTTTTTTTGGCTAGCGAATTTATTTTTGTCAGGTTTTCTGGTTTGAAATAGTTTTTGCTGTGTGTGTACACAAAGAGCGTGTTCCACCCTCGTACCAATAGTAACTATTAGTTACTATTTCCGTTCCATCCTCACGAAAAGTTACTACGCTGACCGTTCCAACCTTCTCGAAATAGTAACTAATAGTTACTAGTTGCTCACCATGCTCGGGAGCGTGGTAAGCGTAGTAACTACGCATCTCTGCAACGTGATTGGTCGGATTCGCCCGTGGCATGATATCCTGCTGGAAAATAGAAAAATCGTTCCAGCCTTGACGGAAAAAAGCCAGAATTCGTGACGTCATACGTAGTAACTACGGTAAGTAGGATGGAACACGCTCAAAGCCTTCTCAACAAAACCGGATTGTGTTCCATTCCTCTACTTGTAAACGTTGCATTGGTAGTAATAGTTACTATTTTGAGAAGGTTGGGACGGTCCGCATCCGTAGTAACTTTTCACGAACTTTGAACTAGAATAGTAATTAAGAGCGTGTTCCAACCTTCTAACAATAGTATCTATTAGTTACTATTTTCGTTCCAACCTCGTAAAAAGTTACTACGTTGACCGGTCCAACCTTCTCGAAATAGTAACTATTGGCTTACCATGCTCGGGAGCGTAGTAACTACGCAGGTCTGTAACGTGATTGGTCGGATTCCCCCATGGCATGATATTCTGCTGGAAAATCGAAAAATCGTTCCAGCCTTGACGGCAAAAAGCCATAATTTTTGACATCATGCGTAGTAACTACGGTAAGTAGGGTGGAACACGCTCTAATAGTCACCATCGTCAGACGGGTGGAATACGGTGGTTATGTCACTGAAGAATCGCCGTGTGAAAATCGAAAAGCCAGAAGCGTCACCGCAGCTGTCCGCAACAGAGGTTGTTCATTAGTTTATTGGATTAAAAAATATGCAGTTCACAAAATTTCTGGATCCACTTTATTTTTTGTTTTGTTTATCTTGATTGTTTTTATATAATTTTACACTGCCTCAACACCAGCAAAAATTGATTCTCGTACAAATCTGAAACGGAGTCCTATTTGATGATGGTGATGATAATCAGAGCATTCCCCGTCCGTGGGGCTCGCGAGAATACCGGGAATGAATCCCCGGGACAATACAAAACACGGGGACTCCTCAGGTGGAGTCCTCGGGGAACGGCGAGAATTCGCCTATACGATTCATATCATCATTCGGGTGACGTATCTCGTTTTTCCCGAGGTTCTCTGGAGTGTTACAGACTCCGGACTGTATAGAGATATTGCACCCTATCCGACGAAAACGGATATTTCTCCACCATCGTCAGAGCAGCACGACATAATCTATATTCCTTCAGCCCAAGCTGACCGCGAATCATATTTGACGAAACATAGCTCTTTTAAAATGTAGCTGACGTATCCGTTTTGCACTGTCAAAATAAGGTAGCGTTCCAGTGAAGTTATTACAAGTTACGATGATAAGAGGAGGGGCGAGCGCCGTATTGTCGTGGTTACCACGCTCTCTGGAACGAAAATAATAACAACGCGGACATACGTCATCACTCTTACGGGAGTTCCTGCAGAACCGATAGTTATTATTTACTTATGATGCTTGCGACCATCATAAGTAAATTGCAACGATCGTAACAGTTGTGGAACGAAAATAATAAGTGGGAGGAGCCAATTTACTTATTACGGCGCGCTCTCGAACGGCAATAATAACAAGAATAGTAACGATTGTAACTAATAATAAGTTGCTGGAACGCTACCTTTGAGAGTAAAATTATCGGCGTTTGGTCATTATTTTGAGCCAGTGAATTGTACGTATAAGGAAAGGTCAATAGTTGCGTTTTTGCGGTAACCTAGAGTTACTCTTACCCGGTAACTGAATGCACTCTTGTCGTTTTTTCAGACACTCTGTTACTGCCAGGTTACTAGGTTACTGAATTCCGGTAACCCCGGTCTCAGCAGGGTTACTCGTTACCCTGGGTTACTAATATGTTGCTGGGTGACTGAGAAAACGACATCTGTCGGGGTAACAGATACCCGATAACTGCGAAAACAACAATTCGTCAGAGTAACAGACACCTGGTTACCGCAAAAACGCAACTAATGACTATTTTTGTTGGTATAATCACGCTTTTGCAAAAGAGCTTCCTTTGAAACAAGAGTTTGAAGGCTTCAAAGTTCGAACAGTCCCGCATCCTATTGATCATTCGTGACGCATCTTTCAAAATCCAACCATACAGGAAGCAAGATTCGTTTTTGAAGTGAAAGTTTGAAGCCTTCCAATTTCCACTTCTGGTAAAAAAAAGCATTTCTAGAAAAACGAAATTATACAGTAATTACCCTTTTGGATGTTTCGTCATCACTTTCAAAACTCATGGACAACAAGGCCCAACCAGCACACGATGTCGTCCACTGCTTCCTGACCGAAGATTAAAAATTAAGTGTCTCTTTCTGTGTGTATATATGTGTTTTGTTTATTTTCTTTACTTTTGTCATTTACTCCGCCTTTTCAAAATGGCGGGTCATAAATAAATTACTTAATTACTTACTTACTTACTTACAGGAATTTATATGACCTCGAACTTGGCCTGAAAACCTTCAAAGGAAATCTCTACGCAGTCCATAACAGGTCCTGGGTCACTCTGGGTTTCCGTCATGACAGTTAGGACCTTTTTAGAGCTGGGTTGAAATTTCATTCTAACCTTTTAAGGCCAGGTTCGAGGTTGGATGCCCCTCCTGTACAGTAAAGTTATGAAAGAGCCAGCGAAATGTTTCCACGGCTCAGAATTATCAGGCATGGTAAATATTCTTTGAGCCCAAGCTGACTTTGAAACATTTATTCAAACAATGTTTACAACGGGTACGTCAGCTACGATTCTTCATCAGCGATATTTCGGCCCTTTTTGGCAAGGGTCCTCGTCAGGCTGTCAATCTTCTGGTTCAACTTCGGGGAAGGAAACAAACCTGTAATAAATAACTGAAGCTTCTACCGACTATAAATATCTTATTAAAGTAAGTTATCTTCAAATACTACTATAATGAAAAAACTAGTCCTGTGATTTTATTTTTGACACGGACGCTGTTTTTGCTGGACGATTGGGGCGATGACAGGAATCCCAAACGAAAGACAACGATCCTAAATACGCCTTCGAAAGGTTTGAGCAATACTCTTGATGACTATCTCTCCTTGCCGATGCAAAATCTCCGGCCTCGTACCTAGTGGAAGAAAGGCAGAAGTGGTGTCACAGCTGCTCCCAAAGATCACCGTGATTGCTTGACACAGGATTTGAGTCGTTACGGAGACGCTTACTCCTTCCTGAGAATCAATGGCGTGTTTTGGACTTAGTCATACAGAGTATTCCCCCATTCGCACGCTACCTATATGTTCGTAAGTCAGGCCTGTCCCGCGGTCAAGAGTATCGACATCGAGACGGCATCAAAAGGTTCATCTGGACCTCTGAAGTAAACAGTAATAAATAACATCAACGGTACACACATTGGTTCATGTGTCCGAACTTAAAGTTTAACAGGAAAGGGCTGGGATAGGACAATCTATTTACCGATGACTCATTCCTAAATTGGCTTGAAGACCCGCTGAAAATGCGTTACTAAGCTGCTCCGCTATTCGCGAATAATCAATTTTCAAATAGTGGAATTTCCGTGTAATTTGTGGTACCTCTTTGCGCTCTTGTTTTTGTTGTATGCCTTACGAGAAAGATTTATGATTTTTATTTTGTTCAGGCACTAAGAAATCTTTACCAACCTCACCACTGCTCACTGAAAAGCCGCGTTTGTGTTGAGATTAAAATTCCCCGCGACATAGTATAGAATTTTCATTGTGGAGACGGCCGTAGATACCCTGAACGTCCTAACTGGAGCAGACAGCGGAAAAAAAAAATCCCTTTGTAGAATCCAAATAATTCAGTGTGTTTTTAATGACACAAAAATCAGTTGGCTTTTCAGTTAAACTTTAATGGTGCGAACGGGCGGCATCCCGACCGGATTTTCTGCTTTCTCGTCATGCAATTGACGAAATACCAGCTTTTTCGTTTGAATGGTACAAAAGTCCTTTCAGGGTTTCCAGTCCGCAAAGACCCTAACCTAATCGTCTGTCATAATTCTACGAGTATGACAACTACTTTTATTTTACAGAGTTTAATGAAGACAACAAGAAAAGAAGCATAAAGACCGACGCAATACAAATTACAGCCAATCATCAACTTGATCCTCGCCAGAGCAAAATAACACTAGGGAGTAGCGCCAAGACCTATGTTTTCCATGCTTTGCAAACGGACTATACTTGTAGCGCCGCCCACTAAGCTTGCGGCATTTAAAGCGAGACAAACTTGCGGGTTTAGAAATGTCTAGTAAAGCAAAGGTGCGGTCTGCACACACCAAGGAAACAATGAAGGCTGTATCATTTTTTTGCAATGTTCAGAATATGAAGTTATCGGAGAATATGAAGATTTTCAGAATGTTCAGAATATGAAGTTATCGAAGAGTATGAAGTTACTGAATGAGTTTCACTAGAGATGTTCACTATCGCTGGTGGTGCTAGTATCGCTGTTACTCGAGTGTGTGTCACTTTTTTCAAATCTTGGCGGTATTCTCTAGTGTTATTTTGCTCTGATCCTCGCTGCAGCAGCAGAAGCCTCTGCCCAGAGCAAAATAACACTAGGGAGTAGCGCCAAGATTTGACAAAATTGACACACATTCGAATAGCAGCGATACTATCACCAATAGCGGTAGAGAACATCCCTAATGAAACTCGTTCAGCTGTAAACCAGTGTATATTCAAACAATGTTTACAACGGGTACGTCAGCTACGATTCTTCATCAGCGATATTTCGGCGCTTTTTGGCAAGGGTCCTCGTCAGGCTGTCAATCCTCTGGTTCAACTTCGGGGAATGAAACAAACCTGTAATCATGACGTACTGTAATACACCTGTAATCATGACGCTGACGTACCCGTTGTAAACATTGTTTGAATAAATGTTTCAAAGTCAGCTTGGGCTCAAAGAATATTTACGTACACCAGTGCTTGCTCCGATAACTTCAATTTCTGAACATTGGAAAAAAATGATACACCCTCCATTGTTTCCTTGGTGTGTGCAGACCGCACCTATGCTTTACTAGATGTGCTTTACTAGTTTGTCTCGCTTTAGATGCCGCAAGCGTAGTGGGCATCGCTACGAGTATGGTCGTTTTGCAAAGCATGGAGAGCATAGGTCTTGGCGCTACTCCCTAGTCTTATTTTGCGGTGCCTCTGCCCAACCCAAGCCATCTCCCCAACCCTTGTCGTTCAAGGGTTGGGGAGATGGTGGATCGAATAAGAGCCAACTTTTGTCACCGGTTATAAATGGTAAAACCAAGACCCAAAACATACATTTAGGCGGTCTTAGAAACCGTAATTAGCTACTGACTAGTTCAAAGAAAGTGGATTAAAACTGTACAGTTCAAAGGGAATAAATATTCAATTTCAATCTAGTTCACTCATTAAAAATCTTGAAATGCAGTAAGCTGACTAGCTGATTCTAGGTCTACAATACATACAAAAAATTATAATAGGTGTGTTTTTATCTGAATTGTCAGCTATCGATTCTCGTCCAAATTACCGTTTTTGTGTCAACGTTATCGTTTTTGACAAAAAAAAATAATTTTGCCACCCGTCAAAGCCTGTTTATTCGGGTAGAACATCCGCCCTTCGTTGACCAATCAGAAAGGAGAATGGAGAACGACAATCGAGCATCGACTATATCAAAGCAACTTCTCAATTCTACAAAATCGCGAAGTTTTCCGCGTTTTCGATTCTGACAAAAACGCAAAAACAGGAGAATTGAGAGGAGAATCGCGAGGAGTATTCAGATAAAAACTCAAGTTCAAAACTCATGTGAGAAGTGAAATATTTGGAGTAAATGAGTGTGATCAGGAATGGATGGAGCAAATGTCTAAGAGTGAGTGTTATGCTACTATAAAGAAAGTGGGTAGATTACTCAAGCTGTCAATGACGCACAGAGAACATTTTTTTGTAGTTTTAGTAGTGGTTAGAAATAAGTTCGTCAATTTGTTTTATTTTTTTTGACTGTATTGCCATGGCCCTTGGGCTTTTAGTGTAATAAATATCATATCATCGATATAACATTAAAAAAAGCATTCCTCCGCTGTTTATTTGCACCACTGCGCTTGCGTTCCACTTTTTCAAAAAAAAATGTCGGATTTATGAATGTTTACAAGTCGAGGAAAACTTGAACAGAAGCCGATCTTCGTGACAAAATTATGTTTACACGCAGATGGAAAAAATATTTCTTCAAGCCAGAAAATCATACAAAATAAGTTCACTACAGAGCAACAAGACCAAAGGTTTCGATGAGATCCCAAAAAACTGATATTTTATCCAGACAAGTGGGTCTTGTCTTAGCGAGATTCAGTCTTCGCCAGACTCTTTGAACATTTTACTGTTAAAATTTAGAAACAGATTAAGGTCAAATAGCTAATCATCTGAGAAAAACCAAGTTCAGGTATGGATTCAGCATGTCCGTTTACCTCTATAAGTCATATCTATTCTGACGAAACTGACCGAAACTTCCTGCCTTACTTCTGCCAAATTTCCGGTTTCGGCCGAGTTCCGGGAGGACTACTTGTCCGGCAAAAAAATAAAGTTCAAAAACGAATCGGACATAAAATCTACTTCAAATAATACTTTTGTTTTTAACAAATATTCCGGTCTTGTCCGGATTCCGGGCGAACTATTTGTCCGGGTAGAAAATGATTTTCACGAAAGAAATCAGCATATCTTCTTGTCCTTAGAACGAACATCTACTCAACTTCAAATAAAACTTTTCCTTTTACAAACTTTCCGGTTTTGGCCGGATTCCGGACGAACCACTTGTCCAGCGAGAAAACGGGAAAGTGGTTTTCATCATCGCGTTCGGCATGTCTTTCTGCCCCTTAATCGACTATCTCATTAACTGTTTAAAAATACTTTTTCTGACCCTTAATCTGAACACCCTCACCCACCCCTAAATATAGGGCTACAGAGCCCATCTACCAACTCGACGTTGCCTTTGACCCAAAGAATCCTCATACCAAGTTTCATCAAAATATCTAATTCCCCTCGATAGTTATCGTGCTGACAGACGGACAACTTTTGCGGTGTCATAGGCATCCCTCCACTTACGTTTTGGAATGCCAAAAACAAAATGTTTTGATATCACTTATGACATCAGTAGCCTATTGATGACAGCTTACTCTCAAAAGAGCTCGACTTTTTTTTATTCTTTTCACAAGCGCCGCCCACGAGATTCCTTTCAAGCGGATCGGAATTCCTTTCATTTTGAAAGGAACTGTCGTCCCGCTAGACTTTTTTTCCAGTCGTCCCCACGAATGGAATCCTTTCAAGTCGACCGGAATTCCTTTCTACTTGACGGGATTTCTGGTCCGTGTAAACGCTACATTAGTAGGGATCGATCACTCGACATGTCACTTCAAAATTTTCCCCTTCCCGATGAAAAATTTGTAGCCTGCGTAGTTGTCTGGTAGTTCTACGAAAAAGTTGCATGTAATAGTATGTAATAGCAAAGAATGCTATCATTTAATGTGCCCCATACTGGTCCAACCTTCAGTAGTCGTATCCAGTAGCATCCTGTCTTGCCATAGTAGCATCCAGTGTTGCTAATAGTAGCTTGCAGTAGTATGTAGTGACATGTTAGCCTTCAAGTAGAAGCATGTAGTAGCCTCAATTAGTAGTGCATGCTACTTTTTCGTACAACTTCATACTACTATTTTGAGATAAACTTTTCATCGGGTTCTCACAGTGAGAAGGCGGAAGCAAGAACAGAAAATCACAAGAACAACTGGTAGTTTCGTGTTCTGTAAGTACTCGGCGGAAGTTGAGATGGGCGAACCCGATCATGAAAGGATACGAATCCGAATCAACGGCTAGGAACGAGTCCGAATCCCCCATTTAATGCTGAGGATTCGAATCCGGAATCGAATCCGACCTTAAAACAAATCTTTGCCTAAGGCAAATGAGACGGTTAAATGGGCGATGTAAACCATGTTTCTACGATTTCATGTACGCGTAGTTCTAGTATGGGTTTCTTCTCGGCAACCAGGAATGAATTTGGGGCTCGCTAAGCACAATACCTTCATCACACTCTGCAGAAATTGGGGAAAGATTAGAAAATGTAGCGGATTCGTAAGATTCGGGTTTGGAATCCGAGTCCGAATCTAGCCTGACAAGCAGAAGGTTCGAATCAGGATTTGAATCCGACCAAAAGGACGAATCCTGGATTCGAATCCGCCTTCGGATTCGCCCATCTCTGGGCGGAGCTCGTTTACCATTAGCAACTTCAATACCAAAAGCTTAGAAGACAATAGCTCTAAGAGGTAAATATGCGGGATCTACACAAAACACATTAAAACGACAAGAGACACATTAATACTTTAAAGACACATTAAAGCGTTCATTTAAATTTTTTTTTTTGTACTGTGCAAATGCCTTATTACTAGGCTGCATGTAATAAACGAATCATGTCTAAAAACTGGGGTGATGGATCGGCAAGATACAGCGATAACCGATACTTAGGTTGCGTTCCAGAACTTAACTATTGTTAACTTTTGCGTCCCGAGTTTCTGATTTCGAAATCTGTGCTCCACCCACCTACGACTTCCGTTCCAAAACTGATGATTTTTAACTATTTTGTAACCATGGTTAGCGGAACGGAGCAAACGTCAGTGACTGTTGTCTGTGATTGGTCCAAAGATACGGTTCAAAATGGCGGAGATGGATTTATCCAACTCGACTATATTACTTTTCAGCGTCTTTTCTTCCTAATTTTGATCGCCGGCGCTATTACCAGGCGTGACTATGGTAGCGTTCCAGCGGCTTATTATTAGTTACGATCGTTACTATTCATGTTATTATTGCCGTTCCAGAGCCCACCGTAATAAGTAAATTGGCTCCTCCCACTTATTATTTTCGTTCAACGACTGTTACGATCGTTACAATTTACTTATGATGGCCGCGAGCATCATGAGTGATAATACTCTATAAGACTAAGTCCGAAACACGCCAGTGATCTTAAGGAAGAAGGAGTAAACGTGTCCGTAATGACTCAAGCTCAACGACTCAAATCCTGTGTCAAACAATCACGTCGATCTTTGAGAGCAGCTGTGACACCGCTTCTTGCTTTTTTCCGTAGATACCCGGAGATTCTGCATCCTCAGGGAGAGGGTAAACTATCGGTTCTACAGGAACTCCCGTAGGAGTGATGACGTATGTTCACGTTGTTATCATTTTCGTCCCAGAGAGTGTGATAACTACCACAATACAGCGCTCGCCCCTCCTCTTATCATGGCAACTTGTAACAGCTCCACTGGAACGCTACCTATAGTCGGGCAAGAGCATAACAGAAACTAGTCCGCTTGGAAGCGCTGAACCACAATATGAGCCTCGTTTTTGTTGCATGCTGCAGGTCCACTTCTCGGTCGATTCCGGACTGATTCTTTCTACATCCGTTTTTGCACTTCAGTGCTTCCGAGGAAGACGGCAGCGCTTCTCGAGAATCACGGACTTGCTCACCGCCCAAGTCCGTGCTTCCCTGCAAGGTGCGGCAGCGCTGCCGCTTCAACCAAGAAGAAAGTGAATCGAAAAACGCATATTGTGCAAAAGCAAAGAAGTGCTGCAGCAGCGATGCGGCAGCGCTATTGCAACAAAAACGAGGCTACGGACTTGCTCACCGTCCAAGTCCGTGCTTCCCTGCAAGGTGCTGCAGCGCTGCCGCTTCAACCAAGAAGAAAGTGAATCCAAAAACGAATATTGTGCAAAAGCAAAGAAGTGCTGCAGCAGCGATGCGGCAGCGCCATTGCAACAAAAACGAGGCTACGGACTTGCTCACCGTCCAAGTCCGTGCTTCCCTGCAAGGTGCTGCAGCGCTGCCGCTTCAACCAAGAAGAAAGTGAATCGAAAAACGCATATTGTGCAAAAGCAAAGAAGTGCTGCAGCAGCGATGCGGCAGCGCTATTGCAACAAAAACGAGGCTACGGACTTGCTCACCGTCCAAGTCCGTGCTTCCCTGCAAGGTGCGGCAGCGCTGCCGCTTCAACCAAGAAGAAAGTGAATCCAAAAACGCATATTGTGCAAAAGCAAAGAAGTGCTGCAGCAGCGATGCGGCAGCGCTATTGCAACAAAAACGAGGCTACGGACTTGCTCACCGTCCAAGTCCGTGCTTCCCTGCAAGGTGCGGCAGCGCTGCCGCTTCAACCAAGAAGAAAGTGAATCGAAAAACGCATATTGTGCAAAAGCAAAGAAGTGCTGCAGCAGCGATGCGGCAGCGCTATTGCAACAAAAACGAGGCTACGGACTTGCTCACCGTCCAAGTCCGTGCTTCCCTGCAAGGTGCGGCAGCGCTGCCGCTTCAACCAAGAAGAAAGTGAATCCAAAAACGCATACTGTGCAAAAGCAAAGAAGTGCTGCAGCAGCGATGCGGCAGCGCTATTGCAACAAAAACGAGGCTACGGACTTGCTCACCGTCCAAGTCCGTGCTTCCCTGCAAGGTGCGGCAGCGCTGCCGCTTCAACCAAGAAGAAAGTGAATCGAAAAACGCATATTGTGCAAAAGCAAAGAAGTGCTGCAGCAGCGATGCGGCAGCGCTATTGCAACAAAAACGAGGCTACGGACTTGCTCACCGTCCAAGTCCGTGCTTCCCTGCAAGGTGCTGCAGCGCTGCCGCTTCAACCAAGAAGAAAGTGAATCCAAAAACGAATATTGTGCAAAAGCAAAGAAGTGCTGCAGCAGCGATGCGGCAGCGCCATTGCAACAAAAACGAGGCTACGGACTTGCTCACCGTCCAAGTCCGTGCTTCCCTGCAAGGTGCTGCAGCGCTGCCGCTTCAACCAAGAAGAAAGTGAATCGAAAAACGCATATTGTGCAAAAGCAAAGAAGTGCTGCAGCAGCGATGCGGCAGCGCTATTGCAACAAAAACGAGGCTACGGACTTGCTCACCGTCCAAGTCCGTGCTTCCCTGCAAGGTGCGGCAGCGCTGCCGCTTCAACCAAGAAGAAAGTGAATCCAAAAACGCATATTGTGCAAAAGCAAAGAAGTGCTGCAGCAGCGATGCGGCAGCGCTATTGCAACAAAAACGAGGCTACGGACTTGCTCACCGTCCAAGTCCGTGCTTCCCTGCAAGGTGCGGCAGCGCTGCCGCTTCAACCAAGAAGAAAGTGAATCCAAAAACGCATATTGTGCAAAAGCAAAGAAGTGCTGCAGCAGCGATGCGGCAGCGCTATTGCAACAAAAACGAGGCTACGGACTTGCTCACCGTCCAAGTCCGTGCTTCCCTGCAAGGTGCGGCAGCGCTGCCGCTTCAACCAAGAAGAAAGTGAATCCAAAAACGCATATTGTGCAAAAGCAAAGAAGTGCTGCAGCAGCGATGCGGCAGCGCTATTGCAACAAAAACGAGGCTACGGACTTGCTCACCGTCCAAGTCCGTGCTTCCCTGCAAGGTGCGGCAGCGCTGCCGCTTCAACCAAGAAGAAAGTGAATCCAAAAACGCATATTGTGCAAAAGCAAAGAAGTGCTGCAGCAGCGATGCGGCAGCGCCATTGCAACAAAAACGAGGCTACGGACTTGCTCACCGTCCAAGTCCGTGCTTCCCTGCAAGGTGCTGCAGCGCTGCCGCTTCAACCAAGAAGAAAGTGAATCCAAAAACGCATATTGTGCAAAAGCAAAGAAGTGCTGCAGCAGCGATGCGGCAGCGCTATTGCAACAAAAACGAGGCTACGGACTTGCTCACCGTCCAAGTCCGTGCTTCCCTGCAAGGTGCGGCAGCGCTGCCGCTTCAACCAAGAAGAAAGTGAATCCAAAAACGCATATTGTGCAAAAGCAAAGAAGTGCTGCAGCAGCGATGCGGCAGCGCTATTGCAACAAAAACGAGGCTACGGACTTGCTCACCGTCCAAGTCCGTGCTTCCCTGCAAGGTGCGGCAGCGCTGCCGCTTCAACCAAGAAGAAAGTGAATCCAAAAACGCATATTGTGCAAAAGCAAAGAAGTGCTGCAGCAGCGATGCGGCAGCGCTATTGCAACAAAAACGAGGCTACGGACTTGCTCACCGTCCAAGTCCGTGCTTCCCTGCAAGGTGCGGCAACGCTGCCGCTTCAACCAAGAAGAAAGTGAATCCAAAAACGCATATTGTGCAAAAGCAAAGAAGTGCTGCAGCAGCGATGCGGCAGCGCCATTGCAACAAAAACGAGGCTACGGACTTGCTCACCGTCCAAGTCCGTGCTTCCCTGCAAGGTGCTGCAGCGCTGCCGCTTCAACCAAGAAGAAAGTGAATCCAAAAACGCATATTGTGCAAAAGCAAAGAAGTGCTGCAGCAGCGATGCGGCAGCGCTATTGCAACAAAAACGAGGCTACGGACTTGCTCACCGTCCAAGTCCGTGCTTCCCTGCAAGGTGCGGCAGCGCTGCCGCTTCAACCAAGAAGAAAGTGAATCCAAAAACGCATATTGTGCAAAAGCAAAGAAGTGCTGCAGCAGCGATGCGGCAGCGCTATTGCAACAAAAACGAGGCTACGGACTTGCTCACCGTCCAAGTCCGTGCTTCCCTGCAAGGTGCGGCAGCGCTGCCGCTTCAACCAAGAAGAAAGTGAATCCAAAAACGCATATTGTGCAAAAGCAAAGAAGTGCTGCAGCAGCGATGCGGCAGCGCTATTGCAACAAAAACGAGGCTACGGACTTGCTCACCGTCCAAGTCCGTGCTTCCCTGCAAGGTGCGGCAGCGCTGCCGCTTCAACCAAGAAGAAAGTGAATCCAAAAACGCATATTGTGCAAAAGCAAAGAAGTGCTGCAGCAGCGATGCGGCAGCGCCATTGCAACAAAAACGAGGCTACGGACTTGCTCACCGTCCAAGTCCGTGCTTCCCTGCAAGGTGCTGCAGCGCTGCCGCTTCAACCAAGAAGAAAGTGAATCCAAAAACGCATATTGTGCAAAAGCAAAGAAGTGCTGCAGCAGCGATGCGGCAGCGCTATTGCAACAAAAACGAGGCTATGGTCGCAAAGAGGGAGAGACGAATATTCTACCAGCCAGCAGTATTTCAAGTTCTTATTTGAAAGCGAGTTTACGTCTCCACTTTTACAGAGCTATGCACTGCGGGGCTCTTGGCGCTCAACACGTCTTGATTGTGCGTCTTCACATGTTCATTCCTATTACCGATAGTCATAAACTTTTTATCACATAAATCACATGGGTATGGCCTTTCTCCTGTGTGTTTCCTCATATGACTAACCATCGAGCTTGAATACAAGAATTGTTGATCGCAAACACCACATGTGTGAAGTTTGTCTTCACTGTGGGATTTTCTCATATGAAAAAGAAGTCTACCACGATTGGTGAATTCTTGTTGACAGACTTCGCACGACAAAGGCTTTACTCCAGAATGAGCTCTTTTATGTATGAACTGCTCATCTTTCGTAGCAAAGGTTTCCTCACACAAACTACATGAGTAGGGCTTTTCTCCGCTGTGTGTTTTCAAGTGGACCAGGCGTTCTTCTTGCGTGGCAAATGTTTTGTCGCAAAAATTGCAGGAATACGGTTCATCTCCAGTGTGTTTCTTCATGTGGACAAGCAGCTCATTCCCTCTCACGAACATTCTCCCACAAAAGTTGCAGGGATACGGTTTTTCTCCAGTATGTCTTCGCTTGTGGACTGCCAGCAGACCCGACCTAGCAAAGGTTTTCTCGCATAGATCGCAAGAGTACGGCTTTTCCCCAGTGTGTGTTCTGATGTGGATGACTTGCTCATATTTCCTAGCAAATATTTTCTCACAGAAACTACAAGAGAAGGGCTTTTCCCCAGTATGGGTTCTGGTGTGGATCCTCTGCTCCTCTTTTGTTATGAATGTTTTGACACAAAACTTGCAGGAAAAAGGTTTTTCCCCAGTGTGTCTTCTCTTATGCACAAGTTCCTGAGCTTTACTAGAAAATGTTTTCCCACAAAGGTCACAGAAGAAGGGCTTCTCTCCTGTATGTGTTCTTTTATGGATGGCCACTTCACTTGACCTTGTAAACGATTTCTCACATACGTCACAAGAAAAGGGCTTGTCTCCAGTATGTCGCCTTCTGTGGACCAATAATTCATCTTTCCTAGCAAATTTTTTCTCACATAAATCACATGAGAATGACTTATCTTTTCTGTGTGCCACCATATGCATTGCCAAGTATTGCTGCTTGGTAAACATCTTCTTACAGACTTCACAGGTGAAACAATCTTCTCCTGATTCTAGGTTTACAATTTGGTTGCTTTCCACTGGAGACTTTAAGCCGCGGTCTTGTCTTCGTGCAGTTGACACGGATTCGTCTGAAAGACAACAGGATTATTCTACGTATGAAGATACCATCACAAAACCAGAGATCCGGATTCGGATTCGAATCCAGGATTCGTCCTTTTTGGCCGGATTTGAATCTTCTGTTTGTCAGGCTGGATTTCGATTCTGACTCGGTTCCAAACCCTCAATCTTACGAATCCGCTCAAATTTCTAGTCTACACCCATCCAGTTTCTTTTTCCCAATTTGTACACAGTGGTACATCGCGGTGTCGACTTAACTGTATCGGAACTCCATACAGTCGTGACGTACTTAGTGACGTCGTGTGATTGACGACCCAACATAGGATTTGATTGTTCCTAGGCCGTTTATAAATGTAAACGTGACCGGCGCCTCGCTGGCCGCTCGGCTCTGTATAAATACGTCTTAAAATATAAGCTGCGTTTTTGCATGCCTTACAGCACGCCTGTGAGTAGCAGCTGTGCTTATTAGGTGTTTTGGCAAATCTTTCCCTGTAGCCTGTCTGCTTATAAGGCGTTTTTACTCCTCAGTCCAACGGCCAAAGAACGAAATCCACAGGATACGGCCGAAGGCCTTCTTGATGCCGTTGTCCTTGGCCTTAGCCTATGGTTCCTTTCAACAAGAGCTAAAAGCTCATATGGTACTTGTAACAACAGTTAAGCATGTTTGTCAGATACGGTTTGCAGTTGTCAAGGCTGGATCTCTCTCCCGATACTCATCTCAACAGAAAATGGGCTTGATCTAGTAAATCTAAAATGGTTATTCCACTCACTGACAACTGTTCCTCCCACAATGATGACCGGATCGGGGGAGGGAGGAGGGACCTGACATGCCTGCGAAGTTTCATGGACATAGCACGGCCGGCAAGTTTCACGGTCATAGCACATTCGGAAGTACCCCAACTCGTGATCACCGAAATTGTGGAAAACCCTCTCCAACTCCCCCAACTGTGGCATGAGCCGGTCCTGTTTTGTCAATATTTTCTTTATGGCTTATGCTTTTTCTTTCCTACCAAGGCCCATCCCGATCTCTCGACTCTAAGCGTTTCAGGATATTTCCGTCACCCCCCTCCAGCTCCCCCCCCCCGCCCCCAGTAATCGGATTCGTTCCAGACTTGAAACTGATCATCTGAGACGCTTATTCTTGACACTTGTCAAGTTTCATTCACGACCGATCACCCGTTCTAAAGTTATGCATGTCACTAGATCCTGGGTTACCCATCCCTCCACTCCCCCCACTATGGCCGGATCTGGGAAGTGATTATTTCCAAGAATTTGGTTTTGGAGCCCCAATCTGGAACAGTATCAAAATATAATTAGGACAGAAGTAGCTTACTTTCTTGGGAAAAGCAGAACACAATCAGATAAAAGCTTAGTTTAGCATTTGTTCTGACCATAATCCTTAAAGCACAACTCTTACTAGAAACGATCTTTTCCTTATAAAATGGGTCAGAAAAACCGTTTTCGAAAACACCATTACTTTCCCCCTGAAAGTAGCGATTCTATTGTTAGCGCCTGTCGAATATATCCAGCCTTCCTGCTCTCCGACGCGGCGGCTGGGCGCAAAAGATTTGAAAACTAAACGTACCTTGGTTAAAAAGTGGGAAAACTAAGCAAATGAAAGAAGTAATAAACAGAAGATGATCACATTCTTACGTGTAAAAGAGTTATCAGCGGACAATGAAGATTCCGGCAAACTTTTCGTTGGGTGACGGGAAAACTCGGCAAGGCCGAAAAAGCGCTAAAAATTCGCAGTTACGAAACGAAACAATGGAGAAAGGTGGGGATTTTAGAAGTGTATAATTCCAAATGGGAGCTAAGTATATTATAAAAGGCAGAATAAGCAAGAGGGGTCCTTTAAACTGTAGCTTTTCCTCCATTCGGTTCTAAATACAAGGTTCAATAGCGCAGTGAGCTAGCGTGTCGGGCCTCCGTGAAAGAGGACGTCGGATCGATACCACATCAGCCCATTATCCTTTTGCACCCCTTTTGCTACCCTTGTTCCTAGTTTCCGGACTCTCAGATCCGGGGAAAGTCGGATTGGGGAAGTGATTATTTATAAAATATTTTGGTCGGGTCCCTGATATGCCTGCCAAGTTTCATGTCCTAGCTTGTCTGGAAGTGCCCGAACTAGCAAAACCTGGAACAACCGACAGACCGAGAGACGGACAGAAATTGCGATCGCTTTATGGCCCTTGCCTAAAAATGGAGGATGCTGAGTATCTGGGAATTCTGGAATACAAAAATTAATTTTTCAAAGTTAAATGTAAGTATTGTGAATGACTGCTGTTTGCTTGTCAACTCTCTGTATTCTAGCTGTTTAGCTGTTTTTTTTTTCAGAGTTTAAAATTTCCCGCCACTGTCCGTTTGAGCAGCTTATAAGGCGTTTTTGCTGTTCGAAACCACAGGCCAAAGTTTACGGCAAAAAGCGTGCAAAAACGCCTTATTAGCACACATGCCAACTGCTACGGCTACAGTCCACAGGAATGCAAAAACGCAGCTATATATTCACCGATAGGAATGAACTACAATTTTTGTTTTCAGGTGTAAAATAGATCAAATGGATGTGACATCACGCTTGTATGGAATTACGATACAACATAGTTTAGACCCTGTGTGCTCAGTCTTCATCCGACATGTGCGCGCTCAACGTGCTTGCGAATTCTAGCCTACTTGCGGATGTACTGAATACAGTGACGACGACAAAGTGTGGAGTTTTTAAGAAATCAATCGTCGCGCACAGGTACCGAAAACATTTATTTTCACAATGTTTCATGGATAAAGACGGGGTGAAATTTGTGGAAAGACATTTTAGCACCACTGTGTTAGCCTTAGCGCAAAGCACCCTAACGAAAGAACTCCACCATCCTTGATATTATGGCGAAGAAACAATACTGCCCCGAATGTTACGCGATCGTTACTACTAACTCGGTGAAATGCTCCGGTTGTTCTTCGTGGTTCCATGCTGGAATTAACCGTTGCGCGGGGGTAGATTTCAACAAAGTGCCTCACGGTTGGAAATGCTTAAATTGCCAATCGAAAGTCTCCCCGCAGTCCCCTCTCCACAGTTTAGAAACAAATGACTGCTTGGCGCATCCCAGTGCCTTACTGAAGCAAGCCATTACCCCTCCCGCTAATAAGACCAGAACACTTACTGCCGTGGAAATTGTGTCAAGTCCTGCGGTTAACATCCCATCTCAACGATGCCCGAAAACCCCTTGCGGTCCTTTACCGTGTATTAATTGCGACAAATTAACAAAACGAATTGCAGTGCTAGAGGCCAATGAGGTACGAAAAAACAGTGTAAATTTGTTCATCTCCGTGTGTGCCCATTATTTGCTAGTGGGAAATGCTTTGGCTGTGACATGGCCCACATTCAGATTCCTGAAAATTTCCGGAGTGGTAAAACAGCCAAAACAACTCCCGCTGGATCGTCGTACTCTTTTTTATTCTGGGAGAAAGTCAGAGATCGAGAGTTTCGACTGCCCCTCTCTCAACTCAACCACCCACCAGTTCCTACATCTGAGGAGCATATTAGACCCGCTACCACCACCCGCCACCCCGCCCAGTTTACTTCGTTATACACACCGACAAACAACACTCCCGCTACATCCTCCCCAATCCAGCAGCTGCATGGAAACGGCAGTATAGGAAGCCCAGTAGCTGTCTTTGGGACTTTTTCTCCTTTTCATCTCACTAATAAATTCCATCCTCTGTCAGATTCTGACCCATCTTCTGACCCAGTTCCTTCTGAAAAAACCAAAGGTTTGAGAGTAACTTCCCCATGCAGAGTTTCATTCCCCTTGCAATCCGAAACAAAAGTAAATCTTCTTCAGAATGTTTTTCAAACCCCGTTTTCGTCTGCTAATAAATTTGCAGCTCTACAAGATCTCATCGAACCGCCGCATTTGACGCTAGGACAAGACCTCGAAAATGTCGAAGTTCTTCAAAGCCACGTGCTCAACCGAAGGTAAAAAAAAAAAAAAACTGTTGAGAAAGAAGTCCCCCCGTCTCGTTTTAATTTTCCTCACCTGCTTTCTTTGAATGCTGAAAGTCTGAACGCTGATAAGATGAGTGAATTAGAAGGATACATCAAAGTTACGGAAGCTGATATTATTGCGGTTACAGAAGTTCACAAGCAAAATATAGACCATCTAAAAATTAAAGGCTACAGACAGTTTGTTAAACTGAGGAATGATGACCACCCTTTGGGTAAAAAGGGAGGCGGAGTTGCGTGTTTTGTTCCAGAGCAGATACCGATGCGGCCCTTGCAAATCCCTCATACTGAAACCGATGATGAAATAACGTTGTTTCTGGTCCAGCCTAAAAAGCTTCTAAGGTCGATAAATGGAATAGCTCTAGGCAGGGGCGTCACGACTAGGGGGGGGGGGGGAAGGGGGGACGCCCCCCCCAATGCTGCCGGCGAGTCGGTAAAAAAATACGAATCGGCGAGAAGCGCCGCGATTTTTCGTCAAAACTGTCGATTTTTTTTCATGAAAAAAGTCGTTTTTTCTGAAAAATGGTCGATTTTTCGTCAAAATAGTCGGTTTTTCCGAAAATCAGTCGATTTTTTTCAAAAATATCATTTATGTGGCTGAAAACAGTCGTTTTTTCAGTAGAAAAAGTCGGTAAAAATTACCAGCCAGTCGGTAAATGCCTCGTCCCCCCCCCAAGCATTTTGGCTAGTAACGCCTCTAGGTGTATTTTACTGTTCGCCTAGTCTTACGAGTTCTGAGAAAAAGCGATTTGCAGAAAAGCTAGAGTTATGTGCTGACTTCATAACTTGTACATACGCAAATGTTGGAATTTCTTTGACCGGGGAGAAGAACGATTTAAAAATTGAGTATCTTCTTGAAAATCACGGGTTAAAACAAGTTGTTAAAGCACAACTCTTACTAGAAATGATCTTTTCACTGTGAAATGCTCAGAAAAAGCTTTTTCGAAAACACCATTACTTTCCACCTGGATTTAGTGGTTTTCTTGTTATCGCTTGTCGACTCTATCCAGCCTCCCTGCTCTCCGACGCGGCTGGGGGCCAAACATTTGAAAACTGAACGCGCCGTGGTTAAAAAGTGGGAAAACGAAGAGGTCAAAAACAGAAGATTCTTATATCCTTATGTGTGAAAGAGTTTTCAACGGACGTTGAAGATTCCGGCAAACTTTGCGTTGTGTGACGGGCAAAACTCGGCACGACCAAAAAAGTGCTAAAATTCGTAGGGAAAAAAAGGAACAATGGAGAAAGGTAGGGATTTTAGAAACTCATAATTCCATGAGGGAGCTCGGTATTATATAAAAGGCAGAACAAGGAAGAGGAGTCCTTTAAGTTTGCGACAACAAAGGGCAATACAAATCTTGATGTGATATGCACAAATTTCTCTGAATATTATGATGAACCACAGGATCTTCCCCCACTTGGCGGAAGTTACCATTACATGTTAAAGTGGTCCCCTCTACCGTCGTATAAAATTAAATATGTAATCGAAAATGTGACTTATCGACCTCTCTCAGACAGAGGTCTTCTTGGTTTTGGTAATTGTATTTCTTCGGAGACTTGGACTGAATCAATGAACGCCACTTCAAGTGATGAAAACCGACAAAAATATGAAGAATTTTTTCCTGAAAAAAAGTTTAAACGTTGCAACACTGACCGTCCTTTTATCACGGAAGAAATCAAAGATCTAATCCGTTACAAGATACAACTTCTGAGGAGTGGTAAAAGAGAACAAGCTAATAAACTCAGAAACAAAATTCGAAAGATGACTAGAAAGGCTGCCTCTGATTATTATAATGAAAAAATTCATTGTCTATTTGAATCAAATAGTAGTAAATGGTACAAAGAAATTAAGCGAATGTGTGGGAAAACACCTTCTGTTGTTGATTTTAATCTTGATGCTGATGATGTAACCGTCACAAATCAATTAAATTGCCACCTTGCCAAAATTCTCCAATCACTACCTCCGCTGGATGGAAATGAAACTGCAGAATTTTCGACAGATGTAAGTAACGTTAAGCTTGTTAGCGAAGATCAAGTTTGTTCTAAATTGAAAAAGCTGAAAAGAACAAGCATAACACCTACTGATATCCCTATCCAGTTACTTAAAGAGTTTCCCGATAAAATTGTGAAACCGTTGACAAATATATTTAATAGTATTTCTAGTAGTTTTGAATACCCACGAGTTTGGAAAACAGGGTATGTCAAACCAATACCAAAGAAAGATACTCAGTTGGATTTGACGGTGTAAGGGCTATCACGCTAACTCGATTATTCAGTAAAATATACGAAAGTTTTGTTGCTGATTGGCTTAAACTAGAAATAGAAACATTGCTAGATCATCGACAGTATGGAAACCGAAAATGTACGTCAACTTCACATTATCTAACCAGTCTTCTCCATTTTATTTTTAAGCATGCTGATGAGCCTGGTTAATGGTTTAATCTGATAGCAATTGATTTTAAAAAAGGTTTTGATCTTATTGACCACAAAATTTTAATTTCTAAGCTCTATCATGTTTTTAACGTTAATACCAGAGTAATAAAAATAATTCAAAGTTTTTTAACAGTTAGATCCCAGATTTTAAAGTATCGGAATGTTTACTCTGAACCAGAAGATATAGCTTGATGATTTTGAAAACCGTTGGAAGTATGTTGATGATCTTACAACTGTTGAAGTTTCTTGTAGAGAAGATTCGAGTCAAGTTCAAGATATTGTGAGTAAAGTAAAAATGCAAGCTTCGAAATCTAATATGACTATGAATGATAGTAAATCGTGCACCATGACAATTTCTTTTTTTAAATCTTTCAGCCTTTCTTTTCTACCTGAAATTTCAGATTCCTTGAGAGTAGAAAAAATTAAACTCCTAGGGATAATCTTAACTCAAGATTAAAATGGGAAGCACAGACGACCAGCATGATAAAGCGAGGGAATGCCGGACTTCAGATGCTTAAGCTCATGTCCAGGCATGGGGCCCCCACTAAACACTAAACAATTTACATTTCATTTATCCGACCAAATTTAGAATATGGAGTTTGGCATTTTGGCCTCACGGTCGAACAGACCGCTAGAACTGAGAAGATTCAAAAAAGAGCTCTAATCATAGCGTCAAAGGTGGCCGAGAGGTCCTATGAAGAGTTACTACGTAAATTCGAAAAAACCTCCTTACATGACCAAAGGCTGAAACTCTGCATGGAGTTTGGTGTCAAATCTCTGAATCACCCGATCCACAAACATATTTTCCCTTTTGAAAAGCTGTCAAAAAGGCTCCCTCGCAAGGTAGCTACTACGGTTGAAAAGCTGCAGCCGATTAAATGTGCCCACCAGAGGTTTGCAAAGAGTTTTGTCCCTTCATTTTTAGCGAAGCGAAGCATAGCGAAATTAGCGAAGCATAAGCTGAGCTGCTAGTTTAAATTTATCATGTTAACCGTTGTAGCCGTATATGCGTAGGCCTATTATGTGTGTGTTCATTTATATCCATGACTATACCGAACAAATTTGGCGTGAGCCATGATCAATTTGTGGCGAATAAAAAGATTTATCTATCTATCTACCATTTCACATGCATTTGACAGGGAAGAATCGACAGAAGATATACTTGTTACTTCTACAGAAAACAACAGGTAGTTAATGCGAGAAAATGTTTAGACGAACTGGGTGGTTCGTTCAAACTTAGGGATGGGACCAAAGAGGAGCTATTATGTGAACTAATTCAGGCCTTTGGGTCTTTTTGGAAAGATGATCATACCGAAGAAGTCGTCTTTTGCTTATATCATATAAACGAAGTGCCAGAAACTACTTTCAAATCGTGCGCGGACCTTTCTAGGAGCCTCTAAAGCTGGAGCACAGACTTGAGGAAGTATTGCAAGTATCATTCGAAACCCCTCAGAACTCCCCAACTAAGACCACGGCTAGTGCAGCTGAAACTAATCCACAAAAGTTATATTCAGTGGTTGCTGCAAACCCACCACGGGTTTCCGGTGCTAAAGAGAAACGTATTTTTATTGACAGTTGCGACGCGAGTGATTCTGTGGTCCGTGTAAAATCGTCAAATAGCAAATGGATCATGAAGGTCAAGGATAAACAATCTGCACAAATCATAGCAAACCATTTCCGAGGAACAGTAAAGAAGAACAGCTTAAACGGATTCCTTTATCTGTGTTGGAAGTTGAAGTGCAACAGGCCGTGGCTGACTAGGGAAAGTCCCTAGCCTAAGAGAGTCATTTGTCATTTCGCAATACTTATTTTATATTTCATTTTTATATAACTTTCTAAGTATTTTTTGTGTTTTTTTTTACTGAAAGTATTGTTTTTAATTTACTTTTGAAGGTTAGCCTCTACTTTTCAGTATTTGAGGAAAAGTGGTTGATGAATTCAATTTTTGAGGAGAAGTGCTCGATGAACTTCTGCGGATGCTGATACTGCTTCGTATCAGCCTCTCTGGAGGATATACGAGGTCGTAACAACCTCCACAAAATTGTCATAATATAACTTCATGTGGGACATAGGACGATATGCATTGCATACTTGTTCGAGAAAAGTTATTTCCCAATATTCAAGTAGCCTACATCTATGCCCCAAAACGGTGTTACAAGTGCCAAGAGTCCAGTCACTTGGCATCTGATTGCAAGAAAAGTGACAAATGTTTTAAGTGTGGTGAGAGCCACGAGGTCCTTGCCGTGAGAGCCAATAACTCAACCACTGTGAAGTGTGCTAATTGTGGAGTGCCAAACCCCCTGCTTACAGCTTGCTCTGTTCGAAAGTGATTGAGCTTACGAGGTCTACGAGCTACCAATATGCGGAGCCCCTTGAAATTATGTCTTCCAGCTGACATGGCTCAAGCTTATTTGGAATATTTCATTTTTGTGTACTTCAGTTTACTTGGGGTTTTTCATGAAAATGAAAAACTTACACTTCCAATAACGACACGAAGCATCATTTGTTTACCAAGTGAGGAAAGAAAAAGGACTAGGAGTAAAACATGGTTTATTACTGTTTTGTCGAGTAGCATGGACGGGTGAGAGTTGGAAACTGTTCTGACTGCAGGGAGGGAGGGGGGGGGGGGGTGGACTAGTCTTGACAAATATTTGATACAAATATATACCTGCAAAAACAAATCTGATGGTGGATAGGACTGATGCCCAACACCTGAATCCTGCCCATTTAAATAAGCCGGGAAAACGAGGCAATAACTACTAACTTTGGCCGACGCTCCTAGGACCTCGATCGTTTTTCAGTAGCCTACTCTTTTTAAGTTTGGAAACAAAAGTAAAAACATGTGCAATTATAAGAAGAAAACTAATCAATGAGACGGCAAGAACTGCGAACTGGTAAACTTGTAAAATGTAAAGGATAAGATCTCCTCGTAAGGATCATATTTAGCCTAGTGAGTGTTATCTCATTCAATTGTGATTTTGCTCTGTTTAAAAAAAACTGTTTAAAGGAATGCAGTGAAAATTACCTAGCATGCTCTGCAGGTTCTCCTTGTAGCTCTCCCTAATTAATGGTAGGCTAAAGCTTTATTGTAATGACTGATGCCAATCGACCTTCAACATACAGTGTTTTGCTAAGCTGTAAAAGTAAAAGCTTTTGTGCTTTAGCCTTTAGGTTAGACGCGTTGGTGAAAACAAACAAATACAAATAGCAAACCCAAGAAACAGTTTAACAGCTAATACAGACTAATCTTTAAAAAAAAACTGAAAATACTATTCTGCAGCAACAAGCTGGTAACTGGTTTAGAACTGATAGGATGTCCCAGGGAATAGTAGGGTGTATGTTTCTTTGCAAAGTTGTCTAATCTAAATATATAAAGATAAATTAATTAACTGTCCATTTTTACCCACCCATAAGCCTTCACATGGGAATGGCAAATCAAGCAAAATCGGCCAAGAGCTGATTTACCTATTTTTACCTGTCTTCAGACATAGGCTAACAAACAAAATCAGATTTTCTGATTTTGAAACTCTTACAAAACAAGTAGCCTACTGTTCCAGCCGAAGCTGACCGCAAATCAGATTTGATGGTGCTATCTTTTGGATGCCTGCAAAGATTGGGAGAAATATAGCTAGAAATGCCACTAAATAATTGTTTAAATAAACTGTAAAACTCTTTGGATTTTTCATTATGAAAAAATCAGCAAATCGGCGCTACTGCCGGTAGGGCTTTTTGTGGCTACCCTAATTATATTTGATAGTGCAAAACAGATACGTCAGCTGAGTTTTATTAGAGCTGTAGGCTATTTCAGCCCTTCTTGGCAAGGGACCTCTTCAGGCTCTAAGCTGCTCAAGTTGGGAAAATGAACTAGTGACCTTGTGAGAAACAGATATGAACGTGTGGTGTTTCCCACAAGTTCCATTTTCCAACTTGAGTGGCTTACCAACTTGAGCGGCTTAGAGCCTGATGAGGAACCTTACCAAACAGGTCCAAAATATAGCTCTAATAAAATTCAGCTGATCTATCCATTTTGCACTATCAAAAAAAAAAAAAAGATTACTTGCCTGTTCGTTTAGCTGATTTCTCAGTACCAACAACTTCAGCTGGTTCATCTTTTATGTAAACAGAACAGCACTGAATATAGTGCTCAGTCAGAATTCTCTCATCCTGAAAGTCTTTAAGGCAGTAGGAACATCTATTAGCCATTTTAGAGAAGGATGGCTATCATATAATAAATAATCTCCTGTTGGGAGAAAGGCACAGTAAAGCAAGTTTGAATTTTCAACGCTGTTTTCTCGTCGGCCCGACTATTCTCAAATTCCCGCTACCAAAATCTGTTTGATGATCTTTTCCTTCATAGGAATCCTAGGACGGCGACGGCGGCGACTTTGGCGGCGATATCCGATAAGATTCAAAATCTTTAAATGTGTTTCCTTGCTTGAAAGTTGTAACTGTTGTAAGGAGATCCTTCGGAGACCACCACTGCAAAATGTGTGGTGCTTTAGAAACTGTAGAACACCTTTTATTAAGTTTCGCTACATCAGAAGCCAATATAGAACAAATAGATGTCTTGAAAAGTGTATGCAACTGTGTGGGGAAAATTGGTGTTGATGATATATCCCTGTAAACAGCCACACCAGAAGCACCTTCCAGAAGTGAAATTGTAAGTTCCTTGTCATTCTACCCCTGATTTTGGATACCCTATAGGCCTATTCTCGCCGTTCCCCGATGACTACTCGGGGACTATGGGCTATTCCAAATGCTGGGTATACCCGGCGTTTGGCAAAGGGTATCCAAAAATCAAGGTTTGTGGTTGACTGTATTTGACAGTGCAAAATGGTGCAAAATCAGCTGTATTTTGAAATTCTGAAAATTCATCTGACGTAGCCTATCTGTTTTTCACTGTCAAACATGATCTGCAGTCGCCTTGAGCTGAAGGAATAATGAGTAGGAAAATTGATGTCTTGCACAACACCTGCCATTTCAGTTTATTTTTTGGTAACGGCCTACCTTTGTAGTTGGTCAGCACTTCAAGCATAGAGGGACAGGTGCATAGGCTAATCATAAAAAATATGAAAGAATAATGATTATTTGTGGATAAATATCTTTTCAGCCCAAGCTTACTGCAAATCATATTTGACAGGGCAAAACAACCAGATCAGCTGAGTTTCATTAGAGCATGTTTCGGCACTTCTTAGCAAGGTTTACAGGTTCAAGCCACTCAAGCTGGAAAATTAACTTGTCGAAAAACAACAAAAGGTTCTAGCTTAGCTGAAAATATCTGACTTGATGAATTTCTTTGTGAGAACTGCTTGAAGTTAAAGTTGGCACTGTGAGTTTATTTTGGACACAGCTGATGTATTCAGCTGAGTATTCATTTTGTACTGTCAAATATTATCTGTGGATAGCAGACAAAAAGAGTAAAAAGATTTTATCAGGTTTTCAGGTTTATTGAGGTGAATAAGTGATGTGGAACTAGACTGTCGGATCTCAGATCTGTTTGATTAAACTTTAAAGTTTTTACCCAGTTTCAGATTCAACCATAGCTACTGTAAACTACGTCTGAACTGATTTCCTGATTACCATCAGGTGGGAAGAATCTGTATCATCTGTCTGGATTATTATTCTTTTTGTTGCAAAGAGGATAACAATTATCAAACAGTAGCAAATCAACTAACTTCTGTGGTACACTACTGACAACAGTACAAAGTTGGATAACCTTCACTTTATACTGTACAGCCTGGCAACCTACATACTCTCAATTGTGGTATAGCTACATCAGTTAGCTTTATTTTGCCTTGTTTAGTTTTCCAGTCTGTATACCAAGTCCTCGTTTACTAGGCCATTGTCCTTTCTGACCAGGTCTGAGAAGAGAAGGGATTCGCAACTTCAAGGTGGATTGATCAGTCTGCTCAGGGAAACAGTGCTAGACTCCTCTCTACCAGTAACGGTTAGATTGGCAGGCCTTTGAGCTCTCAAGAAACAGGACTAATATAGCCTAACTACAGAAGAAATAGTTTATATTTTTTCATAATAGATGCCAGTAAGTGACTTGTAATTTTTTTTTCCCAGATGAAAGACTGCAGAAAGCCTATCTGCAGTGGAAGAAGCCATTGCGAGCGCTGAATACAAAGAAACTCCAGTTCTCAACAAAAGTCAGGATTACCCAAAAGGAAAAGCAAATGTTTTGTCCTGTAAAGTTTGTGAGAAAGTGCTTGCCACTTCCCATTCCCTGACGTTGCATAGGAGGATACACACAGGAGAAAAACCTTTCTCTTGTGACGTAGGTCACAAAACATTTTTCCCAACATGGTAGAACACACACTAGTGAGAAACCATATTCATGTGAATTCTGCAAAGAAAAGTTTTCTTGGAAGAGTGCACTTGTTGAGCATGTGAATGTGCATAGCCTACTGGAGAAAAACCTTATTCGTGTGAGGTGTGTCATTAACAGTTCTCTTTCCGTCGAGAAATGGCTGATCATATGAATGTACATACTGGAGAAAAACCCTATTTTTGTTATTTATGTCCGAAAAAATTCGCCCAACGTAGGCTACTTTCAAACTAATTCACAAGAGAAGACACACTGGTGAACAGCCATATTCATGTAAAATGTGCGACAAATAGTTTACTTGGAAAAGTGAAAGGTGAAAATGTATATGAATATACATACTGTCGAAAAGCCTTATTCTTGTGAAGTGTGTCATAAACAGTTCTCACTCAGAAAGAGAATGCTTCAACATAGAAATGTACACAGTGTAGAAAAAACTTTACTTGTGCGAGATGTGTGATAAAAAGTTTGCTCATAGTACCTAATCGATTCATGTGAGAGTCCACAGTGGAGAAAAGCTTTACGCTTGTGAAGTGTGCCAGCAAAAGTTTGCTACCAAGGATAACAAGAATGTACACATGAGGATGCACATTGCACACTGGGGAAAAGCCTTTTTCGGTCGACTTTCGTGACAAAAGATTTAGACAACAAAAACAGTTGGTTAAGCACACCAGAGTTCACACAGGAGAAAAACCTTACTCTTGTGAAGTGTGTGGAAGGAAATTTTCTGATCTGACAAATAAAAAACTCATGTGATTACACGAGAGAAAAAGCAGCCTCGTAACAAGAGGATGGAGCCCCGCGCAATAACACTCTAGAGAATAATCTTGTGTGGCGCAGTGTTATATTTCACCTATCACAGCTGAAAGAGAAAAGTATGGAATATCTAAATAATTAACTTTATGTAATGCAGGTACGTAATGCATAGTCTCACAGATTTATATGTCTCACAGTGTGTTGTAACAATGAGTTTTGTAGAGGTTGATATGATATCGTATCAGCTCTCAGAGAAGATGATATGAAGCCATATCAACCTCCGCAGAAGTTCATTGAGCACTTCTCACCAACGATTGGTTTGGAAAAAGACCCAAATTGTTCAGACAGCCTTTTATGGAGGACACTATGCCTGATCAAGTCGGTATTCCAGGCTACCCAGGATAGTCATAAAATGTCCGTTGTGCAGTATTTCAGCTGCATTTAGACATGTGATTACACCCTTTAATACTAATGCAACCTACTTTCGTAGTCGCTCCAGCCCAAACTGATTTTCTCACATCCCTTCTTTCGCTATTTTCGATTCATATCATGTTGCGATCGACGGTTGCTTGCGAGGATTTTATTAATCAGGAAAAGCGGCTATGTAAGTTTTTTCCATGTATTTGCTAGACGTCAACAGGCCTAGTAAAACGCAAAGCCGCTGGCCGTTTTTTTTAAAGCATAACCTAGTTTAAAAAATACTGAAACATAAGTAGCAAAAAATGCGAGGGGTCATCAACTGTTAACCAGTTTAAGCCTAAATAACACCATCGTTTGAGAACTTGTTTGATTTTATTACTGAAAAATACGTTTGATTCAAGGCCGTTTCTTGCTTTCAGTTGTGTGTCTGAATACACAGTAGCAGTTTCTGTGATTTCTAATATGGAGCGTGTTTCTCCCTTCTAAAAATAATAACTATTAGCCCAGTTACTATTTTCATTCCAACCTCATGAAAAGTTATTACGCTGATTACTCCAACCTTCTCGGAATAATAGTAACTAATTGTTACTACTGCTTACCACGCTCGGGAGCGTGGTTAACGAGATAACTACGATCTCCGTGACGTGATTGGCCTGGTCAGCAGGCAGTACGATATTATGCTGGAAATAGGAAAATACATTCCAGCCTGGATGCCAAAAAGCGAAGATCCATGACGTCACGAGTAGTAACTACGGTAAGTAGGGTGGAACACGCTCATGGTTTCGGGTATCGTTTTTTTCCTTGGTAGCTAAGGGCCCCTTTAGAAAGCCAGGGGAGGAGAGGTCACCAAGGTAAGAGGATCATCGAGATCCCAGCCGTTCTTTGCATTCCGATATATAATATATTATCTCAACCATCAACAATAACTGTATTTGTAACATTAACTGATTGACACTAGGTAATCTTTGACTTCCTTGGTGTCGAAATAGACCCCTGTCATGGTATACAGTGCGTCGCAAAGCTTATGCAATGTCTTCGACTTTCGTATTGCCACCTTCAAATGATAAGCGGAGAAGTACATCCTTGACTTTTGGTTGAGTGCCATGGTTTCTTTTGCAGATCTAACCATAGCTTTGATGGCTGGAAGTGTCCATCGTTGACCTTGTGGGTCTTTTCCGCACATAGTTCGCTTTGCCGCGAGGTGTTTATCCAGGTATTCGAATGTCCTGTGGCAAAACGGACACATTTTCCAATATATTAGTTTAGGTTCACGGTTGATCTTGTGCATTTTTGCGGCTGGTTTTGCTGTGGTCGACTGGTCGTGCGGAATTGCTGGTTCATTTCCATGGGTATGCACGGTCGTCATGGATTGGTCGGGGGCAGGCAAGGTCAGATCCACGAGCTCTACTGCCCTCGTCTTCGATTTTACTTTGGGCATCTTAGAAATATCAAAGATTAGAAAACTAATTCTTCTTTGCAATTCTTGTCTGGATCAAATATTGAACTTTGGGATCTCATCGAAACCTTTTGTCTTGTTGTTCTAGCTATAGAGGCAATAGTCATAGCAAGAAGGTTATAGGTCGATTGTCTGAGGAAAGACTGAGCTGGCCCATTATTTCAGACATTAAGTTCGAAGGTTATCCAGCTTTTCCCACAGCCCATAGTGAGAGGAAACTCCTTATCATGGTCATGTCGTAGTAATAAAGGTCACGATTATATTATGCCGATTATTCTTGAAACTTGAGAGAAGATTCAGCTGGTTATTACGCACCGACCGGTATTTCGCTTATCCACTTTCGACATGTGTGGTTATGAAGCTATTGCTTACATTATTCCCAGCAGGCTACATTGATATTCTCGAGAAATTTCTTCGAGAAAAATCTCGGTTCTAAAAATAGAAATTAAAGATATAGGCATTGCTTCTGGTACATACGGTTCCCAAATCCCTCCACTTGTTTAACTCTTTGAACGTATATAGATAGGTGTCGTTTGCAAACTAGAAAATCCTAGATCCATTTCCACTGGAGCTCCCCAGTTGCTGATAAAAATCCTTGCCTTAAAAAATAACCTTGCTCAAAAGATGTCAAGTTACTGACCTAAGATGCTGGAAGTGTTCAAAAGCTAAAGTTGCAACGTCGCGCAAACCTTAATCCGAAAGCGTAATCCCAAGGTTGAATCTTAATGGGCTCGGTTGGGACAGCAGCATGCAGCACGTACTACCTGACTTTGCGACCCTGTGCTTCCTTGTTGTGGCCCGTCTCTGTGAAGCGGGTCGCTATATAGAGCTGCTGAGGGTTTCGGTCCCCGCAGGCCAAGGTGTCATTATCGGGAAATTTGTTGAATTTGTATGCAGTGCTTCCACTTCTCCTGATTATCAGGAGATCTACGTTTTTTTGAGGTCCCTACTGATTTATTTTTGAGTCTCCTGATCAACTGATTTTCTACTGATATTTCGCTATTCTACCTAATTTTCTTCTGATTTTTCCGAACGGCCATATATAACCTTGATTATTCTTTTGTCGGGCATGGCTTGGAGGCTGGAACTCATCACCGAAGCTAGAATCTGCATGGAAATAGTTAAATTTGGCAGGAAAAAGCTAACTTAAATCATAAGTAGTTAATCCACGGTAAACGATAGAATTTGTAAGATCAGCAGTTAAATTCTAGCCTACAGGAAAAAAAAAAAATTAGATTTCGAAAATCGTGCCCGGCAAGATATTCTCCAAGTGGGCTTCGCCAAAACGCCGCCTAATAGTTGGCTTATCGTATTTCATGCTGCCCTTTAATGTTACTCGTCCTACGTAATCCTTTCTGTTCCGTTATTTAAAGCTCAAATTCTCAGTTTCCAGGATCGGTAGAATTGTTGAGAGATCTGGTAAAATTTGACTCTGCACCCCACCCCCCACCCCAACGAAAATGCACTTGCGACGCCCCTGCAAGCACACCCATACTTTGACTATTCCCCTCTTTGACAAATAAACCATAAATACAAATTTCCTCCAAACATCTCCTTATAAACTTCTGATATCTAGAACTTCTCCTTATAAATCTCCTGATTTTTTGGATTGCTGAATCTCCTGATTTCTCCTGATTTTTGAACTGTGTCTACGCTTTTTCGAAATTCTGGAGTGGAAGCACTGTTTGTATGTCGGTTGTTTCGGAGGTCACGACGAGACTGCAGGGTTCACCGAGAGGCTGTAGATTGCACCAGGAAGGTTTTTGGGGGCTGAAGAATGCACCAGGGTGGTGTAGGTTACATCAGGTGGATTGGTGTACCAGAAGGAAGTTGCAGGGGAGGACCATTTGGCTAAGGGACACAAGTCCCTCAAATGAGGTGTACCAGTAGTCTGGCAGTGTCTAGGGTACTCTAGACAGGGGGGTCCCGAAGGGGTGGGGGGGGGCGCAGCGCCCCCCTCCTCTATGTTTTGGGCATTAGGTCAAATTTTCGCCGAAGGCGAAAAACTCGGTCAAGACGGGCCGTGATGCCCTTTCCATAAAATTGTCTGTCCCCACATTTCCAAATTAAGTGATTTAACGTGTTTATTGTTCCCCTTTCTTTACCGAATTTGCTAATTCCTCCAACTTTTTATCAGTCCGCATTGATTTCAACGCATTCGGTCCGTCCCTGCGTAAATTCGGTGATTCAACCTATTTATTTGGTCTCGTTTTTTACCGTATTCGGTCAGTCCATTTCATAGTTAAATTTGGTGAGATTCGTTTGGTTCTGATTCATTACCGAATTCGGTAATTCACCGGATTTTTCTTTAGTCCGTTTCTATTACTAGACTTGGTTGTTTTAGGTGGTTAAATTCTAACAAGAGTTTTATTTAATTACGAAATTCGGTTGTCATACCGCTCTCGATCTGTTCCTTTTTTTTTTTCATTATTTGCTTCAACCCAGTTACCGAGTTCGGTAACTTAAGTGGCATTTATTTAGGTCTTGTTCTTTACCATTTACGGTAGCTTCAGCTGGTTGCCATTCATTTTTTACTTCTTAGGATTGCAGTACTTCAGGGATAAGCACGTCTCTTGACGTGATAACTAGCCTACTTTTGTTTGCTGTAAATTCCGAACCAATGTACTTTGTATCTACTGTACCCTGGATCGCCCCTTTCGTTTTACAAGACAGCTCTGTGTTCAGTAGATAATCTTGGGATCGCAAAAAGGCACTTATATCATCAGTGTTTCCACAAAATTTCGCCTGTGGCGCATTTCGCAGTCTTCACTGGTTAGACGAAGATTGCGTCTTTTAGCTGACGTTTGAGGCTTGGAATTTCGGGGGCTTGAACCGTATTAAAAGCTAGAATTTGCATGGAAAGCAGTTAAATGTTGCCAGAAAAAAAAGGTGGTTAAAAAAAAAATTTGCCTGCGGCGCCTTTGCATATCCTGGGTACACCCGTTAGCGACGTTGTCGATATGCAGCAAAGGTGTTTTTGCGATTATTTCAAGTCCTGTTGGCGAAACTAGAAAGGTCCTCCAAAGGTAAAAGGCTAGTAATAGCGTATCAGTGAAAAAACAAGAGCTACGAGCTCATATGGCACTTGTTACGAGTAGGCACGTAGGTGAGGCACGAGGTCTTTCTAAATATCAAGTTTCATTAAGATCCGATCACCCGTTCAGAGTTATAAATACCTCAAGATTCCGGATTCCCCTCTCTCCACTCCCCCACAGTGCCCGAATCGGCTCGGTTATGTCAATGATGTATCTAGTGTTTGCTAGGTGTCTTCCCACCAAGTATCATCTCGATCCCTCAACTCGTAGCGTTTTCCAAGATTTCCGGTTGCCCCCTCCAGCTCCACCCAAAAGTCACCGAATCCGGTCCGGATTTTAAGTGGGTCGTCTGAGGCATGAGGTCTTTCCAAATATCAAGTTTCACCGAGATCCGATCACCCGTTCAAAAGTTATAAATACCTCAAGATTCCGGATTCCTCCTCCCTCCACTCCCCCCACAGTGCCCGAATCGGCTCGGTTACGTCAATGATGTATCTAGTGTTTGCTAGGTGTCTTCCCACCAAGTTTCATCTCGATCCCTCCACTCATAGCGTTTCCCAAGATTTCCGGTTGCCCCCTCCAGCTCCCCCGAAAAGTCACCGGATCCGGTCCGGATTTGAAGTGGGTCGTCTGAGGCATGAGGTCTTTCCAAATATCAAGTTTCATCGACATCCGATCACCCATTCAAAAGTTATAAATACCTCAAGATTCCGGATTCCCCCTACCTCCACTCCCCCAACGGCGCTCGGATGGGGGAAGTGACTATTTTCAACCTTATCATTTGGGGTCCCTGATATGCCTGCCTAGTCTTATTGTCCTAGCTTATGTGGAAGTGCCCGAACTAGCTGGTCCGCTGGTCCAGATTTGAAACTGAAGCTCCGAAACACTTTTCCTTGACACATGTCAAGTTTCACACATGTTCGATTACCCTTTCCAAAGTTATGCATGTTAATAGTTTCCGGATTTCCCATCCCTCCACTCCCTCCACTATGATTGGATCTGGGAAGTGATTATTTGCAAGTTAATGTGGTCGGTTCCCTGATATTCCTGCCAAGTTTCATTGTCCTAGCTTATTTGGAAGCGTTGCAGTAGATTTGTTTAGTTTAACCACATTCGTTTTGACCACTTGGTCTTACTTTATTAAACCGTATCTAGTCCCGCATTCGCTGTCGAATACATGAAGTCTTGGCGCAGTGGTAGAAGACTGGCTTCACGACTCAAAGGTGCGTGGTTCGATCCCGCATTTGAGCAGCGCTCTTCTTGCTACGTTTCGCTCCACTTTTGCTTTATAGTCTCCGGACTCCCGGATCCGGGGAAAGTCGGATTGGGGAAATGATTATTTGTAAGTTGATCTGGTCGGGTCCCTGATATGCCTGCCAAGTTTCATCGTCCTAGCTGAACTGGAAGTGCCCGAACTAGCAGAACCGGGACCGACTGACGGACAGAAATTACAATCGCTATATGGCACTTGGCCGAAGGGCAAGTGCCATAAAAACAGAAGCGGAAAAGCGTGAAAACACGCCAATTTTTCTCTTTAGACTTGTTTGTATACTCTGCAACCTTTTATGTTGTAGCAACTCGCCTTTTTCAGACATGTTTTAAAAATAAATTCAGTTATAAGTAGTGAACTGATAGACAAAAATGCTCCTCAGCCGGGATTTGAACCCAAGGCCGTCTGCTTAGAAGCAGAGGCATCAGTTCACTACTTATAACTGTTTCCATCTCAAGGGCGTCTTCCCCATTAAAATTATATATTTGGTTTTCACCATGAGACCCCGTCTTGTGAGTCCTGGTTTGTCTACCTGGCTCCGACAAGGGAGTTCTAGACTTCTAGACAACCCCCCCCCCCCCCCCCTCCCCGATTCAGGATTCAAGATAGTCATTTTTATAATCTGAGATCCCGCGACTTCTAACGCAAAGTTGCCGAGAAAACAAAGACCAAGTGAGGAACCTTGGCGGTAAAGAACGTGGCTAATGGAACTAAAGGTGCGCTGCTTTTCCTCGTTTCAGCCGGTCCCTGGAAGAGCACCATCTAGTTTCGCGATCTCCTTGAAACTCATTAATGCTACCCGCTAGAAGCCTTCCAGAAGGAAAGCTAAAGAAACACAACATACAAATAGTCCCAGCCACGTAGGAATTTTGAAGAAGACTTGTCTATCATGGTTGTTACGTGTGCTGACTGCTGGGTTAAGTTTGAAACCAAACGAGATCTGAGCCTCGTTTTTGTTGCATGCTGCAGGTCCACTTCTCCACCGATTCCGGACTGATTCTTTCTACATCTGTTTTTGCACTTTAGCGCTTCTCAAGAATCACGGACTTGCTCACCGACCAAGTCCGTGCTTCCCTGCAAGATGCTGCAGCGCTGCCGCTCCAACCAAGAAGAAATTGAATCCAAAAACGCATATTGTGCAAAAGCAAAGAAGTGCTGCAGCAGCGATGCGGAAGCGCTGATGCAACAAAAACAAGGCTCTGGTAAAAACATGTTGATTACTGTCGATCAGGACATATGAAGCTGGAGAAAGAAGAAGTTACTGACAGTATCAGTGAGTTCGAGCAGCAAGCAGGCAAGTGGTAAAAGTACACAATATTGATTATTTGCATAGTTTATACCACTGTCATAGTCACCTGCCTAGGATATTTTTTCTGTTCTGGCACAGGCTATAACCTGTTTCGGTAGATCTTGCTGTCTATCGGCTCTCTGAATGCATCTGAAAAGGACATGTTGAGCGAGTTCCACCCTAATCCAGCCCTACTCACCGTAGTTGCTATGCATGACATCACAAATTCTGACTTCTTGGCGTCAAGGCTGGAATTAATTTTTCTACTTTCAGCAAAATATTGTGCCACAGGCTGATCCCGCCAATCACATCACAGAGATTTGTAGTTACCATGCTTACTACTCTGTAGAGCGTAGTAAGCAAATAGCTGGAACGAAAATAGTAGCTACTTAGTCTTTAGAAGGGTGGAACACACTCTTTAGTTTAGGATCCAAGTCTCTCATCGTAGCCCAACTGGCTCATCCCCAGCTTCATCAGCATCCTCTCTCATGGTATATGAGAAGCAAAAGCTTATTGGGCACTGGAAACAACCAGGGAACAACAAGGAAGAGCAGGACAGTCTACCACATACCCATGATTTTGGGAAAGCCTATGCGAATCACTGAGTATATTTAGGGTTTGGCATAACCTATGCCTAACGCTGGATAGTCTATGCCAAATGCTGGAAACTGGAACCGAGTAAAATATTGATGATTCGATTGAGGTTCAGAAATCAACCAATCAGAATTCATCTGTAGCGGGTAGGTCAGGGTTAGGGAACCCACAGCTATCCAGCATGTGGCATAGGGTATCCAGTGTTAGACATAGTCTATGCCAAATGTTAGATAAACCCCATACACCCATGAAGGATTCTATTGGAAAGCGACTGTCTATTGCAAAGGATCCTGCTGGCCAGGGACTCTCTATCCCAAAGGATGCAGTAGAGTGGAGAACCTCTCAGCGAATGGACCACACAGGTGCTATTGCAGAGAGATAATCGGGTACAGTAAATGCTTGAGATGGAGAGAAAGAAAAAGATTCTATTTTATGTGCTGTTAAATTACTGTTTTCTTAAGCAGTGCTTGTGGTCATACTGGTCATGTTCCTGAGCCAAGTCTAAAATTAAGGGATATTGTTCTTAACAGATCTCATACTGTCAGGGGCGTCGCAAGTGCATTTTCGGGGGGGGGGGGGGGGCAGAGCCAAAATTTTACCGAATCTTTCAAAAATTTTACCGAATCCTAGAACTATGAATTCGACCTTTAAATTATGGAACAGAAACGATTACGTAGGAAGATTAACAAGAAAAGGCAGCATGAACGACGATAAGCCAACTATTCGGCTGCGTTTTGGCGAAGCCCACATGTAGAATATACTGCCGGGCAAGATTGCAGTTACAGCTTCTATCTATTATAGCCAATAGAAAACTAAATCGAGCGCTGCAGGCTAAAATTTTTGAAATCCATTTTTTTCTGTAGGCTAAAATTTAACTGCTTTCTATCATTTACCGTTGATTAAATACCGAGACTCTAAGAAGTTCCAGAAACCGGATGGGGCGACGTTCCGGCAGCAGCAGCAACTGTAGTCTAGTTAATACACTACTCATAATCACATAAAGTGAGCGCCGCAGGGGAATTTTTTTTTGCTTTTTCCTGCCAAATTTAATTTCCATCCAAATTCTAGCTTTTACTGTTTCAAAATCTCAATCCTAAAACTGGGTTAAAACCCCCGTCAAATGACGCGCCCTTGCACAAAATAGAGAACATTACGAAAAGTGCTGCAGGCGGAATTTCCGAAATACTTATGATTAGATATTCTTTTGGGGATCCAAAATAAAAGTAAGGACTATCGATGGTATCATAGATGATCCCTTTTGTCTGCGACCAGTGCTTCACTCGACCTCTTCTGAGTTTCGAGGTTCGTGGAACTTCCGAATCCTGGCAATTATAACGAATAAATAACCGAATCCCAGTTATTATACCGAATAAGTAGACAGATAGCACGTTCGGGATTCTGTATAACTACCGTATTCCTATCTTTAGAGGCATAGGAGGGGTTTCGAATTTACAGTTAATACATGTATGTTTTATAAGCTAATAAGATATTCATTGAGGGGGTAAGGAGGTCCGCCATATCTGAACTTGGTTTTCATGCTGGACACATGGTTCATCACGAATTCGGCTGAAACTGGAAATTTGGTTGAAGCTCAAAGTTGTTTATAAAATCGATCAGAGATTTGGTATCGGGGCCAGGAGACATGCTGGATCCATTTTTGAACTTTATTTTAACAGTGAAAATATTCAAGGAATCCGACGAAGACTGAATGGCGAAGACTGAATGGCGAAGACATGGCCCAATTGTTTGAATCTAATGTTAGGTTTTTAGGATCCCATCGAAACCTTTGGTCTTGTTACACATAAGAAATAAAATTCTGTAAAAGTTTATCGGGCGTATCCCGAAAGTTTAAGTTGGTTCTCTGGACGCGCTCCACAGCGAGTCAGTGTGCGCCTCCTGCACTTCTGACTTATTCCTTCCTTCAGATGTGTAGTCTTTGGGATCCGCTGACCCTTTTAAGGCATATTCTCGCCGTTCCCCGAGGACTCCACTTGAGGAGTCCCCGCGTTTTGTTTGTCCCGGGGACTCACTCCCCGTATTCTCGCGAGTCTCCATGAACGGGGAATGCTCCGATTATCATCACCATCATAAAAAAGGACTTTCAGATTTGGAGGGGAGTCAATTTTTGCTGGTCTTGGTGAAATTTAAAATTAATTAAAAGCAACCAGAATAAACAAAACCAAAAATAAAGCGGATCAGACCAGTTTTGTCAACTGGATATTGTTTTTTTTCGAACAAAATCCATTTTGGAAGCATTTCCCGTGTTCTCGCTGTTTCTGTACGCGGAGTCCGCGTGGATTGACTCCCTCTATTCTCGTCGCTCCCTTCGATTCCCCGAGGATTACTCGGAGAACGGAGAGAATACGCCTTTAGAATTCTTCTTCCTGCGACCGGGTGGCTATTAATGTGTTCCGGGCTATAAGGCGTATTCTCGCCGTTCTCCGAGGACTCCTTGGGGAATCGAAGGTAACGGCGAGAATAGAGGGAGTCACCCCAAACGGACTCCGCCTAGGAAAACAACGAGAACACGGGGAATGCTTCTAAAATGGATTTTGTTCGAAAAAAAATACATGCAGTTGACGAAATTAGTCTGGATCCACTTTATTTTTGGTTTTGTTTATTCTGATTCTTTTTGATTAATTTTACATTGCACAACACCAGCAAAAGTTGATTTCCCTCCGAATCTGAAAGGGAGTCCTTTTTGATGATAGTGATGGTAATTGGAGCAGTCCCCGTCCGTGGGAACTCGCGAGAATACGGGGAGTGAGTCCCCGGGACTAACAAAAACACGGGGACTCCTCAAGTGGAGTCCTCGTGGAACGGCGAGAATACGCCTATTGACGAATCTGTCTGCCTAGAGAAACAGTTTTGTTTTGTGGCGCGCCAAACTTTGACATTTAACGTTGCTAGTAGATTAGTAATTGTTTGGAAGATTGCTGTTTCTTCTCCTTTCGGCAGCCTCTGAGTGCGACTATGGAAGTAAAGAGCCTGATTGCAGGTTTGTTCGTTCTCCAACGTTTGAGCCTGAAGTTCGACAGCCTGACGAAGACCCTTGCCAAGAAGGGCCGAAATGTAGCTGACAAAGCATCATAGCTGACGTATTCGTTTTCTGCATCGTTTTAATGAAGGCTTTAAAAGTCGGGGGCGACTGTGGGAGTATCATATAATAATATTTAATTTTCCTATTTTCGTCAGCCGTGAAGTTTCCGGCCGCGTCTTTACTCCTCGAAATGTATAGGCTTTTTGCGGAATTCAAAATATTAAAGCAGCACGTGGCGGACCTGCGATCTGTCGTCGAGGAGGAGTCATGATTGTTTTGGTCTAGGTGGCTCTTAATTCGCTCGCGCCGTTCCGCACAATGGAAGAAAAGAGTTTGGGATAAATGGGATTGTGTTATTTTCATTTCTTGTTGTGTCAGTGAATAGCCTATAAGGCTCTGCAAGGACTGCAAGAACAAGTGACACGAACGCATATGACCTTTCGGTCGAACGCGTCAAACCCCACACAACAACAACATTTGTGTTGTGGTAGTCATCTGAAGGGAAAAAGTTCCACTTTATACCTGAAACAACAAGATTCTTGATTCTAAATGTCTCTTGAGGTGAGTTTGAGCTTTTGAAATCGTAAGGTTATGGCAAGTAAGTGCAAGTTAAAATACAGTGCCTGTAATATGCGTAATTTGAGTGCCTGTAATATGCGTAAATTGAAGTTCACTGTTCGTTGCAGTCAACCACAAACCCCTGAATATTGGATACCCGATGCCAACTCTGGATATGTCTAGCGTTTGGCATACCCTATGCCCTAATGCTGGATACACTACGCCAGGCAGACACCAGATGCTGGATACTGTAACCCAGTAAAATATTGATGATTTGGGTGAAGCTTAAAAATCAACCAATCAGAACTCCTTGATATACAGTAGAGGTATGTTTATGTGAACACTTTTTTAACTGTTACACTACCTTGCTTTTGTCAATTGTATATAAAACAGTAAAAGAGAAAAGAAAAATTATAAACTTAATATCAGCTAACAGCCAAGTATTTCACGGTTATCCCAACACAGACTTGAAGAAGAAAGGGTAAAGGTAAACGCGGGTCACCTGCAAGATGATATGATGAAGTCCTGAACATTACTAGATCTGAAGTTGCAAGAGATGCAGCGCTATGCGCTTAAAGTATGGCCATACTAGATGGCACTAGTATAAAGTATTTCGGAAAAGCCTCTGAAATGGAATGGGGAATGGGGGGGGTTCCATCAATTTAAGGTGAGGTCTGAATTTCCTTTAGTCTTTCTCCTTCGCTTTGCTATCTTTCTGCTCACGATCTGATTAAATTTGCGTGGGTAACTTATGACAAAATCGGGTTCTCTCCTGAACTGTTTCATAAATTCACCTTTGCGATGAAATCCATTAATCTGAAAGCTCAAGAAACCATCATTTTTTGTGTTTTTTTCCCACATTGGCTATCGTTGACTCTTAAATAAGTCACTTGTTTGTATGAATTTGTATGCCGGATGCCCCCCCCCCCATCATCCTTAAGACCACGTTTTATAGGTTTGGCATCTCACAATCTAGATGGCACCAGCAGGCTGAAGCAGAAAGGGCCATACCACAATCCTTTAAAAGTTAATGAAGGACTCAACGTACTTTTGTCTGTTAAGGTAGATAGTAGCCAATTTTACGGCCACTCTCTTGCTAAACAGATTTTTATTTTTTTGCTGATCCCACGGCGACATCTATCATACTTTTTAAAATTAACTAATTGATAGTAAGGTACTGCTCTAGATGACGCTGGTTTCTGTACTTGCTAATGACAGAAGCCGACTGAATAAGACAAATGGGATCCTGTTCCAGTCCGTTATCCTTTCGAGTAGGTTTACCTCTGATTTCATCCTAGTCATCAAAGAGGGACAGATGGAAATGCATGAAATATTGTATTATTCTGTAAGAGAGACATGCAGTAGAAAATTTCTCAGTCCAGGGCACTTTTGGTTTTCCAGATCGACATAAGCAGTGTTTCCACTGATCGCAGAACTCTGTGATTTTTCAAAGATCAAGCCAGAATTCTGTGACCGGTTGCTTACCAGTAAATTAGTTGTGTGTGTACTCCCTTGATAGCTGGTAAAAAAGAGGAAAAAACGGGACCTAGTTTGTCACACCAAATGTCACAAATTCCGTCACATAAAGTGAGAGGACTTTGACATCCATGAGAAAATGTCATTGGATCTACAGGACAACGTGATGAAACAGAGGACAAAACGAAGGTTTGTTTCTTTTTCAAACCCTTAGGCAATCTATTCTTGGTAGCGTCTAGCAGTTCGGAAATACGCAGGTCTTTGAAGATGTATTGGATTCGTGGTCTTTTCGTTTCAGCTAACTATTTCACACTTACTTAAAATCTTGACAAGGGTATAATATCGGTAAGCACTTCGTTTTCTTTTCACAATAATAGTTGCTTTTTTGCAGATACCATGGTATGTGATACCAGGGTCTAAAATCTTTTCGCAGTTACCGTGGTATCTGATACCACGATCAAAAGGCGTTTTTGCAGTTATCGTGGTATTTGATATTCCGATACCACGGTCCGACCGTGGTAACTCGTCGTGGTATCTGAAAAGTCATCTCACTTTCATAAAATTTTGTGAAATCGGTGACAGAGGTTTAGCACTTAGTGATGTAACTGGGCATCAGTTTTTCTTTGGGATGACTTCGAAAAGTACAATTTCGTCAATAGTCGTTTTTGCAGAGCAAACGTGTATCAGATTCCACGGTAACTGCAAAAACTACTGATTGCAGATTCAGTTACCGTGGTAACAGATACCATGGTATCTGATACCACGGTCTAAAGTCGTTTTCGCAGTTATCGTGGTATCCGATACCACGGTCAAAAGGCATTGTTGCAGTTATCGTGGTATCTGGGCAGCTATCGTGGTAACAGATATCCAGATACCACGGTCCGACCGTGGTAACTGGTCGTGGTATTTGAAAAAGTCATCTCACTTTCATCAGTTTTTGTCAAATTGCTGGGGAAGAAGTTTAGCACTTAGTGATGTTACTGAATATCTGTTTTTCTTTCGGGATGACTTCGAAAAGCGCTGTTTCGGCAATTGTAGTTTTTGCAGAGCAACCGTGTATCAGATACCACGGTAACTGCAAAAACGACTAATTGCAGATCCAGTTACCATGGTAACAGATACCATGGCAACTAACGTACTGCCTCGGTCATGGGTCGGAGGAGCTATCTTCCTTTTCCTGTTCAACAAGGGCTCGAGGACCTCTGCCGAGCAGGAGACAAGCTGGACGGTGACGTCGCCCGTCTAGCTTTTCACGCAAAATGGCCATTTAGCCACCGCCGCAAAATCACACATAGTGATCACGGGACTTGACATCCAAAGGAGCCATCCAAATGAAAATGTCCCCTTAACACATGATAGGTGCAGCGATCTCAGGAAGCCAGAATGCGCAGTTAAGGGAACTCACGGAAGGGCAGATCCTCGCTGTTGCATTCCAGACTAAAGAACACTGAAACTAGCACTAAAACCGTTTTATTTTACACAATGTGAGCCACCTAATACTCCGTTTAGTATACTTTTAACCTGCAAGCGCAGGGGGTGCATGCATGCATCCGGAAATATAGATCAATGAACTTGAATGTGCTAGTAGCTAGTAGCAAATGCGTACGATTAGTCAATAATCACAGGGCCCAACACAATCGGTCGACCTCTTGAGCATAGCGATGACGGCTTGATTTGTCGAATGGTCCAACATATTTCAACGGAAAACCAACTTCTTTAGGACTTAAGTACTGAGTTTTCTGTCAGATTAGGAACCATCCAGAGTTTGTCATGCCTATTCCGCCACGCTGGTTCATCCGTCACATTCTGGCATTAGGTTGGCAACCTTAAAAAGAAGGAGGGACCTTAGAATGTATGTGATGCACAATCAGCACAACTTCTTCGCGCCTAACCCTCCTACTTTCTGGGAGAGTGGTGATGGTTCACTTCAACAACTCACTGTCTGACCTTTCCTGCATTCCTGTCGAATCCGCATAATACAAAGATTCTCGTTTACATGAGAAAATTTACAGGCATAGATCAGTCGGTGGATGACAATGTAGACTTTGATCGATCTCAATTATTCTCCATACTCCCGAATGCAGAACCCTGCGCCAAAGTCTGAAACGATTTGTGACAAGACTTGACGGCAAATGCAGTAGATAAACAGGGATAAGGTTCAGGAGATCAGGGGCGTCCCGACACCTTCCTGATAGGGGGGGGGGGGGTGCGGCTTCAGAATTTTACCGGAATATTTCGAAGTTTTACCGGAATTTTTCCAGGTTTTAGCCGATATGTTTCCGTAATGAACATCTCTGCAGAAACTCTAGCATAGGCCTACTGTTGTGAGTTCTATTATGTTATACAAACAACAAAAAATAGGTTCGGTGAAGTTTTACTTAAGATTCAGCTTATTTTTCAGTCTGATATTTGAATACTGAAATATATTGACACATCTGAGAGATTTTGTATTTTTCGTTAAAGCGTTCAGAGCGTTCGCTGCTTGCATGACAAACCAAACTCATCCAGACGCTGAGATTTAAAACTTTAAAAAAACCTGCATTTCCAGGACGATCGATGCGACACCGGAGAAGTTACGCCTGTAGAAAAGTAGGAAAATGATATGTAGGATATGTCTTGCAATGAATCTCATATTTTTATTTTATTTTTCGGCAACGGCTTACATTTCTGGTTGGTAAATATTTTAAGCGTAGAGGGACAGTACATAGAGGTATGACAAATCCGAAAGAAGAAGTTCATTCTATGAAATCGACTATCTCTGGATAAAGGAGAAATGAAAGAAACGCATTTTTATCAGGTTTTCAGAAATATTTAAGTGAATAGGTGAGATGTTACTAGACCTGCTGGACCTCACGCCTATTCGGTTAAACTTTAAGATTGTCACTTAATACTAAAAAGTCTTCGACCTTCAACCCACCCTACACATTTATTCGTCGCGTTTTCCATTTGTTCACAACACATCCAATTTCACATTCGACAACTAGTTCGGTTTCACATGCGATTAGTAACAGACGCTGGTCAGCCAATGTTGAACGCAAAGTGGTGAACAACACTAAGCTTAATAAAACGTCTTTCCCCTTTTTCTGAGATAACATGGATTGGCCAGCTTGAACGCTTTCGATACTAGTGGTAAAACATCTTTCAGTTCACGAAAAACTTCGAACATTTTCTTTTTGTTTGGTTCGAGGCTCTCCTTACGACATTTGAGATCATGTCGGAACAAGGCTAACTCGTCGTTGAATTCTTCTCGGCCCTTCACCGGAAGGGAGTCGAGAAAGCTGTCGAAACTGAAGTAGGCGGTACCTTGATACTATTCCTGGAACAGTATTTGTAGTTGGAAATGATGGATTTCAGAAGGTTGCCTAATTCTTGAAAGCTACAGAAACTTCGGAGATAACCGGAATCACTCGATAAATGTACTCGTCACTCGTCACGCAATGTTGTCTGTCTCCAAGAATTACTCTGGTAAGTTATGTGCCGGGTTCATCCTGGTAAGCTGTGAATCTATACTTATCCGGTAAGCAACAAAATTCCAGTGGATTCCCTGAGCCAAATTCTGGTTGATTCTACGGAGCAAAGTCCGGTAGATTCCCAGATCCACCCTCTAGTAAAATCACAGAGACAAGTTCCGATAGATTCCTTGAGAAAGACTTCAGTATTTTCCCTGAGCAAAATTCCGGTAGATGCCCTGAGCAAAATCCCGCTAGATTCCGTAGGGCGAAATCCGGTAGATCCCCTAATCCATCCTCCAGTAGAATCCCCTGAGACAAGTTCCGGTAGATTCCTTGAGCAAGATTTCGGTGAATGCCCTGCCAAATTTCGGTAGATTCCCTGAGGCAAAATTCCGGTGGATTCCCTGAGCAAAATTTCGGTAGATTCCCCGAGCAAAATCCCGGCAGATAGCAAAATTCTAGTAGATTCCGTCGGGCGAAATCCGGTAGATACCCTAATCCATCCTCCAGTAAACTCCCTGAGACAAGTTCCGGTAGTTTCCTTGAGCAAGATTTCGGTAGATGAACTGAGCAAAATTCCGGTAGATTCCAAAATTCTAATAGATTCCGTTGGGCGAAATCCGGTAGATCCCCGAATCCATCCTCCAGTAAATTCCCTGAGACAAGTTCCCGCAGATTCCCTGAGCAAAATTCCGGTAGATTCCCAAATCAAAATTCCGGTAGATTCCCTGAGCAAAATTCCGGTAGATTCTCTTGAGGAAAATTCCGGTAGATTCCCTAAGCAAAATCCCGGTAGATTCCAAAATTCTAGTAGATTCGGTGAGGCGAAGTCCGGTAGATCCCCTGATCCATATCCACCAGTAAATTCCCTGAGGCAAGTTCCGTTAGATTCCTTGAGCGATATTCCGGTAGATGCCCTGAGCAATGATCCGGTAGACTCCATAAAAATCATCAACTTCAGCTGAAATTGACAAATTCTGACTGGCGCGGCTTCGGAAAAATTTACCGGAATTTTTTCCCCCAGACCTTCTGGGGGGGGGGGGGGTGCTGCCCCCCCCCCTCGGGACGCCCCTGCAGGAGATGGGCCTCGAAAATACACAACCGTGGCAATCCAGTCGAATACCGCAGAGTGGGTATTAAGCAACGGATTGTACGAAAAGCAAAGTTTCGGGATCAACTGACTTAGTTTATCAGTAAGAAGGGAACAGAATACAGCAAGAAATGGAGGTTACGTGCTACGAGATCCACTAAAGGAGGGGGGGGGTCTGGTATGCTGCACTCAGTGGAGGGGGGGGGGCAACTTGGTTCCTGCTACAGAAATGCACTCTACTGGAAAATATCTTGAATACGTAGTTGCTGGAACCCTAAAGGCATCAGTCGAAGCTGTCAAGTAGGTACATGTGTTCCCAGATTTATTTGCTTGTCAGTACTGCTGTCCGTGCATACCTTAGAAACAAAAACCTTACCTCAATTAAACTGTACAACGGGATCTTCTACTTGCAGACGTAAGTTATGGTTATGTAATCCGAAGCCTGATCAAAGGAAGTGCGACTTTTCAGGATGTTTACACCAAGACTGTTTAGTTTGCATGGTTCCTCTGATAGGTCCGGCAAAACACATCGTCAGACCTTCGCGTCTTCCAACCAACACTAGAAATTAAGAAACAAAAAACTAGTAAACTCACATAAGGTAACTGTATTACCGTATAAATACGGTACCCCCCGTTCAGTTTCAGAGGCTTTTCCGAAATACTTTACTAGTGCCATCTATACATCTATAGCAGATCTCCATCTATACATCCATCTATACTGAGTGAATTTTTTTAAATCTCTATTTTTTTTTCGGAAAAATTTGCGCCCGACAAATGTTTGCAGAATTTGATTTCTTACGTCTAAAGACCCGATGTGCGGACAAGAATACCGATGCCCGACAAAAGCATTCAGAATTCGATTTCTTCTGTGCTTTGCCCGACAAGACTGTAAAGAACTTTATTTCTTACGTGTAAATAGAAAAATTTGCAAAATTTGATTTTTTTTTTCGTGTAAAAAGAACCCGATGTGCCGACGAGAATACCGATGCCCGACAAAACCATCGAGCATTTGATTTGCTCGACTAGACTGTACAGAACTTGATTTCATATGTGTAAAAATAACCCCTTCTGCCCATGAAACCTGAACTTCCCGGGTGCGCCCGACAAAGTTTGCAAAATTTGATTTCTTACGTCTAAAAAAAACGATGTGCCGACGAGCATACCGAGGCACGACAAAGGCAGAAGCAGAAGTCAGAAGTCAGAAGCAAAAGGCAAGCAGAATACGATTTCTCTAGTGCTTTGCCCGACAAATCATTGCAGGACTTCATTTCTTGTGTATAAAAAGAACCCGATGTGCCGACGAGTCAACCGACGCCCGACAAGGGGGACCCCCTCCCCCCCCCCCCATAGTGACGCCCCTGCCCACAGTGGCTGAATCCGGGTCGGATGCATTAATGGTTTAAGGCATTTTCTCAGCCACTCACCAAGTTTCAGTCCTATCACATCATCAGTTTGCAACTTGCACGTTGTGTCACAAGGTTCCAGATTACCTTTCCTTCAGCACCCCAAAGGTGGGTGATTCCGAGAACGGAAAGCTTCCTAGATCATTTGGTCGGGTTCTTTAAACCTGTGCCAAGTTTCATCGTGTGGAAGTACCCAATTTAGTATAGCGCAGACGGAAAGGATGAAAGACGGACGGACGGACAGAAGCTGCGATGCCACATGGCACTTGAGCTGAAGGCGGCGAGTGCAACTTGACATGTATGTTTTAACATATAATATATCGACCCCTCCAAGAGTTATCGTGCTAACAGGCGGAAAGACAAACTATGGGGTACTAAGGTTTTGGGATCCCAGAAAGGAATGTGAATAGGATACCTTTCTTAAATTTATCAGTTTCCAATGACATACTTGCTCCAAAAACTTAAATCGCATGACACAGCTATGCTGGTGAGATTTCAGGCCACTTGAAGGCTCTTTGGGATCAGGATGCTTAAGCTGGAAAAATAAGATCACATGTAGTGTGTAAACTGATGACCAGTAGTCTGGTAATTTAAAAAACCCAGCTTTGTTGCCAATACTTTTAGTGTTTTCCTTTTCTGCCCTTCCATTCCAAAAGTAGCTTACTACCAATCCTTTCAACCTGTTAGTTTGCTGAGACTGCAATTATGTCATACTACCCATAGAAAAACTTCGGTCCAGGACTTAGGAGTTTAGGAAAGACTTTGGCTAGACATAACAATATATGGACGAGTAAATGCCACCAGCAACATAATTAACAAACAAACAAAAATTAAATCTGAGGCAATGAAGTTACCAAAGTCAAGAAAAGTTTTTTTTTTACTTGTCTGACCCATTAGATTGTCTTGTCTAAAACTTATTCACACTGGCATTTAATGGCACTCTATTATCTATTGTGCTGGTAAATATAAAAATGATATACGTTATGTAAAAAGAATGATTGGTGAAAAAAGTTGTTTGGTTTAATTAATTTCCTTTTCTGTGAATTTTCACTGTGTTAAACAAAGCAAAAGGAAAATTCCTAGTACAAGAACAAAACACCGAGTCACACTGTCTAAAACTTTCCCAAACCTTTTTATTGTTACCTTCACTTCTTCAGATCATCAGCTTGCAAAAAGGCATCCTACCAATATAGCACATACAGGCGCCTGGTAGAATGTTACAGATCATTTATAGACATCTTCAGTCTCATTCAGCTTCCACTTTCAGGAAACTAACAGAAAACTATTTCTGGTGTTATCATGCCATAACTTCAAGACATACAAGCCATGCACATGTAGCAACCACATAACACTGAGGCAGGCTAGGGTGCCCAGCATGAGGCATGAGGTATGCCCAGTCTATACCACTGTTGCAGTCTCCTACCTTGGAGGTTTCTTCTGATCTTGCCACTGTTGCCATCTCCTACCTATGAGGTTTCCCCCTGATCTGACTGACAAGTAATCATTTGAAGCTAAGGTTTATCCTAGTATCTACATAATCTGCTATCTGTGGGGTTTGTGCCAGTCGGGCTGCTCCAGTGATCTCTTGAGCAGGAGGTTTGCCCCAATTTTGCTGTCATCTGATCTTCTAAGCCTGCCAAACGTCCCCAGATCGAGGTTTGGCAGTTCTAAGAGATTGTAAGACGGATCAGGTGACAACAAATTGAAGCAAACCTCCTGCTAAGGAAATCACTAGACCAGCCAGATTGGCAGAATCCCACAGATAGCAGGTTATGTAGATACTAGGACAAACCTCAGGTTCAGGAGATTACTTGACAGCCAGATCAGAGGAAACCTTCCAGGTAGGAGATTACAACAGTGGTACAAGACAGGGTACATCGAATGCTAGATTAGCATAAACTGAGTCACAAAATAATCGATTTTCATACAATGGATAAAAACAGAAATGTCAGCTACAGTACATATGCTTGGGGAGTGATATATTGACCCTTCATGGCAAGGATTCCATCACACTGCTGGACGTCAGGACAATCTTAGGGAACGGAAAAGACAACCTGCAATAAATACAGGAGGGATACCTTTCCTCGTTTTTACACTTTTAACTGGAATGTTGCCAGGAAAATGTTAAATGAAATGTACATGCTGCCCCGATAGTCAAGAGGCGAAATACGATTTTTTTCCAAAAATATTCAAAAATCAAATTCTGTGCCCTTTCTTTGTTTTGAAGCTGCTTTGAAAAGGGATTTTCTGGCTATTAACTTTGATAACTCTGCCTTTTTAATTATTTGTAAGTCACGGTGAGGAATTCAAACTAAGGTTAGAATGAGGTGATCTTGTTTGATAAGAAAAATATGATTAACTAGAAATTTTGAAGCAATATTTATTTATCCAATAACCCATTCAATTAGCTTCAATCTGGTATGTTTGTCATATTTGTTGGTTCCTCTTAAGCCAGACAGATTATTCTGAAGGAAAGACTTCTCTGGAAATTTGAAATCTTGTCTGAGCCATCTGAGGTCGGACCCCTCCTGTACTGAAGCCAACAGAAGCTCCTACCCAGTGGCGCCATTTCAGTAAACCTCAGGGGGGGCCAAACATCCTTTTTGGGCCCCCATCCTAGATTTTTTTTGCTCTAACGCAAAATTTATTTGCTTGTTTAGGGTAAAATTACGGCAGTTTTAAAATATAACATAATGAGCATATGCAAGAACCACGCATTGTTCAAAGACCCTTCACAAATAAAACAATGTGATCTGGAGTTTCAGGCCTACCCATATGACAGAATAAGCGACTTTAGACCCTCTTAGGCTTTCGATCGAAACCCTATCGAGATTTGTTGCGATTTCAAGAAGTAGGTGTGGATTCATGAAATCTTTTGAGTTCGGATATGGGGTTAGATTATAAAACATCTAACAAACTGAGCACTGCATGCTAATTCTTTTTAAAAAATCAGCCTTTTTCTGCTAAAATACAAAGATTTTGGTTCAACACCAGATTACTAACTGTCCGCTGCATTGTGAAATTCACGATTTGGTAAATGCCTTTACTTCAGCATGTCACAAAAACAAGGAATATAGACACAAAACCACGGATTTTGGGCCCCTTTCAAATATCCTACTTGGGAAATTATTTTCTGGAGATCACTATAGGGAAAAACACTAATATGCTGAGATTCCATTTTGGCATGGCTGCTGTTTTTGCTGCTTGATTGGGGTGATATTGACATGGCAGTGAGTTTTTTTTTGAACACTACAGTAAAGACCACACAAACTGGAAAGAACCATACCTTGTACTTATCCCACCTCTTCAAAATATAGCCATAGGATTTGCTTGCAGCCGGTTGGAAAACAGAAGCGACAAACAGCCAAGCAACACAGCCTTAATATAGATAAACAGGTAATCTTTGATTTGCTAGTAATCAACAATCAAAGACGTAGCGTGTGTCAACTACTAACGGTCTTGCTGCCCTTCACTTGTCTAGGTGGACAGCTTAGTAGCCGCAGCAAATGAATCTAGTAATAAGGTACAACTGCGGGTGGGTCCCGCCCGCACAACCCGCAATTACCCAGAGCCAAGAAGAAATTCAATTTATTTTGTTTGATTTTGGATTTTAAAAAAATCTTCTTCCTCTTTTGACTGCACCTGCAGGTTTGGACTGCCATCTTTTCCATTGAAGTTGCGTTCTTGCGTTCCACTTGGCAAAATTTTAAAAATAAACAAAGGAACTCACCTGATCAACAGCGTGAATGGTTATTATCGGTATTTATTGGAAAAAGTGCCTTGGTTGGGTTTTAGTTTTTTTCTTCGGCGATCGTTCACATTTACCAGACGTTCACATAAGCATACCTCTACTGTAGAGGTAGGTCAGGGTTAAAGTTCAATGGGCGGATCAAACAATCGTGATGCCACATTACCACCCCCTAGAATACAATGTTACATCAGAAATCAGCAGATTCCTCGACAACTTATCTTTGCTAACATATCATTACGCCGTTTTTTGCTGACTGCCATACTCCGAAGCTTCCATACAAAAAATATTATTTTTTCTTATCTATTCGTTGTTATTATATACTCTGGATTATTTGTATTGTTGACAATATTTTTATTGACGGTGTTACCTGATAATTCCTTGTAAGCTCTGGAATCAGCTGCAGGTAGGTCGGTTGTATTTGTAAATTTTTGGCAGTGTTCTAACTTAACATCCAGAAAACAAAAATTTTCTTCGGTACTACAAACAACAGAAAATCTCATTAGATAACACTGGAGCAATCTGCCAGCTACAGAGACGGTTTATTTTAGCAGCCATGGCACTCTCGTCACTCAGCTCTACAAAAAGATTGATTTTCGTACATGGCCGAGAGTTTTTGAATTTCCGCGCCTTGCAGTACCATGCTTTGAGATCGTGTCCGCCGATACGACGAAGAGTCAATGACAAGCGATAACAAGGAAACGGCTTATTTTTGAAGCGCTATCTAGTGGAAGTCAGAAATGTATATGTACGAAGCATTTTATTAAAATTAAAGCATAGTTAGTGCCCATTTTTTTAAGTTACAAACAGGTATCCAGCGTTTGGCATAGGGTATCCAGCGTTAGGCATAGGCTATGCCAAATGCTAGACATACTCAGCGTTTGGCACAGGGTATCCAAAAATCAGGGATTTGTGGTAGACTGGTTCATTGTCATTTTATTGGCCAGCGGGCAGGATACTGGGAAGGCGCAGTGTGCCCAAAGTTGTTTTATTCTGCTGCGTCCCACCCACTTAGTATCAGCGGACCCGCAAGTTTGTACGCTGGATGAGGCAGCAGACGGTTCAGCGTACCTTCTGAAGTTCTGACTTAGTCCGGCAGGAATAAAACATCTATTTACAGTTTGCCGTCCGCTCCCGCTGTAGGGTACTATGAACTTCAAATAAAGCGCAACTCAGTACAGGAGGGTATCCAACCTCAGACAAGATTTCAAATTTCCAGAGAAGTCTTTCCTTCAGAATAATCTATCTGATAGATAATCCATCAGACTGCCAATCTTAATCTTATTTGATGGTCTAAAACAGTTTGGTCAGCTACATTTTATTAAAGCTATATTTCTGCCCTTCTTGGTAAGGGTCCTCTTCAGGCTGAATGAAATGAAAATGAACTTGTGGAATAACAATTTTATGATTCTTCCTAAAATATCTCATTTTGTGAACTTCTAATATGAAAATTGGTTCGAGTTAAAGCTAGTGCTGTGATTTTATTCTGGACACGGCTGCTGTTTTTGCTGTTCGATTGAGTCGTCGAAAGGGTAGAAATTCTTCTGCATTTTGGTCACTTGTCTCTTCTTCTTTCCAGCTAAGATGGATACTTGTCAGCGGCATGTATGGGGGATTTTGAACAGGACCCTTGCCAAGAAGGGACGAAATATAGCTCTTATAAAATGTAGCTGACTTATCCGTTTTGCACCGTCAAATATAATCTACCTGACTTAAAAAGGAACCAACAAATATGACAAACAGACTAGGTTGAAGCTAATTGAATGGTTTACATATTGAATGAACAAATATTGCTTCAGTATTTCTAGTTAAACATATTTTTCTTTTCAAACAAGATCCCTTCATCTTGTTAATCTGTAGATTTCTCTACCTATGTTGATGGGTTCTGCATCTTTCAGGGATCCTCGATCTTTTCTGCAAATGGTGATGGTCCACATTTTGGGGAAAGTTGGTGGTGGGCTGATTCCATCTGGCAGTTTTCGTTTCCTTTTAGGGGTGGGGTCTGGAGGTTCGTCAGCCCATTTCCCAGTGAACGGACTGCTCATGCTTCAATCTTTTCAAAACAACCAACATTTAAAGCATGTAATTTTCAATTCAAATTTTACAAGAAAAGTGGTAAGTCAAATAAAGAGGATATGTCATATAAAAAGCGTACAGGAGGTGTATCCAACCTCAGACAAGATTTCAAATTTCCAGAGAAGAATAATCTATCTGGCTTAAAAGAGGATCCAACAAATCTGACAAACATTGTTTGAAGCTAACTGAATGGTTTACATATTGGATAAATAAATATTGCTTCAGTATTTCTAGTTAAACATATTTTTTCTTTCCAGACAAGATCACTTCATTCTAACCTCACCTTGATTGACTTACAAAATGATGGAAAAGGTAGAGTTAGCAAAGTCGAAAAACAGAAAATCCCATTTCAAAGCAGCTTCAAAACAAAGTAAAGGCACAGAAATTGAAAATTTTTTGACATATGACTGTTCAAAAAAGTCAATTTGCCTCTTGACTGTCAGGACGGCATGTACATTTCATTTTAACATATTTCGCGGCAAAACTCGAGGTATTTTTAAAAACGAGGTCAGGTACCCGGTACCCCTACAGTACAAGGTTTGACTGCAGAGGTAAAATTAATAAAAAAAAATGTTCTATTAAAATTATGAAACTAACTAAGAATCGGTAATTGAAAGATCTCTGATCATAATTATCACAAGGTAAAATAACTTCGAGCATTGACTAGGCTTAGCTATGCCACGGTGGTCACAAGACACCCAGTAGCCTTTGTTTTGTAGTAGGCCATCAGACGCCCCAGGCTGTCCTGACTCCGATGAATGTATCTAAGGACGTTTACCATCTATGTCCGGCCTACTACACCCCTCGCCATAACATCAGCTTGAGAGTGCTTCTTCACATACAAATACAGTCGTCGTAATACCGTCATGACCCAATTTCAAACAGTAAATGCAGCGCCATTCTTTGGTGTTCCAGTTCAGCCTTTGCTTTTCCACGACTTTTCTTGCTTAATGAAAAATATACAGAATTATTCTCGTACTGTCTTTTCATATTCGAAGACCTACAATATCTCGACACCATAGCCGTGAATAAAGTTGTGTTGCCTTTTAAAATAAATATAATTAAAAAAGGTGTCAAATATCGCAGTTGTTAGGAAAATTATGATCGTGGTAGATAGAAATATAAAACTAACAATAATTTACCTTCTTGTCGCCTTCTTGTTGTCGCCTTCTCGGATATTTCTTTGAAGAAGTTGATTGACTCATCTGACGTCAATACGTAGTCCGACGAGAAGCTTCTTTTCTTGGTGCTTTCTGCCCGACTTCCTTCTGTTCGGGAAAAGAGCTGACCGAAAAAGTTTTTCATAGGCTTGATCAAGCGCCTGGAGGGTCGTTGTCCCGTGCTTGATAGTCCAGCTAAAGGGTTCTGGTCATTTTGCGGTGTTGTACGCTGCAACACGGGTTCTGGGTTCGGCAAGCCTACCAGACTGTTGCTAGCTTCAGAGGCTGATGGTAGTGGGAGTCACTCTGGACCGGAGTCATACCATGACTGGGAAGATTTGTTGCAGGTAGTACACAGTTCTTGATGGCCCTGGAATGCTTATCACATTTTTTCTCTGTTCAGTGTGACGGGCAATCCTTGACTATAACTTCACTCGGCAATGGCGGTGAGCGTTGCGAAAATGACAGCCCACTCAGAAATCTGTTTTTATTTCAAGCACTAAAATACCAAGTAGGCTTAATGCAGAACCGTCCTGTCCTGGTTCAGGTTCAGGATGTGACGGCATGCTGCGGAAGATATCCCTCCAAATATAAAATAAGGCTTCATCAGGAGGATCACCTGTCGAACATTGTCAATATACTCCTTTGCAAATTCTTGCAGGACATCTGGCTCAATGTTATCCAATCACGATTTTTCTTCTGATTTGAGGTTCCTGGCTGTGGCATGGCAGTTGGGTTGGCAGTTGGATTGGCATGGCAATTGGCACAGCAGTTGCACGGCAGTTGGTAGCCCATGAAAGTAGCCCATTTCAGATTTACACATTTCTGCCAGAAAACGCGGGTGACCGCGAAGACAAAAATTTCAGTTCATTTCAATTCAGTTAATTTTCAAACCATTCACGGACTAGTCGAATTTTCTTTTTTTATCAACAAAAATAACTATATCAAAATAAAATGACCTCAAACGTAAAATGAATAAATACAACAACAGTAAGAGACAAAAGAGACTCAGACCGCAAAATAGGTTAACTAAAATTTAAACAACAAAACAACAAGCGACTAGTCCTGTTCGTTTTTCCCTCAGATGTATTTTCGACTTTGATTTGCGCCAGGCAATTCTTACAAGAAGAAAAGAAGTAACTAGATGACATTTGATATCAATTAGTTTGGTCACGATGAATGTATTTTGATGTTCTACACGCGAACCTAAAGATTTAGTCTTTATTTACACATGCTTACTAGGGGTGGCGCAAATAGCATCGTATCCTGTACAGTAGCCTAGAGTGATCGACCATGCCTGAAGGACAAACATAGACAGATACTTTCTCCTTTCCTACAAAGCTAAATATTTTTCTTGTAGTGAATTCAAGTTTTTTTTGTAATAACTGTTTATTTTTTTATTTTTTTTTCGTGTAAAAGAAACAAAAAAGCACAGCCTATCCGAATTCTCACAAATCAGCTAAAAAGAAAATGCTGGGCTACAATCCAAGCAGTTATTCAATGGTATTGGTTAGAAATCACAGTAGTCGTTAAGGAGAACTGGAATCACATCAATTGAATAGGACTGGAACGAAATTCTACCAGGCCCATTGCATTTTCAAACGAATGAGAACAACTGTCTTATCGTCCTAGCAGCAAACCCGATTTTCCACAATCTACCAGTTTGGAGGCATCTGCTGGAGATACATTAATGTTGTACCATAGTGTTGTTTTTGTTTGTTTGTTATTTGTATGTTAGAATATGGCGAAAGCTGAATTAAAAAGTAAATAAATAAATAATAAATATCCCCTGCACTTGAATGATTTTGGCGTCGGGGTCTCCCTAGTATAGAGCTGGCAGCTCATCGGGTAGTCATTACGCTCAACGGCAGGGGATCCAATCAATGCCTTCGTCTCTTTTCTTTAAGCCATTTTAGACAGCATGCGCATTCCCAGTCTTCTTCGACACAGGCAGAGGCACCACTTGCCCTTTTAGGCTTCTTTTCAGAGCGCTTTCCTTTAGTAAGTTCTTTTGTCATTTTGTTTTGCTTCTGCCTTGGCCACTTCAAAAATTTCTTCTTCGAACGCTTTCGAACCTCTTATCGGGTGTGCTTTGAACCTTTGGTTGGTGCCCTCGCAAGCTTCCGTCCTCTCCCCTTCGGCGTGCCCAGTAATGCTTGTAAGACTGGGCTTGTGGCCGAGTCAGAACCCGTCGTTAAGTCTGGGTTCTCGAAGGTGTTGGTGTAAGACGAAAAGGGGCTGGAAGATTGGAGGGTGTAGCTTGTGAAATTTCACTACTCGTCGGCGATCCAGCTTGTGAAATCAGAGTAACTGTCGGCGGTTCAGCTGGTATTGATTCTGGGAGGCTCGCAATCCCTTTCATCTCCGACTACAGTCTGTAGAGTTTGTGATCAGTTTTGACATCGATTTCTTTCTTTGGCCTCATGGTATGGCGAGAGTTTTTCTGAATCGAAGTGAATTGTGTTCGGATCTGCGCTGACTTCAGTCTTAGCTCTTGTGTCGGCAGTACATTGCATATGACTAGCGTTTGCAGTGGTATGGTACGGGTTAACCCAGTGTTTGTAGGACACCTCGTCCGTATTGAAAGGTGACGGGCGACATTTCCTAAAGCCCTTTTAATGGTGTTTACTTTTGACTTCATCAGAAGCTTTCGAAATATACCGCCGTTGCTTTGGCTGTTAACAATTTTTATTATGCCGTTCGTGAGACACCAGTCATATCGTCACAATGACCTTCATGGCCGTCGAAGAATAAAACAACCGGTAGCACACGGTTGTTGTCCCTTGCCCACCGTATGAATGTCGTTAACGTCCTAATTTGCCGAGTGTTTCTCAGCTCACAACATAAAAAGCTAAAAATCTCTGTTCGATTACAAAAGAAATGAACCAACAAACTCTCACTGCTTCTGCGTTCAGTCTACATGTTACTAAAATCCAACACACTACTTTGATTTCGTTCGCGCCTGACGACCGAGGTCGTGACATGGTTTACGGCGAGGGAATCACGACAATAAAACTCTTGTAATAAAGAAGGAGTGACTCCCGCGTTTGCCAGCTTTTCTGCGTGGAGCTTGGCCAGTAAATAAGACTTGGTGTGCAGCTTCTTTTCGCGCTCAGCATTCGTGTCCCTGAAAGTAACTTGTGGCGGAATTCTGTTTCCGTCGGCGAACAAAAATGGTACATTTCTTTAATGTTTCAGTCAACCACAACTCGCACTGTCTTAGTTCCTTCTCTTGCGATGACCCATTGCTCATTTGTACCTAGCATGCACGACGTCTCGTCGCAATTGAAAACACGTCTCGGGTCGTTGAAAATGTTTTTGTGAAACTTGGCTCTCATGCTCTCTTTAACGCTTTGAAGGGCCTTTTTTTCGTTTTCTTATTGACTGGATGGGCAATATCATACAGGATATGGTGCCCTTGGACTACGGTTAGTAATTGGAAACTTGTTTCTTCATTCACTTTGTTCTAATATTCTGCCTAAGAAACGGACAGATTTACCTAATACGGCCGTATTATTAGAGATCTTTTAAGCCTATATATGTGTGTAAGATTCGGTCTTATTTCCAAATACTCTCGGGCTTACGCAGTGTTTCAACTTACTATACGATATATCATATCGTTCGAAGAAGAGGAAGTATACCCTTATAGGTCCTAGCAAGCCTCAAAAATGAAGCAGCTGCCAAACCATTTTCGGAGAGTTTAGGACTAAATATGTCGGTTCCTTGACAGATTTCAAATCTGTCACACTTGCAGATATATAAGACATTTTGGTAATAAGTTTAAAAACTCACAAATGACACTTAATATATACAGTTTACCTTATTAGTTGTACATAGAATTGAAGTGGTTTACGAAATAGGGTACAAAGAACTTGAAGTACCATTTCGTAGAATGTGTGTTTGGATGCCTTATAAATTTGCACTTTTCTCAAGTAAGAAGCGCAGCTCCCTGTGCTCCGTCTTTTGCACAAGCCTTTTCCTTGGCAACTACGGCCTCGTTGACAGATGGCAGTTGTTGCAGGACCTGGTCCTTCAGCGCTGTGTTCCTCCTTTCGGCTTTTTCCTTGGCATCAATGGCCCCGTTGATGGCTAGCCGCTGTTGCTCGACCAAATCACATGTCGGCTTTTTCTGCTCCTGGCTTTTTCTGTTCTGCGTAACGATCTATTAGTGTACATAACCGGTCGTTTTAATCCATCGCCGACGTGCCTTGCCACGGCACCTGTACCCTCCCCCTAAAAGTAACGTCCCTTTTGGCTTCTGCTTCGCAATATTACATACGGTAAGAGATATTAAGCATTAGGCACTTAGCCCTTGCAAGAGCGGATGATAAAGTCAGCCGTTTAATTAACTAACGATATCCAGTAATATAATCTTTTTAAATAGCTTACTGGGCGGAGTGTGCTAGTCATTTTTGCGATGTGCTAGATGTACTAAAACTCCTTGGTATTCTCTTAAAATTACCAGACAAACTTCTATATTTCCATAAGCCCTAAATGCGGGTTTTGTACGTCCATAGCATTTGGATTCCCTCCTCAACACCCCAACAAAAGGAAACAGATCCTGTGTATGAAATTCGCTTGTACTTTGCACCTGTAGAGTCAACAAAATATCTTATCCCCTTTAGGAGTTATCGTGCATGCAGTCGGACATCTTTGTCGGAGTCATAGGAATCCCTTCACTGACGTTTTAGGATCCCCAAAAGACAAAGAACATCGTTCAAAATCTCCAGTTCGAACATTTGATTAAAGATAAAACTTAAAATAGAAATTTTCAACATGGTATATTTAATCAGTCACTCTGGATTGAGCTTCTCCATTTCCTCTAAAAGTGACTCCAGAATCTCGAGTTTAATATATGCTTGTCGGAGTGGTTGAATATAGTTCATCATTATAGTTAGCTAAGCTCTCACAGAACAAATTTGCCAGGTGGTGGTTGGAAAGATTTTTCTGAAATCGATTATAGACGAACAATCTAGTAAATGGTTCACAGCTCTTACAACAGTCACGCGCAACCTAGCCTACTTTAGTGCCATAGTAGTCTGACGCACTTCGGGAGTACAGCAGACTCCTCCAAACGTGTTCGGCAAATTCGCCGACACAATAGTATCGTGTTGTGACGATAGTATCTCTGCTTGTTGTTGCATTTCTTTTGAAAACAGGTGATATTTTTATTGGCGTTGCTGAGGGGTGTGGCCGCAGAGGTTATACACAAGTTTACCCTACAGGTTAAGTGGTCGAACTTTGCTGTCAGTGTCAGTGAGTTAGACTGTAGGTGGCCGTATTGAATCTGTTTTGTACCAACTTTACGCTCAGTGTTTAGAATTTTGCGCTCAGTCATGTTCCTATAGACACATAGACGTTGGCCCATGACAATTTCTATGAGAAAACCGAATTACCCTGTCAGATCTAGTCCCTCATCCTTAGTCATTTGCTCTCGGTCATACTCTAGCCGCCTAAATATGGGAGTCATAGTCTAGACACTAGCACGGAGGTAGACTAGGTCGTTCATGCATTACTGACTTTGGTCATACCTCTGTGCTAGCTGATGTGAGTTCAGCTCCTTGCCGGCAGCCGAGGAAATGTGCCTTCGGACACAAGGCGTTCCATAAAGAGTTGAAAACTGGTCATTCAATACCGTCCATTTTTCATAGCGTCCTTCTGCCAGGGAACAGTTGGGCTGTTGCTACCGACCTACCGGATGGGTCGTTGTACAGAAGCTTCTCTTCGACACTGACTTGGTATTACATTGGTATCAGCATATTATGGGAACTACAGATATTCCCTTCCTGTCCATTCATAAACATGAGGTAGTTGTGATGGATACTATTGGCCTTGATGATCTCATCAATAGTGTCAACTTTTCTAACAATGCAGCTTGTCAGTGCTCTGAATCTGGTACTTGCAATGCCAAACGCATTTTCGATTAGTACGTGCACACGATAGTCTGTAATTTTTTTGTTCCATTCAGTGTCAAGTTCTGGCATCAGGCATATAGTCGAATAAAGTTGGTGCGAAATGGAAAGGCGTCATCCCCGCAAACACAAGCTCTGAGCAAGTGTAAGAGTAGGACAGTTGTCTGGGAGGTATGATTGGCGACCGACCCTCATTTCGGGCTTTTCCAAAATGACTGTTCAACCACGGCACTGTCATTTTCTTCCTTTTTGCACGTTTGTCGACGTGAATGAATCTGTATCTAGCATCGCAAATATCCATCGGTATGTCACTGAAATACTCACGAAGACAAACAAAAAATCAGACTCACTATTTGGTGGGCATAGAGTCGAGGGATTGGGTCGGGGCATGGAGTAAAGGAGAAGCATAAGCCGTAACAGAAGCACAAATGAATTCCTAGCGCCCCTTAAAGTATGCGTTAAACTGGCCACAGAACAAAACACTTTGAGTGATATGACAAGTTTTCGTGTTTGTTTGTGCCTCCAGGATTTCAGCCTTTTTGTTAACCCGATGAAAAATTTATTTCAAAACTGTAGTACGAAGTTGTACAAAAAATTAGCATGTAGTACTAACTGATGCTACTACATGCTTCTGCTTCAAGGCTACCGCATTACTGGCTACTACTTGTTTTGGCTAAGAGGGCCATATCATATTTTGTAATCATTCCCAACCAAGGTGTAAACAAATACGCCACCTAGGCAGGTAATAAGTTCAGGCTATTGCTGGAAGATGACGTATGTCTCTAATTGTCTTGGTGACCTGGAAGAAACGGTCCATCATCATGATCATTACTCGATAACTTCCGGTAGGAATGGCAACTTAACATCTTGTTGACCAAGGAGACCTTTATGTAAATACTACTGAGAAGTATACGCTTATTTTATTGAGAGAGAAAGAGAAGAGTGCGTCTGGGCCCTAGGCTACCTAGGACATCCCTGCCCCTCGTTTGTTGATTGGTTCTGAGTGTTGAAATTCAGTTCAGGCCCGCCGGTCTTTAGAGAAAATCGCGCTATCCACAAGGTCCCGGTAACCCTATTCAAGATCTAGCCTTATCAACCACCCTCGAAACCACATGACTAATGCATGCTACTATTAGCAAGACTGGATGCTACTATGGCAAGACAGGATTCTACTGGATACTACTTCTTAAGATTGGACCAGTCTGAGGTACATTAAATGACAGTATTCTTTGCTATTACATAGTATTACATACAACTTTTTCGTACAACTACCATACAACTAGGCAGGCTACACATTTTTCATTGGGAATGGCGGTTGGTTCTTATTCCTTTCTCAAAGAAGATAAGAAACACATTTTACTTCTACACTCCATGTTTGACCGTAGACGTTAGTTACGGGACCACATCAGTGTCGGCGAATCCTAGGGCTCTTAGGTTCAAGGAAATATTGTGAAACATTTTTAGGTTGGAGACATATAGAGGGAACTCGAACCTTAGCTGACAGACATGCTAGTTCCTGCTATACATTTATTTTGAAAAGAAAAATGAAGAACCTTAGATGATAAAAAAAAAATTGTTGAAAATACAGTTCTATTTATATTATAATTCTGTTTATTATTTATAGAGAATTCTATTTATTATCATTCGGCCACTTAACACAGTAACATGTTTTTATGGCACTTGTATCTCCTAAAACGGACCAGATGAAGAATCTTGAAGTATTCATGACTTCCAAACGTGTGATCGGACCTTAGTAGAAGTTGATATTTGGGAAAGACCCTGTGTCTCAGATTTTCCAGTTCAGACGTCCGGACTCGATCCGGTAGCTGTGGGGGTGGGGGTGGAAGGGAGCACATGAGATCTTGAAACATAATTAGAATGGAGGATATATATGATCGGAAAGCTTTCAAGAACTTGTGACCATACAATACATTTTAATGATTCTCAAGGGCCCATGATCGTGTTTGCCTCAAGGCTTTGCTTAAAATGAATTCATGGTCCCCTTAAAATGTGCATGTTGACCATAGCGTGCAAAAACTCTTTGGACAAAATAAGTTCCCAAGGATTTTGCCTTAAAATGCGCATTTCGCATCTTAACCACAATGTGCACAAAATACTTGTTAACCTACGAATGCATTCTTATGTTCTCTAAGGATATTTACATTCTGCCCATTAAGGCTATGGCCGGATAACCTAGGATAACTCAGACTAGCCGAAGGATAGGTAGGTTAGGAAGATATCTTCCGAGCGGAGGGATTTTTAGATTTATAATTGGCCATCGCCATTGTTATCTCTATATTAAACGAGATGGAGCAAAGTTAACTGTTAATTTATCAGAATTATTGACTCTTGAGCAGCCACCGTCAACGATTCAACTCGCCAACTTGATCACCTGTTAAAAACATGATATCAGTTGAAACATATGCGAACAAATTCAAATTTTGCTCTACATTGCTCCTAGATCTCTGGTTTGTAAAATATAACCATAGCATGCTTATACATATATATAATTATTGGGAGACGAGCAATAGAAATCAATAGGCACAGCCAGACCAGAGGTCAAAGATGGACTGAATTGTCAATGTATTACCTATCTGCAAAACTTCAGTACCCGTTATTAGGCGGGACTTTGAAGATAGTTCTAGGTTTACAGTTCCAGGCACAGCTACAGATCTGTTTCAAACTTACCCTTGACACGTTTTTGCAGTCGATGTTGCGAAAGAGCATTCACAAAATGTTTAAGTACTGTTGACGCCTTGTTGTCTGTCGAGGTTTCAAAAAAAAAATATAAAGCCATCAGTAAGTCCATGAACAACTATCCTAGCCCTGAAAAATATAGCAATACTGAATAATGTCTATTCCACAGATTAAGATCATGCGTAAAACTAACTATGCAAATTAAAAGCACTAGCTAACAATATAAGTGGGAATATTCCAACATATAGTTGGAGACTACTCTTGTGTTCCTACTCTCATTAAAACAACTTTATCTCCCTTTCTCAGTTAGTCTGCAGAACGAATCTTAGAACCATATTTGCGTTTAATTGCTAAACAAATATGTGAGTGGATACCCTATATCGCGGTGGAATTGTCCAAACCTCATTCCGTTATTCCGTCTGAAATGTCTTTTACGAGGTTTGTTCCAGTAGCATATAAAAATGAACGCTACTTTACGAGGTTTTTGCACACCCTTTTTTGTGCTGTAAGGTATTTACGTGGTTTTTACGACATCCAAATTGCTTGAAAGCGTTAGAACATGCATCTTAATTTATTTATTGTTTCAGAAGAACATTTATTATAAAAGTAAAAATAAAATTGAAAAATATCTTCGAGAAAAACTAATTGTACGGAATTTGGTCGTAAAACGCATGGACATCTTTTGGCAGCACAGGCTTTAACTCTTGAAGATCTTGCCACATTGCTTTTTGTACGGGAAGTCTTTCATCGTGGAGTTTTGGAATATCTGTTCTCAGTTTCTGAGACCTTACAATCTTTTTCGGGATTTCCTTGTACTCGTTGGACATCTGAACTTTGAAGAAAACGCTTCCATCGCTGCAGTAGTTGTAAGGTCGAACGTCAGCCACAGTAGGGTCTCCTTTTTTCAGACCTGGTCTGAAGGCAGGGTAGAACTTAAGCTTGGAGTAATCAGAAAAAAAGGTGTAGTCAAGCGTCAGCTCGGAGTAATAAAAAAAAAAGGTGTAGTCAAGCGTCTTGACTTCGTAAGGATTTGGCTTCTTTCTAGCGGCCTTGATTTCCGAGCCGTAAGTGCTAGGAATGAAAATTTCTCTTTCTCGGGTCCGGTTCTCTATTTTTGAATGCACTGAATCACATTCCATCTGCGTGTGGCCCTTTCCTAGGTATTTCTGGTAAATAGTAATTCCAGGATGTTGTGCATACCACACCAGAGCATTTGAGAGCACTGCGTTACGGTTTTGGTATCCGCAACCGTCACTCCATAGTACTATAATCTTTGCTTCAGAATTCTTCTCTCTGAAATCATTCAGCCGGTCAACAATACAGCTAACAAATTCTGAAGCATTCAGGCCACCTTCTGTCTCGTCCCAAAGGTAGTTAACCACGTCGTTGCTGCTCAAGTCGTAAGAAGTGAAATTTTGGACAACCAATGAAGCTTGAATTTTCGGGGACAGAAGGTCGTGAGTGGTTACAACCATTTACCCGTTACTCTCCTTAGCCAGTTCTTTATCTCTGACTTTTTCATCCATGCAAGTTTCTTTTCTTTTCATGTGAGCATCATTCACTTCCTGTTGGTCGTTATGTCTTTTGAATCCCGTACACAAATCGCATTGGTCTTTCTTTGGTTTAAACAAACGCAGGTTATTCTTCTTCATGATTTTCCTGAACTTCTGAATACTCACGGGAATTTCAGTTTCTGTGCTTGTGCTTGTAGCGTATAATTCGTACAACTCGCTGACCGAATGGAATGGATGCTCCAAATATTTCTTCTGGTCCCAAGAACGACAGTAATGCGAGGGTAGCCTAGGCAGTTTGTCCAAAATTCGTTGCAAGTATCTACTCTTGCTTTAAATGCTGAAAGATGTCGTGTGTCTTGACGAACTGGGTTAAGCGGGTGTTCAGCATCGCTAGTTTTAACTATCCCATGCCTGGCAGATCGTACCCAGTTTGTCACGGCCCATTCCCCTAATCCGAACGTTGAAAGGAAAAACGCCTTGCAAACTCGCACCTCACCTTGGCTACACTTGATTTTGTAGCTAAGCGCAATTCCCCGACATTCCGTCGTTTGACGGTATTTGGAGTCACAAGCGTACAGATGTAAACTTTTCTCTGATCCTAAGTCATTTTTTCCCAAAAGTTTCTAAAGGTTTCATTCCTATCCTCTGTGCTCAAGATTGTGCACTCGAAGGATTTGATCTTTCCCGGCTCGATTTTGCAATGCTTGCACATTTCACCAACGTGTTTTGCTGGTTTGGGAACCTTTTCCTACGAACCAGTACCAGTGTTATCTCTGGTTCGTTTTCTGCCAGTGTACTCTTTGCCCATGCAACGATCAAGGAAATTTTTCTTCCGCTTTACTCCAGAGTTACTGTTCTTTCTCAACTTTTTCGCAAGGATTGTCTCTCCATCTTTGTCGTCCACTGATGTCGAATCTTCATGGGTCTCGGGTATATCTATGCCGCTTTTTTCAAGCAGTGACATCAAAGGTGACGAGTGTGTCGTTGTGTCTTCAACGGCAGGTTCACCAGCTTGTACGATTTCGCTGGATCTAGCTTCTAGAATAGGATGTTCTAAGGACTGAGTGGCTTCTTTTGAAGATCTCGTGAACAAGAGAGCCAAAGCAGTCACATCATCACCTTCGTCACAAGGAATTACATCGATGTTCGTTTGTTGTTCCACTTCACGAAAGTTGTCTTGGCATTCGAGCAATGGCTTTAGGATAGAAACCAGTATCAGTTTCGCACTCATTCTGGTCTTCTGAGACATCGCCATCGAATACCGAACCAATGCAAGGATAGCTTCTTCAGCTTCATGAAAGCTTTACTTCAGATTTACCTGAAAGAACGGTTGCTTCAATTTTCGTGGTCTCTTGGGGGGAGCGGGATATTATTACCCAACAATTAATTCTAAATTTTTAGAGTCGTCTGCACCTGTCAAAGGAAGGGTGGTCTTGTCAGGAGACAGGGACCTCAACGAATAGGCAGGGTTCATGCAAACTTGACCACTATCTACGTTGTCAAGAAAACCGATATAAAGGTAATCTCTTGGTTGATCTAATGATTAGGAATACTAAGGTATTTAATTTATTTTAATTTTTTTAGGCTTAACTTACTGATTTATGGGACCCAGGGCCTCTTCTTCTAAGAGACGGTGCTCCACTGTTTGACACTCACGGCTCATCGTAGGATGAAATGCTGTGAAAGCTTTTGTATTATTGTTTTCTTTTTTATTGTACTAACCTCTCTCATCGCTCTAATTCGCTTGGCTTCCGCCCACATTTTCTTTCCTCTTTCCATCTTCTTGGAAACTTGCTTGTCCTTGTATTCGTAAGTGACTGCGATCTTGTTCGCGAAAGACTTAAAATCGATGACTCACTAATCCTACTGGAGGGCATTCGACATATCAAACCTCGTAAAAACAGTGTCCGAGTGACCGATAGAATTGCAAATTTCGTAAATATTACGATCCGCCAATGAAAAATTACATAGGATAGTATCAGAACCTAAGTATCGTAAAAAAATGTATTTACGAGGTTTGGACAATTCCACCGCGAAATACCCTATATTTTTGGGCTAAATGGTAGAATGAAGACCGAAAACACATACTCTGGTGTTTTCAGACGCCCTTAGTTACCTGCTTTGGTTATCTGGTTGTTAACTTTTCTCACAGCGAGTGCATGAAGATGGCAAAGTTTCGAAGTCAACAAACGTTCTAATAAACATACCTCAACTGTATATCCATTTTATCTCTACCCAAAACCCCCATGTCATGACTTTATAACTACGAATAAAGTCAGACTTTCGCAGGTACGCCACCTGCAGCTAGACTTAAAATTCCAAAAATCGAAAAACAATTTAATTGATAGGCTATCAAGCAGATTGCTAAAGAAAAAACTAAGAATATCTCTAGAGGAAAAAAAAAATATTTTTTGTTCACTGTTATATCTTGATATTGGAAAGTACAAATAGCATTGCAATAAAAGTTACGGTTTCTTACATAGTGTAACACAGAAAGTAACTAACTTTTAATTCTATTTTCACTTCAGCCATTGGCTGGGAAAGAATTCCTTCACTAAAACAATTTCCCTATGTCTCCCTCCTCATCTGACAAACTTATGGTTGTCATCGAGATTTACTAGCCTGAATTGCCCATCGGTTTGCTGAATCCTCCTCCTCAGCCTTTGCTGGTAGCGAGTTACTAGCAATTCAGGCATGCTCTTCTGCATTGCAGTTGCTTCTACCTCCTGGCTTTACAGCGCTTCTACGAGGTCTGTTTAAGCGAGGTAACATGATCGTCCTCAAATTTTGGCACTGTTCGGATGCAGTGACAACTCGCTTTTTCCAGTGCTATTGTTAACAGCTTTTTGGGATATCTCTAGTTGCCAATATTTCACTCAAATCGGCCAGACTACTAAAAATTGGCTACAGTCGAGTTTCCCACCACCTATATAAAGATAGTGACGCGATCTAAAGCGTCCTTTCACCAGAGAATTTTCTGATCTGAAAATTTTCTTGTCAGGAATGCCGCTGATCCCCTTTTCAGCAGCCTTCCTGAGAGGTCCCTAGCTCGTTCTAGTGCTTGTTAACTTTTGTTGTGTTTTTGTTTGTGTGTGCAGATTGCATCTGGCTGAAATAAAAGTAATTATTATGATTTACTTTATTCTCTGCATCCTGTGCACATGTTCCCCATATTGAACAACCGACGAAAGGTTGAAAATCACGTAGTCACATTTTGAGAGATTTTGGTGAGTTTGGATCGGCTACGGCTTCCTAAAAGCAAGTCGTCCGTGTAGGCCATATAGCTGAAGGCATGGTCTTTATAAAAGGAACAGGGTGTAAAGAATCGAGACAAGGAGATATGTTCGATTTGAAGATGTAGGGAATAATCTCTGACAAGCTACCATGCCATTTGAACCTTACTAAAGATTCCTCAAGACAGATTCACGCCACAAGTAATGAGAGAAAATAGGGCCTGAGAATGTGTTGTATTGTCGAAAGTAACAGCTAAATCTATAGAGCATACATGAATAGCAGACTTCTACCGGGTAGCCTGCTTCATCGTGTTTGTCAATATGTGGCGAGCGTGCGAACAACTGGCACTCAAACGGAATCCAAGCTGCATTGACAATATGCTGGCTGGTCCAGTCAGCCGTAGTTAGCGCGGAAGGAGGTCCAGCTGAACCTTTGTCTGTCGCAAGAAATATGAAGTTGTGCAGAATGATTAGACCTTTTGTTTAAGTCCCAGTTTAACATATTTGCCAACTGTAGAGGTTGGAAAGAAACGTCACAGAAAGAAAGGAAATGGGCTCTTATTGGGGATATCAACACCGATCTTCTTCTGCACTGATTGACTTGTTTTTCGATTCTTTACCTGTAACTCAGTCTCATTGAGAAATCTGTGCCCTATTCGTACATACATATCGTGGCAATGGTTTCCAACCTTGACCATTTGATTATTTCACAACCATTTCTCATTGACGGTATTGTTGAGGTTCAAAGAGAAAATTGAGGATAACTATGTGCCTCTGTCTTTCTGTTTGGTTGTATATATATAAGGTTTGAAGGCAAGCTGACCATTCATTTCAAATAAAATAGGAAAAACGAGATTTTCGGGTTTTTTTTTTGATAGCTAGTTAGCTGTCCAAGATGATGTGCGAGGGATAAATTCAGTTTCTATGAGGTCCTGAGGTTAAGAAGGCAAAAAATACAGCAAAATCTTGGCTTGACATTTGGATTGCTGGGGGACGCCAAGGGAATCATACTGGCTTTAATCTGAAAGCGAAAACGAAGCGTGAATACTTCCAGTTCTTTTACCTTGCGCAACTTAATCAGAATTCAAACTATCTAGTGACGTTCCGTTCCAAATGGCTCCTAATGATGAAGCAATCAACAGTATTGGGAAATCGACTTAAAAGCTTACAACAGGAAATTTTTCCTGTTCGTCTCGTCCAAGAAAAGAGCCGAGAACAGGGTAGCAGACAAGTCGTAAATAGCGTATAAGGTGTGAATGCAGCGATGGATATGATAAAAAATGTTGTATTAAAATAAGGAACCTAGCTACGAATCACAACCGTAAATATCTTTGATTATGCGAAACAGCAAACTCAGCACCATTCTTCGGGTTCCAGCTCAGCCTTTGCTTTCCCACAACTTTGCTTGCCTAAGAAAAATATACTGAATTAGGATATATCTCTTACTGTCTTTTCCTAACCTGATCAAGACATTTGCAACCTGATGCCAAGAATATCTTCACACCTCTTGAATAAATTTGTGTAGCCTTTTAAGGTAAAAATAAATAAGAATGTTGTAAGTGTAAAGTTGTAAAGCGCAGTTCTTAGGGATATTAAGATTGTGGTAGATAAAAATATGGAACTAAAACTAGTTTAGCTTTACGTGTTGTCACCTTCTCGTATCTTTCTTTGTGGAAGTTAAATGACTCATCTGCCGTCAATTAAAAAGGGGAGAGCAGGGTACCATGAACCACAGTTGTGTTATGATTTATTGCTTAACGAACCAAAAGATCTTCTAGCAACTTTTCACTTTCAAATTTGGCTAATTTTATTGACTTCTCCCGAGTATTTTACTTTTACCTTCCCGCTCCCCAAAACAAACCCGAGACATTTGATCCTATGAAAGGATTCACATCACCACATCACCCTTCACATCACCCTTTCCTTAAATACAACATATCCTAGAGTCATTCTTTAGTCTGGCATGAAACACAGGCTCGGACGAGAAGCTCTGCATCACCCGATAAACCAGGCCAGTAGAAATAGCGGCGCAGGCGACAAATAGTCACTGGGAGTGAGGCATGTTGGTCGGCTGGGCTCCTTGGGCTGTGGTGGGCGGCTTTGACGGCTCTGCTTCTGAAGGGGGCTGGCAGGATCAGGGCGATCTCGGCGTTTATTTTCCACAACCTGAAAATGTAGGGTCCAAACTTCAAGATGCTTAGGTCTTGACGCGGCTTAACCTTTTCGGCTTGCGTAAGGCTGATTATCTTCTGTTGCTTCCTGACTTCAGTTTCGTATTTCCTCTCGCTTTCTTCTTGAGAAAATGGGAGGAGACTTTCGAAATGTACGATGGCTGACATCGCCTTTCCTTGCGTTCGATCATCTAAAAAAAACTTACATGTACATTTATATTTACAGGAGTTTTGCTGGTTTTATGTACCACGGGATAAGCTATCGGCGTTTCCGTTGGAAATGCCAGATCTCGCGGTAAACTTGATCGGGAAACTTTGCAAAATCATGGCCCATCTCACGAGTCTAGCGTTGCTGTTTTTCATGCTTGCGAGATACTTAAGGGGCTCATGGTCTGTCTGAACTTCGAAAGGGCGACCTACGACGTAAAAATAAAGTTTCTTCACGGCCCAGACAATTGCCAAACATTCCCGGTCAATTGCAGAATATCTCCGTTCTGCCTGCGTCATGCTGCGGCTTAGAAACATGAAAGGGCGCTCACCATCCTAAAAAATCTGGGACGCTACTGCACCGATGCCGTCGGCAGAGGCGTCAACTTGGTTGATGATTTCGCGATTAAAGTCTGGACATCGCATGACTTTGTCACTTGTCAGTTGTCCTTTAAGCGTGTTGAATGATCTCCTGCAAGCGTCACTCCATTCTACTAACATTGGCTGCTTTTTCCTGAATAAGAGGTCTTGCTAATTTTGCGCGGTTCTCGATAAATGCTTCGTAGTAACTAACTAGTCCCAAGAATTCTTTCACGTCTTTCTTAGTTTTGGGCCTAGGATAATCTTGAATCGCTTGGGCTTTTTCCAACGTGACTTGAATCTTGCCGTTTCCAAAGACAAATCCTAAGTACTCAACTTGTGGGAAAGCTACGTAACATTTCTTGGGGTTAGCTGTTAATCCTTCTCTTAGTAATCGCGACAAAATATCTCGAATATCTCTGAGGTGATTTTTCCAACCTACGCTGAAAACTATGACGTCATCGTAATAGGGGCCAGCGTGGTTTTCAGCTTTCTCGAGTATTCGGTTCATAAGTTTCTGAAAAGTGGCACCTGCATCCCTAAACCTATAAGGCATGCGGAGAAAGCATGATTTGGAAATAACCTTTTACTAAATCGAACTTTGTCAAGTATTGAGCATTTCCCACTTTACAGATTAACTCGTCTATACGAGGCGTAGGGAAGGGGTCTGGGCTTTCAGTAACAGCATACAGTGGGCGATAATCACAACATAACCTCAACGAACCATCACGCTTTGGAACGATTACCAGAGGTGTTCCCCATTTTCTATTTGAAGGCCGAATAATCCCTGCCTCTAACATTCGCTCTATTTCCTGCTCTACTGCCTCTTGTCTGCTTTGTGGAATGCGATACGGGGTCTTTTTATCGGCTTAGCTTCTCCCGTATCGATACGGTGCTTGATACGAATCTTTTTTCCAGGAAGCTCGCTAAAAACTTCGGAAAATTCTGAAAGTAGACAAGACAACTCGCGCTTTTGGTCTTCCGATAATTTAGCACTGATTTCTACTTTCGACAAACTGTTTTCGTCAGATGCTCCGAAAGTGACCAATCTTATCGGATACTCTTTGTCTAATGCGTCCGGTGGCGATAATACAGTGGAATAGAGCGAGTGATTGGGCGATAAAGCTTTCGCAAAAGGTTGGCTTCTTGCGCCCCAAATATCCCGAAACAAGAAAATTCGTCTCACCTATTTTCTTGATAATTTCTACAGGACCCTGCCATCGACGTTCGAGCTTTGCACCAGGGGTCTGCAGGAGTACCAGTGCTTGATCGCCGGGCTCCAGGTTTTTGGTTTGCGAAGTACTAGCGTCGTACTGGGCCTTCTGCTTGGTCTTTCCCCTCGCATCGTTCTGCTCTAGCAACTTGCGTACATTGCTAAGGCATTCGTTGAGCTGTAAAACAGAATTCGCGGAATCAGGCCTAGGCAAACTGTCACCCTGTTGCGGGTCTTGATCTACACGTTCTTCAGTAAAAGCCCCCACCTACTAGACGTTCTTTATGGACTTCGAGCGCGTCTCTCGGGTTTTCGCCATACAGGGCTTCGAATGGTGAAACGCCAGTAGATTCATTAATCGATTCTCTGTATGCAAAAAGTACCGAGGGAAGCATCTCATCCCATCTCGTAGGTTGGTCTAGGACGAGCTTTTTCAACATTTGTATTACCGTGGAGTTCATCTTTTGGGCCAACCCGTCACATTGGGGGTGGTAAACAGAGGTTCTTGTTTGCTTTACTCCCCTTTCTGACAAGAAATCGCGTAACTTCTTAGAAATCAAATTGGGTCCTTGATCGTTCACGAGGAATTTAGGATTTCCATGTCTAGAAAAATAATCGCTCAGGACTTGAATGACTTTATCTGTCGTGCTTGACGGTAAGGCAAAAGCCTCGGGCCAACGAATGTAATAGTCGACGATTACGAGCAACCATTGGTTTCTTTTTCGGCTTCGAGTGAGTGGCCCTACAAAATCAAAACCAGTTCTTTCGAAAGGCTTGCTCACAGGTTCAAAAGAACCTAACGGAACTTTGTCACGGCTGGTTGCGCGCGCGACAATTTGACATTCAAAACACGTTTTACAGTACTGAGCTACGTCTCTGTATATTCCTGGCCAGTAAAAGTGCCTAAGTATTCGATCGACAGTCTTAGTTCGCCTCATGTGTCCACCTAGCGGTGTGCTGTGGGCGATACGTAGTACTTCTAGTCGCCTACATTTAGGGGGCAGCCGCGTTTGTGTTCAGATTCAAATATTCCGCGTCATAGTAGAATTTGCGCTGTGGCGACAGCCGCGGATATTCTGAACCTCACTACTAGAGCAGATGGTGGGAAATCAATAAATCTGTTAGCAGAATCAAAATAACTCAGTGTATTCAACTAAATGATACACAAATAAGTTTGCTTTTCAGTTAAACTTTAAAGGAAGTTGGGATAATAACGATTAACCAAGGATGCAGATTAGTTACTAAAGATAGTACAATTTGAACGCCCTTAATATCAACAATAATGAACAAAATCAAAACTGAGATCGCTCCGCTTCCCACATTCGACCTGGCAAAAGATTTTCCTTCAGGGAATCTCGTTACCCAACGAGGTACTGCTAAGCGAAATGAAGGAGGCCATAGATAACGAAATACCGATATTTACTATGGAAGCTGAAAGGTTAAACTACCTACAAGATAACTTTGGTTATTTCTCTTGGACCTCCCTGTATAATATTGGTACGACAATTATGATAGTGATTTTGATTTCGTTCATTATCCGTATGTTCATATTGATGGAATGTAAACAACGTATAAGCGGAAGAAGGCGCGTTCGGCGTAATAGACAAGCCGACCAACCACCGGAAGAGCTCAAGACCCTTAGATCAACAGCGCCAATGTTGAATGAATAGTAAAAAGGCCATACTGCAGTTCAGTTTATGTAACGCACACATGTACTGATATCTAAACTCGGCGCCCTACTCTTTCAAATTGTCAAGATGTGTCCCGAATGAAAGTAAAGATAGAGCAAGTTTATGACCCGATTGTCACGATACAAACCACGTAACCGTCATTGGTCATTGTTTTGTTTTGGTTCGATTTGCGTCTAAAGTTGCTATCGTCTGGTAGTTTTGTAACGTTCTTTATAATTGAATATTTTGTCTGTTCCTACATCACCTTGGACAAGAATTTTCGTTTCAAGCGGTACATTTTTCTTGATCGGTCTGACGTAGTATACCCCATGAAATCTCCGCCTCAGCGACTTTGGGGTCCACCAGTTGTCCGGCGGTTTCAGTTTGATAAGGTTGGTGACTTTTCCAGTGCTTCTCAAAATTCAGATCCTCCATTGTTTTTTCGCTTTGGATAGCCCTTCTCGGGCTAGCTGTGCATTATACACAGTGTTCTTAGAATTATGCGTCGGATTTAGCAATAGATTCAAAGTTTATTTGCCAATTAAATTGAAAATTTGAGGGAACATTATAATGGTCCGTGCCTATAAATAATAAGGGTCTGTGCCTATAAATTTCTTTATCGACGGATTTGGCAATCATCTCGAAGTTTATATGCCAATTCAACTGAAATTTGCGTGCACCGACTGGTATTTTAAAGATTCACTTCCGGCTTTTTGTTCGCAAAATATAAAGTTTGCACCCTTCTGTGTGCTGTTATAAGAATTTTCGGGTGAAGAGATATATTCTTCTTGATCGGTCTGATGTAGTATACCCCATGAAATTCCGCTGCAGCGACTTTGGGGTCCACCAGTTGTCCGGCGGTTGCAGTTCGATAAGGTTGGTGACTTTGCCAGTGCTTCTCAAAATTCAGATCCTCCAACGTTCTTTAGCTTTGGATAGCTCTTCTCGGGCTAGCTGTGCATTTTACACAGTGTTCTTAGAATTATGCGTCGGATTTAGCAATAGATTCAAAGTTAATTGGCCAATTACCGGCACAGGCTAGCTGTGCCTATGGATAAATTTCTTTATCGACGGATTTGGCAATAAACTAGGCATAAACTTTGAAAATAAATAAAGTTGACATGCCAATTATACTGAAATTTTTGGGAATATTATACAGGCCCATGTGCACCGACTGGTATTTTATAGATTCACTTCCGCTTTTTTTTCGCAAAATATAAAGTTTACACTCTTCTTTGTGCTGGGATTCACCTGGGACAAGAATTTTCGGGTCAAGAGATATATTCTTCTTGATCGGTCTGCTGTAGTAAACCACATGAAATCTCCTCTGCAGCGACTTTGGGTCCACCAGTTGTCCGGCGGTTTCAGTTCGATAGGTCGGTGACTTTGCCAGTGCTTCTAAAAATTCAGATCCTCCAATGTTCTTTAGCTTTGGTTAGCTCTTCTCGGGCTTGCTGTGCATTCCACACAGTGTTCTTAGAATTATGCGTTGGATTTAGCAATCGATTCAAAGTTTATTTGCCAATTAAATTGAAAATTTGAGGTATTATTATACTCGTCCATGCGCACCGACTGGTCGTTTAAAGATTCGCTTCTGACTTTTGGTTCGGAAAATACAAGGTTTTATCAGCAGGCTAGCTGCGGCCAACTCCATGAGATGGTCTACCAAGGGATCAATTTTCAAATAAAAGCTGGTGGAACATTCTTAGGTTTTCCTTATAGACCATACCATGGGCTTTAAGAATCTGTTCCAAGTGACAAAACTTTAGCATCCTTTCTAATTTTTTCAGCTGCCCGAATCTTAAGCTGATCAGTTTCAGGGATTGCCACATTTTGACGATCATTTTTGAGGCTATGCGAACCTAACTGTGCATAATCCCTTATCCTTTTACTTTACCATACTTGTCAGTGCAGCACGGTAAGCCATCTAATGTTACGTTTATAACGAAAATGTGGTGGGAACAAGTTAAATAAGTGTAAGAACGTGAGTAAATAGCAATTTTATGAATTTAAAATTAAAAATTGCATGAATCTTAGTATTATACAAAGCCACTTTAATAACACGGTTGTCTTTTTTAAAAGAGAGGCTGGGTAGTAAACTAGGGGGGACTCAGCATTCAACACCTTCATCTACCAAACGCGTATACCAAGTAGTTCCTTACGCAAAACTCGGAATCGCGAGACGAGCCTGTATACTTTCCTCCTTAATTTAACAAATATTTTGCTGTCTTTCGTACGTCGGAAGCCCGAGCTTTAACACTTTCCATCTTAATTTAATTTTTTTTTTGCTTTCTTTCCACTAAGTGACAAACCATCAACAAGTACGTCGGAAACCGTAGATGCAGAATGTTCCCCATTCAAAGGAACATCATTTAGGCCCTAAACAATATGTACAACTTGTTCCAATTTTCATTGACAAGCGACTTTTTTACAACCGCATTTATTTCCTCCTTGAATTTATTGATCAGCTGCGACTGGGCCTGAACAACACTTTTCAGAACAACAAGTTCTGATTTTACTTTGCAAGTTCCTTTTCCGTTGCACTGCTTTTGTTTTCCAGCCCCACAACTCGACTGGTAACTACACCCAAATCAGTTTGAATTAGCTGTACACTGTTCTTAAGGGTTTCAATGTTCGTATTAATAGACTGGTCCATTTCCAATATCTTAACAATGTTCTCTGCGTTCGTTTTTCTGGCGGTAGGCATCAACGCTCGTATCAGAATTACTTGTAGAGTTCAACATCGGGTCAGATAACTGGGCTTCCGTCCGGTTGCGTTTAAGTCTGGTTTTCCTTCCCATCTCGACAAGATCAAAATAAATCAATCGCTTACCTTTACATGAACTTATTTTCTACCCACGCTAGTTTTAACGTCACAATATCATTCACATCCGTCATCAACATAGCATAGCATCCGTTATATTAGGGCGAAAGCAGTCAAACAAGTTTACTCATTGACTGCCAAACGCTGGCTGACATATCTGAACGGTTGATTGTTCCTCGTCATTCGAAATTGACCCAAATCGAATTGTGGACTGCATAAGACTATTTTAGTAGGATTAGGAATGTGTAGGATTTTTTATAGGACTTGCAGTAGGCTCGTCTTACATTAGGTCATGAAAAACTAACCTCTTTACAAGCTCCAGCCAAGTCTTCACTCATCATATCAACACCAATCAGCAGATCAAACGCATCTTCTGTCAGTGAGTGCGGTGGGGTAGACTGAAAAAGGATCCACGATAGTATTTTTCCGTATAGTTCCACTTTCCTTGAATGAAGATGATAGTAGTCTTTCAGAAACGACCCATGGAAAAAGCCTGGAGCGCGAGTATAATTCTCTTATAAGAGCGGATAGAAAGTCAGTAAGCGGACAACCCGTATCATCAGCCAATTCTTCAAAGTTGACCTCGAGGGTCCAGGAACCATCTGAAGGATTTTTTTCTGAAGTTGTGTAAAGCTGCATTCAAGAAAACGTCACGGCGCACAAGAGTTTACTGAAACTGTTGCTCATCTTCACTGGTAAGAAGAGAGAAAATCGTTCATTTGCCCAGGAACTCAATTATTCTTGCACTTTCGCTCTTGGAAGTGACAACACGACTATATTCTGTCTCGGAATGGTTGAGTTAACACGGAGCTAGTGCAACCACAGCAGGTATAACTTAATTATTCAAAGATAGGCACTTGCAGCCTTCGACTCAAGCGCCATGTAGCGACCATGGTGTCTCTTTCTTTACGAATGCCGAAATTTATTTTCAGCTACACTTACAAAAGCTACAAGACACACTCTCCCGTATTTTCGGCCCGGAGTCGGGAGCTTTTTTGCATCTCGTTAAATAGCAATGAAATGTCGCAGTTTAACAAAGCCGCTATACCTCCCGTCGTTCGGTTTTCTTTCTTGCCATTTTCTTCTATCCCCGAATTTTTCTTCTCCTCTATCCTGCAATTCTCATGGACTTGTCCTCCGCTAAATTCGATATCGTCCTTAGTTCCAAATAACCGAACCGCTAAACCCGTCAGCCCGTTTGAATTTTTCATCTTTCTGACCGAACACGCTTTCATATAGACGACTTCGGCCTCAACCCAGTTACCTCTCTCGTCGTGGCTGTTCAGCGTTTTCCTTTCACCTTTCTGTGTACTATTTCTAATCCTACTCCGTTCGATGTCTACTTTATGAATTTCTTCTTTTTCTTGCTGGTCTAATTCTTTCCATGAATAATAGCAGTATAGCGAGATCACCAGAGCTCCAGAGTTTTGAGTTATTTTTAGCCAGGTTATTGGCATGCACTTGTTGCATGCCTGTTGAAACATGTTGTATTTTCACCAGCTTCCTCCGATCTTACTTGGCGTAGGACGGGTTCCTACCACAAGCTGTAGAAAATAATAAAATTAGATTTGAAGAGTAGATGAAGTACATAAAACTTTTTCTGTTTAAAATTATAAAACATTAGATCAAGAAAGTCCACCAGAAGGTCGCCCGTGGGTGCAGCAGCAGGGGTAACAAATCCGGTCTTCAAGCTTTACAATTGTTTTGCGCAGCCGACCGAAAATTAACTGCAGCTGATTTGTTAATGTTGATGTGCCATTCGTCGGGTTCAGGTTCACTTATTCTTTTCACTAACATACACATAAATGCAGAGGGCAAACCCCGAGTGTCACACGGGAGTTGTAACCTACAGTGCGCTCTAAAGTTACTAACTCGTGGCCATTGGTTTGATTTATTGCTTGTTTGCGTTTTACAGGATCAGAGACCTGAGCAGGTACTTGCGTTACCAAAACAGTGGCAGTTTAGATATTCGGGATCGGGCCTGATGGTGATGGTAAGTCGGGATAGTTGAGAATGTAATTGTTGGTTCGACCGGGTTTTGGAGTTTATCCACATTCTAAGCTAGGTGGTTTTGGGCTGTTTCAGGGATAGCTGGTAAAAGATCCAGAATGTTTTGACCTGTATCCGCCGCCTGGTGCGAAAGTGACTGGGGGCGGGCTCGTGACTGGTTAAGTATCGCCCCAGATTTAAAACCCCATATATTGACTACAATTAAGTTCGAAATTTGGCATCGTTTTCTCTTGTCACCAAACAACGATAGATCCTCGCTTGTTCCAGCACTAAACGCTAACATATGTTGTAAATAGAACAAAAGAACTGCAAAGAACAATTATTTATTTAGACCGTTTAAAAATTAAGTAGGTATTATATAAATGAGAGGCAAGCCTCATATACTCTGCTTTTTAGCACATCTTCTTCCATCGTTAAGGCGAATAAAAACGAGATTTCATTTGTTGTTGTACGGTTGCCTTGCAAGATATGAGTCAGAGACATTTCAAATATGTCTAGCTGGATTATTTATGCTGTTTGTAAATTAAGTTATCCAATATATTTAAGACGTAAGCCCAACATACGCTGCATTTCCAGCGCTTCTTCATCCATAGTAAAGTCGTAAAAACGAGATTTCATTTGTTGTTGTACTCAAATTCGTTGCCTTGCAAGATATGAGTCAGAGACATTTCAAATATGTCTAGCTGGATTATTTATGCTGTTTGTAAATTAAGTTATCCAATATATTTAAGACGTAAGCCCAACATACGCTGCATTTCCAGCGCATCTTCATCCATAGTAAAGTCGTAAAAACGAGATTTCATTTGTTGTTGTACTCAAATTCGTTGCCTTGCAAGATATGAGTCAGAGACATTTCAAATATGTCTAGCTGGATTATTTATGCTGTTTGTAAATTAAGTTATCCAATATATTTAAGACGTAAGCCCAACATACGCTGCATTTCCAGCGCATCTTCATCCATAGTAAAGTCGTAAAAACGAGATTTCATTTGTTGTTGTACTCAAATTCGTTAAGATATGAGTCAGAGACATTTCAAATATGTCTAGCTGGATTATTTATGCTGTTTGTAAATTAAGTTATCCAATATATTTAAGACGTAAGCCCAACATACGCTGCATTTCCAGCGCATCTTCATCCATAGGAAAGTCGTATTAAAATACGAGTTTGAATGTTGTTTGTAGAGTGTATTGCCGAATTTGAGACAGTCCGTAACAAATATCTCGGGATATCGGTACATTTATTGACTAAATTGCCCGTAATGCTTTTAAATAGTTTAAAAATCTTGTAAACAAAATAATTAGAAAACTGAAAAATTATTACTGTTTAAAAAGGAAGCAAAGCAGGTTTGTTTTCTTAAAACAAAAAATAGCAATGACGCTCCCAAGAAGGGTACAACTATGTCGGTGCTGTAGTGCTCAACTCTCACTCACTCATGACGACCGATATCCCACAGTTCTTTACCCCTCTCTTTCTTAACCCCCCTCCCAACCCTGCATCACCACTGAGAATAATAAAACACATTCATCTGCAATAAAATACGAAATAAACATTCAATATTAACCTTAATTAAATCCTTAATACTTATTCCACGTTTACCTAACAATCAAAATTAAGAAAAATAAAACTCTAAACAAAACCTGGTTCTAGGTTAGACCGTAATCCCTCACACAAAACCCTGCTCTTGCACCAATATCACTCACCCACAAACTTGCATTCTAATCTTACTCGTGAAATATCCGTCACAAACATGAACATTTCTGGAATATGTTGGGCACAGTTTGCTCAAAATCCCAGACATATACTCAAATCTGGTTTCCACAAATGATTCATAAGGTTAAAACACCTACGACTTTAAATTAGTTTAATCGCATCACTACAGTCGGGTTTCCTAAAATACGATGAGCTTTATTTTGTATGATCTTTACTTTCTTAAAACTAGTTAAAAAATTACATGCATATATGGAACAACTATAAAAGAATTGATTAAAGGTCTAATAATATTTGTTCAAATTACTCGAAGTTAGGAAAAAATGCTTCATTCTCTTAGAGCCTCTTGTGGTTTTCAAAGACAAATCTGCACAAGGCCCAATAAAACTTAAATTTACATTCAACTGGAAAGAGAATCACCTTTTTCAGGATTCAGCCGCGGGTTTTTGCTTGTTTCCGTTTGGCTTGAAGAAGACGAGTCACTACTTTCTTCTGTTTCTTGTTTGTTCCTGTGTTTCATCTTCTTTTTTTCCCGAATATTGTCCTGAGTTGATGCTGGCATTGGCGCAGCCAAGTCACTTCCATCGGAAGTACTGCTTTCGTATTGATGTGAAAATGGACCTGTGCTGGTTGTGTTTTTTTAATTCAATGGTGCTCTAACTCGTATAGCCGAGTTACTTTCATCGGAAGAACTGATTTCGTAATGATGAGAAAGAGGATCAGTTTTGGTTGTCTGTTTTTGTTTTTGCGTTCGGACTTGGACTGGTACTGACGAGTAGCTTCCTTCCTCACTTTCTACAATAGACTGTATCCTTTTACGCTTCTTCTTCGGAGCAAGATCAGGTTTTCGCGGCGGAGGACTATTTTCATCTTGGGCATCAGACGGACTCAGCTCTTTTTTCATTTTCTCACAGGCAGTGTTGTTTTGACTCCATGTTTTTGACTTAGGTGTACCGAAAAGTCTATGCGGAGGTCCAGGTCTTTCAAGATGCATCTTGACTTCAGTCTCTAAATGTAAGACTCGTTTAATTTTTGTAACCTATTGAAGCACAACACTTTGAGCATGTGACATGGCGTTCGGGTCTGTCGTAGAGATAGGGGTAACAGTGAACTGATTCACTGTAAAAAAAAACAAAAAAAAACATCCGAATGGTTACAAGTGATATTTCCTGAGAAATCGAGTTCTTAGCAATGCCCAACCCGCAACTTTGTCGGGCGGGTCTGGAAAATATTTAAGCCAAACCGGAGCAATAGTTATCAATAGACAGAGATTATTCATACAGGATCCTCATACAGCAAGTTAGACATGACGATTGGTGGACATTTGCCATAATCTACCCAGTTTTAAGTGGCCGTCTAAATGTTATTTTCCGATATCTACCGAGATGGAAGAATTCAACCTTTAATGACGCTAGTTGTCCCGCGAGACCAATCCTATCTTACCATGTGTAGAACTTATCTAGTAATCTATTTACTACTCTCCGTGCGTGAAAGTAGCAGATCTAAAAATGCTACTGCACGGTGTTATTCAGACTAGGCGAATAAGAACACATGTTAAAGCGATATCGCATGTCCGTCGTATTATGCGAGTGTTAGGCTAAACCAATTATGTCATTCACTGCCCTTCGGGTGATATCGCATAATACTGCAAAAGCATCGAACGTCTTATTGAAAAAGCTAAGTCGCAATAGGTGTATCAAAATAAATAGCCCTCGTTTAGTAGGGTAAATGTAGTAACTAAGTTGAAGAAGATATTAGAGTATATCTCTAAAATCGGTTCAACTCGGGCACCGCTTCCATTGGGAGCTGAGGATGTGGCTTAATTCTGCATTTGTAATGTCCTTTCACTTCTGACTGAATCGAAAACTTAATTCCCTTAAAACGGTTAAGCGTCGTCAGACCCAATATTCACCCACACCTTATAATATACTTCTCATGGAAACACAGCAATAACGCGCGAAGGTTCAAACGTGTCAGAAGAACATCCATACCTTCAATATCCTTCGTATGCGACGCTATTAGTAGAAGGCTAGAGGCACAAGTTCGGAGGCTAGAAGCTCCGCAATTTAGACTGTGCCACAGGGGCAGTTAAGCAACCTCCGTTGGCTCCAAATCCCAGTTCATCCCACGTCTCCCCGAACCAGTGTTGGGAATACTTGAGTACATAGTACTTAAGGAAAAAAATCGTAGTACTTGGGCTTTACTTAATTAAAAACTTAATACTCGTGCCTAAGTAAAAAGTAGGAGTACTTGACTTAAGTACTCGAATACTTTCATGACAGTGAAATATTCCATTATTACGACGTTCAGCAGCATGTAAATCATCTTTGCTGAACTTGAAGGGACAATCAGAGATCCAAAAGTTCTTTCTGTACCAATATTGTCCCTACAGTATTACAGACGCGAACAACTGGACAAGTATATTGTTACAACTTACGCGGTTTTTAACCCTGTTTCACCCGGAAATTAAATTTTTGGATTGAAACCAACTCCTTCACCTTAAAAAGGAGGCTGCGGGGCCCATCTGGAGTACTTGGTACTTGTACTTACGTAAAACATAAAAGAACTTAGTACAACACTGCCTCGAAGTTCGTCCCACCTAATCTCTCGTTCTGATTCATAAACAGTATGTTCGAGAACCGGGATCGTTTTACTGAACGATTTTTCTTGGACCGTTCGGAGACCGAAAATCTATCGTTCGGATCGAATTCCAGTCTTTCCGTTTTCTTAAAAACCTGAACAAGAAGCAAAACTACTTGATCAACAATTTATTAGGGTAGTCCTGGTCGATGAAACTTAAAAAATGGGCGGATCCTAACGTGCAATCAGAAACTGGATTTTTTTTTTTTTTCCAACATCGAAGTCATTTAGAGGTAGGACGTTCTGGAACCAGGATAGTTACCCTGGTAGTAGTGTCATACTACTACAGTTCCCAGAAATCTTTCATCGGGGCAAGCTCAGGGTCTCTTACGTTATATTTTCATCATATTGGTATTTCTTGTCCAAGGTGATGCAACGGAATTATAAAAAGGACGCTAGGATTCTTCAGTTGAAATGTTCTACATTCTTTACAAGTAGAGCATACGATGTGCATGTTTTTCTTTCAAAATGTTCATATAGGAAGATAATGTGAGGAACCAGGAACCAATGTGAAGATCAAGGTTAATAATGCTTTCAACGGGGTTTACACTAATATCACCAAGAGCAATAGAGGGCAATGTGCCTTCAGCTTTCCAGTTAAATAGTACAACGTCTAACTTAGCTGAATTAAATTCAAGACTGAACACATTCCTGCTTAAATTAAAAATATCGTCGGCATCTATGGAAAACATGGACTAGTAGTGGATCTGGATCACAGTACTACAGCTACAAGCCAAATTCCAGTATAGTTTTGCTAGTTGTCTGTGATGTCAACTACAAGTTCACATTACTGATATAGGCAGTAGTGGCACTGTCTGATTGTGAAATTCACTTCTATAATTTTTTGATAATGCCTTCTGTCACACTAGCTTTTGCTAAAGCTATATTCAAAAGCCGCGCAGACCATGATAAAAAGGTCTTCGACTAGGGTGCGCGCCCCTACATAGACACGGGATGATGTCCCTGCATAGCACAACACTGCGAAGACACGACAGTACATCGAAACGAAAAAAACGTCAGTACATGGACACGTCACTACAGGGACACGACGGAACGAAGACCGACACTACATGGACACGACGGTACAAGCACCGACACTACATGGACACGACATTACATGTACAGACACTACGTAGACACTTTTTGATTTTCGACATATTGTCGGATTTTGTCCTTTTAGTGACGTGTCCATGTGGTGTCGTTCGACGTACTGGCGTGTCTATCTAGTGTCGTTCGATGTACCGTCGTGTCTACGTAGTGACGCCTTTTCGTATTCGACGCTGTGACGTGTCTCCGTAGTGTCGGGCCTTTGTTTTTCTCCGTTCTGACGTGTCCATGTAGCGTCGTGTCCCTGTAGTGTCGGACGTTTGTGTCTCTTCCATGTGGAATTCCAGCTTAGGATATTGTCCAGGATTTCTTTTTGGCATGTTGAAGTTCAAACTGACAATTAAGTTTCTGCCTGCTACCCCTTTGTTTACGCCAAAACTTTGGTTAAAGCACAATGGACAGCTATTATGCTTTATTTTTTATAAAATCCTTTGCAAATAAATATTTACAATGTCCCACAGGTCGCGCTTCAACAATACGACATTTTCTTTTTAGCGCTTGCCGTTACCTCCCCGGCACCGGGGAGATTTACTTTTTCATAGCACGTACTAACTCAGCGCTGAAATTTCAAAAGCTCCCGGCAACGAGTGTAAAAAAGCCAAATAAACTCACCGATTGCCATGTCTAGCAAATCGATCAGGCGTTGTAGCTTGCCGGACTGCTCAAGTATGTCCGATGAAATCCCAACGTTCAGTGTGCCAAAAAACGGTCTTTTGTCTTGGAACAGTGTTGTGGCATTTGACTACAGCAATGCTGAATATTTGTCACCTTTTTCCCTCACACTGGGGCATAGAATCTGTGGTCTTCATTTCCAGTATGAAGATTTTGTGTTTGCGGGTGTGGCAGACAAAGTCCGAAGAAGTTTTTTCTTGAAACGTGAGGCAGTAACTCGTTTTATAAGGAGAGAGCACGTGGATCAGGCCCTCATATCTGGCATCTGCGGTCCGTTTTTCGGTAAGTTGAATAGTAGCAATCTGACACTTTTTTACCTTTTGCTTAACGCACTTGCAGCACGTATGTACTCATTTCTACAGCGTGTCTGCATCTGTACCCAACTTTTCTCACTGCTTACCCATTCTTACCCACGTCACAGTCCTGGCACGTTTGTTACAGGGTTGATTTGATATCAGTGTTTTATTAAGTTCACTGGTCTCTCTCAACTTTGTGGTTAAGGGCCCATGTTCGACGACCTTCCCTGAACCTCATCCCAACCCTCCCTAAACCTCTTCCCATTTTTCGTCTCCTCGTGTAGGGGAGACCGGGGCTGTTCCGGACGTTTTTCAGATTTTCGGTTGTGTCATTTTCCGTACTGGACCGATCGCTGTGTTTATACTTCCTTTTGGAAGTTAAACTGTTTGGCAATCCACACCAACAACCTCATTGTCCTATCTACAACCACATTTTCAGAAATGAGATTTTAAGATATGGTCATGTCATGTCCATGTCCATTTGGTCATGTCCGAATATGCCCCGGGGGGGCATATTCTCCACCTCTCAAAGAAAAGAACTGCACAAGTGTTAACAAACTTCGTATATTTGTGGAAAAGTAAGAAAAGTAATTAAAAGCACTGGTACTTAACCATCACTTTATATTAAAGGCTGAGAAATCACGTGAAAACATATGTCCAGCAATGGATCTTGCTGTCCCACCTGAGGAACTACGATCTGGGAAGACTAGGACAATATCCTTTATGTCGACCGTTGCTTTGTCCTCAATCTCTGGGAATACGAACTTCGGGCCAATCTTTCTCAAAAACTTGACGTCAGCAACATCGTTATCGATGGACTCGACTAGCGCAACGTAATACACACACGAGGACTAGCTTTTTCCTAATTCAAACTTGACGAGAACGAACTTTCCGATTTCGATGGGAGAAACCGGTCTATCGCTCGCCACAACATCATCCTTTCCCAAATCAAGTGACATGTCCGACTCATCATCACAAATGTCATCTGGCAGTTCGGGTTCTGATGAACTGGTCTCCGAAACTGAAAGCCTGATGAAAGCTGAAGGCTTTCGCTTATTTCCCACCTTGGTCTGTCGACGACCGACCATTTCCTTGGTCTTAGTGATTTTCTTTTGTGGCGTTTTTTTCTTGGCTTTCTTCGCTTCTCTGTTGAGCTTTTCTTTTTCCAGCTGTTCTTTTTCAGTGGTATCTGTCAGTATGCGGGTTTTTCCTCTTTTTCTTCCATTCGAAGGATTTCTTTTTGTTGGGTCAATCCTTGGGTGCGGCCTTACAGACTCGGGGATGATAGCAGCTGTCCCTGATGTACCGAGAGCGGGACCTTCAGGTTCAGAGTCCTGGATAACTTCACCGTGGTCTGCTGCCTCTGTAGTAGGGTTAGTAGTTGCAGCTAGTGGAGCGTCAGTAACGAGAGCAGGGAGAAAATCTGATTCGCCAAAAGCATGACGATTGAATGTGAAAATACCGGGCCTTTGAAACCCAGCAACAATGTTGCTGGGACAGAACTTATCTAGGAACGGTTGTCGGGATAGCTCGGCTACTTCATGGATCGATATTCTGCCACCTGGATGTGCTATAAGCCATTCGTTGAAACTATTACGTAGCCCGTTTTTAAAAGGTCCATAAACACTGGTATCAAGAGGTTGCAGTTTATGTGAACAGTGTGGGGGGAACGTTAGCACAACAATTCCATTTTCTCTGCAAAAGTGAACAATTTCAACGGAGATATGGCTGCCGTGGTTATCCATCAAAAGCAAGTGAGGATCTTTCTTCAACGATTTTGTTTCATTTTGAAAATGCTTGATAGAGAGGAGGAAATTGTCATCCGTCATCCAGCCGCTTTTGTTAGACAGACCTAAACTTCCAGGTGGGCCCAGGTTATACATCCGGAAATTCACATGAACTCGAGGGAAGACAAAAACAGGAGGGATAACCCGTCCGGCTGCATTGATGAAAGCTAGCATAGTCGTGTTCTCTCCCCGCTCTGCTGAAGCAATTTGTGAGACTTGCTTAGCCCCCTTCCTGGCTACAACCTTGGGGGGATCCAAAACGGTAAGGATACCTGTTTCATCACAGTTTCAGATTTTGCTAGGTGGAAACTTATGCCTGCTATAAACTTCTGCTAGGTTGTCATAGAACTTGCTGACCACTGGAGCATTAAAGCCGGAAGCACGTGCTTTACTAGTATTTTCTGGAGACCGGATCGATAGCTCATTTCCTCTCTTCATAAACGAAGAGAACCAGTCTAGGCCTGCCCTTCCCTTTTCCGTCCACGTTAAGGGCATCTTCACATTAAGCTTTACCGCAAACTCATAGGCAAGCTTACGAGTTGAAAGCGCTGTCAGCCCATGATTTCATCAGCGATGCTGCTTTTAAATATTCGGTTAGTTGCTTCTCTTGCTCTCTAGTAAAAACTTGCCAAAATCCACGTCTCTCAGATGGCAGCACCTTAGCCGGAGATTTATCAGTTTCCAGAATATCGGGCTGGGCATCCAGTTCAGCACGGTATCGTCTAAGGGCATCATTAACTGTTGACTTCTTGAGTCCAAAGTTCTCCGCAGCTGCTCTGATAGAGCTACCATCTTTGACGATCGAAGCGACTGCTCTTTGTAACGTTGCTAGATCAGGGGATGGGTTGTCTCGTTTCCGGTGATACGTTCGTACCATTTTCTGAAAAGAAATAAAGTATTAGAACTGATAAGAATAATAGTGAAACTTGTGCAGGTCTGTGCAGCTTTATTTCAAACTCTGGTAAGAGTTTCAGCACTTTACTTTGAACTTCACATGATGGGGGCATGTTCGGACAGACAAGAAATCATGTCCGTACATGCCCCGTAATCTGTGTCCGGAAATGCCCCACAGTGACCTTTAATAAAAAGATGGCTGCCAAAAAAAAAATGCAATTATATACATTACTTCATAATTAGAAAGTAGCCAATAGATCACTCTCTTACCTGCCGAAACTGCTTTCCCCTAAAGGTTGCAGAACGCCTGAAAAACGACAAGGAACATACAGCTAGAAATTTAAATTTACCTCCAAATTTACATCTGACCCGCTCAAAGGAAAATTTATTTCTGAATTCTAGTCAGGATTTGGTCGAACGTCTGTTATCTGCTCGCCATCTACTGACATTTTTGTCAAATTTTTGTATCGAAATCTGAACGAGCAATATCGTTTGTCCGATCATGCCCCCGTCCGAAAAAGCCCCTGTCTCCCCTACATACGGTAAGTATTTGTTTTCTATGTAATGTTCAGTATTCCTCCTTCAAGGTGATGTCCAAGGTTGTTTACTTTGTGTACTCTTGATCTTTCCACAGACTGACAAGAAACCTATTTTATTTGTTGGTGCTCATGATTCATTTTGTGAAAAAAACAAAACAAACTCCATCGTCCAAGAAAAACAAAAGATGTCACGTCTCCCAGAAACTTGGAAATTATTTGCATTTAGCAGATACCATGGCATCTGTTAACACCGTAACTGGGCCTACAATTAGTCGTTTTGCAGTTATCGTGGTATGTGATAAACGGTTGCTCCAGGGCTACTCTGCAAAAACGACTATTGCCCAAATTGCATTTTTGAATCCATCCCAAAACAAGAAAACTGATATCCAGTTACATCATCAAGTACTAAACTCCTTTTTCACCATTTTGACAAAATTTGAAGAAAGTAAGATGACTTTTCAGATACCATGGTTCACCACGGTCAGACAGTGGTATCTGAATACGAGATACCACGATAACAGCCAAAAGGCCTTTTGACCGTGGTATCCGATACCACGATAACTGCAAAAACGACTTTACACTGTGGTATCAGATGCCATGGTATCTGCAAAAACATAACTATTATATGTACATATGTTCTGATGGGTTTTCTTTTTGGTAAATGTACAGTCTGTGTTGTGATATCTTATTAAGTACACTTTTTCTCTATAGGAAACGAAACAACATTCCCGAGTCACTGTATGCTGGTCCACTGGAGTCGGCATCCATGTGGGCTTTTGTGAGACAGACATGCCATCAAACACGACCCTGGATGTTGTGGTTGGTGTCAATGAATCTTCAGATGTGGTAAATATTCTAGTGCAGTAGTATAGACAAACGAACTTGGGGAAAGCTAGAGCCTCTCATACACACTTGCAAACTAAAATTAAGTCAAACTGCTCCATTTCTTTCAGAAATCTAAGCAGAAAAATCCTGGCAGCAGTCTATCGAAAGTAGTCAGGATGCTCCAGTTTATGGTCCGTCCTACAACATAGGAACATACTACCGCCATCAGCGGTCGTTTCTGCTGGGAAGTGTCTACCGGTGTTGGCGGAACCAGCAAAAACATCTGCTGGATGAAATGCTCGACACAGGTGACGCTCACCTGGCCGCAGACGGCCGCTGCGACTCTCCTGGCCACAATGCCATGTTTTGCGTTGTGTCGTTTATGGACGTGAAAGACCAAGAAGATAGTCCAGGTCAACTTGTGCCAAGTTCGCTTATAATTTCGTACAGATATTTATATTAGTGTGGTTGCGGTAGCTATTATGCAACTTGGGTTAGTGGTCATCAATCTAAAACACACGAAATAAATACCAAGCAAAGCCCATGAATTTAGTTGCCATTGTCTTGCCTCCCTTTATAAAAGTTGGCTGCGCTCTAGTATGCATATCTTGACTTGAGGCTTTTTGCTTCCCTTAGTCGAGCAGCCATTAAATACTACAAATAAACGATCAGGGTTTCTCCTCCGGATTTTGCAATTTAATCTTCAAGTTGAAAAAAAAATTACGTTTAGGCCGTAAGATAAAAGCATGACGATCCAGCACAGTTTTCTTGTCCCAAACGACATGGGAAGATCCGGAAGAAAGTGGAAAAACTCTTGTAGAAATTCAAGGTATTTCAGACAAAATACCGCTTTTTGTGTTATAAAGATTCTATATCGAAATATGCACGGATAATCTGTCATAAGAATGATTTTAATAATATTTCTTCGAATAGAAAAGCAATTTGGTGCACTCCAATGCCCTGGAGAAGCAGGGTTTTGGAATCGGGCTGAATCAGCTGCTGGATGTGGGCGTCCAAATTGCAGAGGTGACGACCGACAACCATCTTGGCATCGGAAAGCTCATGCGCGAGGACGAGAGATTCCGATCATGCCCCCGTCCGAAAAAGCCCCTGTCTCCCCTACATACGGTAAGTATTTGTTTTCTATGTAATGTTCAGTATTCCTCCTTCAAGGTGATGTCCAAGGTTGTTTACTTTGTGTACTCTTGATCTTTCCACAGACTGACAAGAAACCTATTTTATTTGTTGGTGCTCATGATTCATTTTGTGAAAAAAACAAAACAAACTCCATCGTCCAAGAAAAACAAAAGATGTCACGTCTCCCAGAAACTTGGAAATTATTTGCATTTAGCAGATACCATGGCATCTGTTAACACCGTAACTGGGCCTACAATTAGTCGTTTTGCAGTTATCGTGGTATGTGATAAACGGTTGCTCCAGGGCTACTCTGCAAAAACGACTATTGCCCAAATTGCATTTTTGAATCCATCCCAAAACAAGAAAACTGATATCCAGTTACATCATCAAGTACTAAACTCCTTTTTCACCATTTTGACAAAATTTGAAGAAAGTAAGATGACTTTTCAGATACCATGGTTCACCACGGTCAGACAGTGGTATCTGAATACGAGATACCACGATAACAGCCAAAAGGCCTTTTGACCGTGGTATCCGATACCACGATAACTGCAAAAACGACTTTACACTGTGGTATCAGATGCCATGGTATCTGCAAAAACATAACTATTATATGTACATATGTTCTGATGGGTTTTCTTTTTGGTAAATGTACAGTCTGTGTTGTGATATCTTATTAAGTACACTTTTTCTCTATAGGAAACGAAACAACATTCCCGAGTCACTGTATGCTGGTCCACTGGAGTCGGCATCCATGTGGGCTTTTGTGAGACAGACATGCCATCAAACACGACCCTGGATGTTGTGGTTGGTGTCAATGAATCTTCAGATGTGGTAAATATTCTAGTGCAGTAGTATAGACAAACGAACTTGGGGAAAGCTAGAGCCTCTCATACACACTTGCAAACTAAAATTAAGTCAAACTGCTCCATTTCTTTCAGAAATCTAAGCAGAAAAATCCTGGCAGCAGTCTATCGAAAGTAGTCAGGATGCTCCAGTTTATGGTCCGTCCTACAACATAGGAACATACTACCGCCATCAGCGGTCGTTTCTGCTGGGAAGTGTCTACCGGTGTTGGCGGAACCAGCAAAAACATCTGCTGGATGAAATGCTCGACACAGGTGACGCTCACCTGGCCGCAGACGGCCGCTGCGACTCTCCTGGCCACAATGCCATGTTTTGCGTTGTGTCGTTTATGGACGTGAAAGACCAAGAAGATAGTCCAGGTCAACTTGTGCCAAGTTCGCTTATAATTTCGTACAGATATTTATATTAGTGTGGTTGCGGTAGCTATTATGCAACTTGGGTTAGTGGTCATCAATCTAAAACACACGAAATAAATACCAAGCAAAGCCCATGAATTTAGTTGCCATTGTCTTGCCTCCCTTTATAAAAGTTGGCTGCGCTCTAGTATGCATATCTTGACTTGAGGCTTTTTGCTTCCCTTAGTCGAGCAGCCATTAAATACTACAAATAAACGATCAGGGTTTCTCCTCCGGATTTTGCAATTTAATCTTCAAGTTGAAAAAAAAATTACGTTTAGGCCGTAAGATAAAAGCATGACGATCCAGCACAGTTTTCTTGTCCCAAACGACATGGGAAGATCCGGAAGAAAGTGGAAAAACTCTTGTAGAAATTCAAGGTATTTCAGACAAAATACCGCTTTTTGTGTTATAAAGATTCTATATCGAAATATGCACGGATAATCTGTCATAAGAATGATTTTAATAATATTTCTTCGAATAGAAAAGCAATTTGGTGCACTCCAATGCCCTGGAGAAGCAGGGTTTTGGAATCGGGCTGAATCAGCTGCTGGATGTGGGCGTCCAAATTGCAGAGGTGACGACCGACAACCATCTTGGCATCGGAAAGCTCATGCGCGAGGACGAGAGATTCCAGGCCATCTCCCACACCTTGGACTCGTGGCATGTAGCGAAAGGTCTCAAGAAAAAGATCACGGCACTCTCTAGGAGGAAAGAGATGGATCTTGTTGGTCTGTGGAAAAGGTACGAGTTGCAGCCAATTACGCCATTTCGCTTGTCCGTTTCTTATGAAAGTTACTTTGAATATACCTTTTGCAGAACCAACCCGAACCCGATCCTAAACCTCAACCCAACCCTTCTCCATCCTCTTCCCTGGTATTTGGTACGTTGAATTTTATTGTGCATTGTATACCTTTGCTGCTGAACCCACCGCATCTTCCCCACCTTACCCACTGTCATGGCACCTTTGTTACAGGGTTGATTTGATATCAGTGTTTTATAAAGTTCACTGGTCTCTCTCAACTTTGTGGTTAAGGGCCAAAGTTCGACGGACCCATACCAAACCCTATCCCAATTTCCTTTTCCCATTCTGCTTCTGTGACTACATTATTCTTATACCTTCTATGAGTACTAATTTTGTTGTTTGTTTTTATTGAAGAGGAAATTCAACAGCTGAACGTTGTTTATTGAAGTTGTCAACTTTCTACCTTCGACGATTTGGACGAAACAACAACTCATTAGTTTCTAAGATTTGGACACAACAACTTTCGAATGTCTGAAATTTGGATAAAACACGTTGCCAATGTTTACATCAGTTACACTATATCTATAGAATGAACACGTTACCAATGTTCACGTCAGTTATACTATATTCATAGGAGCATCGTCAACCACATTTACTGGTGCGCCGCCAGTAGTAGTACCCTAAAAGAAGCGGTCGAGAAGTTTCGGTCGATCGTCAATCACGTCCAGGACGTCCACGACCATCCGGACAACGAAACGTTCAAGACGTGCAGTCATAACAATGATCTGAACCGGTACTACTACTTGGAGCCTGGGACAGCGGCTGCAGCAGCTATTGAAGAACTGCTGGTCAACAAGCGACTCGTGAATGCAGTAGGCCGCTTGTCGCTCACGATGTCGACAACGTCAAGCTTGGAAGGATTTCATTCAGACTTGAATATGTTCGCGTCGAAAGATACGAACTTGGAGTATCCAGCCATGCTATGCCGGTAATTTTTCCTGTGTTCGAAACTGGAGGGATAAAGGGTACGAGGCTGGGTCTGCACAACGCAGCTATATTTCGGCCCTTCTTGGCAAGGGTCCTCTTCAGGATCAAGCCGCTCAAGCTGGAAAATGAACTTTGAAAATGAATCATTCTCCGGTTTGAGCCTGAAGAGGACCCTTGCCAATAAGGGCCGAAATATAGCTCTAATAAAATTATCCACCGACAGTTCATTGAGTGTGTTCCATCCTACTTACTGTAGTTACTACGCATGAGGTCACGAATTTTGGCTTCTCAGCTTCACGGCTGGAACGCATTTTTCTATTCTCGTCAATATACCACTCCACGGGCAATCCAGCCAGTCAAGAGATCCGTAGTTACCACGCTCGCGCGCATTGCGCATGGTAAGCTACCAAGCTTACTGCGCTCGCGAGCATGGTAAGCAAATAGTTACTGTCAGCGTAGCAACTTTTCGTGAGGTAGCTACGGAAATAATAGCTAATAGTTACTATTAGAAGGGTGGAACACGCTCATTATGATCATTGTAAACATTGTTCAAATAGGTTTTATAAGGCGTATCACGGCATATAAGGTTTATTACAGATTCCTCTTTTCCACGGAACGCGCTGTAATATGGCGAATAGGCTCGTGTTCTATTTTCGCTTGCGCAGAGTCAATCAGATCGCTTGGATGGTTCCGCCAGCGGGCCGAGAAAAGAAGAAGTGGCATCAGGGTTGCCACGGGAAGAATTAAAGTTGGAAACTGAACAAACAATTTTTCTACCAAATATTTTGGAGCTTTTGTTCTGTTACGACTGGTTATTTTTATTTCGAGGACCAATGCTGTCCAACCGTTAATTTAATATCTGTTTTAAGATACAATGAGCGTCAAATTGTACTCGTGTACTTAAAGTTGTACCGAGAACTTTTTTTTATCTTTATAAGCTCGAAAAATGTGATTCGCTGTCAACTTGGGCTGAAGGTACAGAGATGCTGCGAGTAAGCAAACACTTTTAAATTTTTCATTTACAGAATATTCGATTGCCGCCGAGGTCTTGAGGACCATCAACACTGAGCAAGACACCGACCTTCCCTTCGAAGTTCCAGTCGGCGTGGTGCGTCCAAGAGTCAACAGCCAGTATAAACCCTCAACTGCAGGAGAATTTCTTGTTTCACTATAGGCCATGTCGCCTATTCTCATTCCAGAAATGAATAAATGACTCCCGTCTCAAATAAACTTTTTATTTCTTTTCCTTTTCCCTCAATGGCAAGACAGTTAACTAACTTTTAAACTATTTTCACTGAAATCTGATTTCACTCGATGCCATGTGGCCAATTCTCTTTCACAGCAGCTGAATAAAAGAATCTTAGCTCACAGAACCTTCTAACTTCCTTTCAGTTTCACTCTATGGCGAGACAAAAATAAAGCTTCTTACTGCCTTCACTGACATTTGCTTCACTAAAGGCCATGTTGGCTATTCTCTTTCACAAGCACTGAATAAAGGACTCTTAGCTCACAGAATCTTGTTACTTCCTTTTAGTTTCCCTCTACGGCGAGCGAAAGTAAAGCTTCTTACTGCCTTCACTGAAATTCTGCTTCACTAAAGGCCATGCTGCCAATTCTCTCTCACAAGAAATGAATAAAGGACTCTTAGCTCACACCTAGTTTCCCTCTACGCCGAGACGAAAGTAAAGCTTCTTACTGCCTTCACCGAAATTATGCTTCACTAAAGGCCATGCTGCCAATTCTCTTTCACAAGAAATGAATAAAGGACTATTAGCTCACAGAGTCGTGTTACTTCCTTTTAGTTTCCCTCTACGGCGAGACGAAAGTAATGCTTCTTACTGCCTTCAACGAAATTCTGCTTCAATAAAGGCCATGCTGCCAATTCTCGTTCACAAGAAATAAATAAAGGACTCTTAGCTCACAGAACCTTCTTACTTCCTTTCAGTTTCCCTCTACGGCGAGACGAAAATAAAGCTTCTTACTGCCTGCACTGTCATTTTGCTTCACTAAAGGCCATGCTGGCTATTCTCTTTCACAAGAACTGAATAAAGGGCTCTTAGCTCACAGAACCTTGTTAGGTACTTCCTTTCAGTTTCTCTCTGTGGCAACAAGAAAATAAAGCTTCTTACTGCGTTTCACTGAAACTTTGCTCCACTAGTGACCAATTCTCTTTCATAAGAACCCATTCACAGAGAAACTGAATTACACTGGAGATAGCTACAGGAGAGGTACCCACCCTCGAATTTTTACAACCTCGAACTTGATTCAAAAAGTTAAGAGGAAAGATCAATACAGTCCTAACAAGATCATAACTGTGAAGAAAGACACCATGAATAACCTTGGACAAGTTTAGGACTGCACAGAAGTAGGCGTGTAATCTTTTCAGGCAGAGTTCAAAGTTACATAAATTCGAGTTTGGATACCCTTCCTGTACGAAAATCTGACGAAGATTATTAATTTTGTTCCCTCAAGGTATGACTAGTCAGTTTGTTTCTAAGCTGTTCAGGCATCAAGGAATCCAGTGTAATTGTCTCCTGATTCTGGGAACTGCCCACGTATCGCTTTGTAAACACATGATGGTAAGGCAACCCGGTTGTCGCGGCCCAGGAAGTGGTATACAAGTCTAACAAATTGGCGGTATGCCACATAACGCATCCTTCTGTTCGAATCAAAAGAAGAAATAGCAGCAGCACCATGCTCTTGTCTGTACTGCCAATATGCAGTGCTGAGGACAAAGTCATCCAGACATGTGGACATGAAACCTGGATGCTGTGTTATGCAAAGGGGAGTAGTTGTATCCCCAGTACTCCTTGGACTCCGGATGGACCGGAATGCATTGACCTTTGGCTGCTCGTGGCAGTAGATGTTCTCAGCACTGATGGGCCAGACTTTGCACTTGCGACACTTGCACCTAGACACAAGAATACCCAAGATTAGTATTTATCTTTTGTTTTCAGACAAATGTGCATGCACAAAATAGGTAGTTTGATTGACATTAATTTTTGTTGTGGTCAGGGCGTTCAGCTTTCACTGAGTAGTAGGCACAATCAGGGCAGCAATTTAAAGTTTAACTGAAATGTCAACTTATTTTTGTTTCATTCAACTAAATACATTGAATTATTTTGATTCTTCAAAGGGATTTTATTATTTTCCACTATCTGCTTCTAATTATGATGTTAAAAATTTCTGCGGCCATCGCCACAATGTAAATCCTATTATGACGTGGAAAATTTTATTTCAACACAAACACAGCATTTCAGTGGGCAGTGGAGAGATTCGCAAAGATTGCTTAGTTCCTGAACACCAAAAAATCCTAAATCTTTCTCAGAAGGCAGACAACAAAAATACAAATGCATAGAGGTACCAGATCCAACGGAAAATAGACTATTTGAAAATGGATTATTCGTGAATAGCAGAACAAGGAAGTAATGGCTGGCAGAAATAAGAATCAACAGAAGAAGTCACACACATCAGAATTTTGCTTGAAAATGGAAAAAAGATTGCCAGGTCAAACATAACCATGCCACAAGCAGAGGCGTTACTAGCCAAAATGTTTTGGGGGGGAATAAGAGATTTACCGACTAGTTGGTAATTAGTTGGTAAAACAACTGTTTTCAAGAAAAAACTAGGCTACTGTTTTCCAAAAAAACGAGTTTGAAAAAATCTACTGATTTTTGGAAAAACAAACAGTTTCGACAAAAAATAGACTGAATTCCAGAAAAAACGACTGTTTTCATGAAAAAAATAAACTGCGCCAACTCGGTTATTTTTTAACGACTGGCCGACAACACTGGGGGGCGTCCTACCCTTCCCCTCAGGTTGTGCCGCCCCTGGTCAGAGGTAAAAAAAAATCTTGACTTTTGACAGTAAAAACAGCAAAATAAATAAAAACTCTGAGAACAGCAAATGACACCTACCCGACCTACTGCTTCGACATTAATGTTGCAAGCAAGAGACATGAGATAACAAATAAGTCAGAATCAGATACACCTATGTATAAAATAATCAAACAATTTTGCCAATTTTCCAAACAGACAGGTTCTGACTGAACTGGACTGCTGGTTCCATTATCAAAATTGCAAGCTCTTTCAGGTAAAGCACTTCTTACCAGGCTGAAGCATCGTCACTAGTCTCCTAGGCGGACCTGGTGGACCTTCACCAATGCGGACTGTCCGCAGGGTATCAGCAATATCTCCTGGCCTAATTGGCTGATAAAGATAGCCCTTTTGGCAACCATCTTCTGGGAGTGGATCTTCAGATCCAGAAGAGTCTTCCCAATCAGATAGAGCGATTGGGGCGTCAGAATCAGAGGAGTCTGAGCTAGACATTTTTGAAAAAGAATGCGCGTGGTTCTGTTGTTTCTTCTATTTCTTCTTTGAATTTCTTGAGCGAAATTCCTATACAACGTATAGTTAAATGTACGCAAATACTGAGTTTACAATTAAAAAACATATTACATAATTAAATACATTAGGCAAACATTTTTTTTTTAAAGCTGTGACTGTAGTTCAATTTAGCAGGAAAAACTAATCTAATAGCTATTTTAACAAAATCACGCTTATTTCTGTCCAATCCAGTAAATTGGAGGTCGGAAGGACCTGAAAAGTTTGAATTTGCTTTATCAGGGAAACGGAAATTAATTGAGAAAGGAAAAGCTCTGACGTGAGCGTGTAATCAAGGTTGTAACAGTGTGAGATCGGAACAGTTTGATCCGCCCATTGAACTTTAAAGTCAAGCATAGACGCTAGGTGATACCCCAACCTCTGGTAAAATTTGGCTTCGGGTTTGCGCGTCAGCGGGATCTCGGTTTAGGGCAAAGGTAAGCGAGGACTATGAAATTTTATAAGCGAATAAAACTTGGGACCTGAAATAGACTGAAACAAGTCCGGTTGTGGTCCGACCCAGGTTGGGAAAGGAGGGGCTTTCCGGAATTCCAACATCAGCATATAGACCCGAAAGGATGGTCGGGTCCCAGCCAAATTTGGTGGTAATTAAGAGCTAGGGATCTAGTTGTGCCTCTTTGTGGGTCCGAACCCGATCTTGCCTCTGTGGGAGGAGTGGGTTTGTAAATTCTTGCCATCAGCCCAACTGCTAGGAGCGTTGGCAGAATTCAAAGATGTTAACATCACTCGGTAATTTCAGGGGGAAAGTTATGGTATATTTGAAAACATTTTTTCTGATCCCATTCATAGGGAAAACATCATTTCTAGTAAGAGTTGTGCTTTCAAGCCATACAAATCTGTGATGAAATATGGTATGAAAGTAGTCTAGAACGAAATACTAATTTATGGAAAATAAATTTGAACAAGCGCCTGAGAGCCAAAAATTTGAATTTACGTAAAGACTCCTATAACGTCGAGCAAGGTATAACAGAAATGTAATGTATTTGATAAATATTTCCTAGTACTATATAAAAACTTTTTGTCTCAGGATACCATAAATTCTGCAAATGGTTGCAAATAGAGGGAGAAGCTAGTAGGACTTTTTGTCCGTTTGGAACACATCAAACGCGAATGGAGCCGTGAAAAGCTAGAAAAAAAATGTTGCTAGTTCATGTATGACATAAACGTTATTTCGAAGCTTTTCATATTCTTATGTTTAAATGAGTGGTCGGTGGAGCTTGATGAGTCATCCAAAAACAAAATTACTTCTAAAGGGGGGATTTTAGAAAATCGAAATTCCAGAGGGAGTTAAGGATAGTGAAGTCGCCGAATTTATCCGAAGATAGGGACTTAAGCACGGTGTTTAAATTCAAACCGCTATACTTCCTAAGATGTCGCTGATCAGAATGATAAGATTTTCAGAAATACGTCATGCTGGTAGCCTGACTGCGAAAAAGGGAGGAAGCAAAATGAACAAATAAGCTGTTAAACTAATGCCTCTAAGGAAACGTTTTCACGAGCAATGGGATTGAGCACATACTTTCGGCATCGGTCATCGCCTTTCAAGCCAACCCTCTCCCTTCCCAAGAAGGGCCGAAATATCGCCGATGAAGTATCGTAGCTGACGTATCCTTTATACATTATTTGAATATATGTTTCAAAGTCAGCTTAGGACTCTCTAGGTCCAGGGAGTGGTCGAGTTCGTAGATGGGCTTGTAGCTCAACTCTTAGAGTTGTGGGATGGTTCAATGCAGGGTGGCTTGGACCTCGGTGACGCCTACGAATCGGGCTGAACGCCCAGTCACCACATGTCCTTGGATAGTGTCATCAAATGCGTACATCTCTGAAGGTGCTGGAGTCTCAACTTATACGCAGCTAACATGCTGGGGCCAGGATTGGGGCTCTCTCATCTGAAAAACAAACTACATTCACATTGCACGTTTGAAACCTGAATCCCTGTCTCGACCTGAGTTGATTTGACCTGTTGATTCCAGTTAATAAAAAGCACTGTCTACTCTCTTTTCATTTTTACTTTCATTCAAACCCACCCTCATAGGCTCTTCCCAGACACGATATCAGGCATTAAGTGGCAGTGGCATTCAGTGAGCGCTGATTATAACAGCACTTACATTGGTAACAAGAGCCAACACAGTTGCCTGTGCTCCGGTGGAACCGTATCAAAAATTTGCAATGCACCAATATTCTGGTTCTCTACCTCTTTCCCAGAAGAATTTCTATTCGGGGTGGAATTTTTTTCTTGGGGGAGGGCTTGCGATACCTAACTTTTGACACTATTAATTTCAAAGCTTAATTCGGTGTGAGCTCCGAAATCCCTAGCACAATCGGGGAGCCGAAAACTCCGGTAGGCTTTAGTGCGGCCCTAGCTTCATTTCGCAACCCAAGGTAGTTGCATTGCATATGCTTTCCAGAATTTCCATCGGAGAAAGAGTTCAAGCGGACTGCCTCGATCGCTAACGTGAAGTGCATATCAATTTTAGCCGAATAGCTAAATCAGTTTCTTCATTGTTAACTTCATTAGGGTCATGTTGAGCCTGTTGCAACAAGCTTCTTGTCAATGACATGGGTGGAGGCATGAAAATAGAGACCCTACTAGTCTTTTCTTCACTTTCACCAATTATCCCATCTTCTTCGTCTTCTTCTTCGTAGGACAGTACTCTCGATACAGGTCTTGAACCCTGACTAAGGGATGGCTCAGATGAACAGAACCTTTTAACTTAGGAAATTGGTACAGAGGCTATGATCAATCTTGAACAAAAATCCAGGTCTATTAAGAGGAGGGACGTGTAGTAACAAGTGATCGTCAATTTCACCGATCCGGCACGTTTTGAAATCAAGGAGGGTGGCTGCAGGCATAAAATCTCTAGGGAATCGGAAATCAAATGGGGCACGTAATTATTCTTTTAGAGTCAAAATACAGGCACTTTCATCTGGTTGATCCTCAAGGTGTGACTTCAATATTCCTCGGCACAAGAGAGCTACATTTAGAGTTGGGAAAGACTCACCCTCTATTGGTTGAACAATGACTGAGCAATGTGACAGAAGATAACACACGGATGGCATCAAATCGATTTCTTCATCATCAAGGACAAGGTCAGTTCTACCTATTTTGCACAGCATGGTCGAAAATGGGCCTCTGTGTGTCAGGATGCTTTGCATCATTGGAATCGTGGCATTCCAACGTGTAGGCAGATCACGCTTTAGAGATGTATGCTGATCTTTCCCAGAGGGGATTTGTGGAATTGCTTCTGCTACTTGAACTATGTATGTATGTATGTATATTCTTTATAACCCGTTACATTCAAACTGAACAAGAACGGAGTAAATGGAAGAAAAAGAAATAAAGAACAAAAGAGAGAAAAGAAAATTAGTGATCAATGACAAAATATATACAGCACTACAGATGAAGTAAAACACAAAGGGCGATTTATTCAGTGGTCATCCATTGGGCACAAAGTACTGGTAACCACGGGTGTGTGGCGGTTCCAAGAACTTTCTGAACTAACTTATTTACAGCCTCGTTGGGTTCTACCAGGCTGAATTTTCTTATTGGGCACCTGTTGCGCGTCCACGGTGGCATTTTTAGCAAGTATTTTAGGTAACAAAAATAAAGCGATTCGACTCGAGACTGCTCGGTGGTCGTTAATAGTTTCCAAAATAGAGCCAGATATAAAACTTGGGGTAGCGCCACAGCGCTGTGGAGTTTGGCGAGCAGACTGCGTGAAAAGTGGACCTTATTTGTCACGATCGAAATGCGCAAATATCATCAGTACCTCTAGACTTTTTCTTTTTCAACTTTAAAATAAAATTGCGAAGCATGTTCTTTTGACAGAACATCGTCAAGTTCTTGTACCAACGGGTTGGCTACAGCAGGGTCAGGGGCTGCAAATTCGTTCATCTTAAACCAGTGGCGCTTCTGTTTCTGAATAACACTAGGGGGGATTTGCGCATCAATAAGGCACAGGAGGGGGATATGATCAGCAGAGAACGATTCGAAAAGCACTTTTACTGAGCCGCTAAGTTCACGAGTGGCAATCGAGTGGTTAATGTTCGATACTGATCCGCTAGTGTGAACATACGTGTAATCATTGTCCTTGGGTAACGCGTGGAACTTATCAGCAAGGGTGCTCATTACCAATTGGGCTCTTGCATTAGCGGGATCGGCAATGTCGCAGTTAAAATCCCCAACGAATATGTATCGTAACTTCAGTCTCTCACAAATGTTCATACAGCGAACAATCGACCTAATTGCTTTAGCGAATTTTGATTCGGAAGAAGCGGTATTATAATATGTAGGCATGTACACATTAATAACAGCAATGGTATCACAACGAACTACTAGGAAACACTCGTTCGTGAAAAGAACTTCCACAGCAATACTGTTTTTAGCAATGATGGCAAGACTGCCAGAATGGCGGCCTCGGCCGGAACGAGCAGCTCGTGCAGGCACAAATATTACTTCGAATTTTTGGTTTTCATGTTGTTTATCAGCTTCTGAACTTCAGGGCATCGAATCGAGCGACTTGAGTGTCTTTTCAGCACAGAGCACATGAAGCGGGTCTTAAATACGGGTCTGACGGGCTAGACGTATGGCTGGTGTCACCGCATTTCGAGCAAACTTGAGCTTTTGCACAGTTAGCAGCTATGTGGTTGAAATCCTGACATTTGTAGCAACGCCTAGGGAGGAATACGAATTCCTCGACTCTTAGCCGTTCGAAACCGATTTTGGGGGGGATCCTGAATGGCATGATTAAGGAAATCTCGAGACTCAAAGAACAGTTTGTAAGCCCGTGACTGACCGCACTGCTCAACTTTTACGCAGTTCGAAAGGCATATTTCAGCGACTCGCATCCACACGATGTAACGATCTTCGGGGGTTGCTAGGCTAGGTGGGTTCTTAACGATTACGGAATAAGAAACTCGGAGGATAGGGCTTACTGCTGAGGTGCTGGCTTGCGCGGGTGGTGGCTCTTGCTTCACGCGCTCGAGATATTCATCAAATCTTCTGCACATATCATTCACTTTTGACGTCTTACAGGCTGCCACTTCGTCGCCGCACACTGGGACCTCTGTCGGTTCGAAAATGACAAAGGTTGGCAGGATTACCTTATTTGACGCACTCGTTTGAAAATATTTCGCGATTTCAATGAGGTTGTCACTATCTTTAACGGATTTAACTAACCGCTCCGTGATTTCTGCTTTCTTGTGTAGCAGTTCTTTTGCAGCCAAGATTTCGTCGCGTTGAAAAAACTCGTATGCACGCCTCAGAAAAGCTTCCTTCTTTATTCCCGCAATCATGGCACAAGAAATAAAGTTCAAAAAAGGATTCCAAACGGCATTGTCCTTATCGCTCATTGACAAAACCGGTTTTCCCTGCACTGGAATGAAATACGTCCGCACTGATTTGACAGCTGAATGGTAACTGGTCATCCGCATCAAGCATTTCATCAAGATAGCTTGAGTTTTCTGGGGCAAAGAAACTTTCAGAGCGTTCAAAGTCAATTTTTTGTTCAACACCTCGGAAAAGCCAGAGCTTTCAGAATCAAGCGTGACTTCCTCACCAAGCTATCAATCTCAACATCTTTAGCAATCCCATCTACTGTTAGTTGGTTATGCAATTCAATTCAGTTTATTTCTAAAACGTGAAGCGGACAAAACGAATATTCGTTTGGTCGTCCATAAAAATATATATACAATTTACAGTCGACACTTGCGAATTAATTTAAAATAAAAGTAATCGTCCAATACATTTAATAAAAAGAGTTAAGCTCAGGTACACAATTACTTACTAGCACTTGCGTAAAAAACTTGACAAAGGAGGGAACTAAGCTTTTCAGATATCGGTTTCGAGACACCTGGATAGGCTGAATGAGAGGTACAGCTACTGCCACTGCTCTTGCGGGTCTTTCCCGATGTGGCTTGAAATCAGGGGGCAGTATGGATTGATGGGATGTACTGTTCAGCAACCCTGTACCAAAATCAAGCGACAGCTTTTGTCGACGGCTAGCAAGGGAATCTAGGCAAGACTTTTCACGGAAGGCACAGTATGGGATTTTTGGCGCTTTTGAAATTATCAACAATGCCCGAAATTGAACTCTCTCAATAACGTCGGACTGCTCCTGCGTCAGGCCATAATGCAAAACGGGGGACCAGTATTCAATTCAATACTTTTATTCCGGTGACAAAGACCATAATTAATCACTGACAATCAAACAACAACAAACAAAGGAAAAAGAACAATCACGCTTTTAACCATTCTCGATGGGCTCATACAGTTTCAACCAAACTGGAAGTGACAGACGCAGTAACGGAGAACGAAGCGCAAATATCAACTGGTTTTCAGATGCTAAAAGCCGTTCTCGCAGAGACACCCTGTTAGCGTAATGCAGTTGATGAAAATTCAAAACACAAATATCAGCGCATAACTCCGTAGCACTGCAGAAACGCGGTATTCCGTGAAGGAACCGTATCGTATCATTGTACGCAACACGAAGCTCACGGATTCCGTTCTTAGTGTAACTATGTACAAGTGGGAGACCGAAAATGCTAGTACGATACGAACGGAAAAGAAATGTTTTAACATCAGATGAGCAATGATTGAACTCGTAGTATCATATTACCTCGAAGGTAAACCGAGCGGAGTGTGTGACGGACGTGCGCATCATCGAGTAGGTGTTCATTAAAAATGAACCCAAGGTACCGAAATTCGTTTACGAAAGTAAGCTCAGTTCCACACAGTTTTACTGGGAGGATAATAGGCGACACTGATCCCCGGGGCTGGAAGCATACGCACTCGGTTTTTGACATACTGAAGACAATATCAAGCTCAGCAGCGAAGTCGACTGCTAGCATTCGTGGAGTGAGGTGGTGAACACAATTGGGAATGGATATTTCTGTTTCCGGATGATCATCGAACAGTTGCGTCTTCTACAACTTCTGGCTTCTCCATATATCGATAGTGATGTCGGGCGAGAGTACTCAGGTCGTCTCAGATCTGCTCTGCTTCCTGATTTCTCGGATCCAAAGTGGAAGCCCGAGAGACATTCTTTTACAATTGTGCTATGATTTCTACGAGCCCGAAGAAATTTTACGGGCTAAGAACAGTCTACCCAATGAAAAATTTATCTCAAAATAGTACTATGAAGTAGTACGAAAAAGTTGCATGCAGTACTGACGATGCTACTACATGCTTCTCCTTCAAGGCTATCGTGTGACTGAATACTACTATATGGTACTATTAGCAAGACTGGATGTTACTATGGCAAGACAGGATGCTACTGGATACTACTACATAAGATTGGACCAGTCTGAGGCACATTAAAAGATAGTATGAATTGCTACTACATAGTATTACATGCATCGTTTTCGTACTAAATCTAGTGGTGATAACGCAAGCAGCTCTGACGCAGATGGCGCAGGTATCCCAGCTGCAGCCACTTCTTATCGTGATATTGAAAGAAATGGCCGCTCTCAACAGAATCGTAACAACAACTCGAAGAAGCAGAAGGGAAACGGTGGTAGCGGCCGGCTGCAGAACAATATTGGAAGCTCTTTTAGACCTAATTCAAGTCTGAAATCTGTCGCCACAATCCGCACGTCCAAAATCTTCGTAACGCGGTTTGCTCCAAAAAAGGCTGCCAAACAAGTCGGCGACTTTGTCAGCGAAGCGATTAAATGTCAAGCGAAGTGTGAGCCCCTGCATTCGAAATCAGACAGCTACTGCTCCTTCAAATTCGAATTGCCAAGTCTGTATTTGGATAGAGTTCTAACTCCACGATTCTGGCCTGCTGGCATTCTTTTCCGAAAGTTTTACTAGAAACCGAATCCTGAGGAACGAGGTCCTCGTATTGGCTCAGTCAGCGTACACTCTGACGACTGAGACCCTGACGTTGGGGCACCCTGCCAGAAATTGAGGATTTGTGTCAAGACCAATCAAGACCACAGCTTTTCCTTACATTCAAAAAACAGATCTTGGTGCTGAAGATTCCAGTTGCGACCCTGTTGTGTTGCATGTTCGACTATCCCGATAATTATATTAAAAGCCACCAACCTACAAAAGTAACTTCAAAAGATAGGACACCTCCTTTCCTTCCATGATGATGGCACAATTACTAATCAACTTTAATTAACATGACAACCCCCCTTAAAATTTCACTAGTGATGCCTCTTGGTAGTAGAAATGCCAACTTTATGTCATCCTAATTTAATGAAAAACATGTAGGACTGCATACATACTTGTCCAAATAAATATTATTTTCCGTTAATCCATGTTCTAGTTGTCGACAAACTGTATTCTTTACACTTTGATGCCTGAAGGTTCTTTGAGGAACCACCAACTTTTTTAATTTATTTTAATCCAGACCGTCCAACCTATTAACGTCAACCCTTTTGCAATTGCTTCAGACTGATCGATCTAAACCAGTTATATTTTTCCCGGTCTGTAATTTGTCACCCTTCTGCGAGGTAATCACGTTTGAACTTGTGACCTTTAGCCTTGCTTGATTTTCCTGAAATGTGAGAATACTTTTTTGTGAATAACTTTGTTGTTTATTGTGCTAGAGTTTTGATTCTAAAAGCTTTAGAAAGAGGACGTTTTATTTGTTCGAATGAGCTATCATAGGCTCCTGTAGCTGGAAAAGCAGAGAGCAGGAATGGCCCCCAAAATCGTGGTTCCTGTAGGAACCATCCGGCAATGCTGGGACAGATAAGATGGTAAGTCGTATACAGTGCGAGATGCCTGGATACCATGAAAACAGTTGCGTTACACCATTGATATGAAATTTCGAGAGCTCGACCATGTCAAAAAACATTCTGTGGACAAGAAATAATGGAGTTGCCGTCGTCTGTAGCAATGTACTAGATTGTTGTCAAATATATTTTTACAGTGCCGAAATCGAACAGCCTTTCCCACTTCTAAAATTGTGGAGGATGAGTATTCGGCTGTCCAGCGAAGACTTCGAACACGTCCAGTGTCGTTAGCACAAGCTCTGAGTTTCGTTCTTTGCCCAGAAGATAACTCCGACCTGGAAGATCTGTCCGATGAAGAGGAAGACCCATCTGATCATAGTTTTCTCCCTCCTGATCCTTGCAATCACCTGCAGGAAGAAGAGATTGAACTAGAAATAAAGCGGTCGAACTGAAGCTGTCGACAACAACAGCGAGGATGATGACGAGGACGTCGATATCGAGAGTCAAAATGCCACGAGCTCAGTCACGGCTGCTTCAAAACCAAGCAAACGACGGGATCTTGCTTGGAGAAAGTAAGTTCGTCCTCTGATAGAGAAGGTAAGAGATAACTCCATGAGGATACCCCCAGAAAAACATCATGCAGTAGACGAACAAACTGTGCCAACGAAACAAAGGATATCGTTGAAGCAGTACAATCCCAAGAAACCGCATAAGTGGGGTTGTAAGTTCATCTCAAGGGCTGGGGAGAGTGGGTTCGTATACGGGTAAGGGGTCGGTTGATCTCATTGACCTGGGAGCTGGGGCTGATTTTGTCCTGAGGCTTGCAAGGGGGATACCAAAACCTAAAATTACAAGCTGTTCTATGACAATTGGTTCTCATCGCTAGACTTGGCACAGAAGTGATCGGAGGTGGCTTGCTGCTGGGCAGAGACCTATGAACCTGCTACAGTTCAAGACAGACGTGGCACATGCGCTACTATCTGGTGCGTCTTTGGTTACGCCGAAGAGAGGTAGACCCCTCAATGACGGAATTGCCACCTCTCAGAAGAAACGGAAGTAGATCTGTCGTCCTCCAGACTCGACAAGGCTCGATGGCAAAGGGCACTACCCAGATTGGATAGAGAGCAAACAGAGATGCAGAGTATGTGTGCAAGCTCATTCCAAAGTGAAATGTGTAAAATGTGAAGTGGCCTTGTGTTTCGCGCCGAACAGGAACTGTTTTCTGACTTACCACACTATCCAGCCCATCTTAGTGTTTTTGTGCCATGATTGCCGGATGGTTCCTAAGGGAACCATTTTATTTCATCATCTTTATCAGTAAATTATTTTTTTTGCCATTTCTGCCGTGGAATAGGTCATAACGAAGCCAAAAACGGCCAACATATTTTGCCCATTCTTTTTTCATAATTCAGGCATCAAAGGGTTAAGTTTTTCTTTTTCTTCTCGGATTGTAAAAATATATTACATCTCAATGTGGCAAAGTCTCAACAGATGGACGTAGTGGTTTATGGTTTAGGGTTGGAGAGTGATAAATTGATGATCGGTGGAACTGTATTCTGTTTTGGGTAATGCCTGTTCCTAATTCAGAACATGTAACTACAAAGGCGCCAGAGACTGTCGGCGGCCGCCGCCGGTTGAAAGGCGTCGGCGCGCCGAAAGTTAGGTGGCGGCGGGCCGCCGGGGACTTTCGGCGGCGGGCCGCCGGTTCCGGTCCGGCGTTGGGGACTACCTCCGATCTGATCATTTTAAGTTCAACCTTCTGGAATTGAACTTCCACCTACAGCTAATTTTCCAGATGATACTCGTCACTTCTAGTTCAAGTTCGAGCTCAAGTTTTTATTTTACACAAAAATACAAACACATTATACAAGCACTGTGGAGAACAAAAATTCGAACATGCCGTGCTTGTTAAAATTTTTAATTTAATCAAAACAACTAAGTACCCTATAAATCTAACAAAAAAAATATAACTTAATTTATCTTACCTAAAAAATGATCTGCTATCTACCAAATAAATAAATAAAAACTACCCTCTTGTGAAAAATAGAAAAAATGACAAACCATTTGACATTAGTAAGCGAGATTGCGTACGGCATAAACCAACCACCCACGAAACGATCATTCAATTAAACATCCACTCTAATAAACAAATTCTTATATAATAAATTATATTGCAAACATAACCATTGTAATTTTTTAAAATGAAGAGTCAGAAGTCCTTTGAGTCGGGACCTGATAAGCGATGGGCTTCCTTCCAACTATTCTGAAACATAATTTTTCCCACACAGATGGTATTGTATATCGTAGAGAAAATCTGGATCTTTCAGACTTTATTTTTGGCAGCCTAAGGTTAGTGTTCGATCTCGTGTACATTAGACATAATAGCGCTAGAGATATCAGACCCATACAAGAAAAATATCATCAAAGCAGATGACGTTAGTGTTAGGTCTCGTGTACATTAGACATGATAGCGCTAGAGATATCAGATGCATATAAGAAAAATATGATGGAAGTAGATGGCGATCTAAATTTTCTTTAAAGAAGAGCACTTGCAGAAATAGCAAAAGTTGCACTGGAAGAATATTAAGGAGAACAATACAGTGTTTCCGTCTCGACTTTCCCGGAAATTTACTTGGGGCAGGGATATATTTTTTGAGAATTCGTAAAGCCTTGTTTCTGAAAGTTCTTAAGTAAACAATAGATCCATACACTAGGTGTGACTGAATTAAAGAATACAAAGAACACATTGCTGGATAAGGGAGTAAATTCTTTAGTCTGTTCATAGCACCAACACCACGAGAAAATTTTACCCGTATGTTATTCACATGCAATTTCCTTGATAAATTCTGATCAAACGCTACTCCCAAATACCGAATAGATTCTACCCTACCGAACTAAAAAATACTACCATCACCACAAGGGACAGGAATGGACTTCAAATCTGGAAACTTGCAGCCTGTCCGACTATACACTATGAATTTTGCTTTCTTTTTATTCAACGTAAGTTTGTTAGCAAATAACGCGACAACTTTTGTTGTCGATCGGCGGCCCCGGCGAGGTCTGCCATCAAGCACTCTGCTAGATTTCCACGTGTTTCCTTCTCCAGCCATGACTCTGCAAAAGATGCCATCTTTCACGACAAAGCTTCTGCGTTCTTCTAGCTCCGTTCCATTAGCTTCCCATGGCTCCTTCAAGGATTCATCTTGCTGCTGCGTTTCTGCAAACGACACGATACGTTCAGCCTCCACCAGATTCTCAATCTGTTCTTCGGGTTTTGGCCTTGTGCTGCTAATTTTCTTCTCTCGCCGTCTCTGTCCGCGAGTTTTCCTCATTTTTCCGCCCTTCGAAAACAGCGAATCTGGAACTGGAACTCACGCTGTTCTACTTCGGTTTCCGCCTTTCCATTCTGCTTGGACTTCGAACGGGTGGTCACAAAAATGTCGACCTGCCCAGCCTTCAGCTTTCCAAACTGTGGAAAATTTCTGCCAATCAGAAATTTCTTTGGGATACTTCTTGAGACCACTACCTTGGCCGGGGCCTGACTACCGCTGATGGGTAGTTATGCGTGTCTCCATGAACTCACCTCAGCTTACGGAGGTCGTCCCAGCACCAGAGCTCCTCTGGCACCAAATCCGCGTGCATTACTGTGATGTCCGCATCGCCATCCAGCAGCATCTCCGTCTCTTCTTCGTCGAAGTAGCCCCGGATGCAAACTGCCCGCTCACTCGTCGTTTCCTCCTTCTCAATCCTCTCAGGACTTTCCGCAAGGAACCCCTGGCTTGGCTTCTTCCCGACCGAATGCCGCTTCCTTGGGTAATCCCTCATCATGTGGTCAGGGCTACTACAGCCATAGCAGGACTTTCGGTCCGATCTGCGACTTTCGCTAGATCCGCCTCCCCTATCATCAAGCCCTCTGCTCGATTTCCGCATTTCATCTTCTCTTCCGGAGTCCGGATTCCATACGCCGCATTCGCTGGTCAGCTCGCTCGATTCCTTGGAGAACTTCCTCGCCAACGAACTAGCCCCCGCAAACGACACAGCTTCTCTCAGTGTCGTGAACCCCCTCTCTCTCAGAGCAACCTGTAGAGTAAATGGAACCGATTCCGTGAATTGTTCCAACTGTAGTAGCCAAAAAAATTGCTTTTACGTCCTCTAGTGGCACCATCCTCCTCCCTAGAATGTTGTTCGCCGGATCCGCACCTATCGACTCCACTCTCGATCGAAATGTGTTCAGATCTAACCATCTACTGAAATTCGTTGACAGTTTTCGGCCGTACTCCGTATAGGACTCATGATTTTGTCTTCTCCCCGTCCGGAACTTGATGCGGTACATTTCCTTCGTAACGGAATACTTCTCAAGTATAACCGCCTTAACAGCATCGTAGTCTCCAAAAGTGTCGCTGCTCAAACTGGACATGGCTTCCAGCGCCGGACCAGACAACACAGGGTACAGGTGGGTTACCCACTGATTTCGTGGAATGTGGCACGTGGTTACTGTAGACTCGAACTTGCTGAGAAATGAGTCGATATCATCATGCTCGCTGAGTTTCATCAGTTTAGGCGTCGGACCAGAAACACCTTGTGCACCATTCTGCTGTCCTGCCGCAACCCCTGGTGTTGCCGATGGCGTAAGCCGTGCCAACATGCCAGTCATTGTACTCAGAAGCTGACTAAATTGATCCGCATCCATGATGAGTGGTGTGCCGGAACCTGATATTTTTCTCGATTGGTATGAATCAACCTTAATCGACGAGTTTTCAGTCTTACTAAAAACCCGCTCTCGTTCTGCGTCGCTCTTCGTTCTGTATGAAGCCGCCTCAAGCTTCTCTTCGCCACTGCAATCTTGACTTCCCGCCGTATCCGGAACTGTCAACTTTTGACTTACGTTCGGCCTAGACTTTCTAGCCGGGATGGAAGCTGCGCGTCGAGTAAACTGTCTGCCAATTTAATGTGTTTTCGGTGCTGCGAATTAGATCTTGTTTGTCTTGTCTCCTCGATTGATCTCTCAGGCATGCGATTTCGTTCTGGCCTACTTTAGGACGCACACTCGACGAACCAAAGTCAAATCGGCGATCTTATCGCAACTTCTCTCTCACCCGTTAGATCGCAAGCAATGCTCAGGCTTGTTTTTCCCCTTCAACAAAATTCTCTGCTATAATTAACCCGTAACCCTTCAACAAGTTAAAGATTACGCAATTCCGTGGACCCCGTAATCAAATCCAACCGGTTATCGCCTTGATTTTCTCCCTTTTCAACCTTGTGAAAATTTTCGCGCCCGTGAGAATTAGTTAAAATCTCGGAGACGAAATACTAAAGCTGCGATGGGTAGCGTAACAGCCAAGGGAAATTACCATTTGAAAACAGGAGTGTTTCAACAGGATCGCTTGAGGGAATAAACACGACGTTCGGTTTATTCCAGATCCACCGTCACTGGAACCAAGGGGCTGGACATTCCGGTGTTCGACACTTTGTCTTACACTTGTTGCTGGTGTATGGCACTTTGCCTTTACACCTCCAGGAGAACTGGGTCGATCCTTCCGCTGCTAACCAATGTGACAACTTTTGTCAATGGGAGAGACGGGAAATGCAGTGTGGCGAAAAACAGTGATCTTTATTCTATGAAGTCCGGTACAATACTGCGGCTATTCAGCCAATGAATGGTTTATATAACCTCGCCTGAACCGAGGTATTAATGACTTTAATTGCGCAGTTTAGGTGAGGCTAACACGTGATAAATATTGGATACAAACGTAATTTACAGAAGTGAGAAAGGTGGTTAACAAAAAGATATATAAAAACCATCACTTCCTTCTCCTTAAAAACAAACACTTTAATTTTCTCCTTATATTATATACCATTTTCGTTCCCGGAATGCTGTTCCAAATTTCCTTGCGCGGTCGTCTCAACATTTTGTAATCGATTATACCGGCGCAAGGACGTTCTTTCTAGAACTGTATTCAATGAAGCTTCTCAAATTGGGAAAATGGCTTTGCTTTCTTAACAGTCGCTGCATAGGCCGGAACAAAGGAAGTCGATCGAAGCAAACGTCCCCGTCGTCGAGATGTGATTGACGCTTACTGGGGCAGCTTTGCATTTGCCACAAGGCAACCCACCCATGAAATCAGCTAGCTTTCTGATATCCACGATGGCAAATTTGCGGTCTGAGGTCGGCTCCTCATCTGCTTGTTCACTGTGAGTTGAAGAAAATATGTCAACAATCTAGCCAGCCAGTCTAGCTGGTAAAATTTAAATCTGACGAAAAATATGGCAACTACAGTATACCGTTCCGCCAGTGATCGCGCTTCTTGCTTCAGATTGTTATCTTATATTACGATATGTATAAATGTTCCTCCAGCCCAAGCTCAAGAATCATATTTGATTGTGCAAAGCGGATATGAAAGCTGAATTTTATTAGAGCTGTATTTTGGCCCTGCTTGGCAAGTGTCGGCTTCAGGTTCAATTAGAATGAACGACCAGGACACGAAAAATAGATCTAATAAAATTCAGCTGCCCTATCCATTTTATACTTTCAAATTGTAGATATTTTACTGTGTACTATCCAGTCTACCACAAACCCTTTTGCCAGGTATCGGGTCATGTAAGCAAATAAAATAGTGAAAATTTTTATCGAAAATCAAAAATCAAAGAGACAGATTTCTTTTCTTTCTACATGCTACTTGGCTAACCTTTCACTGCTTTCTTCCTGGTGCTGCCACCCAGCTTTCCATTCTGGGTCATGTGCTTGGGATGTCTGTTCGTCTTCAGAGGATGACAGGGGGATTGATCTTAGCTTCTTGTTTGGTTCTGCCTGCATCTCTTCAACCAGGCTGGCTTGAGGTGTAGTTGAAGCTCGCCTTGACCGGTTCATCGTCAGAAGAGGATGTGAAAAAGTCGATTGCAAGCCTGACCGGTCACGGTTGACTGGCAGTTACGGTGGCCAACGTGACTATCGTATTTATAAATCCCCCTCTTGCGGTTTTTGTAAATACATGCTGGCATCGTGGGCACCGGGCTTCTTGGCGTTCTCGCCGTCAGGAAGAAATAACTGTGCTCACTCCGTGGTGTGTTGGCTTTCTTTTTTTCAGAGTACGCTGTTGAAAAAAAAAATTGTAAAAGCAGGCTGGCACTGAATTTTCTTGGTTCATAGGGTGAAGGGAAGTGCCCAACTGTTTTGATTCGTGTAGCTTTGTAAAAGTTGTCTGGTAGCCACTATCATTCTTCATTTCATGTGATTTTCGATACTCCTTATTGTATTTATTTTGTATGATGCTATCACTTACTGTATATTATGTTTGATGTTGATGTTGAACTGTTGTAGTCACAAATAAATGTTTGCAATACTGAGAAGTGAAATATTGGAAGATGACACAAAGGAAGGGGATGCACCACTATACTCCTGTTTATTGACAATAACAGTGAAACCAAAATAAAAAGCAAGTAATTCTTCAGTGCAAATGCCATCTTGGTTCTGTAGAAAAAGACTTGAGCCAGCAAGCTGTCAAATCAACTAACGAGCCGAAGGCCCTTGGTTTAGAGCCGTTTGGCAACGTCTTTTGGCATGTTGGAGTGAGAACTGGGATGTTGAAGCAGGAAGTACATATCCAAGAAAACAAGCATAGCCCATTCTGAAGAGTTATATAAACAACAGAGATGAGGATACATGTAATCCGAGTATGTTGTGCTTCAAAAAGGAATTCAGTGTTGAATTTGGCAGCAGGGTGTAAGACTTACCTTGGCAGGGGACTCACTGGGGGCAAGTTTGACAAGGAAACTAGTGGGTCAGGGAATCCACAAACAGTAACTTATACCACATCCGATGCCTCTGTGAAATGTAAGAATCTCCGACTGCTGCTTCTCCCCAGATGTTGATGGAAAGATGACAGCAGTTCGTTTTCTTTAGAAAGAAAATAGTTTGTTAAAACAAGTTCACATCCAAATGCATTGCATCATCAGCAAGGGAAATTAGGGACTACTACTGATATGTTTGCTATAAGTATTAGTATTCCTGAAGTAGATTGCAATTATGGTACATAAGATGCACAAAGAAAGAGTAGCTAAAACAGATGAAGAAAAAATGACCCAAATGTTAAAAACAGAAATTATACAGCTAAAAATTGTACAATACGCATTATACAATAAAACTGAGAATAATTCGGTGGAGTGCTCCTACTTTTCTGTTACGTCAGGTTCTGGTACTTTTCGAAGAAAGTTTCAGCAACCATCTTTATCACATCAGTATAAATGAAACTTAATTTTCTCTGGGGAAGGAGAATGTATAAAGTGTGCAGAGTAAAACTAACACTGGGGCTAGGCTTTATGCCATTATGTCTTTGTGGTTCCTGTCCCATATATAATCGATCCAGCAGGGCTCTCTTATTGAAACCCTCCACATAGTTAGATTGACGTGCCCTACAGGAGCTTGAAAGAAAACTTGTTGAAGGATGTAACGCAAACCTGTATAAACTGTCGTAGTCCATCATATCGTGACCACATGGCCAACACAAAATTGCAGTATTGACGACATCTCTTGCCAAGAAACTTGGAATTGCATTCCTTGCTAAGCTTATCTTGACATTCTTTTCTAGGTTCTGGACCAGAACATCCTTCGTCTTGAAATGTAGGTAGCAGAGAAAATGGCATGTTGAGAGATCAGATTTGGTAATGAGCTTGGTGGACTCCGGGCCATATTCTCTGCTGATAAGCCTTCCACAAAGACAATCTTTACTGGGTAATATGCAATAGTAGACTTCTATAGAAGTGGCCATTGTAAAGCCGCCTTTGTGTTCAGATTCCAAATTTTCCGTTTCGTTAGTAGAAATTTCGTTGTGGTGACCGCCGCAGATATTATGGACGTCACTACTCAGGCGGAAAATCAAAGTGGTAAATCAAAAAATCCCTCTGCAGAATCATAATAATTCAGTATAATCAGTAAAATGATCCAAAAATAAATTTGCTTTTCAGTTATACTTGAAAGTGCACGCTGCCTTAAGAGTTCTAGTCGTTCTAGTCTAAATCAAAAAATCTAAATAAAAAAATCCCTCTGCAGAATCATAATAATTCAGTATAATCAGTAAAATGATCCAAAAATAAATTTGCTTTTCAGTTATACTTGAAAGTGCACGCTGCCTTAAGAGTTCTAGTCGTTCTAGCCACTCTTTGACATCTTAAGGCGATGTTAACTACGGGAGTGTAAATGATAGTTTTTCACCTGTCATGATTCTTCCTAAGGCTGTCGAACCCCGGTGATTTAAATGCGATGCGATGAGTGCTCGGTAACGTAGCAGATAATTCGCGTGCAGACAAAATTATGGTCGGCTGTTACGCTATGTGGTTGTAAAGCGCGTCGGCTCCCTTCGCAGATGAATACAGCTAAAAATTTTCACTTTTGTTCATCACATCACAAAACGACCACCTAGGATTAACCGATTATTATGTCCTTATAAAAAAGACCAAAGGTTTCGGTGGGATCCCAAAAATCTAATATTTGATCCAGACAATTGGGTCTTGTCTTTGCCAGATCCAGTCTTCGCCAGGCTAACCATCAGAGAAAACCAAGTTCAGATATACCTATACGCCATATCTATTTTGACGATACTGATCGAAACTTCCTGCTTTATTTCTGCCAAATTTCCGGTTTCGCCCGAATTCTGAGCGAACTACTAATCCGGCAAAAAAAAAGAAAATTCAGAAACGAATCCAGCGGATCTCTTTATCCCTATAAAAAACATCAATCAACTTTAAATAAAACTTTGACTTTCAAAAAAAATCTGGTAAAAACCGGATTTCGGACTTATTATATGTCGGGGTAAAAAATTATTGTCAGAATATACAGACTCAGCGTCACTTCTTTTCCCTAAATCTGTCAACGAATCAACTTCAGATAAAACTTTCACTTTTAATTTAATTCCTGGCGAACTAGTTGTCCCGTGAGAAAATGGTTTTCACCATCGTGTTCAGTGTTCAGCAAGTCTTCTTACGATTTTATTTAAGTTGAAAAGAAACTTTTACTTATAGCCAGCTTTCCGATTTTTGCCCGGTTCCGGACGAACTACTTGCCAGGCAAGAAAATGGTTTTGTCCATCGTGTTCAGTACGTCTCCTTACCCATAAATCGAGCATTTAATCAACTTCAAATAAAACTTTTACTTTTACCCAACTTTCCGGTTTTTGCCGGATTCCTGGCGAACTAGTTGTCCCGTGAGAAAATTTCACCATCGTGTTCAGTGTTCAGCATGTCTTCTTACGCTTCAGTCGGACATTTAATTAATTTTATTTAAGTTGAAAAAAAAACTTACTTATAACCAGCTTTCCGATTTTTGCCGGATTCCGGACGAACTACTTCCACCCAAGAAAATGGTTTTCACCATCGTACTCAGCATGTCTTCTTACCTCATCATCGGCTATCACATTAGCTGTTTAAAAATATTTTGCTTGTCCCTTAATTTGAAACCCCTCCCCGCCCTCAAATATAGGGCTACAGAGCTCATCTTCGAACTTGACCTGTATTTCGACCCAAAGGATCCTCCCACCAAGTTCCATCAGAATATCTCAGTCCCCTCGAGGGCTATCGTGCGGACAGACAGACGGACAACTTTTGCGATGTCATAGGTATCCCTCCACTTACGTTTTGGGATCCCAAAAACAAGAAACAGTTGAAATTGACCGTACTATGGGCGTCGACGTTTAAATCACGGTAATTTGGGGTCTCTTATGGCTACACACACGCACCGAAGAGATAGAAAATAGCTCTGGGTTTTAAAGTACGTAATTTAGACGCGTAATACAAGAAGCAGGTGGCTTTCCAGACCGGTGAAGCGAGTCAGTGAACGAACTCTGAGACACACCTGGATCGGGCGGTGGCAGAGGCGAATGCACTTTGTATTGCTACAGTGCTAAAGTAAATACAGTTTAATTCTCAATTCAATATTATTGCGTTTGTTTGTGAAATAGCTCCTAGAAGGTCAGATTGAACATTCGGTCTTCAAGGGTTTTGGAAGACGTCCTTGCGCACTGTTTCCGACAAAGAAAATGCTTAATGGTGCAGCTCTATTCTTGCTAGATCTAGGACTAGTTGAGGCCAATAAAATGAAAGGATCAGTTACCATAAAAAAGGAATTCAGTGTTCAAGAAACTTATTAAGCAACATGTCTTACGAAATGGTTTTCAGACAGAAGTACCGTTCAAGTCCACAGTTTCAAGCTGTTTTGCGATATAAGTACTGTCATTGGAACGTCAAGATCTTATCGTAAGGATAATACTGAATAAAATTTGTAAAATAATCCTTTCCTCAACTAGTCAATCTAAAAAATCTCGCAGAACATTGATACCATCGTTCAGCGCCGAAAATAACGTGTCTCCGGAATACACCGTTTTCTGCGCGCCTGAAAAGCATTCAGAGCACTGAAGTTTTTTGGGAACTGAACAGAGATCGAAGCTAAAAAAAACGGGAATTAAGCCTTGTGCTTCGCTTAAACGGGAAAAGTAAATTAAAACAGATACCTGTACGCCAGGCTCTCTGCAAGATACAAAGCGATTCGTTTTTTGTGGTCTTCAATGTACTTTTGGCCGTATATCCAATACTGCTGTTTGAAGTATCAGATGCTGAGGCTTTGAGGCCAGTATGTTGAGAACCGAGCTGAACAGTACTTCCTCATTTCCGCCTGAGTTTTTCCAGAGCAAGGGTACTTGATGCTCAATCAGCTATCCGGACTCAACCTGGTATGATAGCAGTTATAGATTCAGTAGCTTCATACACTGGCCCTTCTTTACAAGTTGGAGGGTAAAAGTAAACTTCGAATCCTGCAATTAAATACACAGTTATCGTATCTGCAGTAAAATCAGATCTTACGGTTCATGCATGCCAATTTCTAATTCGGATGCCAATTTTCTAATTCGCTTGGAAATTATGACGTCTCGGGAAATATCATTATTTGGCTTTGATAACGATTTCTGGTTTAGATACAAGTCGAGGCTTTGGTCATTTATAATACCTTCTGCCAAGATCTATGCATAGTCAGTACCATCCAGTGAGAAAGGACTTAGGTAGTGTTTAGCTTTCCAGTTGTAGATCTATTTTAGAATAAGTCGTTCCTCTAGTCTGAGCAGTGGCATAAGTTGAATTGGAGGATTGTCAAATAATCACACAAAATTTATTGCCCAACATAGTGCACAAATGCACAAAAAGGAGTAAGTAAATAAGAGAGACTCGAGAATTCTCGTCATGCTTAAAACACGGCGCCAAAAAAAGATGTCTTTTGGATGACGTGGAAGATATGTGCAGAAAGTAAAATAGGTTTTAATTAATTACTTCACGTAGCTTGAGTGTTACTAATTTCCCAGAGTCTAACCCTTCGCTCACGAACTGCCCATCAGCAAGTGTGCAAGTGTGAAGTGTTGGGATTGTAAAATATGTCTTGAATGCTTTCTTTAATTTTCACTACCTTTCTTGCCAAAAAGTAGTTGCTATTTAGGAATGGAAATACCTGACATCTTTTTTTCACTTTATTACTTTATTTGCTCAACACTACTTGCTTGAACCAAAGCATATAAGCTGGAGAATGAATCGCTTTAACACGTCCAGGCTTGCTTCATCCTTGAGAAAATAATGAATGCCTTCTTTGATTTTTGTCACGTTTCTTTTACACTAATAGTTGCTGGAACTATAAGCTCGAGATTTGACCCGATTTATGATGTCCGGGTTCACTTCACGCTTGTAAAAATCATGAACATCTTCTTCGTTTTTTATAAACATACTTGCTCGAAAGTAGTTGCTGTTTAGGAAAGGAATATGACCTGACCTATTTTCTCGCCCTAACCATTGTCCAGGAAAGAAAACGGATTTGTGAACTTGATTAGAGTTGAGGGTATTCAGGGTTAGATACAGACTGCTTAGGGTTTAAGTTATCCGGGGCTAGATACAGACTTAGTGGCGTTGTGAGTTGGTTTCCCACAATTTTAGATTGGTTCCTTGCGCTTGGTTGGCACTGCCCGCTCGGTTTTGCAAGTATTAAGCAGGTATGGTCCAGTCTACATTTGGCTGGATTTTTGACAACTACATTTGTTATTGATACAACGTTTACATTCTTTGTGAAATCTCTTCACGAGCGGGAGAGAAAAGGCGAACCGGACAAACCCAACAGCAAATACTCATGTCTACAAGCTTCTAGCCTATAATTGAAAGTAAAACAATTTTAGGTAAAAAATTAGGTCAAATTGTATCTAATGTGTTCAAACTAATCTTCGCTGGTATGGAGGTATTCGAGATTTCATGATCAAGTATCTTGGTTTTCATTTGGATGTAAATTTTAAGGCGTATTGTGCAAATATGTCATCAAAAACCGCAAGAAGCTCTAGGAGAATGAAGCAATTTTTTCTACCTTCGAGTGCTTTGAACAAATATTATAAGAGGTTCATCCATTCTTTAATAACGTATACTTGTTCCATATATGCGTGTAATTTTGCAACAAATTTGAAGAAAGTTCAAAAAAAAGTGCTAGACGTTTGAGCACTGTACCTTGTAAGATGTTGTTATTGTAAAAGATGAGAGACCGTAAAAAGTGCTCGTGTTTGAAGCATGCCGAAGAGATAAGAAAATTAAAGTTTTTATTAGAGCTCGACCAATAAGGACAGTTACTAAATAGCGAGGGATTGCCCAGTTGCCCAGTCCGTATTTTGGTGTACAGCGTGTGCTCGGTGCCAGCGGTTCCGCCTAAAATTTAGTTTTCTGAAAGATTAAGGTTTATGTCCGAGGTCGACCAACAATACTAAATAGCGAGGGATTGTCCACTCCGTACTTTGGTTTACAGCGTTTGCCTGGTGCCGGCCTCAAAGAAATACCTTGAAATTGGCCAAAGAGCTTTGAAATCCGCTCACAAATAACTTAATATATTGTATTAGACGAGACAAACATTACTATACTAGGACTTCTTTGGTTATAAATTAAAGAGTAAAATTTCCGAGAATTTCCGAGAGCTGCCTCCATCTATATACGCGGAGCGTGTATAGAATAGAAGCTCCGTGTATACAGTTAGGGGTTAACCGATTTTGAGCTATTGCGCTAGACAAAGAGGTTTTTACTTTCAGTACGAAAGAAGAAACGTGATATACTATACCGTTACATTGGCTGGAGAGAGAATAGAGTTTATTTTTGACAACTGTCCAGGTCGAGGGTTTGCGCACTGGTGTCTCATGGTGTAAAAGGTGCCTCACGGTGTACACGAAATCGGCCAGAAGCAACCCCTCGGTCCGTCGAGTCACGGACGTCAGAATGACCATTGTTTTATGGAAGATTTACTACTACGCCCGTGCTTTATTTCTGTTGGACAGGTTTTCTCTTACTTTACTTCTTCTGTACTGGAAGTAATACTAGCTCTTTGCGCTAGACTTGTTGGAACGGGTGAAATAGTTACTTCGGAATAATTCTTTTGTGAAAATGCAAGCGGGCAGTCTTGACCCGTAGTTACCTCGAGCTTCGTCACCAGAAGTGTGATCAAGAGTTTCAGTCACAGCAAAACTAATTATCCCACGATTCCCACGACTAATGAGAAATGGAAGTCTTTGGTCTTACGATTAGTACGATGAAAGTATTCGTTTATCAATTTTTAGCGATCTTCTCAGTACTTTTATTTCACGTTAAGATGCTTTGAGCCTGATGTAGTGATCGGTTGAACTACGAATGTAAACATCTTCAATACGCCAGCCCCGCAGTTAGATATTCGAGAAAAATCATTTTGGAAGTGGCTGGATATTATTTATTTGTTTTAACTTTTTATTTTTCTTATTTTATCAAGAACACTATCTATGGAACACTATCTAGGAGAATGAACTTCCTTCGTATAACCTCATCTGACCAAGCGAACAGAGTTCTGGCACGGCATTTAACGGGCAGTTGCGACCGGTAGGCTGGCTTTGGGCGGAGGTTCTCCTGTGATGTCTTGTTGCAGCGCGAACGTTGCCTCGCCTGCGTTAAACCTAGCAGGAGATCGACCTCAGATGCGCCACAAATTGTGATTTATGAAGCCAACCAAACGCTACGCAGTGACTGAGAAGTAACTCACTTCTCTCGGTCCCCTTATTACGAGCAGCCCCCAGATATTCTTGCTTTTATTATGTTTTTCTTTCAGCCGGAACATCTGATGCAGTTGCAGACGTTTGGAATCTTGCCGCAGTATGTCAGAGATACTTTGAAAAAGTGTGGTTGCGTTTTACCTAATGCCAAGAACCCGAAAATATGCGTGACACGCATTCGAAAATACACGACTTAGCATGTAGGTAACAATAAGAAACCGACCCAACCAATATTTACGGATCCTAACGACCGTGATGAACAAATGGAAGTAAATCACAGTGTCACGATCCGGGTTCTGTTGATAGAGGCTCCAATGATCTGCAGCTGTTGGATGAAGATGTATCCGAAATATTGAATTCGACCTCGGTACTTTTGAAACTTCCCAAAATATTTCGTTTTGGAGAGGAAACAGTTGCGATCGCAGGGAGTCCCACATGATTATGAACATCTGAAACTGTTTGACCATAGAGATTGGTTGAGACGCCGACCCAAATCTCTGCTCAATTCGAACAAGCAGACGCGAGTAGTGATAGGTATGTAATGAGCTTTGAAGAGGCTAGATTACTGACCGAAGCTCTTGCCGAAGCTCAAGCCGTACAGAAATCAGAAGAGCCAAGTCTCGTCGTCGCATTAAAGTACATTTGAAAAGCCTTCGTTTAATCTTGAATAATTATTTTTTTCCTAGGCCAGTGCCGCAACAGAGCTTTGCCTCGAACTTTGTCATTCCCTGCGCAGACGCTCGCCAGGTTGCAGAAAATAATACTGACATTGTTCATTGGCTGTTCAAAGAAATCTGTTGCGTTTTACCTAATGCCAAGAACCCGAAAATATGCGTGACATGCATTCGAAAATACACGATTTAGCATATAGGTAACGCTAAGAAACCGACTCAACCAATTATGTACGGACCCTAACGACGGTGATGAACCAATGGAAGTAGATCACCATGTCACGATCCGGGTTCTGTTGACAGAGGCTCCAATGATCTGCAGCTGTTGGATGAAGATGTATCCGAAATATTGAATTCGAACTCGGCTGTTCGAATGAAGTGATTAAATTGTGAAGAATAAGATAGACACTATGGCAGGGAAGCTTCAGAAAAATAAACGTTCAACGAACACATGCCTGTTTTCAGGAGTATTCCCATTTTCAGGAATATTCCTGAAAACAGTGCATAGAGGCCGTTTTCAGGCGTTTTCTCATTTTCAGGAGTATTAGTGAAGAAAGGGCATGCACTCCTGTTTTCAGGCCAAGTATGTATAGGAATTCTTAGTGCTGTTTTGAGGCCCCTTAGAAGTAAGCTTGTAGTGAGCCTTAGCCGTAGCATAGACATAATAGGCCTAACGTGAGTCTCGAACCGACTCGCAGCTCGAGGGAGATGCTGGGTAGACGATTACGGTTTTGCCAAAGAAGTTTTTACTTTCAGCACGAGAGAAGAAAAGTTCTTACCGCTACACTGGCGAGTGTGCAAAACAAACAAAGTATGTAAACGGCGTTGTAATAAACCAGATATAGAAAAAAAAGATATAGAATAATATAGAATAAATTCTTTATGGGCGGCCATTGGCGTAAGACAGCGATGCTGAACCCTCCGTAACTTTAAAACGGAAACAACGATGACTGCATTCTACGGACCTGCCGTAGCCGTAAAGTTGCTGTCTTCGCTCGTATGACGTCCCTGAAAAGTTTCTTGTGGTTAATGATTTTAAGGGACCCGTCCATGAAACGGTCGGTTTACGGATAGCTATGTCTACGCGGAAGGAGGATTCATAACTTTCGGGAGTAAACTGTCTAAACGCAAAATGAGCGACGAGAGACCTAAGACATTTTTTCCTGATCTAGGGTCTCGGACGTGAAATGTCGTTCACAGAGCCTTCAAAACGGAACTGCTTATGTGGCGACATTTTTCACATAGTAGGATACATTCATGTTTAAATAGAGCGTTATTGCCAGAGATGTAGTCTTGAATCTTGGTCTTGGTCTCAAGACCGATGCCAACAATCTTGGTCTTGGTCTTAAGACCAGTGGCAAATTCTCGGTCTTGGTGTTGTTCTTGCGCTTCCGGTCGTCAAGACCTAGCCTGGTCTTCAAGACCGAGGTTGGTTTTCAAGACCCTAATTATGTCTGGATTAATTTCGAAACTTTTCAAAACGTTGCAAAGCAGGAAAAGCTTAATAATGGATTGCATCATCAGGACACATTTTGGACGTCAAGAGATTAGCGGATCAAATTATTTAGGGGCTATTCATAGCGACCATTGCTATATAAGCAAAGGCTTGAGGTGAGTTTCTTCAGTAATACAATAATGGCTACCAAGGAACTTTCAGTAGTGAAGTATGGGTTTACCAACTTTCAGCTTTGTGAAAAAAACTCGGAAGTGATCCGCTGTTTGTAAGTTCTGCAACGAAAAGAGCACTGACAGTAAAGGGGTTTCTTCTACTTTTGTAAGGTAAGCATGCAGTATGTACAGTTGTTGCTGACATTTTTTATTCTTATCTACATTAAATATGGACAGGGATGATTGCTGGTAACAAAAATATACCTCTTCTCTAAGATCCAGTCAACGAAACGAAAAAAATAAATTATTCTCCTTCGAATTATGCGTATCAGCTCTCCCCTCACATGACTTATTTAGCGGGTCGAAAATCATTCCATTTCATCTTGATCATTGGCTGAATGTTAGCAGAAATGACGATGAAATTGTAGAATTATATAAATAGCCAACTGTCAAATGACACTTTCTTTTCATACATCATCCAAATCTTTCGCGTTTTGTTTGATATTTTGCTATGTCTATTTGGTTGCTAAAACTTCAGCTGTGTCGCTAGATAATCCGAAAGTCACATCATGTCCTGGTCGGAACTAGTGATCTGAATGAGGATAATCCAGTTCGGGGGTGAGCTGTCTCTAGTTTGGCGGAACTGAAGGACATAGTACTAGAAAACGCAACCAAAGAGCAACATTCTAATCCTCAAACTTGTACTCTCTTTTCGTTCGTGACCACCGAAACATCTAATAAAATCTTGGTCAATCGGTTAACCACCCCCTATTGGTCCACTAATTTTCGAGGAGGGAATTTCTTAAACAAACTCGAACTAAAAGCTATGTTGACCTTTTTCAGACATCTGAGGCGGAAGCACGTTTCTGTATACGAATCGTACATCACGAAATCTCGAGCTTCCAGTTCCAGTCAGACATTGCTTACTGGTTTTGGCTTCCACTCTGCGACAAACTCCGCTGGAGCTCACTAAGCTAGAGATCACCCCGTACAACGAAGATTTTCACTCTTGGAAAATCTGATCATCAGCTGCAGCCAGCCAGTATCACTTGTTGAGAACCAATCCTTCCGAAAATTTGTCGCCGACATGGATCCGAAGCTTTGTTTGCCTGCACGCAGTAAGATATCACGTTCCAGAATTCCGGAGCTACGCACGAAAAAGGAAGTGGAGGTGAAGAATTTGCTGGCACAAGCAAAATTTGCAGCTGGGACGCTTGATCTATGGAGCGACAGGAACTGCCATGCGTATTCTGCCATTACAGTCCACACGTTCATCGACTGTGTATGGCATGAAGAAGACCATCCAGGAAATCCGGATCTTAAGTTGGAGCTGAAGAACGAAATCCTTGACTACATTCTTCGCGAAGCAAATTCCATACATGAAACCAAAGTCGCAGCATTGGTTGCGGAGAAAGATCCTGAGCCTCCACTGAAAGTTCAATGGACCACTCTCTTCGCTTCTTACGACAGGCTAAGACAGGCTAAACATTCGACCATCGCTCAGACGCAGTCTATGCTGTCATCAGTTCTTGCAGACCTAGAAGTTATCCCGTCATTCTTTTCATCTGATGACCCCTGGAAGAGACTGAAAGACCATCCTGCCTTTTCACGCCTAAATTCCCTATACGAGAAGGTTTTCTGCGTTCCAGCAACTTCAGCACCAGTGGAGCGAGTGTTCGGCCACAGTGGACTTTTTATGCGACCGCATAGAGCAAGGATGTCCCAGAAATTATTGCCAGCATTGGTTTATTTAAAATGCAACAGAGAAATTGGCATATAATTATATAAATTTTATGTGCGTATTTATTGACAGAAATATAATCAGCTTACTTTTGATTAATTTCCCGGCTAGAAAAGTCATTCCTCACTCAATCTACTAAAATAGGCTTTCTTGGTCTCGGTCTTGGTCTTGATCTTGGTCTTAAGACCAGAGCTGAATTCTTGGTCTTGGTCTCAATACCAGGGCTAAAATCTTGGTCTTGGTCTTAATTCCGGTGCGAAAATCTTGGTTTTGGTCTTGTCGACATCACTGGTTATTGCCCTAAGGCTCATATATTTCTAGACGGAACTGACTACAGGCGTCTCACAGCCTGTTGGGATATCGGCAAACTCTAGCAACTCGAAAACAATCTCTATTTATCCCAACATAATATGGCCAGAAGCGAACTTCTCTTTCTTCAATTTCCGTATACAGAACAAAGGGCAAGATACTCACTGAGGCTAAAACTCGCCCGTTCGGTGCTGAGATTAGACTCGTAGCCAAGGGATCTGAAGAAACATATTCCAAGTACTTATTTCCGTTAAATCGAATAAAGAAAAAAGTTATCTTTGAATTTGGATGCGGGTCGTTGGGGGGGGGGCGGGCTTGGGGGAGTTTGGGATTACACACGCAGAGGAAGACTAGGGTAGATAGAAGAGTTTTAGATAAGCTTTAAGCATAAGCTAACGGGTAACTGTGATAAACTTACTTTCTTTCCGAGAAACTGTATTCTCTCCAAAAACTGCGTCAAAGGAATGTCTTGTCAATTATGTTAACTAGCACATCTCCTTTCCGTTGGCTTACGTCTGGGATACCATGAACATTCAAACCTTCTATATCTTGCAATTTTTCTTGCCACTCATCCTCAGTTGTATCACAAAAGTACTCGAATCCTGCACAAATTTCTTGCTCAGTCCCATATACTTTCCTATGGTATTTCGGAGGAGCGGTGGTGAAACTCTTCAACGAGGCAACCATCTGAAAGAAGTTTTTCTTTTTTAGGTTGACCAAACGAAGGACCTGTGTGGCACGGAAACAGAAATGAACCTGACATCGGATGTTGCGTTATCGTCAAACCAGTTCCATCTTTGGGTGTAATAGACCAAAAGGCCCGAAGGATCTAGGGAGCAGTGTAGCTACTCGCCAAAACCTGCCAGTCGTCCTGTGGGACATCCACGGGGTGTTGTACGAAGAAGTGGAGGCCTATATCCTGGTCCGAATTATGGCAGACCGTCATTAAACAAACATCAGCAACAAACACTGCAAATGCACGAGCACCGCCAACCGGAAGGCGCACCTTTAGGGCCCCCCCTCCACCACCGACCGTTAGAGACTCCAACCCTCCTCAACCCCGCCCGTTAGACAATCCAACCACGCCCGTTAGAAAATCCAACTACGCCCGTTCGACAATCCAGTCCCGCCCGTTAGATAATATAAACCACCGTCCCCTCATCAGTAGAACTCCAACGCCAGCACATCCTATCCCGGCTACGACATAAATGACTTCCCCCTGGGTCCACCTTTGGAACATTTCCCAGAATACCCGCAGCACACTCCAACAGCGGTAGTCAACGTTGTCTACGCTCACAGGAAAACGTACGATTCGCCACGGCCGAAGATGATACGCACTGATAACCAGCCGGGCGAACAAGAAGAGGAGAGTTTGGCAAACCAGACCCCGACATAATCGATCTCGACTCAAACGGATGTCGACTCTACTCCAACTCCAGTGAAGCGCAGAATTGCCTTATCTTAAGCGCGAAAGAAAAGTCCCGGCAAAGCTTACAGAGACGACCTATGTACCCCCAGAAAAAGTTTCAAAAGAGAAGACGGACGCAACTCCAGTTATATAAAGGGGCTTCTGGCTCACCCTCCCCCCAATTTCAAAACCCCATTTTAACATCAATTTCTTAAATTTTAACATTTAATATACACTAATATATATAAGTACACTTATTTTATTAACTATTACAACAATTCTAAATCATATCACTGGTAAACAGTTCTAAATCCACATATGTTTCGTTACTCTTATTTACCCGTACAATCGGTTGCAAAATCAGATTTTTCTTTAGAATCAACTCGCTAGCAATTGCATTGTATCTCTGTGGAATAAACAAATCACAGACTTTGTTATTATGATTAATAACGACAACCAACATATCACCATATTTTGTCTGAGCAATTCTCATTTTAACGATGGCATATTTCAATCCTAATACCAGTTCTTCCTTCCTGATTGTCTCATTATATTTGTTTATTCTGACTGTATTCATGGCTTCCTTCGCTGACTCCATTTATTAGTGGCTGAATTTCTTTAATAAAAATCCTAATCGCTTTGAAACATCTGGTAATAGAAACCAACCACCTTTATCACGTAAATGCGATAGATAGAGACGCAGTACTGAGTTTGCGTGATGATGTGATGATTACCGATTTTGAACTTTATAAAATATTTTTGCAAAACCCCACACCCCCAGACTTTGAAGAATAGTTTTGTTAAGCAACCGCAAAGCAAAATATTGGGATGGCTAATAGTCTGGGGGGCCCCTGAACAAGGAAACTCCTAGGAGTTTTTTGAATCGCTACACACTGCCGTCTGTAGGATTCGAACTTGTGAGGTCTGATGGGTGTTAATTAGCACGGGCCAGTGCGCTAACCAACTGAGCCATCGGGGTCCTCATTCGAATGGAGAAGTTTGCGTTTTCTGATGTGATTCGATCTCACTGATAGAACAGCAGGCCAATTCGTTAGCTAGACGCTAACCCATTGCGCTGTCAGGGCTTGGAGATCTGAATGAAGGTTTTAACATGAGAATGCGTTAGTCATACCGGAGATTGATTATGCAATTACGTCATAAATTGGTGGCGGGAACTGAATTATCTATGAATTACGCAGATAATTAATGCGCGTAGGAAATAAAGTTCTTTTTGGTAGTTATGTGTTATATGAAAGCAATAGTCTACGTTTTTGATAATTTCTCTTGACTTCTTATAGATTTATTGTTACATTACTTATAGCCGTTTAAGCGAACCTATTTCATATATTTTTCGCGAGGAAAAAATCGAAAGGTTTTACGCATTTCGGTTTCACGCTGAATAATCTCTTCAATCGTCAACTGTTCACATTTTATCAACGATATCATTTCAGTATAAAAATCATAAGTGGTCTTGTATTCTGCTTTCCTGTCAGCAATATTCAGATGTTTTTCAATCAACTCAATAATGATTGCAACAAGACTTAAAGATACTAAAGGTAGCATTAGATATCCAGACAAACCTGCTACTTAAAAGATACCTTTGGATAAAAAAAGACAATTGCTATCAGTATTGTAATATTTATAACTTCTACGGTAAACGAATAATTTCTTTTCCAGTTCTTCCATTTATAACATAATGAAATTGTTTCAAAAGTTATTTGACTGAATGAAAGCTTCGCGATTTGGAACACACGCGCCACCTGCGAAACTCTACTTGCTCTTAAACGCAAATCTCAAGAGTCATCTCGGAAACTGTGCTGTCTGTGTTTCTCGATCGGTCGGAGATATTTAGGTAGCGCTTGCTCTATGAAACACATATTGAAACCAGTGATTTTCTTTACGGCTGAGAAAACGAAGACGGGAGAAATTCATTAATAAAAACATCCATCTATTAAATGATGAAAACTGCAGAGGTTATTCAGCGTTGTAAAACCATTATATCAAACAACGAATCGGTTATACGAAGTTTACCGCAATACCGAATTAATGAACTGCGGACACATGCGAAAATTAATAAAATCAAAACAAATGGAGCTAAGAAACATGAAATAACAAATAGTATAATAAACCATCTTAATAAGAATATTTTGCTAGCTGAAGATTCAATTAATATTCGACGCAGAAATGAAAGAATCCATAATAAGAACAGACCATCCGACTACAAGCCAGAACCGAAATTACGGACAATTCTGGAAGATGAGATAAAAGAAAATAACATCGCTATTTCAAAAATAAAACAAGAGAAGGAAAAGATAAAAGAAAAAGATACAAGTGAGTTAAAAAGATTCTTAAAAAACAAAAAACTATCCACCCGTGGAAACCGAGATGAAGTAATACAAAGCGTTAAAGGGTGCTATAATAAAATTATTACAAAACATGAAGATTCCGTAAAGAAAAATAGAGATATAAGAGATCAGACAGAAAGAAGTGATAGGAAAAAACAGAAAGTAATCGATTTATCAACTCTCTTTATAAATAAGAAACGGATTAAAGAAGAAACTACCATTCCTAATTATTTACTTGAAACGGAAGAAGAACAGCAGCCTACTATTTCTAGGGAAAATGAAAATGTGTATACTTTAAACGTTTCTATTGAAAGCAATGGAAGAGAAAAACATACTCTTATAGCTTTTGTTTTCGCTGATTTACAACGAAGAATGAATGAAAGATATCAATAGAGTTCAATTCGTAACCAGGGTTATTTTCTATAGACAGGAGAATGATGAAGAAGTAGTAGTATTTTACAACAGTACTTCTAGGATTTTAAATAAAAATAGCATACTTACTCATAGTCTTTTGGATGATAATAACAAGAGACTTAGTTCTTTAAGTAATACTCCTCGATCTGGGCTACAATTTAGTCGGTATGAAGGAATTGATTATAGGATGACACGAATAGAATCGTACATGGGAGGAACGTTAGAACACTGCCAGATTTCGTAAAAAATGAAAAAGCGTGCATAAATATAAAAAATTTAGATCAAAAATGCTTTCTTTGGTGTATCTTAGCACATTTATACCCAGCCAAGGACAACGCTGAGAGAACTTCGAAATATGAACAATATGAGAACGAATTTGATTTCAAAGGGGTTACCCAACTTCCCAATGGATACAAAAGATATACACAAATTTGAAAATAGATACAACATTAAGATTTGTTTATTTCAAATTGAAAAAGAGAAAATTATCAGAAGTCATATACTAAAAAGTACAATCAATGGGAAAACTGCAAAACGTATCATTCATTTATTATATTTCGATAATCATTATGTACTGGTAAAGGATCTGAGCAGATTAGTTGGTCCTCAAATCTCTAAAAAGAAAACAAAGACATACCTCTGCACTTATTGCGGAAGACATTTTAAGAAGGTAGAAAACTTTGAAAAACATGAAAGTAAAAATAATTGCGAAGATCCTGATATTATAATGCATCCTGAAGGTTCAAGTATACAATATAAAAATATTGAAAAACAAATGAAAGTACCTTATTGCATAATAGCCGACTTTGAGTCTTATAATGAAGAATACAATCAAAGTACACGGCAAGAAAACAATAAAAGTGGCTGAACAAAAACCATTTGCATACGGAATTCAGGTATGTTGTTCGTTTGATCTGAACCAGAACAAATACTATGACTATTTCGGCGAAGATGCTGCTGAAAATTTTGTTAAAACGATTACAAAAGTATCCACAGAAATCGCAAACAAATATGAAAACAGGCAGAGAAAACACACTTATACCAATTTAAAAATTACAGAAAAATGGAACACACTAATGGATAAGACCTGCCATATCTGTAAGACTGAAATTATTGAAAATCCCCACTTTGATCACGATCACATGACTGGAAAAAATAGAGGTTTTGCTCATGCTGAATGTAATATGAAATACAGAATTCCCAAGCATATCCCTGTAGTGATGCATAATTTATCAAAATATGATTCTCATCTATTTGTGAAAGAGTTGATACCTGATAACGGCATACATGAAAGTGTAGAAAGTTTCGTATCATTCTCGAAATCAATAACTATTCCAAGACAGGATACGGAAATAAAATATGAAATCCGGTTTACAGATTCAATTAGATTTATGGCTTCATCTTTAGACAAACTATCAGCAAATTTAGCAAAATGCGATTGCAAAGAATCCTGTAATCATCTGAGAGAGAATTTCAAGTAAACATCGAATAGTTTCAAAAACGATGAAGAATTTAATGAAATAATTAAAAAAGGGGTTTATCCGTATGAATTCGTAGACAGTTTCAGTAAAATGAATTGTACAAACTTACCACCTATAGAAAGCTTTTACTCTAGGTTAACGGGAAAAGGTATTGACAAAACTGATTATAAAAGAGCGGTGTCTATATGGAAGCAATTTAATTGTTAAACATTACTTGATTGTACCAAGTGATACCTAAAAAGTGATGTGTTAATTCTATCAGATGTTGTAGAGAATTTCAGAAATGTATGCATATATAATTATGACCTGGATCCACTTCATTACTTCTCAGCTCCAGGACTAACATGGGACGCTTTCCTTAAACATTCGAAAGTAGAATTACCGTTTAAGAGGTGGCGTATCGCAATGTATAAAGAGATACGCAAAAGCAAATAATAAATATATGAGTAATTATAATAAGAATAATCCATCTAATTATTTAATATATTTGGATAAAAATAATTTATATGGGTGGGCAATGTCTCAGAATTTACCAGCGAATAATTTCCAATTCATTCCAATACCACATGATTTGAAAGAAAGAAATGAAAACACATCAATCGGGTATTACAACCATCTAAAAAATCATGTTAACTCGGTGATACAATTACCGAATGTAGGTGCTATGTATGATGTAGATTTGGAATATCCAATAGAACTACACGAATTATACAAAGATTTACCATTAGCACCAGAACATTTTAATGGTAAGCTTTGTACCACATTATTAGATAAAAACAATTACGTAGTTCACCACAGGAATCTAGAATTCTATTTACAAAAGTGTTTGATATTGAAAAAAGTACATAGAATACTAGGATTCACTGAAAGTGCTTACTTAAAGGGATTCATAGACCACAACACAGCACTTAGAACTAAAGGTACTAACCATTTTGAAAAGGACTTTTTTAAGATGATGGTTAACTCTTGCTATGGAAAAACTATGGAAAATGTGAGGAAACGAGTGGATATGGAAATAATAACTGATGATAATACTAGAGAAAAAATAATAAAGAAACCCAACTTTAAAGCTGAAATTATCTTCAGTGAAAACTTTTCTGTGGCAAGAATGTCGAAGGAAAAGATAAAACTAGACAAACCAATGTATATAGGTTTTGCTGTATTAGAACTATCCAAGTTATTGATGTGTGAATTCCATTATGATTATATGAAGCCTAAATATGGAAATAAAATTGATTTATGTTATATGGATACTGATTCTTTCATATACGACATTAGAACCGAAGATTTCTACGAAGATATCAAACAAGATTTGAATAAGAGACTCGATACATCTGATTATGCGAAAGATAATCCATACGGGTTTCCTAATGTAAATAAGAAAGTGATAGGAATGATGAAAGACGAACTAGCAGGACAGGTTATGACTGAGTTTGTAGGATTACGATCAAAAGTATATGCTTATGTAAAGGACAACCAAGACCCTTCAAAAGCTAGCAAAAAACTGAAAGGAATAAAAACGAATATAGTTAAAGATAAAATTACGATTCAAAACTATAAGGATGTACTGTTTGGTAAAACTGAAAACCTTTCTGTAACCCAGTATAACCTAAGATCATACAAGCACAATATGTTCCTAGAAGAACAGAATAAAAAAGCGTTAGATCCTAAGGATGATAAAAGGATAGTAACAAGCGATAATATTACAACTTTACCTCTAGGTTATAATCATTAAATTCAAGTACCTACTTCAAAAAATCAAGTACCTACTTCAAAAATTCAAGTACCTACTTCAAAAATTCAAGTACCTACTTAAAAAATTCAAGTACCTACTAAAAAAATTCAAGTAAATCTTATAATGAAAAATTCTTCCTAAATAAATGAATGAAAAGGCACCAATCAAAATATATGATTTTAGCGAAAAGAATAACTACCAGAACAAGCACGACCTTGCACCTCAGTGGCCATTTAGGTTATTAATTCGTGGAAGTTCAGGAACAGGGAAAACCAATCTACTCTTGAATTTAATTTATGAATATATCTGTTTCAACCGAATATACTTGTATGCAAAAGATCTTGAAGAAGATAAATATAAAGAACTTATAGACAATTTAACCACCTTGGAATCAAAATGTAAAACGAATATTTTAACCGTAAGCAATGACCTTAATGATATTATCGATGTTGATGACCTAGACCCTAATTATCAAAACTTGATTTTCTTAAGATGATTTTGTAACTGAAAAAGACCAGAAGAAAATAGAAGATTTATTCATAAGAGGAAGAAAGAAAAATGCTTCAATTGTTTATTTATCACAGAGCTATCATAAAACACCAAAGGTTGTAAGACTTCAGTGTAATTATTTCGCATTCTTTCAGTCTTCTAATCCAAAAGAAATAAAATTAATCAGGCAAAATCATGTATCTAATATAGACAATGAGAACTTTCAGAAACAATTCGAGGTTGCAACTAAAGGTTACGGATTTTTCTTTATTGATTTAAAAAAAAAGATAAAACCCTGAAGTACAGAAAAAAACTTTGAAAAATTTACTGGATAATTTTTTTTCTATTATAAATGAATAAATTTGGTAGTGTTGGAAAAAAGGTTAGTAACGAATCGAATGAAAAGAGAGTTACTGATGACAACGGTAATATTAACCTACAAGATAAGAGAATCATTAATTTATGGGATGCGAAAGCAGACCAGGACGCTATTAGTTTCAGATCTATGACTATTATTTTGAATCAATTTAAAGAAGAAATTATCGCAGAACAAGTGGGGATAAATTAGTATTTTAGCGAAGATATCAACAGATTAACTGCTGTACATGATTCTCTTGATAATTTATTGGTAAGGATTAAAGATAAAGGGTTATTTGTAAAAGAAATAATTCGAGTTAATGATAAAGAAATTAACGCTGAAAACAAGTTGATAACAAATATTCAAAACCCTAAAAACAAAAATGATGCTGTTAATTTACCAACGTTAACTACGAATCTTTTAGAGTATGACAAAAAGCTTCTTGGTCAATATCCCCTAAACAATAAACCTGAAACAAAAATTGCTGACCAACAAACCCATATCGATAATATTGAAAGAGCATTAGTAAATATTTTAAAAAGGGTTCTAGGGCTAAAACCTGTTGACAAACCATTCGTTTCCAGAATAGAAAAAATGATGGCTGGTAAATAAGAAGTTTATATGATAAATTATTTTTCTAATAAATGATTGAAACAATGGAGTATACAGTTTATTTGTCAAAGCTTCAGAAAGGAAAGCTGAAGAAATGCTTTGATGCTAAACAAAAATGTCAGATACGTGTTAGTCATAGTAGACAGAATGAACGAGAACCAGTCAAGTTACTTTTTAGTAAACGACAAATTGATAAAATTGAAACATGTAAAACGAATAATAAGGGCTGTGATATTGATGTATCATTCAAACAGATGAAAGAAGCGATTCAAAAGGGCGGATTACTTCCTTTCCTAATACCGTTAGCAATTACCCTTGGAAAGGCAGCTTTAACAAGCGGAGCTGCTGCTTTGGGTACATTCGCTGGTAAGAAATTGGTGGATAACATAATCAACACAGGTGGGGCGCTTACACTTCCTGGAACACAAAAAGTTATGGGTAATGGTGTACGTGGAAGGCCTAGGAAGGAAACCCAGTCAAAAAACAGGAACATAAAAAAAGAAGCAAAAGTAAAGTAGGACCTCTAACAAATTTTGATATTATGGACGCAGTAGGGGATATACCATATTTTAGAGGTGTTTTCTCTCTAGATACGCTACCCAAACATATAAATAACCTAGAATGCGGTGTCATTAATTATGATAAACTCGGAATGCCTGGAACTCACTGGGTAGGGTATTGTAATCTACCTGATCAACCCTATGTAGAATTTTTCGATTCTTTCGGCACTCCCCCAGGAAAAGAAATAATTAAATATCTAAAAACTTCAAAGAAAAAAATAGCTTATGAAAATCTTGCTGTTCAAAATATAGATGAATTAAACTGTGGATTTCACTGTATTTCCTACATTAAGCGCAAACTGAAGGATTTCAGTTGGTAGCTTTTCGTTTAAGAAAATTGTTTTCTAATAAATGGAGATTTATTGTATGCAATGTAAAAAGAAAACTGACACTGAATCAATGTTTAAGGCAGTGTCACAGAAAAATAATGTTCCAATGCTGAAAGGTAATTGCGTTATTTGCGGATCGAGGAAAAATCTGTTTTTAAAAAAAAACTCGACGCAGAAAAAGATATTTTAAAGACGTATTATTCAAATTATTCAGGTGTTGATGATATTTACCGAAAATTAAAAGAAAATGGAGTGAACGTTTCTAAAGATAACATAAAACATGTTTTGCAAAATGAGAATGTGTATACGTTACACAAACCTTCCTATCACAATTTTGAAAGGAGGCGAGTCTATGTTCACTATGCTGATGAGCAATGGCAAGCTGATTTAGTTGACCTTCAGAAATATAAAAAAGCAAATGATAAAACAAATTACATATTGACTGTTATTGATTGCTTTAGTAAATACGCTTGGTGTGTCCCTTTAAAAGATAAAACGGGTGCTGGAATAATAAACGCATTCAGTCATATATTTAAAGAAAGAATTCCTCAGAAACTACAAACTGATAAAGGTAAAGAATTTGTAATGAGAAATGTTTAATCTTTTTTGAAAAATAACGACATACACTGGTTTGCATCTGAAAGTGAATTGAAAGCGCAAATTGATGAACGATTCAATAGAACGCTGAAAGAAAAGTTGTGGAAATATTTTACTCACAATAACACTACTAAATGGATTGATATTTTACCTTTATTTGTTAGAAATTATAATAACTCTTATCATCGCGCAATACAAATGAAACCAATTGATGATAGTAAAAAGGGAAATCATAAAAAGGTTTACAATGCTTTGTTTCCTCCAGCAGATGACTACAAAATAGTAGGAATTAATCAGAATTAAAAAAGAAAAAAGTATTTTTGATAAAGGATATTTACCGAATTATACGAATGAAGTATTCCAGATAGCAACCATCAGACCTACCACCCCCATTACTTATGAAATATCTGACAAAAGTGGGGAATTAATTCAAGGAGGGTTTTATGAAAAAGAAATTACTTGTATATAAATGGATTCAAGACGTTTGAATGATGTATTATCGGGTATAGTTAAGAACAGAGAAATTCAAAGAAAAAAAGTTCAACAATACGAGATGGAGAAAGCACGGTTTCGGGAATATGCTTCAGAATAAAACGCTCCAGTTGTTACAGCAGAAAAAGAAAACACTGAAGCGATGATTAAGAAATTACAGAAGAGTGATGAAAATTCAAGCAGACGGTTTCAAAGATTAGGTGAAACATTTAAGACTGCTTCAGAGGTATCGAATCGAGCGCCAACTCTGCTTTAGAACCAACTCCCGGATTAGGACCACCATTCATTGATATGAATAAAGATATTAATCCAGAGTTGTTAAATCAGATTAACTCAAAACATGAATCGCGGGGTGGTAATGATCATTATTTTAAAATGCCCATGTATTACATTAGTCATCCTACGGATATAGAGGAGGCTCTGGATCATTTAACAAATATAAGTAAAAGTTATGGTGGTAAAGGTTACTCTAGCCATGATCAAGTCATTCAATTTATACAAGAATACAAGGTAGGTTAAGAGCTATTCAAAAAAATTTGAGATTAGTCAAACAACAAGGAACTGGAATATTTATGAATTGTGATGAAATTATTAAAAAATTGTACACTTTGATAGATAGTAGAGTAAACGGGAATACATCTGATGAGGTGAGGAATGAAGCTATTGATATTTTGGATTCGTTAATGCGAAATTAATTTTTTACGAAGAGAGATTACAATTCAATATATAAAAAATATTTCTAATAAATGGTGTTGTTAAACATTGAAGGTAATGAAAGTACCATTGATATAACATTTAGTCAACCAATCGAACTGAATCGGAATTGGGATTATAAAATAGGTTTGAATCAGTGTACTTTGTGGTATTCGTGGCATAATATAAGTGATAAATTTGGGAATAATACATTTCAATATAGGAAAGATGAAGAGGAGGGATGGATGAATGTTACTATTCCTAATGGGATGTATAACGATGATTGTTTGAATTATTTTTTGTGTCAGTATTTTGATACTCATAAGTGTCCTATTTTAATCTCATCCAATCCAGCATCTATGAGATTTGTCATAGTATTACAAGAAAAATATGTGTTTCGATTTAATAGTGACTTGTGTCAGATTTTAGGCTTTGAGAAGGATAGTGAGATATCTAAGAATATCAATAAAGGCACGAAGCTACCGAACATAACAAGAAGCGTTGATAAAATTCAAATTCACTGCTCTCTTGTAAACAGTTCTATCGTAAACAAAAGTAAATCAGACGTAATTTGGACATTTGTTCCGAATACAGAACCAGGTTGTCAAATTGTTGAAAATCCTAGACAATTATTCTACCTTCCTATTAACACAAAAGACTTTATTTACTCCTTGAGAATGACAATTACTGATCAGTTGGGAAGACCTATCGATTTGAATGGTGATACCGTTGGATACGTTTTGCATTTGAGAAAAGCTTAAAGGATTAGTGAAATAAAATTATTTACCTATAAATGTTGATTAATAATAAACGATTACTTTATAAAAATCAGTATGGAAGTGGAATCGGTAGTATATTCAAAAACATTGCTAATTCTCAGTTATTTCAAACGTCAGCAAAACAAATAAAAGATGGAGCTATGTCAATGTATAACAAAATTATTAAACCGAGATTTGAGTTGTTGAAAAATAGAGCAATAGAATACGGGAAAGATCTGATTGATGTAAACAGGAAAGAACTCATTGATGTAATTGGAAACAAAAAATCGATGAAGGATCTTCTGGGTACAAAAAAAAGAATTTTAAACCAAAGAAGTCAGGACTTGATCAAAACGTTAATGACTGGAAATGGACTGAAGATTCTGAAATAAGTTTTATTTATTAATTTCTTTCTTATATAATTGGCAGTAAATAAAGTTATCAGTCCGCAATGGAACATTTTTGATGAGCCGCTTGTGGATGATACAGTGGTCAAATATGAGTTTAAAAAAAAAGAAACAGATGTGAATGTATCCAATAAAACAGAGTTTGAATTTGCAACAAAGAAATTAGATTCTTGGTTCTATCTAAGTGAAAGTTATCTTGAAGTGGGTGTAAGAATAGTTAAAGAGAATGGAGCTAACATAGATGCAACCGATGCTGCTAAGTTAACTAATAATGGATTCAATTTATTTAGTACCGCTGAGTATATAATAAACGATGCTTCTGTTGAAAAAATTAATCATGTTGGTATTGCAGCTACCGTTACAAAGTTGATTGAATATTCCGATGGTTATTCTAGAAATGCAGCTAGAAATCATTTCTGGCATAAGGATTATAATCAGGGAACCGATATCAACCCTATAAGTAGTTCATTTACCGTACCTGCAGGTGGAGCACTAGCAGGAACTGTGGTTGTCAGTTCTAAACCCAATCGAAATTATAATAAAGGGTTTGAGAAGAGATATAACAGAACTAAAAACAGCAAATTAATAAATATGTATTTACCATTATCAGAGTTGTTCGGATTCTTGAAAGGAAACAAACGATTTTTTCGAGGTGCACCGCATAGAATTTGTCTAAGAAGAAATGATGATAATAACATGATTGTAAGAAATGGCGATACAAATTGTAAAGTAGTCATTGAGTATTTATCCTGGAAAATTCCTGTCATAGCTCCTAGTATCGAAATGATGGGTGAATTGGAAAAGGGTCTTGCTAAGGATAAAAAGCATAATCTGATGTGGGAAGCATGTAATACTTATAAAAGTGATGTTAGTCAGAATAAGGAGCACATCTGGAAAGCTGTGTCGGAGAGAAATAATCCTACGAAAATCGTTGTGATGTTACAGAAAAATGACAAGCATAACAACAAAAAAAAGAATAATATGGTATTTAATCATATGAATTTGACGGATATAGAGGTTAGAATTAACGGGGATAAATATCCAGAAGAACCCCTCAAATGCGACTTTAGTGATGAGAAATGCACGTACTCTAATCTATACAACAGATACATACATTTGGGTTATAAAGAATTAGCGTTTGATACTGGTAGTGTAGACAATATAGAAGAATTTAAAGAAGTATATCCACTATTCTGTTTCGATGTTTCAAAACACGAGTCAAATATTTATAATGGAACAACTGCTGATATTGAAATAAGTATAACATTAAAAGATAATCAACCCATACCATATAATATTTACTGTGTTAGTTATTATGAAAGTAAAGCTACACTTGATATTATTAATAAAAATATGTATGTGAATTTGTGAGTTTGGATTTTTATTAAAGAAATTCAGTCACTAATAAATGGAGTCAGCGAAGGAAGTCATGAATACAATCAGGACAAACAAATATACAGAGATACAATGCAACTGCTAGCGAGTTGCTTCTAAAGAAAAATCTGATTTTGCAACCGATTGTACGGGTAAATAAGAGTAACGAAACATATGTGGATTTAGAACTGTTTACCAGTGATATGATTTAGAATTGTTGTAATAGTTAATAAAATAAGTGTACTTACATATTAGTGTATATTGTATTAGTTTATATGTCTTAAAGGGGTAATATTATCATTTCTTGGTACCTTATTTCGTGTAATTATGAAACTAAAAAATCTGTAAGAAAAAGGGGTTAATTTGGAATAAAGGATGTTAAAATTTAAGAAATTGATGTTAAAATGGGGTTTTGAAATTGGGGGGAGGGTGAGCCAGAAGCCCCTTTATTTAACTACTACTCCCAAAAAAGTGGCAAAGCAAAGTGGTCGAAAGACCACTCGCTGATGACCACTGACCACTCGCTGAACTCGCTGATGAGCTCGGTTAGTTTAGGGACTGGGTCGAGTGCGACAAAAACGGGTGTGATTACGGTGGACACTGTGGTTGTCTAATCCCAGCAGACCTTAAAAAAGGCTGCATCCAAGCACCGGATTGTAGACTACCCAATTTGTCAAATAATCGATTTTTATGGGTCGGAGAATCCAAGTGCCAGAGGCTATTGTTCCCCAATAAGCAATTATGTTTTTGGAGGTCTGGGAATCGATATAGGGGCTAGGGGCTTCTTGTAGTTATAGTAATAGAGTATATGTATTAGCCCTATACATTGCTTCAGCATACGATAGTATCATCCACGCTTGGGCCCTTAGATCTTTGTTGAAGAATGGTGTACCAGTGAGGATAGTACTCATGTTGCGTCGGTGGTTTGCAGCTTCTCGAATTAGAGTTCTTTGGAAGTATAACCAACGCTTTTGTAGACATTGTAAAAAGTCGGTTCCATAGGGTAGTGGATCACTTTCACTTTCTGCTGCTGAAACGTATGCAAAACCTCCATTACCTGGGACACAGATGACAGGTTTTCCACTCGGTAACCTGTAGATCTACTTTACCATGTCTGATCCAAGTGCTGATGGTGAGGTATAGGGGGATTAACAGAAACTAGTCCGCTTGGAAGCGCTGAACAGAAATATGGTCAATAGCTCAGAATCGGTTAACGCCTACCAGTTTACAGGCAGCTCCTATTCTATACACGCTCCGGGTATATAGAGGGCGGCACCCCTCGGAAACTTTACTCTTTAATTTAGAACAAAACAAGTCCTAGTAGAGTCTAATGTTTGATTCGTCTAACATAATATATTAAGCTAGTTGTGAGCGGATTTCAAAGCTTTTTGGAGGCACACATTGTACGCCAAAGCACGGAGTGGACAGTCCCTCGCTATTTAGTAAATTAGTGGTTTAATAAAACCTTTATTTTTCAGAAACCTAAATTTTTAGGCGGAACCGCTGGCAGCGGACGCACGCTGTACACCAAAATACGGAGTGGGTAACTGGACAATCCCTCGCTATTTACAAACTATCTTATTGGTCGAGCTCTAATTAAAAGCTTAATCTACCTTTTCGGTACCCGATGAAAAATTTGTAGCTGCGTAGTAGTATGGTACTAGTGCGAAAACGTTGCATGTAATACTATATAATAGCAAAGAATACTAAAAATAATGTGCCTCAGACTGGTCCAATCTTATGTAGTAGTATCAAGTAGCATCCTGCCTTGCTATGGTAGCATCCAGTCTTGCTAATCGTAGCTTATAATAGTATGCAGTAACACGGTACCCTTGAGGTAGAAACATAAAGTAGTAGAAACAAAACGGAATCCGCATCGGTTCAACGACATCAAAGAAGTCTCGAAAGGTTGGTTTCATTGCCGATCTCATGCTGATGTACAGTCATCATGCCCTAGTCCAGTAGAAAAATCTGCCACAATGCTGGCCCTAATTCATGTACATAAGCTTTTCTGTGATAATCCACAGCCCAATATTTGTCAGGGGTTCAGTGATCTGTAAAAAAATTGCGATATTTCGGCCCTCTTGGCAAGTGTCCTTTTCAGGCTCAAAACTGATAAAAAAAGAATCTGTTTTATCGTTCAAAGTTCTGAAAAGTTTATGCTCGAGAAGTTTCGAAAAGAAGATTATTTCTGTCAGGCGAGGAAGATCCATAATAAGTGAGTAATTTATTCATTTGTAACATTCGTAACATTTCGTAGCCATTTCGAAAAAGCGGAGTAAATGAAAGAAAATAAATAAAACGCATAATGACAAAGAAAAAGACAGTCAATTAGGTTTTCCAAATAGGTTTCCTTGTTCAAACTCATATGCTCCCAGTCGGTACACCAATATCGGCTGCCAACTTTTAGCAATGGACAAGCTCACTTTAATAACAATTAATATCAACGGACGAAGTAGTAGCTGTAATATCAGTCTGAAGAAGGCGAAAAGGGACTTATAAAAGCGAGAGAAAATTGGTTAACGTAGAAGTGTAGAGCACAGCATCTATACGATTCCAATTACGCTTTTGGATCCAGGCCTTCTTGGGGTTTGGACAACTGATTCGAGAAACAGGTACAACCAAACAGAAAGACAGAGGCAGATAGTCGTCCTCAATTTTCTCCTCATCAACCTCGACAATACCGCCAATGAGACATGGTTCAGAATTAATCAAACGATCAAGGTTGGAAACATTAGCGCCACGATTCAGTATGTATGAAACGGGTAGAGACTTCTCAATGAGACTGAATTACACGTAAAGGATCGAAAAACAATTCACTGCGTATAGAACAAGTTAGAACATCAGTATTGATATACCCAACAAGAGCCCATTTCATTCCTTTCCGTGACATGACTGATATAAGTGTTCCGATTTTCTGACAAGCCTTAGCAAATGAACTATCTGATGCAATGTTCCGCCGGTCACAAAATATACGTTAACAAGAACAATATTGTTCAAGTGAATGGCAAGAGCATAAGGCCCAGACTGAAAAAGTTTTGGGGGTGCTGAACACTCGCTGGCTCGAACCAAAAAGGGTACCCCACCGGAAGGACGGCCACTAGTTTTCATTGCCGGCTGGATGAAAACAAAATGCTTAGGTGATCGGCGCAAGCTTTCGCTGCTAGGTGTTGACAGAAGTGGCTCTTGAAGACAAAGTATTTCCAAACTGCTGAGCAAATGATCAAGTAGTAACGTCCAGCAACATAACGACCACCGACCAAGTCCGCCAGCGGACGTTCACCAAAGAGCCACCTGGCAGAAGGGAAAGTTGGGCCTTCGGGGGGGGGGGGCTTCGTTTGGGCCGTCCCGGCGTAGGTTCTGTCCTCCTACTACAATTTCAAGAGCTTCAACAGAACCTGACGTCCCAGCTGCGAAAGAAACTGAACCGGATGTAGTTGAGCTACTAACGCCTAAGAACTAAAATTGCAGGATTTCAGGAAAAATCAACAGATGCGAAAAAAGTGACAGTGACAGCCAATTCAACTTGGGCGACTTGTCGTGTATTCACTAGTGACAGGAAAACTAACTGCCCAGTAGATCTGGTGATAGTTTCATCTTGGAGAGACAACGTGCGTTGTCTTGGCGGAAGAAAGATAACAGTTTGGTCTTTCTTTGGCTTTACATATAGTCAACAAAGCGAAAGACAGTTTTATAACATCTCTGCAGCTTGACCCTTGAAGAAATGTGGGCTTCTGTTGTAAAATGGTTCACTCAGCGCGATAAAGTAAGAGCTGTCCCGGGTGGGGCTCTATAGTCCTTGATGACTGACAGAGAATTGATATCAGTGAAACTAGCGTCCCACTCAATCAAACGGGAAAGCTTCAGAGGAAAGTTCGTTCACCCTTCGCTTGAACGCCAAATCCCGAAACCATCCTGCTGACCCCTTATCAGACATTCTGATTGTGCAAATGTAACGGATGATCATAAAACTAGTATGTAATGACCTGCGAGTCACAACTCCCTCGGCATATGTCACCACGAGTAAAGTTTACATGACGAGTGCAGAATTATGGTCTCGCGTATTTAGCAAGATTGCTGAATACATACACAGTCAAGGTAAGCACAACCGGGACCAAGAAAATTTATAAGCCGGGAGATCGGACTCGCTTCGTCTTCAATATTCATCTTTAGTGTCAGTGTGAGCGTATCACTATAGTGATGAAATGTTGTCGCCACTTAAGGTAAATTAATCTTTAACTTAAAGATCCACCTGTGGCGTATGTAGCTTTACCACCGAAGGTAAAGAACCGCCTTACACCACCATTCGCGCTACCAATACATCCAATTATCTCTCTACCGCTATAACTGGTGGCAGCTACTGTCTTCGGGACGGCTAGAGCCATAAACACGTAGTTCTCATTGAGAGTCCATACCGAGCGCACGGAATTTATTGGATGTGCTGACGATAATTGTCAAAATAAAGTGGTTATAAGTGGCTCTCTGTGAGAACGCGGGGGCAGTGTGTTGAACTTTTCTATAGGAAGTACCAGTGCCAGGACAGCCTAGCAAACTGTCCGAGGTTGAAGTTTGAAGTTTATCCTGTTATACCATACTGTTTTTACCCTGTTTCACCAAGGCTTTCTCCGCTCTCCCTCCCTGGTATTAACCCACCGAATAACATGGTGATAGGCGAAAAGAATTTTCGCATAACATTCGCCAAGGAACACACGCCAAAAGACTCAGGGGATTGGTTATGCCTCAACTGCGCATCTTTTGTCCAACCCAGGACACCCCAAGGTCAGTCAAAAACTCTCGTACCTACCCCCACGGCAAACAAATCTCTTGGAAACCATCCTATTTCCCGGCGCCCATCGACGTCTTGTAACAACCAGACACCTCCATCGCAGCGAAGCACTCCAACAACTGCCCCAAAGCCGGTTACCGATCCTAAGGATTGCCGCAAATGCCCAATTCTGAGCCTAGACATCGAAGGGTTGCAGTCAAGGCTCGATTCGTTGACCAGTTCGTCCGCCGAAATTTGCCATCGTTTCAGCAAATATGAGTCTGAACTGACAAGCCTCAACTCCCAAATCTCCCACCGTCAGTCCCTCATAGACTCAATGGAAGCTGAATTGTCTGTTTTGCGAGAAAACCAACTGTCTATGGGGAGACTTATTACCGTTTTGGAAAAGGACTCCACATCGAGCACGGACACTATCGCCTCCCTTAACAAACAATTCGAGCTCTTTTTCCCTGAAGTAACAAAAAAGTTTTGCTCTTCCAACAAACCTTATATCACTGAAAAGATAAAATCACTCATTCAACAAAAATTAAAATTGTTTCGTCATGGAAAAAAAGATGCTGCAATTGCTTTGCGTAAAATGATAAAGAAAGAAATCAGACGAGCTGCTTCCAATTACGGAAGGACCAAATTAAATGTTCTTAAAGAAAGTAAGCCCCGCCAGTGGTTTAGAAAAGATCAGGAGCTTGGTGGTCGTACGCTTAAGAATCTGGATTTCCACTTGGACGAGCCACCTTTGCAAACGGCAAATGAGCTCAACAAGCACTTAGCCGCAAGAGTCAAAACTTTCCCGCCTTTTTCAAATAGCCATAAAATCCCAAGTACACCAGTAGAAAATATTCCATTAATTACAGTTAATGAAATTATTAGTAAAATAAAGAAGCTTAAAAAAACTAGCATTTGCCCCATTGATATCCCAACTGCTCTGATCAAAGCTTTCCCCGACAAATTATCTATTCCGCTGTTAAGCATTATTAATGAAATTAGTAAATCGGGAAATTATCCGTCTTGTTGGAAATTAGGGTACGTTACTCCGATTGACAAAAAGGGAGGTCTAAATGACTTCACCGGAGTATGACCAATTACACTAACCCCGACATTTTCAAAGATGTATGAAGGTTTTCTTGCCGATTGGTTGAAGGCAGAAATCCTGGAACTTATTGACCTTAAACAGTTCGGGAACCTTAAGGAAACGTCTACCTCTCATTACCTTGTGAGTTTACTTGATTTAATTTATAAAAACCTTGAAAACCCTGATACATGGTTAAATCTTCTATTAATTGATCTCCAGAAAGCTTTTGACCTTATTGATCATAATATTCTTGTTGAAAAGTTGCTTTCAGAGTTTAAAGTTAGTCCTTTTTTGATAAAAATTTTAGTTTCTTTTTCGACAAATCGATCACAAATTGTCAAATATAATAATGTTTTTTCTGAACCCCTCCCTATTTTTTGTGGTGTTCCCCAAGGTACTTTACTAGGTCCGATTTTATTCTTAATTATGATAAATAGTCTTATTTCTGAGTACCCTCACCGATGGAAATATGTTGACGACCTCTCCGCTCTTGAGGTTTGCCGGCGAAACATCAAGAGCTCAGCAATGACCATTCTGGATGACATTACCCAGGAAGCTGCTCTGTCGCAAATGAAAGTCAACTCCAAGAAATCTTCAATTTTGACAATTAGCTTTTTAAAATCTACACCAGCCTTTCTTGACCCCATTCCCCCAGAAATCTCCGTTAAAAAAATAAAACTACTCGGAGTTACTTTAACCAATGATTTAAAATGGGATGCCCACATCAAAAATATTTTAAAACAAGCCTCCCCATGTATTGCCGTTTTGAGACTACTTGTAAAATTTTCTTGCCCTTCTAAAGATCTCCTCCAAATTTACATTAGTTTTATCAGACCTTTTCTTGAATACGCTTGTCCTGTTTGGCACTTCGGGCTCTCTTCAGAACACACATACCGTATCGAGAACATTCAAAAAAGGGCCCTCACGATTATAAACGGGGAGGGTAAAGTGCCTTACAGTTACCTACTAAAAAGATTCAAGCTGGCTACCCTGGAAGAGAGACGAACCCGCCTTAGCATCGATTTCGGTATTAAAACCCTATCTGTTCCCCATTTACGTAATATTCTCCCACCCCCCTATTCTCCAATACGTATTAGACCCCAGCGAGAGAAATCCCAGAAAATCTCCAAACTAGCCCCTGTGGCCCCTCTCCATGAAAGATATAGAAGGAGCTTTGTTCCAGCATTTGTTGAGTTGTACAACAACCAATAAGTTAGTCCCTTTTAGCGTTTTTGTTTTTGTTTGTATTATTTGTTACAAAGTGTTATGCATTTTTCATTTTGTATGACAAAAAAGTCAATTTCGGCGGTAACGCTGTGACATGTACTTTTGAAAAATAAAATTCTATTCAAATTCTATTTTATTCTATGTCAAGAGGGGGAAGTAAGGCTGCAGTGACCGACGAGCAATGTTGAGCTCGTCAACATAGAGTGTACCAAGCCGTACTTGCTCACCAAGCCCCAGCATTTGACGGACAGAGCGATGTCGACCATTTTACCTCGACCGCAACGCGACTTCAGGAATTTACGGAAACTGGGTCGGTTGAGGAGTTGATAAATATTTTGTACCTGCGGCTTAAGGGAGCAACTTAAAACACTTGACGGAGATACTGATATATCCACGCCACATGAACTTTTGGAGAAGTTTAAACAAAGATTTACGTATACCTCACAAAAAGAATGGTTGAAATCTGAAAATGTTCAGTTGCGACCAAACGAATCAGTACCTGATGCAGAACCGAGCGAGGAAAGTGATCTTCTTTAACAAGTGAATAACACAAACCCGAGTATTCAGAGAGACCCCACACGCTACAGGGGCCACAGACCAACCCGGCGCGGACAACCATCTCCAACGTGTTAACCTCGCGCCAGCCAGTTTTAAAAGCACGGACAGACGTGTACCAGATTACTATCGTAATGGGAGGCAATTTGAGAATTATGGCTCCAGGCGCACGACCAACGAACCAGCCGTACCGACAAGGGTACGAAACTGCACGATTTGAACCGCGACTGTCTAGCACAGAAAGATTTCCGGTGAGGTCATCACAAGTTGCTTAAATTTAACCGCTATGGGTCGACCCTAAGAAGGCGTAGGACCGACTATAGTGTTCCGCCGGTACTTGCCTCAAAGATAAAAACTGAACGAAGTTCATAATAATGGCTCAAATTTTCCTTCTCGTTTATAAGTGCCTAGTGGTTTTACTATTTTGAAAAATGGGTTATCATGTCTGGTAGGTGCAACGATTTCATTATTGAAATTTGAGAATGTTTAATCGCTGACCAAGGAACATAGAAAAGGAGATTAAAAAAATCGAAATACGTTGTCAAGTATTGCAGGGCATCGACTCGAGTCGATTGCTAAAATTCGACTATCAATACGACTATCACTGTGTGTGTGGGAATTGGCTATGGCGCAGTCCTTGGCATGGATTTTCTTGGCGAGAAGAACAGGATTGTGATTGACGCACAGAACAGAACGATTACTTGGAAAAAAGGATCCAACGTATTTGTAAATAATGTCACGCAAACACCCGGGAAGACTAACAGACACACAAACTCTCGTCACTACATGGACACACATAAGTCAATCCCACGTCTTCACAGGACAAAATGCAGTACGCTTATAAAAAATTTGATAGCGCCGGATATGCTGTCTGAAATGATGACAGATGTTGATGAAAACTAATATTCGCTGATTCTTGACGAATCAACAGATTTGTCAGTCTCAAAATACCTGTCTGTGTGCATTAGTTATCAGTCAGAGAAGCTAAAAGTGATCAATACCGCTTTTCTAATGCTCGTTTAGGTTGTGAGTACAACAGCTATAGGTGTGATAGATGCCATGTGTGACTTCCTTACCCAAATAGGAAGCCAATTGCATAAATGCGTGGGACTGGGCAGTTATGGAGCAAGCAATATGGTGGGCATCCATAGTTCTTTGTATACGCGACTTCGTCAAACACCAGGAAACCCTGACTTGGTGATGTTCAAGTGCAACTGCCATTCTCTTCATTTTCGCACATCAGAAACTGGGTTGGAGCTACCTACATCGGTTGATTATTTGCTCCAGCAAAACTATACCTGGTTTTCGGGGAGCCCGATGCGTCGAAGTGCTTACCAGCAAGTTTGCGTCCTCCTAAATGACGGATCTAGAGGCAGTGGTTCGAGGGGGGGGGGGGTCATGCGCATAGGTTGAACACAGTAATGGAATACGGTTGTAGTTCGTCACTGCTCATACCTGGGCTCTTCAACATCATGGAAGCGCTTTGGCCAACTTAAAGTTCAGCTTAATATCATCGAAAACAGCCTTCAGCTTCCAAAACTGTCACGCACTTTGGGGACTGCAAGTGCTGAATCAATCATGGCGGTTGTCACTGCCTTTGAGGGTATAGTCCTTGCGCTCTAGGAGATAACTCTCGTACGGAACGCAGATTAGAAGTCAAAAGCAAGAGAGCTTCAATCTAATGGACGTCGTAAAGGTACTTGAGGTCACATAAAACATCTTTCAAAAGATATTGTTGGAATAATAAACAAACTAATTAACAGTGCTGTTCTCTTTGCCTCTCGAATATATGTTGACGCAAAAAGCGACTTCAAACAGCACCACCGTCGAACTGGTGGCTCCCGGTCATCTGGATAGCCGTGCGAAGAACCAGGCTGTCTTTACCATGCACCAGTTTTACAGGCAGCATTTTAAAGAAGTCCTGGACACCTTGACCACGATGATGGGTGACAATTTGCAGTCCTGCCTCGTTGACTTCCTGACTTCGAGAAATATTGAATCATGCGTAACTTTTCGAAACCACACCCTTTTTTCCAGTTTCATTTTTCAGCTTGATCGGACCCTTAAAACGAAGTGCAAAATAAAGGTCTAATAAACTTCAGCCTATTTATCCGTTTTGCCCAGTTGAGACCGACTCGACTAAAAACCTTGATTGCGATCGAATAACCTTACTTTTTTCAGATCTAATGATGGATAAGAACATGAGAAACTCTACTCGGAATCATCGACCTAAGGCCAGTTCTTGGCGGTAGGACGGGGCACTTCACCGATGACTGCCTCTAAAGACTTTCAACTCTGCTAATCAGATTTTTCTTATGCCGTCCGCCGTCATTGATGGACCAGCGTGTGAGGTAAGTTTATATTTTTCAGTACGTCATACTTTCGGTATCATTTTAGATCGTTTTAACAAGACCTCTAGGAAGAAATCTTCGGCAACTTGCTGTTGTGCCGCAGTCATGGCAGGTGTGGCCCATTTGTTGAGAGTAAATTTGTAATTACATTAATCCTATTATTAAAGAGGTTGCTTAGTCCTAGTGAAATTAGGATATTTACCAATTAATAATGTGAGCCATTGCCGAAGACTGAACGAAACGTCGGATAACTTTTCAGTGCTTAGCTTCCTTAACCGTTAAATGCAGATTTGCTATAGAATTCAGAATTCAGAATCGAATTCAGCAGGGACAGATGGCATAAATCTGAAGACTTTTAAGTCGGTGATGTGTTATTTACTACCATGTCTCGTCCACATAATCAATCTTTCCTTCCAAACGGGTGTATTCCCTGATGCGCTTAAAAGGGCAAAAGTCATCCCCCTTCACATAGGTGGTTCTAAGCTAGATACTGAAAATTATAGACCCATATCAATCCTACCCCTGTTTTCAAAAATAATTGGAAAAAATTGTGCATAAAAGGCTTTATGATCACCTTATGAAATGGGGATGTTAAGTGAAACCCAGTTCGGCTTTAGGAAAGGTCACTCGACGTCGGACGCCGTGCATTCCCTTTGTGATACTGTAAGTAAATGTTTTGAACGTGGTGAAATCCCTTTGACTATTTTTATTGATTTTAGTAAAGCGTTCAATACAGTGGATTTTAATATTCTACTCAAACGTCTACAATCCCTTGGAGTTCGTGATTTATCTGAAGTGGTTTCTTAGTTTTCTAAGTGGTAGATCTATTCAAGTAGTATTAAATGATGTGTTTTCTTCTCCTTTTTATGTGAAGTGGTAAATAGGGTCTTAAAGTCATTTTTATGTATTTAAAACATTGAGCCTTTTGTCAGTGAACGTTAAAAAAACTAATTTTATGATTTTTAGGAGAGTTGGTAAGCCTCCAAGTGTTGATAGAGAGATATTTTTAATGGTAGACCTTTGTCACAGGTGCATGAAGTGCGTATTTAGGCTTCCAGCTTGATTGTCATTTATCTTGGAAGAACCATAGTTATCTTGTTGCAGCTAAAGTTGCTAGAGGTCTGGGAATATTGCGTCGATTAAAGCATACTTTACTATTATCAGTTCTTTTATTACTGTATCATACTGTTCTTGCGCCTTATATTTCTTATGGTTGTGTCCTTTGGTCTAGTAATTTCTACGCAAATTTTAAAAGAGTGCAGATTCTACAAAATAAAACAGTACGTCTTCTTGGTAATTATGTAGAAAATGTGAATGATACCGCGTCATGCTTTAAGAAATTGCGAGTGTTTAACATTGGTCAGATCCGCGATTATCGAGCTGCTGTTTCGCGCAAATCGTTCACTCCACAGGTATGCGAATAGAGAGGCGGATAATTTTGTTGTTGAGTACCAAGACACCACACGTGCAGCTTTCGGAATTAGGTATCTAGCTCCGACTATTTGGAATGATATCCCAGTTGTCATTCGGGAGGCTGAACACATTGGGTCTTTTAAAGTAAAACTTAAATAACATTTATTGGGAGAGGGGAGTTAATTTTCTTATTTTTTTTTCTTTTAAATTTCATTATTAAAGGTTATTTGAGAGAGAGTGTTCTTGTCCTTCTTTTTTTATGAAATTTGATATAGGCTGTGAATCAGAGGATTGCAGTCGTCCATCATGAGGCTTCTTGAGCCTTCCCCGGGCGGTTGCGTGTTTTTATAGTTTATTTTGTATTTAGTATTAAATAAAGTAAGTCAAGTCAAGTCAAGCTACTGAGATTAATCTCGTCTCTGCTGAGATAATCTTTTCTCCAATTCGCTCAGACGTTGTAGCTTGCCGGACTGTTCAAGTATGTCTGATCGAATATCCAACCTTCAGTACGCCAAAAAATGGTCTTTCATCAAGGAACAGCGTTTTGGCACTTGACTAAAACAATGATACATTTTTTGTCACATTTTTCCCTTACACTGGGGCATAGAATCTGTTGTGGTTAAGTGCCAACGGTAAGTGTACAATTTGTGTTATGAAGTATACTCTTTCTCCGTGGGAAATGAAACAACATGCCCGAGTCTATGCATGCTGGTCCACTTGAGTCGGCATCCACGTGGGCTTTTTGAGAGACAGACATGCCATTAAACACAACCCAGGATGCTGTGGCTTGTGTCAATTAATCTTGAGATGTGGTAAATATTCTAGTGCAGTAGTATAGACAACTTAACAAACTTGGAATAAGCTACATCCTCTCATACACACCTGCAAACCAAAATTCAAGTTAAACTGCTAGTTTTCTTTCAAAAATCTAAGCAGAAGAATGAGAATGATAGTATATACTGAGATGTCCATTTGAAACACAAACTAGGCCGGGTAAGATGGATAGTGGAAATCTGACCCTTTTTTACCTTTGGCTTGACCACAATGTGTCCCACTCATAGCGCTTTGTACCCATTGCTACAGCGCGTCTGCACCCAGTTTTCCCGACTGCTCCTTATCCATCTCACAGTCCTGGCACCTTTGTTACAGGGTTGATTTGATATCAGTGGTCTCTCTCAGCTTTGTGGTTAAAGGCCAACGTTCGACGGACCTTCCCTGAACCTTTTCCTAACCATGCCTAAACGCCTTCCCATTTTTTATTTCCTCTTGTATATTTGGTAAGTATCATCAGGTATGACCGAAACCGTCCTAGAGTATTAACGAGACCCAAAATTATACTCAATATAGAAGACAAAAGGACTAGTAAATCTCGAAATTTGTCGGGTGATACTTTTGCACCATCGAACAAGGTTCAAACACGGAAGTTGCTTCTGAAATTTTTGAACTTCACAGTATAGTAATATTACAAAACTGTAGACGGCAGGGCTCGAATTAAAGCATTTCCGTTGCTCTTCCAATTTTTTCCTGTCTCGAAATAAGCAATTAGGGAATAAGGTACCATATACTGCGTAGATTGGATTTGATTAACACAGGCTAGTGATACATAAAAACGGACTAGATTGCTCTTTGCTCCTAGGTTTTTGGCAAACGTAAAGCTCGAAAGTAGTTTATCTCTCATTATAGAGCTGAGCTGACTGCGAATCATATTTAACGGTGCAAAACGGATAAGTCAGCTACATGTTATTAGAGCTATTTTTCGGCTCTTCTTGGCAAGGGCCACTTCAGGCTCAAGCCGCTCAAGCTGGAAAACGAACTTCCTGGAAAATGGAAAATTATGAAAAAATTTCCAGCTTGAGGGGTCGTGGTCAGACAAGAATTCAGGTATCAAACGTGCAATGTAAACATCAAGGAAATGAATGTAGTTTCTTTTCCAAATGAGAGGCATGGAGTACAATTTAGATGTTCTATTTAGTCCAATGACGATGACAATAATAGAATGAGGGTCGGGTGTACAAGTACAGCCCCAATGCTGGCCCCAGCACGTTAGCTGTATAAGTGGTGACCGGGAGTTCAGCCCTATTCGTAGGCGTCACCGAGGTGCAAGCCATCCCGCACCGGCTGGAGAGGGTCGGCTTGAAAGGTGATGACCGATGCCGAAAGCATTTGCTCAATCCCATTGCTCGTGAAAACGTGAGACATCTTATGATTGTAAGTGTATACCAACCTATACTGCTGTCATTTCCAAAATCTTGTTCATGTGATTTTTTGCACCTCAACGGAACTCCGCTGAATTTTTGATTCGTTAAGCATGACTGATTTCGCTTGTTGATTCATTAGAGACATTAGTTTAACAGCTTATTTTTTCATTTAGCTTCTTCCTTTTTCGCAGACAGGTTACCAGTTTGCCGTGTATCTGAAAATTCTTATCAGCGACATGTTAGTAAGTAGGCTATTGCGGTTTAAAGTTAACTCCGTCCTTAAATTATATTTCAATCGTGCAATGTGAACATCAAGGAAGTGAATGTAGTTTCTTTTTCAGATGAGAGGCATGGAAGACAATTTATGTGTTCGATTTAGCAAAGTGAAGATGACGACAATAGAAGGAGGGTCGGGTGTACGAGTACAGCCCCAATGCTGGCCCCTGTACATTAGCTGTGTCTAAGTTGGGACTCCAACACCTTCATAGATGGACGCGTTTGATGACACTATCCAAGGACAGGTGGTGACCGGGCGTTCACCCCGATTCCTAGGCGTTACCGAGGTGCAAGCCATCCCGCACCGGGCGGAGAGGGTCGCCATGAAAGTCGATGACCGATGCCGAAAGCATTTGCTTAATCCCGTTGCTCGTGAAAACGTGAGACATCTTATAAGATACCAGTTCGCCGTGTTTCTGAAAATCTTATCAGCGACATGTTAGTAAGTATTGCGGTTTTAAGTTAAACTCCGTACTTACATTAAATTTATGGCGTCCCTGTCTTCGGACAAATTCGGCGACTTCACCCCACCCACATCCCTACCTCCTTCATGGAATTTTAAGTTTCTAAAATCTCCCCCTTTGGAAATTCTTTCGTTTTAGGATGACTCATTATGCTCCACCGACCATTCATTCAAACATAAGAATGTGAGAAGCTTCAAAGTAACGTTTATGCCATACAGAAATTAGCAACATTTTTCATCTGGCTTTTCACGGCTCCATTCGTGACAAAAACGGACAAAAAGCCCTACTAGCTTCCCCCTCTGTTTGCAATAATTCACGGAATTTGTGGTAGTCTGAGACGAAAAGATGTTAAATATAGTACTAAGAATTATATACCAAATATATTAAATTTCTTTTACACCTTCCTCAATATTATAGGAATTATAAAGTAAATTCAAATTTTGCAAATTTATTTTCCATTACCCAGGACATCAATGTTACTGCTCTTGACGATTATTGTATTGTATAAAGAAATGTAGTGATATGTTCGGGTCAGCTGAAGATGAGAACTTGCGAAAGGTAGACGAAACCGAATGTGAGTGGGTGGGATGCAGCATCGCAAACTGCAACCTGTTCTGGCGCCACTCAAAGTGCTTGGGCGTCTCGGTCAACGAGCTTGGAGGCCTTCGCGCGTTTTGCGATAAACACGCTCCTGAGGGGACGGACCCTCGTGAACTGGTCATTGAAGTACGATATTTGTGTACTACATCCGGCTAATATTTATTATACTGTCTTTGACTGATTGTTTATGTTTGAACATACTCACTGAGGGACCGGACTTCCCTACACCACTGACTTTCCTTATGAACCTACCATCCAAAACTGAACTTCGAATTCCATTTTTTTCAACATACTACACTGGATTGTCCCTTCGCCCTGTTTCACCAGATCCAGTATCCTCACACAGATCATGCACGTTGTTTATCAGTTTAAGTTTGTATCTCTCACAACTACCGGTTTATCGTGTTTCCTATCATTAGATAGGTTTTTGCCGATACCATGGTTTAAAATCGTTTTAGCAGTTACTGTGAAAAGGCAATACTGTACTACAAATTCAACTTCCATACTGTTTTAATAAATATTTGTTTATTATTAATATAATATATATTTATTATTAATCAAAATTCAAAACTGAATAAAAAAATTTCAAGAATCCTTTAAGCTTTTCTTAAATGCAAAACGTATCCAACGTTATCTCCTCGATCGGCATTCCCAACGGATCAGTAATTATCATTCTCAAGCAGTAAATAAAGTCTTTCGTATTTATAGGAAGATAGATCATTTGTCTAGGATTTTAAACAATTTGGTAACCCGGTTCTGTTTTCGGAACTCATGCCAAATTACTTTCGATTTACTTTTGTTTACTATAAAGCTATTTACAAGAGAGCAACGAATTTGAATTTTATCAACGTTTCTTATAATGTTCGGTTTCTTAGAAAACTTACTACTCTTCTTAAAGCCTAAAATCTGACACAAGACACTATTAAATCTAAGCTCGCATTTTTCTTGTAATGTTATTACAAATCTCATAGATGCTGGACTTGATAAAATTACAACAGGACTTTTATCTTTTGGAATATCAAAATAGTGACACAAAAAATAATGTAAACAATCATGATTACACATTCCATTTGGAACTGTACCATTAATCCACTCCTCATTCTCAGATTTCCTATACTGATATGTATTATTTTCAAATTTATCTCTTATTTTCACGCATACTGTGGCTCAATATAAGTGATATAATCACAACTATAATAAAATCGAAATTGAAACAATCTCAAATACGAATCAGTTTGATTGGTTGAATAAATGTTGTAATGATAATACTTTCATTACCTTCAATGTTTGACAACACCATTTATTAGAAATCTTTTTTGTAGATTGAATTGTAAGCTTTCGTCGAAAAAAATTTATTTCGCACTAACGAATCTAAAACATCAATAGCCTCATTCCTCACCTCATAAGATGTATTTCCATTTTCTCTGCTACCTATCAAAGTGTATAATTTTGAAATCATTTCATAATAATTCATAAATATTTCAGTTCCCTGGCTTTTACTAGTACTATGTTAGATTGAATGGATTTTAACTTCTCCTTGGTCTCTTGAATGTTATTGAGTCTTTTCGTGTGCCGTATCATTTACTTAAATCGAAAGTTACAAGTGCAAATACGAAATCTGAGCTTAACTCGTATTACGCTCAAACTCTTCCCGCTATAAAACATTCGGAGCTTTTCTGTGTACATCAGGAAAGAGTGAGAATCGGAACTCGTCAGCCTATTTAGCGTACTGATCCCGAGCTGTAAAAATAGCACTAAGCGGGCATATTAGAAGCATTTAAGTGCGCTTCGTTCTAAAGGTTTGGATTTTACGCGCGGCCAACATGATTGGAAAAATGTCATTATTCTTCTAAATCGGACTACATAGAACTAGTAACACTCAAGTTGATCTGATCAGTGTGTCTATGTGGGTCTCTCGCTCTTTGATGTTGTGCATGAAGCTTGTGTGGTACGGCCACTAGTCGAATTTTTTCTATATATGGATGGTGGTTGGAAATCTCGATTACCAGTAATCTACGGTCACTTCGTTCGCGTACAGTTTCTGACGCTAAGCTTCAGCTCCAGATTGGGTACTCAAAAACGGTTGCTAACAGAAGTAAATATAACCATAAAGCTCTAGCGAAACTGTACTCGACTTAAATACTCAGCACTAGTTTTTCCTTGCAGTCATTATTCAAAGTAATAGATACACACGAGTACTCGATAACAGAAACGTAGAACGAGGTTGTTAATAAAATAATATTTAAGTTTTCAGTCCCTTATTAATAAAAAAACCGAAGTTGACCAAAATGCAGAAAAAACCCTTTCCTGTCATCGCCCCAATCGTCCAGCAAAAACAGCGTCCGTGTCAAAAATTAAATCTCAGGACTAGTTTTTTTCATTATAGTGGTTTTTGAAGATAACTTACATTAATAAGATATTTATTGTCGGTAAAAGCTTCAGTTATTTAGTACAGGTTTTGTTTCCTTCCCCGAAGTTGAACCAGAGGATTGACAGCCTGCCCCCTTGCCAAAAAGGGCCGAAATATCGCTGATGAAGAATCGTAGCTGACGTCCCCGTTGTAAACATTGTTTGAATAAATGTACTCGACTTTTTGTGACCACTCTGTTTTGTTTCCAGTTTTTTTTTAAAAAGACATCCGAAATCCGAGCTCTCCTCTCCGCGTAATTCCGGTACTTGAGATTTTTACTTTAGCTGCAACCGAGGTTGAGAAAATAAAAACTATCCTGACTTGTAGTGCTACGGATGTAACGAACAAGCTGGTACACGAGGGGCCTTCCGGGTCTGCAATTTCGAAAGAGACTTTCCATGGTCTTCTCCACTGTTTTTCTCATAGTTGAGTTGTTTTTCTTTCTTTTGGGTTTCTTTTTGTGTTTAGTTTACTACTCTGGAGAGTTGGGTGAGTCTTTCTTTTCTTTTCATGCAGATTGCTTTTAGGATTACTGGGATACCATTCAGCAACAACAGATATCATACCATCCAGACGGGGGTGGGAAGAAAGGCCAGATTTTAGGGTAGGTGTCATCAAATGTCATAGCAGTCCCCCCTGGTTGCACCTACATTTAACCAACTTATTTCCCTCCAACAGCAATTCAGGGACTTTCACACTTGTCCCTTACTATGCTATGGCAAGGGTAGGTGCCATATGAATCCTCTATGGTTCCGAGGATTCTAAGAATCCGCTTGATGAAAGGTCACAACGTCCTTATCAATTCTTCATTCAAAGCATGTCACTACATTTCCGGTGCCGAAACAGGCTCAAGTAAAGTGATCAAAAAGTCTATACTGCTCCAAATATCTAGCTAGTCACAAGATTTCAGGTGCCCCCCCCCCCACACACACACACTATGATAGGGTCCAATGTGGGACTCCATGCGAACGGCCGATGGTAGTGACACTTCATGAGTGATAAGAACGGGGGGAGTTGTAGGGGCTGTCGTGAAAATATTCTGGCTCGCCTAGGTTCAAACGATTTGAGCAACTTTGAGCACTGGGGTCTCGTCGTGTCTTTGCCCCCACCACCACCACGGTTCAGGGCCCAGTCACTAAAATGTTTGTAACTTGCATGGCTACTACTAGAGATAGGACAACGAGATTCCTTTTTTTTAACAGACCCTAGGGCCGGGATGATACAAATGGAGAGTTGAACCGCGGCAACTGGGCCCAGCCTTCTTGAACCGTAATAATCAAATTCTAAACTGAACTAGGGATACTTCCGACTCCGATCCGACCATCGTGGGGGGGGGGGGGGGGATTCCATAATTTTGAGTTGTATATAACGTTCTAACGGGTGATCGGATCTTAATGAGACTTGATATTTGGAAAAACCTCACATGTCAGATGCCCAATTTAATTTCCGTAACGGATCCGATGAATGTGTGGGCGGGCCGGAAATCTTGTGACAAGCTGAGAGATCGGGATGAAACTGTAATAAGAACAAGCACAATCCCTAGGTACATCAGTGACAGAACCGGACTAGGTTGGGGGGGGGGAAGTTAAGTGATAAAGTACTTCCAGTTTGGTTAGGAGATGAAACTGGGCATGCGTATCAGGGACACCTCCAGACTAGCTTCGAAATAGTCAGTTAGTTCACAACCACAAAGCGCAAAACAATGTTTAAATCCCCTAGGACCCATGATCAGTTAAGCCTCAAGGGTTTTGGTTACGAGAGATTAATTTTTCCTAGAAGATACATTTTCATTATCTCAAAGGGTCCATTATTATTTGTGACTTGAGGGTTTTGCTTACATCTATATTCGTAGCCTTCTTAAATAGCGTATCCATCACCGAAGAGTTAAAAAAAAGTTATACTTTTAACCAAACGATACATCTTACGATCACCCAAGCATCAAGAGTTTCGCTAACAAAGGATAACGATAAGCCTACAATAGACGAGTTCTGACTTTCATCCTCTGAAAGGATCCTATGAAAGGATGAAAGCTGAGCTTCTATCGGTCCCGAGACCCGAGCTTCTATCTGTTAGTTTACAACAGGAATCCCTTCATTTCCTTCCTTGCAGTCATTACCATCTTTGATGCCAACTATATTCCAGGTACTGTACAAAAACTCCGTGACTGGACCGGACAGCGTGCCACATGGTCGCAAATTAATCGGACAGACGGTTAGACGGACAGACGGTTTCGGTAAAACGCCGAGTGTAAATTCGTAATGTTTGGTATTCTTACGCCGAAAATGTAAAAGGTAAATTTAACCGTCTTAGGGGCTAACTGACAACTAAACTCTTCTTTGGTTCGCAAATAGGCTTGCAACGAAAAGGCCGCATGTCACCGAGGCCATGGTCAACAGCGTGGCATGCAATGTTATTAAAAATGCCGTGAGGAGGTCGAAGGCCGCCAACGAATCAACTGTCAACCTAGAATCAGGCTTGAAAAGCTTGTCAGCAGACTCTAGTCTCGAACCAACACATTCGACTACGGTCTCGATCACTGAAACTTTGGACGTAGCTTCTGTATCCGGCAAAGACGTATTCGGTGACTCATCAAAATGAATCTTCACTTGATTTTCGTTTCAGTTAACTATTTTTCGGATCCCAAAACATAAGTGGACGGATACCTATTTCTTCGTTAAAGTTGTTCATCTGTGTAAGCAACTCGGAATAATTCTGACAAAGAACATATCTTGAAAGCCTGGATTGTCTGAATTAAATAGTCTAAGAAACATACAAACGAAAACCAAGATCGAGTTGACAGGAGTACTCCGTGAACGGTATAACCTGATATGCAAGGGATAAGCCGTGTATTCAAGTGTAATTTAAGTGGTTGTTAAACTGAGATTGCAATGCAAGCGTGAAACGATGAACGATTTTCTCATCGAACAAATAGTTCACCCGAAATGCGGGAAAATGGAAAGAAGAGGTTTTATCTGAAGATCAGCTTTGATATGATTGGTAAGGAGACTTACTGAAACTGTTTTTATTTTTTTCGCTGAACAGGTAGTCGAACAGGAGGAAGGCAAGGAAGGTTTTTCCCTGTTGAATGGTCGTCAGGTTAGAAGAGGTTTTATCTAACGATCACCTTTGATATGATTGGTAAGGAGACGTCCTGAACCTGTTTTTTCTTTTTTTCGCTGAACAGGTAGTCGAACACGTCAAGAAAGGCAAGGAAGGTTTTCCCTGTTGAATGGTCGTCTGGATGACACACGAATTATCACTATATATGTGGTAACGAAAACATTGAGATGCTTAAATAAAGCTATTAAAAGCAGACGGCCACCATAAAACGTACCAACGGAGGAAGAATGACGGATACTGGCGAGGACAAACGATGCAACGGCAATGGCAAAATCAAATGAAATATAAAAACTGTGCAATCAGTCAGGCAGCGATAAGTTGAAATCACTGTGATCGAGACGAAATTAACCTGAGCACCGCAGGCCATTTTTCTTTCAAAATCACTTTTTTATGGCAAACTCAATGTGCTTCCATACAAATTTTAGCTTTTAATGTGACAAGACAGTCTCGCCCCAGGCACTACATAAATGAGGCGTACTTCTATTTAGCCCTTCCACCAAATGAAGACTAGCCGCTTAGAAACATTTTCGAAGCATCTATGTATGAGAGCTCCATTTTGGGATTCCAAGCGGCCACTGCCACCGAACGAAAAACAAAAGCATCCAACCATGAATGAAAGCTGTCAGACGAGTTATATGAAAAATCTAGAATAAAATGCATCTATTCAGAATATATTTTAAATTAATTTTAGCATTGTAGTTAAAAAGGGAAGAGAAATCATGAGTAAGGGTAGCAAAGTCAATAGCTAGAAAATTCATTTCCAAACAGCTTCAAAACAAAGAAAAGGCACATAATTTGAATATTTGAGGACACATGAGTGTTCAAAAAGTCATATTTGCCTCTTGAGGACAGCATGTACATTTCATTTTAACATTTTCGCGGCAAAAATCGTAGTAGTATGAAAACGAGGTCAGGTATCCCTCCTGTACAAGTAGGGTTGAGCCTGCAGGTCCACCCGAAAAAATTACGAAGATGCCCCAAACTGGTATGTGCGTGATAGCTTACTGTAGTCTATGTAACAAGGTAACTAGGTAAAAAAAGAGACTCCAGTTCAGGCTTATTAAGTCTGACAGACAGACAACAAAACCAATTATGGTAAGGTAGGTTGCAAAAAATGCTTGAGCACTCTAGTAACATGACACAATATTGATTGTTCGAGTAAATAAAAAATATTTGCATCAGGTCAGGTTCCCAAGACTTGTCGCAAACTATAACCTTCTTTTAGAATCATGTTTGTGCGTCATTCTCTGACCAGAAAATTCTTGCTGACATAACCTGACAGACAGACAACCAGACTGGTTAACTCCGACTTGGGTAAAGTTGGATTTGCAATGAGAAAAGCTTTAGCACCCCAGAACACAACACAATATCGGTGGTTAGAGTTAAATTACAAAATAGTTACACTTGCACCAGATAATTTTTTTTTTATGAGAGAGAAGACCCCAGCCTCATTGCATACCCTACCGTTAAAGATTTATTTTGGTGCAGTCTGACAGGCCAGCAACCAGGCCGATTAACAGAGACTTGGGTAGAGTAGGATAAACTAAGAGAAACGCTTTTTTAATTGTAAGGGTCTTCAATTGGTAGGCTACCCTTCCTTTGAATCCTATTTGTATGCAATTCACAGAACAGAGTTCCATGCTGACATAGCTTGACCGACAGATAAGCTGACTGATTAACAGAGACTTTGTTAGGGCCAGTCTAGTGCACTAAGTCTTTATTTTCTGGTTGCCTCTCTGTCAAGAATGTGTCAGTTCTGTTCTGAGAATAGCATAAATGGGAATTGTGGGATAGCAATGAAGAAGCTTAAACACTCTACAATACCAAACAATACTGGAGGGTTGAGTAAAATCACTAAACATTTACAACAAACTTTTTTTTCTAGCTGTTCATGATCCCAAGAGAACTCTCAAACGGAGACTATGCTGATCTAGTCTGACAGACAGTCAGAGCATTTATTTGAGATCCTATGATTGTCTCAGAATTAAACCAGGACTAAAAATCGACAACATACAAAAACAAAAAAAACTACTTTCAGTTTATAAGTATTCCTTCAGCCCAAGGTTTAGCTATCTGGAAATCATGTTCGACTGCCCTTGAAATTCAGTCATGCTGTTTCTTGATGTGCATTTGTAATTCATATAAAGCTAAGACTATAGTGTAGCGCATTAAAATACTTCTACGCTGCTTGAAATGCTCTAATTTTTTAAAGGTGCAAATCCAGAAAACGTTACGTCTGGTCAATAGATGCACATGCTTCCTAATGTGATCTACCAAGTACAGCCCAGGATTCTGACCTGTAGTACACCTGTGTATCACAGCATTGCGTCTAGATTTGTAGACTCATAGCTACAGCCATGTTTGCAATACCCCGCTGAGTGGTTCCACAGAGAGCTTTAGTAAATAGGTGAGTGTTTATTGTTGAAATACAGCATGTTATATTTGTTTTCACCAACTAATTCTAGGTGATAGGTTTAATGAGACCACGAAAGTACCATTAACACTGAAATATTGCAGATACTCTCCATTTCTTCAGATTTTTACTTGCAACTGTCTAGCCCCTCTGCTCACCACCTAGATGCGGTTCGGTGACGCCGGGATACTGAGATAATGAATCATCACTGAATAATTATTGGTTTAAATATCATACTGCGATGATTTCATCCTATTTTCAAGTTCGAATTGGTTGCTATCTAGTACAAGGATGTTTCATGCCCCTAATCTTGGCTGGTATCGATGATTACCTACAATTGAAAGGGTAGAAACCAGATTTCAAGGAAGAGTTGGAGGATAGATTAAGACTAGGTTTATCTGGGTTTGACACAGACTTGCAGTGATTTACATGCTGGTCTGCTGCTTTTGGCTGCAACTATCGTGAATTTGAACATGACCAAAGGTTTCGATTGGATCCCGAAAATTTCATATTTGATCGAGACAGCTGGATCTTCTAGATATCCGGTCTTCGCCAGAAAATGTTTACTTGTTGCTGAGATTCTTAGAATGATATATATACACCATGGTAACTGATGCCACGGTAACTGATTTCATTGTAGCTGATACCGTGATGACTGATACCTTGGTAACTGATACCATGGTAACTGATGCATATTCTTTGAGCGCAAGCTGACTTTGAAACATTTATTCAAACAATGTTTACAACGGATACGTCAGCTACGATTCTTCATCAGCGATATTTCGGCCCTTTTCGGCAAGGGTCCTCGTCAGGCTGTCAATCCTCTGATTCAACTTCGGGGAAGGAAACAAACCTGTATTCTAGTAATCTGTAATCAAGCAATCTAAACCTGTAATCTAAGATTACAGGTTTGTACACTCATACTCATACATATATTTTTTGTCCCCCCCCCCTTAATTTGAAACCCCCACCCCCCACCCCTAAATGTAGCACCATAGAGCCCACCTTCGAACTGTACTTTGACCCAAAGAGTCATCATATCAAATTTTAACAAAATATCTCATCCGCTTAGAGAGATATCTTGCTTACAGACGGACAGACGGACAATTTTTGCGACGTCATAGGTATCCCTCACTTACGTTTTGGGATCCCAGACTCAGTTTGTCTGTATAGTTGCAAAGCTTGCAGTTGCAAACTTCAGCTACCCTGAAGAGCCCCTTTAACCAAATGGTGATGGTGTTGACAAGCATGAAACAAGCGCTCTGAGGAAAAAAAAAACGAACAGTCCTACGCAACTTTCTGTCTGTGTTGTGACTTTAGATAGACACGTCATATGTTTTTTTTTCTTCTAGGCAACAGCAACATTGGCATCACGAGTTTTTCCAGCTTCACCACTCCCAGGGAAAATGAATAGTTTTGACATTTTGTATTGATTCAAAGGTCAAAAATTTTCGAATGATTGTGAATTATACAAGTTTATTTTTATATAGCCTACTCTTAAAAACTTTGTCTGTGATAATGGAAGTTACTGTGTAGAGCTCATTGTTTCATCTAGACAATAGAAGGAAAAAGTCAGATTGAGACTTTGTAAATATGGATGATATGGACAATGACACCTTCAACTTTGGAACAATCCCTGGAGCAATTAGCTGCCTCGGGTACTTCGAATAGTTAGACGAAAGATTCCCATTCATGCTGCGATATACTTTTTGTAATATTACAGTAAAATAAACGATCAAAAACGAAATGTAGGAGCTAAGTCCATGCTGGGCAAGATTTGCTGTGGATTATAGTAATTTTATTTCAACAGGGATATTTTTTATGATCGAACCAGCCCCCGGACATTCCAATAGATGTCCCCCATCACTTGGTTTCAACATATGGAAAGGGCCTGCACTACTGATAGAATAGAAAGATATAGCCTATATTTTAGTGATGCACTTCAAAGTGCATACTGTATGGTAAAAAGGTAAATTACAGTAAACCAAGCAATTTCTCTGCTGCACTCCAGTCCTCTTCTTCTACTTCTTTTACGTCTGAGGGAATATTCAAGTTCTGGGAGCTGTTCAAGCACAGACTAAGCATAGAAATTGCATTTTTTATTGTTTTTAGTTTTGAATCTGAGTTCGGGGTTCTTTTCTAAGATACAAGCTCCAGAAACTGAATATGCGTGCTGCCACAAATCTACGATTTTAGGACATGCTTGTTCTTAAATTAGGATACGCCCCAAGGTATGAGCACTGGTGCTCACAGGTTGGGGCACAATGACTTAGAACAAGACAAGAGCATGCCAAATGCATGATATACCCCGTATATGACATGGGACATACAAAATGAAGGTTTTTTGTAGACTGGTAGGTTACTGTGCCCTTGCTCCACCATACCAGTGCTCATATCATGGAGCACCATCCCCAAAAATTGTGGATATGCTTCTTACAACTCTAACTGTAGAATTTACTGACATTTTGACTGAAATCCACAGAACAATCATTCAAAACTAATTTTAGTCAACAGGGTTAGCCAGCACAGGTTAAAAGGAGTAGGCAGAGACTATTTGAAACTGACGGCGTACCCCAGTTTACCTATTATCATGCATCTGTGGCAGATAGACCACCCCAGCACTGACATATACCCGCTGAAAAGTTTACAGACTGCGAAGTTGCATGATAGCTTTATGAAAAAGTTGCATGTATTTATATGTAATAGTAAATAATGCTATGATTTAATGTGACTCAGACTGGGCCAATCTTAAGCAGTATATCTAGCATCCTGTCTTACTATAGTAGCATCCAGTCTTGCTAGTTGTAGCATAGAGTAGAATGCAGTGACACGGTAGGCTTGACATAGAAATATGTAGTATCATCAGTTCGTACTGCATGCTACTTTTGTGTACAACTTCATACTACTATTTTCAGATAAATTTTTCATCAGGTAGCTTGATATATTCAAAGTTAGCTCATTAATAGCATATCTTGTTGAGGTTGTTGACTTGGGAGCTTTGGATGGGAAATATGGCGCTACAGGTGAAAGATTACACAAGTTTGATGACACATTACCGCCAATTTTGTATGGAGATAAAGCAAAAGGTTGTTCACAACAGCAATGTGACCAAGCAGGTCCTTCGTTTCAGCTTGCTCCTCAGCGACACACAAGCAGCAGCAGCTTGATACTACTGCGCTCAAGACAAATGTAGCCGGAGTGCCTCGGGCAACTATTTTGTTTTAAACTTGCATTTTTCCACAAACTTCAACTTCCTCCCACCCAAGTTCTAGATTTTAGTGTGACTAAAATGATGAACCTAAGGCCCAACATAAATGATGCGCCTTCCACAAATTAAAACTACTATTAAGGCACCTCAGAGAAATTTACACTTAGACTCGACACTTTGCATTTTTTGATGATGTTTTTCCAGTTTTCGTGTTTTTACTGTTTTGTAGTTTCTTTAAATACAAATCAAATACTCCACTTCAAGAATTTTTCTGACAAGGCCGTGACAAAAATAAAATATTTTACTTATTGAATGGCTAGTCATGCTTTCATGTGCATCCCGAGGCAGACGGATCATAACGGTTTTCGACCTCTTTATCTACCGTAATTTGACGTCTGGGTGTACGCGGTACGCGTGGTACCCCTTAATTTCCGAAAGGAGGTAGAAGGTTTTGATCTGCAAAAATTTCAACAGGTAATCTAGTGGCTACAGTTGTTCTTGAAGCTCGAATCGGTCATCAGACATCGGTGTAAGGAACACACTTTTTTCGGGGGGGGGGGGCAGGCGCCAGGCGTTCTTGCGACTCAACAGAACTAGTGGCGCCAATTCATCATAGAGGCCCCTAGTGCAGTTCACTACGTCAAGTCTTTAACTGGGGTGTTCAAGGGTTTCCGACAGGAATTGCCGAGTTGGTCATGGCGAAAAAATCTGTGCAGGAAATTCAGTACGAAAATCTGACTGAAGTATATCAAAATTATTGTGTGCATAATAAAACACTCTGAGATCTTATGAATTAGGACTGTGGAATTAACTGGGATGAAGCATCTTTCTAAACACTTGATAATGTTTGTTCTTTCCTCGTTATATTGCGGCATCCTTCTATTGAGGACGTCCCTCAGGTTCTGTGGCCTTCTTCTGTTGAGGACGTCCCTCGGGTCCTGTGGCCTCCTTCTTTCGAGGACGTCCCACGGGTCCTTTGGCCTCCTTCTGTCGAGGACGTCCCTAAGGTCCTCGCCGTGTTGTGGGAATATTCGCGACGCATCTAAGCATTAAAGGTACTTATCCGTAATATTACTGCCAGTTTTAAAAGACCAAAGGTTTCGAAGATACCCCAAAAATTAAAAATATTTGAATACCTTAAAACTAGGCTTTGCTTCCAGGAAATGAACTAAACCTTCATCCTCATCACCGCAGATAGGACAAAAGTAAGGACCTATCCTTTCTTTCGCTTTACCAGTGTATTTTCACCTTGCCACAAGTCAAATATTTTTTCAATAAGCCATTCAATAAGTAAAATATTTTATTTTTGTCACGGCCTTGCCAGAAAAATTCTTGAAGTGGAGTATTTGATTTGTATTTAAAGAAACTACAAAACAGTAAAAACACGAAAACTGGAAAAACACGAAAACTGGAAAAACATCATCAAAAAATGCAAAGTGTCGAGTCTAAGTGTATGAGATGAGACACAGCCCTGAGAAAAGCTACTCTCGTCGATGACCCAGTTCAATGCGGCCTAATCACTTTTCGCAGATGCTTCGTCAGATAGTGGATAACAGATTGTGAAACTGGTTAGAAGTCAAATAGGCATTAAATAATGTATAGACAGGCTTCAGGGAAGGAAATGGCACAGTAGACCAAGTATTTCGTCTCTAGGTTCTGATAAATAAGTGCACTAGGCGTAGAAACGGTAGTTTATCAGTCACTCTGAGATCTTATGAATTAGGACTGTGGAATTAACTGGGATGAAGCATCTTTCTAAACACTTGATAATGTTTGTTCTTTCCTCGTTATATTGCGGCATCCTTCTATTGAGGACGTCCCTCAGGTTCTGTGGCCTTCTTCTGTTGAGGACGTCCCTCGGGTCCTGTGGCCTCCTTCTTTCGAGGACGTCCCACGGGTCCTTTGGCCTCCTTCTGTCGAGGACGTCCCTAAGGTCCTCGCCGTGTTGTGGGAATATTCGCGACGCATCTAAGCATTAAAGGTACTTATCCGTAATATTACTGCCAGTTTTAAAAGACCAAAGGTTTCGAAGATACCCCAAAAATTAAAAATATTTGAATACCTTAAAACTAGGCTTTGCTTCCAGGAAATGAACTAAACCTTCATCCTCATCACCGCAGATAGGACAAAAGTAAGGACCTATCCTTTCTTTCGCTTTACCAGTGTATTTTCACCTTGCCACAAGTCAAATATTTTTTCAATAAGCCATTCAATAAGTAAAATATTTTATTTTTGTCACGGCCTTGCCAGAAAAATTCTTGAAGTGGAGTATTTGATTTGTATTTAAAGAAACTACAAAACAGTAAAAACACGAAAACTGGAAAAACATCATCAAAAAATGCAAAGTGTCGAGTCTAAGTGTATGAGATGAGACACAGCCCTGAGAAAAGCTACTCTCGTCGATGACCCAGTTCAATGCGGCCTACTCACTTTTCGCAGATGCTTCGTCAGATAGTGGATAACAGATTGTGAAACTGGTTAGAAGTCAAATAGGTATTAAATAATGTATAGACAGGCTTCAGGGAAGGAAATGGCACAGTAGACCAAGTATTTCGTCTCTAGGTTCTGATAAATAAGTGCACTAGGCGTAGAAACGGTAGTTTATCAGTAGCATTTATTGACCTGAGAGGTGCTTTTGACAATGTGGATCGACTGTTATTGACTGAATGATGGTTGGTAAAAATTTATAGTAGTTGTTTTGATGTTGGCAGAAATTTATAGGTTAAAAAAGTGGTGAGTACTAAGGTAAAAGACCAAGAAATCCAAGCTTGGCAATTTCAGAAAGGTATTGCGTTTGATAATGAGGATAGACTGTTATGGATCGAATGTTTTTAAGGGATAGGCCTGCCAGGATTTTTTTATATTAGTAGAAATGTGTAGGTTAACTAGGTTAGTTGTCAAGGTAGGGTTAGAACAGGATATTCCACTATAAAATCCCTCTATAACACCTTACGTATAGCTGTATTGGTACCCCCCAAGATCCTTGCAACACATGACTAGAACACACATAAAAAACGACATGGTTAATTCGCTCCGAGACACCATGTTCCGATTTGGTCGCATCATCAAACCAGATGATTTTTACGGAAGTGAAAAATACTTGACTTTCTCCGAACATGCCAGTATTAAATCCATAAGGTACCACAGTGCAGCACGAGCATGCCCTGTGTTTACATCTTACTATTTGGTAGCTCTAGTATGGGCTTACTGGAATCTTTATGCTCACAAAGATGAAAAGATGTACCCTCTCCTTGAATCAGTTCGCACTGCTTTGTTGCTAGTTCCAAGCCTGCTAGGAGGATTTGCCATCATTTACCTCATCAAAATCTCCACCAGTACATTTCTCTTGTCCAGTGGTGACAACAATATGCCGGAAATAGGACGTTTCCTAATGTCACTTATTCGGTTCGAGCAACGACCAATATACGATCCATGAGAGTACGAAGGTTTCTATCCGATATATGTGGCCTGCCTATCCTCAAACCTAGTTAGCCTTCTCCTATCTTGTTAGCCGAACTTGAAAAGTCCTTACTGGCATCTGCAAAAATCCCATCTTAAAAGCATGAGACAGTTGCTATTGATGGAGAAATAACCCTCAGAAGTCACCCACATATTTTCACATGTGTCCAGGGCAGCGGAGATATCTTTTACACTGGAAAATCACGACAGCTTTGTCGTTCGTCAACTACCGTGAGTCTGTTATAGACTTGTTCTGAAACCCTAAAAATTGTCCTGCTCAGATAGTAGACGAGCTACGCGGCCTATGTGGGGCAATCCCGTGGTCAACGTTATTATGCCGCCGATGATTCACCTGCAGTCGTATTGTACTAGCGTAAACAACACGACAAACAATCGAGAAAACACCACTTCGAGTATCATATCAAGATTCCGGAAACATATTTGAGCACACTACTTCTACCGGCACTCTCAGCCCTACAATAAATATCATTGCCATGGATATTATTCTTAGCAAAGTGAGGAACCATTTAGAGTAGCCTGGGCAAACGTAGCTGGAATGGAAATGAAATCCTTAGCCCCTTTCACACGCACCAAAAGTGGAGCAAACTTGCGAGTTTTTTGGTGAAAGACAGGGCACTTTTTACAGATCTGTCAAGACTGGACACAACTTTGTCTTTGTGATCCGTCTTGACGGTCGTTTTGGTGAAAGTTTTCTTGATATTCTCCGAGATTACATGGATCTTTTCGCCTCCGACGAGTTTAAGCCAACGCTTTATCTTGAAGAGCCGACACACTAGAGTGTGTACTATCACTATAATCATGGAACTGATCTAAAGGACATGGGAAGACAATCTACTCGGCGCAGAAGCTCACCTAGCGCACTTAGCCAACGCAGAAGGGATGTCTGTAATCAGACAAGCCACTTCGATAAGTCGACAACCTTGACAGGGAGAGACCAAATGTGTTATCGAATGCCTCAATCGGCTCCGAGTTTTTAATGAGCGTCTACAGTATGCGGATCTGATTATTCTGGGTGACTGTAACGCTAATGCCAGCGCACGTCTTTCCTCATCTTATTACGTGGATCTACTTGATTTGGCAAGTCTCACTCTTGTCATGCTTCAATAGACCATATGAGTGTTCTGTACGAATTTGGTCCTGATCATTTACCGATTAAGTTTCACCTGAACATCCTACATGCGCTGCATCCCACCATTCCGTTTGAACCCGAAACCAGCAATTTATGTTGGAAATCGGCAAGCGAAGACGATCTTCTGAAATACCTTGTTCGTACTAAACAAAGTCTGGATGAGCTGGATTTTTCAAGTGAAGAAATAGCTTGTCAAGACCCGTGCTGCAATAATGCGATCACCAAGTTTGTATCAGTCATTTGTATCTTGAGTTTATCAATGTTTTACTTTTTGCTGCTTTTGTTACCATACCTTCTAAAGCACCATACAAGGGTAGGAAAGGTTTTAAGCCCATTCCCAGGTGGAATTTCCACTTGAGTGAACTGTACAATTTGTCTAGGTCTGCTTTTTTAAGTTGGGTTATTACATTTATACCGGTTTAAGGGGCCTGTATTTGCGCTTATGAAATTTACGACGTTGAATTTTAAAGCACAGAGGACAGTATTTACGATTTAATTTATGTAAATACCTCAAGAATAAAGAGTTTCCAAATAGTACGCGCCATCGCTTCCGATATTGTCGTTTCTGAGTTCTTGCAGAACCTCATTAGCTCAGCGTACCATGGAGATGTCATGATCGCTACAAACCACAATATTCGAAATTGCTTCGGTGCATGTGTTTTGAGAGATGAATTCCGAATCTTCAAGAAAGTGCGATTTATGTGAATGTTGCAGCAAAAGTCAGAGCTTTCTTCAGTTTTACACCAATTACACCCTTTATTGAGTGGCTGTATTATGTCAGAGTTGTTTTTGATACCTCTGGTATTCTGCAACTGCATTATGATGGGTTAATTTTCATCTCAAAGAGGCTATTGGCTGCTGCAGCCTGAAGTATCTATCACTTCATGGAAATAACTCTAGCAAGGTATGGAATCTTACTGGGTTCATTGTTTCTACTTCTCGTGATTCCACTTGAGATCTGATGTCTTTTCTTTTCAGTTTAATATTCTGTTCTTGATCTCACAATACCACAGTAATCTCATTATGAGAGCTTTCTGTTGGGTTGGCAGTTGTAGGCTATTTCATAAGGTGGCAGGATTTTGTGGGATCCAAAACGGCACTTATCACATATGCTTTCAAAATTTTCTCTGAGGTGCCTAAATAGTAGTTTTAATTTGTGGAAGGCGCATCATTTATGTTGGGCCTTATGTTCATCATTTTAGTCACACTAAAATCTAGAACTTGGGTGGGAGGAAGTTGAAGTTTGTTGAAAAATGCAAGTTTAAAACAAAATAGTTGCCCGAGGCACTCCGGCTACATTTGTCTTGAGCGCAGTAGTATCAAGCTACTGCTGCTTGTGTGTCGCTGAGGAGCAAGCTGAAACGAAGGACCTGCTTGGTCAAATTGCTGTTGTGAACAACCTTTTGCTTTATCTCCATACAAAATTGGCGGTAATGTGTCATCAAACTTGTGTAATCTTTCACCTGTATCGCCATATTTCCCATCCAAAGCTCCCAAGTCAACAACCTCAACAAGATATGCTATTAATGAGCTAACTTTGAATATATCAAGCTACCTGATGAAAAATTTATCTGAAAATAGTAGTATGAAGTTGTACACAAAAGTAGCATGCAGTACGAACTGATGATACTACATATTTCTATGTCAAGCCTACCGTGTCACTGCATTCTACTCTATGCTACAACTAGCAAGACTGGATGCTACTATAGTAAGACAGGATGCTAGATACTACTGCTTAAGATTGGCCCAGTCTGAGTCACATTAAATCATAGCATTATTTACTATTACATATAAATACATGCAACTTTTTCATACAGCTATCATGCAACTTCGCAGTCTGTAAATTTTTCAGCGGGTATATGTCAGTGCTGGGGTGGTCTATCTGCCACAGATGCATGATCATAGGTAAACTGGGGCACGCCGTCAGTTTCAAATAGTCTCTGCCTACTCCTTTTAACCTGTACTGGCTAACCCTGTTGACTAAAATTAATTTTGAATGATTGTTCTGTGGATTTCAGTCAAATTGTCAATAAATTCTACAGTTAGAGTTGTAAGAAGCATATCCACAATTTTTGGGGATGGTGCTCCATGATATGAGCACTGGTATGGTGGAGCAAGGGCACAGTAACCTACCAGTCTACAAAAAACCTTCATTTTGTATGTCCCATGTCATATACTGGGTATATCATGCATTTGGCATGCTCTTGTCTTGTTCTAAGTCATTGTGCCCCAACCTGTGAGCACCAGTGCTCATACCTTGGGCGTATCCTAATTTAAGAGCAAGCATGTCCTAAGATCGTAAATTTGTGGCAGCACGCATATTCAGTTTCTGGAGCTTGTATCTTAGAAAAGAACCCCGAACTCAGATTCAAAACTAAAAACAAAAAAAAAATGCAATTTCTATGCTTAGTCTGTGCTTGAACAGCTCCCAGAACTTGAATATTCCCTCAGACGTAAAAGAAGTAGAAGAAGAGGACTGGAGTGCAGCAGAGAAATTGCTTGGTTTACTGTAATTTACCTTTTTACCATACAGTATGCACTTTGAAGTGTATCACTAAAATATAGGCTATATCTTTCTATTCTATCAGTAGTGCAGGCCCTTTCCATATGTTGAAGCCAAGTGATGGGGGACATCTATTGGAATGTCCGGGGGCTGGTTCGATCATAAAAAATATCCCTGTTGAAATAAAATTACTATAATCCACAGCAAATCTTGCCCAGCATGGACTTAGCTCCTACATTTCGTTTTTGATCGTTTATTTTACTGTAATATTACAAAATGTATATCGCAGCATGAATGGGAATCTTTCGTATAACCTATTCGAAGTACCCGAGGCAGCTAATTGCTCCAGGGATTGTTCCAAAGTTGAAGGTGTCATTGTCCATATCATCCATATTTACAAAGTCTCAATCTGACTTTTTCCTTCTATTGTCTAGATGAAACAATGAGCTCTACAGAGAAACTTCCATTATCACAGACAAAGTTTTTAAGAGTAGGCTATATAAAAATAAACTTGTATAATTCACAATCATTCGAAAATTTTGACCTTTTAATCAATACAAAATGTCAAAACTATTCATTTTCCCTGGGAGTGGTGAAGCTGGAAAAACTCGTGATGCCAATGTTGCTGTTGCCTAGAAGAAAAAAAAAACATATGACGTGTCTATCTAAAGTCACAACACAGACAGAAAGTTGCGTAGGACTGTTCGTTTTTTTTTCCCTCAGAGTGCTTGTTTCATGCTTGTCAACACCATCACCATTTGGTTAAAGGGGCTCTTCAGGGTAGCTGAAGTTTGCAACTGCAAGCTTTGCAACTATACAAACAAACTGAGTCTGGGATCCCAAAACGTAAGTGAGGGATACCTATGACGTCGCAAAAATTGTCCGTCTGTCCGTCTGTAAGCAAGATATCTCTCTAAGGGGTTGAGATATTTTGTTAAAATTTGATATGATGACTCTTTGGGCCAAAGTACAGTTCGAAGGTGGGCTCTATGGTGCTACATTTAGGGGTGGGGGAGGGGTTTCAAATTAAGGGGGGGGGGACAAAAAATACATGTATGAGTATGAGTGTACAAACCTGTAATCTTAGATTACAGGTTTAGATTGCTAGATTACAGATTACTAGAATACAGGTTTGTTTCCATCCCCGAAGTTGAATCAGAGGATTGACAGCCTGACGAGGACCCTTGCCGAAAAGGGCCGAAATATCGCTGATGAAGAATCGTAGCTGACGTATCCGTTGTAAACATTGTTTGAATAAATGTTTCAAAGTCAGCTTGCGCTCAAAGAATATGCATCGGTTACCATGGTATCAGTTACCAAGGTATCAGTCATCACGGTATCAGCTACAATGAAATCAGTTACCGTGGCATCAGTTACCATGGTGTATATATATCATTCTAAGAATCTCAGCAACAAGTAAACATTTTCTGGCGAAGACCGGATATCTAGAAGATCCAGCTGCCTCGATCAAATATGAAATTTTCGGGATCCAATCGAAACCTTTGGTCATGTTCAAATTCACGATAGTTGCAGCCAAAAGCAGCAGACCAGCATGTAAATCACTGCAAGTCTGTGTCAAACCCAGATAAACCTAGTCTTAATCTATCCTCCAACTCTTCCTTGAAATCTGGTTTCTACCCTTTCAATTGTAGGTAATCATCGATACCAGCCAAGATTAGGGGCATGAAACATCCTTGTACCAGATAGCAACCAATTCGAACTTGAAAATAGGATGAAATCATCGCAGTATGATATTTAAACCAATAATTATTCAGTGATGATTCATTATCTCAGTATCCCGGCGTCACCGAACCGCATCTAGGTGGTGAGCAGAGGGGCTAGACAGTTGCAAGTAAAAATCTGAAGAAATGGAGAGTATCTGCAGTATTTCAGTGTTAATGGTACTTTCGTGGTCTCATTAAACCTATCACCTAGAATTAGTTGGTGAAAACAAATATAACATGCTGTATTTCAACGATAAACACTCACCTATTTACTTAAGCTCTCTGTGGAACCAGTCAGCGGGGTATTGCAAACATGGCTGTAGCTATGAGTCTACAAATCTAGACGCAATGCTGTGATACACAGGTGTACTACAGGTCTGAATCCTGGGCTGTACTTGGTAGATCACATTAGGAAGCATGTGCATCTATTGACCAGACGTAACGTTTTCTGGATTTGCACCTTTAAAAAATTAGAGCATTTCAAGCAGCGTAGAAGTATTTTAATGCGCTACACTATAGTCTTAGCTTTATATGAATTACAAATCCACATCAAGAAACAGCATGACTGAATTTCAAGGGGAGTCGAACATGATTTCCAGATAGCTAAACCTTGGGCTGAAGGAATACTTATAAACTGAAAGTAGTTTCTTTTGTTTTTGTATGTTGTCGATTTTTAGTCCTGGTTTAATTCTGAGACAATCATAGGATCTCAAAATGCTCTGATTGTCTGTCAGACTAGATCAGCATAGTCTCCGTTTGAGAGTTCTCTTGGGATCATGAACAGCTAGAAAATAAAGTTTGTTGTAAATGTTTAGTGATTTTACTCAACCCTCCAGTATTGTTTGGTATTGTAGAGTGTTTAAGCTTCTTCATTGCTATCCCACAATTCCCATTTATGCTATTCTCAGAACAGAACTGACACATTCTTGACAGAGAGGCAACCAGAACACACAGACTTAGTGCACTAGACTGGCCCTAACAAAGTCTCTGTTAATCAGTCAGCTTATCTGTCGGTCAAGCTATGTCAGCATGGAACTCTGTTCTGTGAATTGCATACAAATAGGATTCAAAGGAAGGGTAGCCTACCAATTGAAGACCCTTACAATTAAAAAAGCGTTGCTCTTAGTCTATCCTACTCTACCCAAGTCTCTGTTAATCGGCCTGGTTGCTGGCCTGTCAGACTGCACCAAAATAAATCTTTAACGGTAGGGTATGCAATAAGGCTGGGGTCTTCTCTCTCATAAAAAAAAAATTATCTGGTGCAAGTGTAACTATTTTGTAATTTAACTCTAACCACCGATATTGTGTTGTGCTCTGGGGTGCTAAAGCTTTTCTCATTGCAAATCCAACTTTACCCAAGTCGGAGTTAACCAGTCTGGTTGTCTGTCTGTCAGGTTATGTCAGCAAGAATTTTCTGGTCAGAGAATGACGCACAAACATGATTCTAAAAGAAGGTTATAGTTTGCGACAAGTCTGGGGAACCTGACCTGATGCAAATATTTTTCATTTACTCGAACGATCAATATTGTGTCATGTTACTAGAGTGCTCAAGCTTTTTTTGCAACCTACCTTACCATAATTGGTTTTGTTGTCTGTCTGTCAGACTTAATAAGCCTGAACTGGAGTCTCTTTTTTTACTTAGTTACCTTGTTACATAGACTACAGTAAGCTATCACGCACATACCAGTTTGGGGCATCTTCGTAATTTTTTCGGGTGGACCTGCAGGCTCAACCCTACTTGTACAGGAGGGATACCTGACCTCGTTTTCATACTACTACGATTTTTGCCACGAAAATGTTAAAATGAAATGTACATGCTGTCCTCAAGAGGCAAATATGACTTTTTGAACACTCATGTGTCCTCAAATATTCAAATTATGTGCCTTTTCTTTGTTCTGAAGCTGTTTGGAAATGAATTTTCTAGCTATTGACTTTGCTACCCTTTTCATCATTTTGTAGTCAATCGAGGTAAGGTTAGAATGAAGGGATCATGTTTGAAAAGAAAAATATTTGTAACAATAAGATTGAACCAATATTAATTTATCCAATATGTAAGCCATTCAGTTAGCTTCTGTCTATATGTTTGTCATATTTATTGGTTCCTTTTTAAACCAGACAGATTATTCTGAAGGAAAGACTTGTCTGAGGTTCGATACCCCTCCTGTACCTTGAGAAGTTGAGAAGTGGCTGGTATAAATATCCAGCACTGCCCTGTTCTTCCTGGAAAAAATCCTCCTCACTAGTTTCACTGGTCTCACTACTTCTAGTGCTGGCACAACTGCTACTGCTAGACCAGTGCTTCCACTCCCCGCAGTCCCAAAATAAGTAGGCTTCTCTTACAAAATAAGTACTTAGCAAGTAGAAGCTAGTATAAATTGAAAAAGAGTAGCCTAAATTCATTAAAAAAAGGAAAAAGGGCATTTTCGATGGGGAGGATGCAGAGTGAAAATTTTCACAAAATCTATCAGAAATTTAATGACAATTTGAGCTTTAGGCTAGATTGTTTTTTAATTTTTAAACCAGTTTTAAGTTACTTTAAAATGTTAAAATTCAAAAATAAAATTTTAAGTACAATTAGCAGCATAAAAAAGAGCGGCTCGGCAGCTGATTATGCAGCTACTAGTCGTCACTTTTATGAAGTAAACTTGGACAGTACATGCGTATTGCTGTGGCTGATTTCACTTCAGCTTCAAACTATCAAACCCAAGATCAAATTAAATTGAGCGCTGCAGGCTAAGTTCTGATATTTGTATTTTCTTTTTCTGCCGAACTCAACTGCTTCCCATGCAAATCCTAGCTTTTAATGTGGATCAAACATTAAGACCCCAAGAAATTTCAGAATCATCAAGAACAGAGAGGGTGAAACCCTAACAGTACCTTCTAGCATTTTTTTGCCAATATTTAACCATTTCCAGTACAGGTTCTCGAACGAATGTTTCTCAGATCCCAGGCCTAAAACCAGATGAAAACCCACCTTCTAATAGAGAACATTATGAAACGCGTTGCAGTTTCCCAAGTATCCAGTTTCCCATTTCCAAAGCAGCTGAAATGAAAGCAAGGGAAAACCGTGAAATCATAGTGTTTTTTAAAATCAACCTGCTTTTCAGCTATACTAGAGAGAACTGCAGAAAAAAACAACCAAGGTTGAAAAATTTCCTGCAGCCAAAAATTTTGATAAAGGCCTCTTTTTGTTGAAATATAGAGCTTTCGCATAAAGATTAAATACAGTGTTGCCAGATGCTTGACACAAGATCGCGCAGCAAGAGAAGCAAAAATGCGCCTTCGGCGCATTTTCGCTATAAAAAAATTGTTTCTAAATCGGGTCCGGATTTTTTACAAAATCGGATGGGGGGGGGGCATGTTGTCGACCAGTCGGTAAAAAAAACGAGTTGGCGAAAAGCGCTGCAATTCTTCTTGAAGATAGTAGGTTTTTCATTAAACAGTAGATATTATAAAAATATTAAAACGAAAAAACATTTCTGAAATTTTAATTTGGTGTAAGTTATAAGCTTACTTTTGAGTTACGACTTTTTGTGTAAAAGCAGTCGATTTTGAATCTTCAAAACTATAATTTGTCTTAGAAACGGTCGCTAAAAATGATCAAGCAGTCGATAAATAGCCCCCCCCCCCCCCTTCTCCCCGTATATATTTGGGTAATAATGCCTCTGGTACTGGGATGAGCAAGACATAAGAAAAGTTAAGATCTTTATGAGAAAAAACAGTAAGGATAATCGAAAAAAATATTTTTTTCTCAAGACTATTTAAAAAACGGTTTTTTCAAAACACTGAAAGAAAAGATTTTTTCTCAAAAAAACACGTTCCAGATATGCATGAACCTGACAAGCCCAACAACTTACCAGCGAAGACACTCTCGTATCCAAATATCGTGCTCGCTGGCTTTCAAGACATGGAGCAGTAAAGAGGGTCAACACATTCTGAACCAGCAAGCATCAATTATCAGTGTTTCCAAGGACCCAGACGACAATTTTGACATTCCAGTGAAGATTTTGAGTCCCCCGCAACCCTCAAGATCTGGAATCTGGACATAAAATCACTATCTGCAGCAAAATTCGCCCAATTTGCGCAGAAATTTGGGAAAATGCGCAAATTTGGCGCAATGCGCACACTTGAAAAATTCGAAGCGCAGCCGCCTCTAAAAAGCGCCCAAATGGCGCAAATGCGCACCATCTGGCAACACTGATTAAATATTGAGATAATAAGTAGAAGACCCGAAAAATAAATAGGCTAGGTAAGTAGATCAAAACTTTCGTAAGTAGAAAAGGCTGGAAATAAGTATTCTACTGCCAAAATAAGTAGAAGTGGAAGCACTGGAAGCACACTCAAACCACAGAGCCAACTAGATACAGCACTTAGAGGTTTCAAATATTTCAATGCAGCAACGGCAAAGTTCTCTGAAACACACGTAGCGGTAACGTAGAAATTCGAGTAACAACTTGGAAACACTGGCAATCTCACGATCACCGTGAAAAATGGTCGAAGACCGCTAACTTCGAGATAAAGGATTTTTTTTCATAAAAGGTTTCGGATGAAAGCAGATCTACTAAGGGGAGGGGTGGAGTAGAGAAATAGCGCATTAGGTCGCTGAAGCTTTAAGAAGAGATTAAAGTCTTGCAGAAAGAACGAGAGATTATTGAGGGCTGAGAACCTTGCAAAGTAGTTTTTAAATGTGAGGGACTTTTGGGCTAAGGTCCGTTGTAGTTGTAGTTAAAAGGATATTGTTGCGGATTGTTTAGATGGTGTAAGTGGGGATGGAACATTGCGGAACTGTGGAAAGGTAAATTTGGATTGCTTTTCAACTGTATAAGTAGTGATTGCTCGTGGGCTATGGGCCTTGATACTACGGTTCCTGCTAAGCTCCTTCTTCCTAACTTGGTAGAAAAAGTAATTTGTGATATTCAAGTAGATAAAGCGGGCGGGGCTGATCAGATATCACCAAGACATCTTAAGTTCGCAGCGAGGGAGAATAGTGAAGTACTCGCGCGTCTGTTTAATGCTTTTATTTCCCACGTTGTGTTCCTTCGCAAGAAATCTTAAGTTCGCAGCGCGGGAGAATAGTGAAGTACTCGCGCGTCTGTTTAATGCTTTTATTTCCCATGTTGGGATCCTTCGAAGCTGACTGATGTTGCTTCAGTGCCCATACCGAAATATCGGGTGTGATGTTTCAAAGTCAGAAAACTACAGGCCTATAGCTTTGGCAACGATTATTTCGATGTTGTTCGAAAAGTGTGTTTTGTCTGAAATTGGAATCAACCTTCGGACAAATGATTTCCATTTTGGATTCAAGTCGCTCCATGGAGTTGATTATGCAATGTTTTTGTTTAAATTTGTAGTGGAGTATTTCTGGTTGTATTCGTCACCGGTTTGTGTTTGCTTCGTAGACTCTGCTGGGGAGTTTGATAGAGTTAACCATAGTAAAATGCTGAATATCCTGGTGAGTAGAGGAGTTCCGCCTGAGTTTATCCGTTTATTCGCTTTTTTGTTCCGTAGTCAGGAGTTCCGTGTGAAGTGGGGGACCGCATCTAGCAGTTCTTTTCATCTGATGAATGGCCTGAGGCAAGGAGGAATCCTTTCTCCTCTTCTCTGTGCAGTGTATGTTGATATGTTGTCTCAAAGATTGAAGTAGTCTAGTTTGGGCTAATTCATTGGTGGGACTTGCTTCAACCACTTCGCATTTGCTGACGATCTCGTTGTTCTTTCACCTTCGGTGTTTGGGCTTAATAAACTATGGCTTTTGAGTTGGATATTACTTTCAACACGAAGAAAACGTTCGCTATGGCACTATTTCCGACCGGATGCTCGCCCCGCGACATCAGGCTCTGTAATCCGGACGGGTCCTTGAATATGTTAGTGAATTTCGTTACCTGGGTTTTTGTATTAATGATAAGTTGAGGGATGATTCCCATCTCTGTGAACTTACCTGTCGGATTTGTGGTACCTCTACGCGCTTTCACCTATGTTTTATACTAGACGAGAACCATTTACGAAAAATAACCGTTCATAGTAGAATTTTGCGTTGTGAGGAGGCCGTAGATATTCTGAACATCATAGGCTTTTCAGTTAAACTTTAAGTGAATGCACAAGTCAACCAACTCCAAAAAATCCATGCCATCGTATCGTATAGCATCACAACTGAAGCGGAAGACCAGGATATCAGAGAAGGTCTGATAGACAACCATAGGAACCAACTAGACATCCTGCACATGCACTGACTCAGAAGGAAATTTAACAACGACAACAGCACACGAAGTAAGTCCCTTCTAGTTACCATCAAAGTCTATCGGTTCGGTCTTAAGAAAGTATGCAAGCATTACAAAGAACGACCAAAACAGTGCACCATCTCCGTTCGCAAAATAATGCAAAGAAACAGTAGAAGAAAAGTGCAAAGTTTGTCTAGTGGAAATCCGCAAAGCTGATGTTTGCACTGCAAAACCAAAGTGCCAGAACTTCAGTAGAGAGCACAAGTCAGATGACCATAGAACGTGCCTCAAGTAAAAGGAAAGTTGCGAATTTCCAAAGAAAGCTGACGAAAGCGATTATCGCTGCACAGCTTAACACAAGTTATTCTGCAGAAGAATGGGAATTCGAAAATACCAAGCCAAGGATCCACCCCTGTCCAGGTACAACTCCCAGCCAATCATTAAACCTATCCCCAACAAACCCATCAACAAGAGCAGTCTTCACATCTGGCTCCCAAAGGAAGGAGCTACCAAACCAACTGGCCAGCACACCTCAAAAGCAACCACCCAGCAAGACAAAGCACCCTAAGGATTAAGCCACTCCAGTTCTAGCCACTTAAACTCTCACCCGTTACACCTAAACCGAACACAAAAACAAAAGAACAAATAAGAAAGCTTACAAATTCATCAGTGTAGTACAGAAAAATATATCTTAGAGGGGGACAGGGTATTGAAATTTGGGAGGTCTGACTTCCGTTTTTAATCTCTGATGGAGCTGTAGAAAGTTAAGTGCATTAAGGCAAAGTGATAGCGGAGGCACACTGGGATGATTATGAAGATGGATGTTGACAATCAAAAACTGCTTCAGTGAAGCCCAAACATGAAGCCCGATTATGGAAGGACTATCCTACAGAGTATACATTACTAAGTCACTAATCTTCCCTACTTGGGGAGCTAGTTCTGAAACAGCTGGCTAAAATCTTCCATTCATTCCCTAGAAAGCAATAAATCTTGACAGGGGCTAGCGACTTTGTTTTCTAACTGGTTTACCAATCGAGATTGTAATTGCATTTTATTCAAACAATGTTTACAACGAATACGTCAGCTACGATTCTTCATCAGCGATATTTCGGCCCTTCTTGGCAAGGGTCTTCGTCAGGCTGTCAATCCTCTGGGTCAACGTCGGGAAAGGAAACAAACCTTTAATCTGTTTCCTTCCCCGACGTTGACCCAGAGGATTGACAGCCTGACGAAGACCCTTGCCAAGAAGGGCCGAAATATCGCTGATGAAGAGTCGTAGCTGACGTATCCGTTGTAAACATTGTTTGAAGAAATTTTTCAACGTCAGCTTGGGTTCAAAGAATATTTAATTGCAGTTCGCAAACGGAAAGCAAGAAATGACATACAAGATGGAAAAGGGTTGAAGAAAAAAGCTGCTGAATGAAAAGAAAACCTTAATTATGACCTTTGAGTTATAAAAAAAAATATTTACTGATTATGGAGGGGTATCACAATTAAAGCAAGCTAAAGTTGGTCTAACCAAAAAGTTTGGGGAGCCAATTGCAATAATAATTTCCAGCAGTAAACTATCATCCAAAAGAAGTCACTAACCACTGTAAAGTTTTACTGTTTTTTTTTTCGAATATCAGACTAACAGTGAACCACAACCAAAGAAAACTACACCCGGCAGCTGTTACTGCAAAAACTTGCCAAAAACTTTTCATTCCTACCCAAATATGCAATGCCTCAACACAGATCAGAAATTTTGGGTACTGTTTCTTCTTTTGAAGTTCCAAGTGTTCACTAAATAGCACCTAACGGTTCAAAATTAAACAATAACTTACATGATCCCTTGTTATTTGCGCCACCCATATATTTGCACCACCCCTGGCAAACTTGTGTAGGCCTACATTAAGACTGAATCTCAACAAGGACAGCTGTTACCTGGAACATCAAAATCCATCCATACTGACAAAATTAATTTACATCAATGTCATCCACTTTCTTTTATTTCTGCTTTGAAAAATTGCCTGGCACAATACAAAGTAAAAAGTGTACAAATAAATGCCACAGAAAAATTATTGTGCAAATAGTCATGCAGCAATTTTGGTTGGCGCCTGGTACCGCAAACAAATCGCTTAAGACACAAAGGAAAACTGGAAACAGGCTGGCTCAAAAACTACTTGGCAATGGTGAGCAAATGTTTAGAAGAAAGATATTTGACAATGCTGCAACTTCTATAGGCCTATCGAAAACAGAGGCATTTCTTAGAGGTCAAACATTGAGCAAACGTTGACCAGCTGTGCATTCTAGCGACCAACAGAAACCTGTGGCCAACATTGTTGGTCGAAACAACCGACAACTGAAAGTGTTGTTGATCAAGTCTGTTGGTAAATTTGTGGAGTAGTCGGCCAGATTTTTCAAACAGAGCATTCTGGTGAAGATTCACCTCTGTTGATCAACAGGGACGTTTTGGCGGTCAAGAGTTGTTTTTGGTCAACGCTGTTGATAAACAGAAGAACCACTAAGAAATGCCTCTGATAAATACAGTAGAGGTATGCTCATCTGAACATTTGTTGGCGTTGGACATTGCCATTTTCATGCACATGCTGTGTCTAAAGCTAACTACCGTACCAGTTAGCAAAAGTAGGTAATTAAGGGTATCTGAAAACACCTGAATAGGTATTTTGGATCTTCATTCTCCCATTAAGCCCAAAAATACACTTTTCACACTGAAGCAACTGTTCACATAAACATACCTCTACTGTATTATTAGCATAGGCTACTGCATACACTGAATAATCAGACCTTCTAATCAAAGCAAAGAAATGGTGGGAATTGCACGCAGGTATTTCACTCAGAGTAGGTGTCACAAATAGCAAGGTATTCTGTATCACCATTTTACAGATGTATTTCAGGGCCACAAGGAGCTGTTCCCCCATATACAGTACCTGTTTTGTTATTCTCATTTTCTGTTTGACTGTTTTACAAGCAAAACAGCAAAACAAAAGTATGGTTTGGAAAAATTTGGGAAGCCGTTAAGATTAGGCATACCTCTTGCTTAGACAGTGTCACTTCCCCGATCCGGCCATTCCTTAAAGGACACCTGAACAATGAAACCATACTTGAACAAACCATGGAGAATACATTTACAGACATGGCCACGGAGAGCATTCTTCTCCTGAGCGTGACGTTTTCAAAATAGGGATGTTCGTTTCCGGAGGTTTGCACATGCAGACTCCAAGACAAAAAGCGCAATTCATTCAAATCTTGTACAGTGCTGGCCGGATATACGTTTGGGCTTAACTGGCTAAAAAATATTCCAGAAGAAGGGTTGATTGGAGACATTTGTTCATGTGTAAAACTGTTCGGTACTGAAATAAGGACAGATGCAAAATGGAGCAAAAATCATAGCTTGGAAACACTTTTCGTATTTGGATTGGGTTTTCTGCAGGCAATGTTAACGGAAGTCAACAGATGGGGATGATAGTTGGTACTCTTCATTCAGGTGTCCTTTTAAACAAGAACGTTCTAAAAGAAAGTAGACAAGAACGTCAAAATACCCCTTTCAATAGCCCCTAGGCTCGGACCTAGAAATAGAATGTACAGTTTCACTCGAGTCTCAACATTTCCGGCATCACCTTGAAACATCTAGGGCAAAAGGGCAAATGATTTTTCTACCTTCCAGGTTTAAATCCACTCGTTTGATCTCTAGACGTGCAACACGATTTCTGGTACGGTGCCCCCTCCCCTCCAACTACCCCCTACCGCGGCCGAATCCGGTTCGGACACGTAAATGGATCTTCTAAAGCATCTTTTCTTGTCGCGTGTCAAATTTCATCCGAATCTAAGCTTTTAAGCTTTCGCTGGCCGGATCGTATTGGAATTTCTTCTAGAGATGCGTTTGGGCTTTAATGGTTAAAAAATATTCCAGAAGAAGGGTTGATTGGAGACTTTTGTTCATTTCTAAAATTGTTTGGCACTGAAATAAGGACAGATGCAAAATGGAGCAAAAATCATAGCTTGAAAACACTATTTCGTATTTGGATTGGCCGGATTGGGTTTTCTGCAGGCAATGTTAACGGAAGTCATACAGATAGGGATGATACTTGGTACTCTTCATTCACGTGACCTTTAAAGAACTCATCTTAAAAAATACTTTTAAGCAAAATTTAATTTTTCTTGATCAGTTTCTCATATTCTGCCTCGTCTTTTTATTTTGAATGCGTCAGATTAGAGACTGGAATATTACAACACTTGTTTACCGTTATCTTCTAGAAGATGCACTACCTGCTGATTTTAAAAATCTGTTTTGCCTGAACAGTCAATTTCACGACTATAACACAATACGGCGGTCCAATCTTTCTACCATTTGTTATCCTTCTACAAGGTCTAGCTTTTCTATTCGTCATACAGTTGTAAAAGTATGGAATTCATTGCCTGAAACTGTTAGAGTGTCCGAAGATAGGAAAGTTTTTAAAAGAGCTCTAAAAACATTTATGTTATCTAGCAATTATATTTCTTCTGTATGATTTAATTGATTCATATTATTTCATCAAAATCGGAATTCGCTGCAGAGTAAAGAGTTTAGACTGGAACAATCTGCAAAAGTGTCAACTATCAAGGAGGTCTTGATATCTACCAGAACAGTATTATTTTTAGTTACCTTTTCACAGAAAACCATGGTATCTATTACCACAGTAACTGAATCTGCAATTAGTAATTTTTGCAGTCCATGGTATCTGATACACGGTTGCTCTGCAAAACGGACTATTGCCGAAATTGCAATTTCTCAAGTCATCCCAAAAGAAAAACTGATATCCAGTTACATCACTAAGTACTAAAGTTCTTTCTCACTGATTTGACAAAATTTGATGAAAGAGAGATGACTTTTCAGATACCACAACCAGTTACCATGGTCAGAGCATGGTATCTGAATATCAGATACCACAATAACTGGCCAGATACCACGATAACTGCAAAAATGCAACTTTTATCTTTATTTATTAGTATAATGTGGAGTTGAGTAATTTAATGTGGGGTCTTTGCAGGGTAGACGAGGACTACATTAGAGGTATGCTTATGTGAACATTTGTTGACATTGGACTCTGCCATTTTCATGCACTTGCTATGTCTAAAGCCAGTTACCCAAAATAGGTAATTAAAGGCATCTGAAAACACATGAATAGGTATGGATCTTCATTCTACCATTTAGCCCAAAACTGCACCGTTCACATAAAGTAACTGTTCACATTAACATACACAGTATAGGTATGCTTATGTGAACAGTTACTTTAATGTGAATAGTGCAGTTTTTAGCTAAATGGTAGAATGAAGAGGCAAAATATCTGTACAGGTGTTTTCAGATGCTTTTAATTACCTACATTGGCTAACTGGTAGTTAGATTTAAGCACAGCAAGTACATGAAAATAGCAAAGTCCACTGTCAACAAACGTGTGTGACTAAACGTCCCCACAGCAAAACAGAAAAACGTTTTATGTAAAATAACAGCCGCATTAAAGTAGAATAAGTTGTTTTGTCAACGGAATAAGTTGTTTTGTACGTAGTACAAAAATATAAGTTGTTTTTTACGTTTTTGTACGACGTAGCTGACGTAACCGTTGTAAACATTGTTTGAATAAATGTGTCAAAGTCAGCTTGGGCTCAAAGAATATTTGTCCCTAATATACCTGCCAAGTTTCATCGTCCTAGCACATGTGTAAGCCCCTTAAGTCGGGATCACCGGAATTCCGGAACCCTCCCTCCAGCTCTCCCCATAGTGCTCGGATCCGGTCTAGTCTTGTTAGCTCTGTCTCTAGGGCTTGTGCTTGTTCTTCCCACCAAGTTTCATCGCGATCCGTCCACTCCGAACATGCCACACGATTTCCGGTTCCCCCTCCAACTCCCCCCAAAGTCACCGGATCCATTCCGGACTTGAAGTGTGGCATCTGAGACACGAGCTTTTTCCAAACCAAGTTTCATTAAGATCCGATTCCCCGTTAAAAAGTTATAAATACGTCAATATTCCGGATTCCCCCTTCCTTCACTCCCCCCACGGTGGTCGGATCGGGGAAGTGACCGTTTCCAAGTTAGTTTGGTCGGGTCCCTGATATGCCTGCCAAGTTTCATCGTCCTAGCACATGTGTAAGCATAAGCATTAAGTCGGGATCACCGGAATTCCGGAACCCTCCCTCCAACTCCCCCCACAGTGCTCGGATCTGATCTGGTCTTGTCAACTATGTATCTGGGGCTTGTGCTTGTTCTTCCAACCAAGTTTCATCGAGATCCATCAACTCTGAACATGTCAGACGATTTTCGGTCCCCCCCCCCTCCAACTCCCCCTAAAGTCACCGGATCCATTCCAGACTTGAAACGCGACATCTGAGACATGAGGTCTTTCCAAATATTAAGTTTCATTAAGATCCGATTCCCCGTTCAAAAGTAAAAAATACGTCAATATTCCAGATTCCCTCTCCCTCCACTCCCCCCATGGTGGTCGAATCAGGAAAGTGACTATTGCAAAGTTAATTTGGTAGTGTCCCTAATATGGCTGCCAAGTTTCGTCGTCCCAGCACTTCTGGAAGTACCCTAACTCGAGATGAGTGGCCTGAAGACCGAAAAGTGATCGGTATATGGCACTTGAGCGGAGCTGCAAGTGCCATAAAAAAAATGAAGCAAAATTGTAACCACCCATGGAGCTCCATGATGTTCCGGTTTAGTGATTTTTAATATTCGGTTGTTTGTTTTGTTGTGTTGTTTCTTTCTTTTATCATTTTTTACCATACTCAGTCTTTACCTAGGGTTGTAAATAGAATTCCAATTGGTTTAATTTAAAAGGACCGTGCCCTACAGCAAGTGAATGAAAATCTGTCTGAAAAGCAGATTTGCCCAAAGATAGTGGGGTACCATGCCCAAAATCTAATGATTTGTGTACGATGAATGGGTATTAAAGCATTCGGTGCTAAGATGGTAAAAGTGATCATTTCAAAGCACTATTCAGGCAAAGTCCTAGCTCATTCACTCAAACTGGTTTGGATTTGATGCCATGGCAGATACCATGGCATCTGGATCTGCAGTTAGTCGTTTTTGAAGTTACCCTGGTATCTGATACTACTGTTGCTAGGCAAAATAACAATATGGTTTCTCACCCGTATGTGTCCTCATATGTCGGTCTCTGGCAGCCGAGTGAGCAAAATTTCGCTTGCATACTTCACAAGTATAAGGCTTTTCTCCCGTGTGTCCATTCATATGAGCTGGAAGAGTAGCAGCCGAAGCCAACTTCTTTTCACAAATGTCACCAGAGTGAGATTTTTCTCCTGTGTGTACCTTCATATGGATTGCAAGAACACTAGGAACGGCGAACTTCTTTTCACAGACGTTACAGCAGTAAGGTTTTTCACTTGTGTGTTTCCTCATGTGCTTCGTCTTTTTAGCGCTGCTGCTAAAGCTAAAGAATAAGGCTTTTCTCCAGTGTGTCTTCTCATGTGAAGAATCATAGTACTGCAATGTCTAAACTTTAGCTCGCAACCTCGCAGGTAAACGGCTTTTCTCCTGTATGTGTTCTCCTATGAGATGCTGCGTTACTAGGCGAGGTAAACTTTTTCTCACAAAAGTCACAGGCGTGAGATTTCTTACGCTTGTATACCTTCACATCATCTGAGAGACTGTCTGAAAAATCCAACTTCTCCTCGCAGGCGTTAGGGGCGTAAGCCTTTTCTCCTGTGTTCGTCTTCGTACGTCGCTTTTTGGCTTTTGTGTGGGGAAAAAATTGCTTGCTTACTCCACAATAATAAGGCTTTTTTCTTGAGTGTGTTCCCTGGGGAGCTGTGAGGTCATTCGGGGAAACGAATCTTTTTGTAAACATGTCACAGTCGCGGGATTCCTCACCGCTATGAGTCTGAATATGGGATGTAACATTAACCGAAGGGGCAAACTTCTTATCAGAGATGTTACAGGAATAAGACATTCCTTGTGGTTCAGCAGGTACAGGAATTAGACTTTTCTTGCATTCCAGGATAGGTTCTTCCAAACTCTGCTTCTGGTCTGTTCCTTGCAGAACTTCCCCTGTAGAGAAAACAAAATAATCAGGCCTACTTTGAGAGAGTAAAACTTTTACGCATTTCATTTTACCTTGTGTAAAAATGCTTTCAGACAAAACCGCACTGAAAAGTATGTAGCTGATCTGCTTGCGGCTGTCCTGCGATCCATAAAAAAAAATAAGAAAAATTGTAACCACCCATGGAGCTCCATGATGTTCCGGTTTAGTGGTTTTTAATATTCGGTTGTTTGTTTTGTTGTTTTGTTTCTTTCTTTTATCCTTTTTTTACCATACTCAGTCTTTACCTAGACGGGTTGTAAATAAAATTCCAATCGATTTAATTTTAAAAGCTCACTGCAAATCATCTATAGCCAGAGCTGAAAGCTCACGAGGTACTTGCAAGGGAAGTTAACCTGTAGCCTATGTGAGCGATCGGAGAAACTCAGGCAAAAATCTAGGATTTTTCACATAAAAGGCTGTGGAAACAAATGTCATCCACATAACAAACAAGGCTAACGTCACTTCTATGAACAAACCAAGCCGGCTTTACATTACCTCAATTATTACCTTAATTCGCATTTCGGAGCGATAAGGTCCAACGGATCTGTGTTGCTCCCTTCTGAAAACCGAATTGACAAGGGGCACATAACATTTCGAGTAAATTTTGGAAAATGTTCGAAGAGCTTTCACAATACATTTGAGACTGTAATTGGGTGGTATGAACTACAAGAATCCGGAGGTTTCCCTTTTCAGAATTGGGTAAAGCTTTCCCTCTGTTAGAAGATCACTTGCCATTCCTAAGAAAGTCGCGCATGTCTCGTCAGTACCATGTGAGTACTTTTCCTTTAACTTCCGGATGTCATTTAGGACCACACAGAATCTATACGTTCGAATCGACATTTTCGTGGCAATAATCGAGATAGTGTAATATGATAAACAAAAAGTGTGTGGTGTGTAGGGGTTCAGTTACGATAGTAGCGTGTGGCGGGCGAGCATGATATTGGCTACTGGTTTAGATGTTAATGCACCGAGTCTTTTCGAAGGCGATACTCAGTTCGTAGGTCAATAACTAAAGCACATATTTTTCGTATTTACTTACATTGGAGTTAGGTCAATAGCACTTGTCACTAGGTCAACTGTGTCGGGACTGTGGCTCGAGTCGAACCCCAAGTCGAACTGGCTCGAACTCGCTCAGAGCTGAACTAACTTTCCAACTACGAACTTGGTCCTTTTAAACCGCCTTGGAAATGTCAACTGAGTGCCTTAACGAATAGGGTTGCTTTTCCAACGTCCTAGCAAATCTCTATTCAGTATGAAAGGGTTGGTGACCAACGGAGTAAGTTTGTCTAGGTTCTTGATGGGGAAAAGAATTCCTTGATTGGAGGAAAGAAAATAAACTCTTTCCGTCGGAGAAAAGCGTGGGCGTTAGAGCTAGTCGGAAATGGAGAGAGTTGAGGATAGAGCTTGTTGAATAAGTTTTGTTCAAGATATTTGTTTGTACTAGATGTATCCTCACAGTAAAAATGAGATCTGGTACCCCTCTTGTATTTATTGATAGAAAGGATCAATTAAGCAGCTAGCCTGAGCTCTATACTTAGTAAGTTATCCTTCCTATCAATAAATATAGGAGGGGTACCAGACCTCATTTTTACACTACCTCGATTGTTGCCACGAAAATGTTAGAACCAAATGTGCATGCTGTCCTGATAGTCGAGAGGCAAAATATGACTTATTTCATCAGTCATGTGTCCAAAAATATTCAAATTCTGTGCCTTTTCTTTGTTTTGAAGCTGCTTTGGAAAAGAATTTTCTGGCTGTTGACTTTGGTAGCTCTACCATTTTCATCATTTTGTAAGTCAATCTAGGTGAGGTTAGAATGAAGTGATCTTGTCTGGAAAGAAAAAACATGTTTAACTAGAAATTCTGAAGCAATACTTATTTATCCAATTTGAAAACCATTAAATTAGCTTCAATCTAGTATGTTTGTCATATCTGTAGTGTTGGGCGACAATCTATATCCATAATGATGTATCAGACCAAATATTTATATTGAATACGGAAATGTAAATATCAAGTTCAAAAATGACATTTGTTCGTTCATAATTATTGTAAATAATCCAACATAACCTACAGTTCTATATCTGAGACTGGAGCAACATGTTTTCTGTATTTCAGTTCTTATTTTTACAGAGTTTAAGATGATGCAAGATGCTATTTAACGACAATGTTGTTCTTAAATTTTGGCGAAATGTGACACTTATCCTACAGCCAGAGGGGTTACAAGCCAAAATGTTTGGGGGGGGGGGGGGGGGTTGCAAGGTATTTACCCACTGGCTGGTCATTTTTACCAACTGCTTTTGCAGATAAAAACAAGTATTTTTGAGAAAAACTACTGTGTTGAAGAAAAATTTGCTGATTATTTTAAAGAAAAAATCAATTATTTTAACGAGAAAGCGACAGTTTATAAAAAAATTGACTGTTTCCAAGAAAAATATTGACTGTTCTTACTAAAAATGGCAGTGCTTCGTGCTGACTTTGCTATTTTTTACCGACTGGCTGAGAACACTTGGGAGCGAGCCCCTCCCTCCCCTAGTCATGATGCCGATGTCAGGGCCCCTGTCAACAGTGAAATAGGGTAAAGAAATATCGATATATCTAATATCAAAAGTGAAAATATAGATATTTTGAAAAATCCAATTATCGCCCAGCACTAAATATCTTTTTGGTTCCTTCTTAAGCCAGACAAATTATTCTGAAGAAAAGACTTCTCTGGAAATTTGAAATCTTGTCTGAGGTTGGATAACCCTCCTGTAACTGTGTACTTGCCTGTTTTCTGGATAGGTGTATCAGCTGGCTCTTGCTTGATGAAAGCAGCTGTATCCATCAATGGACAATGGATGGACAATGGATCTTGCTTGATAAAAAAACGGGAATTGCCTGTGGCATGGAATGGGACAGCAGCAACATCGGCTCATTCTTGCTTTATCATAACAATATGGCAGTGGGTCTGGTGTCTTAATAAACTTTCTTCGTATAGAAATGATTCTAAGCAGTACTGACATTTAAGAATCATTTCAAAAGGTTTGAGAGAACGCGTCTGAGGATTTTAAAATAATTGCCACTTTTGCGCTCAGCGTTGCCGGCAGATTCGACCTCAGAATTCTGTTGATAGTCTGGCGCCGACGAAAGTCTGTCAACGAAAAAACATGTATATTTCTTGTGTTCACCGGAGTTGCGTTTCCAACTACCGATTTGTCGAGCTGATACGGAAACAGATCTCGTTATTACAATTTTTGAATGACATATATATCCGTCTTAATTTTTTTTCCGCCAGAATAGTAAAAAAACAAAACAATTTCCTTCCTGAACATCAAGAATAAAATAAACAAATCTTTCAGTTTACTATTGTGAGAAGAACTAATATTCGCAAAACAAATAAATTCTAATTGCTAAGAAATAGCTGTCTCGTCTGAACGGTGACTCAAATCCTGTGTCCCAACCAAGAAACGGCGTTCGTTGGGAATAGCTCTGGTGACGCTTCTGGCTCTTCCGCTAGACTGGTACACGGAGTAGAACCTGCGGCTCGAGTTTGTCTATGCAGAGCCAATTAGATCACTTGGTTGGGCTCCGCCGACGGGCCGAGAAATGAGCAGTTCCGCCATGGTTACCTCAGGGTCACTCCCCGTATTCTAGCGAGTCCCCACGGACGGGGAATGCTCCGATTATCATCACCATCATCAAAAAGGACTCCTTTTCAGATTCGGAGGAGAATCAATTTTTGCTGGTGTTGGTGCAATCTAGAATTATTTAAAAACAATCACAATAAACAAAACCACAAATAAAGTGGATCCAGACTAATTTCGCCCAAGTGCATAATTGTTTTTCGAACAAAATCCATTTTGGAAGCATTCCCCGTGCTCTCGTTGTTTCTGTACGCGGAGTCCACGTGGAGTGACTCCCTCTATTCTCGCCGTTCCCTCCGAGTCCCCGAGGAACGGCGGGGAAACGGCGAGAATACGCCTTTAGTACGAGGAAGACTGCTGTACATGTTCATGTAGTATTTCTTTTTTTCGAAACGCATGGTTGCCAGAAATTGTTCTAAGGCATATAATGTCAAATATTCCTTGAGCCCAAGCTGACTTTGAAACATTTATTTAAATAATGTATACAAAGGATACGTCAGCTACGATGCTTCATCAGCGATATTTCGGCCCTTCTTGACAAGGATCCTCGTCAGGCTGTCAATCTTCAGGTCCAACGTCGGAGAAGAAACAAACCTGTGACAAATTACTGAAGCTTCTACCGACTATAAATATCTTATTCGGGCAAATTACTTTCAAATACCACTGCATGGAAAAAACTAGTCCTGAGATTTAATTTTTGACACGGCCGTTGTTTTTTATGCGCGATTGGAACGATGACAGGAAAGTTTTTTTCTTCTGTATTTTGATCAACTTCGGTTTTGTTATTAATAAGGGAATGAAGGCTTAAATTTGATTCCATTAATAACCTGACTCCACGTTTCTAATTAGGGAATACTCTCCTGTATCTATTACTTTTAATAATCACTGCACGGAAAAACTAGTGCTGAGGTTTAATTTTGACACGGCTGCTGTTTTTACTACACGATTGGGGCGACGACAGGAAAGGTTTTTTTCTGCATTTATAAATTGTCTGCATTTTTCTGCATTTTTTCTGCATAGTTCTTTCAGTCTCACTTTGCTAAGGGAGACCGTATTCCACTGCAAACTTTTTATTTCATATTGTCCCCTTTTTCCCCTTTTATTCTGTACGTTAATTTTCACTTTTGGGGACCATCTTTTCGCTCTGTTATATGAACATCTCCCATGCCATCATCTGGGCAGGATCGGTAGAATTCCTAACGGACTGGAGAGTGTACTTCCTCTGAAACTTCCTGTCCTGTAACGGGTTTCTCCTTCTTCTGATCTTCTTCTTTCGTGTTTCCATGTTTCTTTGTCTTGATGCTGAGAGTGATGGGGCATTAGTTTTTTTGTTTGGTCTCAGCTCTTGTTTGTGTTGTTGGTGGTGGAGGGAGCTCTATCTCAGATGAGAGTTTTTGTAGCTGTGCCTGGGCCTCTTTCCAGATATCCTGTCCTAGAATTGTTGTTGCTTGTTGATGCTCTTCGTGTGAGGATGGCTTTTGAGGTTTCTGGTAGCTGTCCTGTATTGATCCTGTATGATATGGTCAGGAACAGGGCTATACTTTCCATTCATTTGAGTGTTCATTTTGTTGATCTCGGTTTGATGTGTGTGCTGGAGTATTTGGGTGGTGGGTCCTTGGAGCACAGCTTGCTCGGCTTTCTTGGTGTTGAGCGATAGTTCTATTGTTCCCATTCTTCTCTACTGGTTTCTGATTACTGCTTCTGCATAGCTGGGTTGACCTGCCCAGCCTGACTGTTTGGCATTCTGCAAGTTTCCCAAGGGTAGTTGGGATTTTGGTGTGTTGACTTGGTCGTTCTGGGAAGGTGTTGGCTGGTTGGCTGATTGGGAATTTGCCTGATGTTCCGTTTCTAGTCGAGTTGCTGCTATCGCAAAACGGACATCCAGGTCTTGGGATTTCCTGAGGATCTCAGCTCTTTTTCTGCGCACTGCACACACATTTTCTTCGAGAGCTGAGTGACCATATTTTTGCAGTTTCTGCAAAACATGTAGTCTGCATTGCATGTTGATTCTTTATGGCCATCTGCTGCATGTTGTGAGACTTTTCTTACATTTGACAGCTGGGTGGCCATAGGCATCAGATAGGCATGGCAACTTCGGCACTGAATCGGTTTGGGCTTATATTCTTTTCGGAAGACCCTTCTTCCAAACAGATAGATATCTCCAACTAGTTCCACTTCGCTCTACAGTGTATTTCGCTAAAGTTTGAAATTTTCGCGCCGTGCTTCTTCTTTCCATCCTCGGATTTGCGTAAATCCTTGCCGACTTTCCGGATGCTACCCATGTGATAGTAAAGCTGTAGTAAAGTAATCAAGAAGCATGACAGAAGAACATGAAAATAGTAAAGGACCATGTAAGCAAAAGTAGTGATTCTAGTGTAATTGACTGTTATTTTGATGAAAACAGAAAAATTAACTTTAACTGGTAGTACGGATTTTAGAGAACAGAGTGGAGAACACGCGAACTAGCAACCTGTTCAAACCTATTAGACCGTGCTTGCTAAAATTCGGCATTGTCCTAATGGTGCGTTTTTTGGATGTAGTTTCTTTGTAGTTTCACTGTAGTTTGATGTACTTTTGTTTCAGTTATGAAAGTAAAATATGTGTAATGGACAAATAAAATGGTAAACATACTGTACTTTCATAATGGAAACAAAAGTACGTCAAACTGTAGTGACGCCAGAACTCAAGTATTTTTGCCCATTTTTGGTTTGTTGCTGTTGAGGGTCGAGAAAAAATCCGCATCGAAACCTACACTCGATCCCTTCCATGATTGATTCGGTAATTAGAAGAGATACAATTATGTTATGTTATTGCTTATTTTTGTCATGATTATATTAGTTGTTTCTACCTTTACTTTTTTGATTTTAGAAAGAATTGGATTACTTAGCTTATCTATTTACGGGAATTTTCTATTTCCAATAACATCCCATATGTGAGGATACATCTAGTACAAACAAATATCTTGAACAAAACTTATTCAACAAGCTCTATCCTCAACTCTCTCTATTCCCGACTAGCTCTAACGCCCACGCTTTTCTCTGGTGGAAAGAGTTTATTTCCTTTCCTCCAATCAAGGAATTCTTTTCCCCATCAAGAACCTAGACAAACTTACTCCGTTGGTCACCAACCCTTTCATCCTGGATAGAGATTTGCTAGGACGTTGGGAAAGCAACCCTATTCGTCAAGGCACTCAGTTGACATATCCAAGGCGGTTTAAAAGGACCGAGTTCGCAGTTGGAAAGTTAGTTCAGCTCTGAGCGAGTTCGACTTGGAGTTCGACTCGAGCCACAGTCCCGACAAAGTTGACTTAGTGACAAGTGCTATTGACCTAACTCCAATGTAAGTAAATACGAAATATATGTGCTTTAGTTATTGACCTACGAACTGAGTATCGCCTTCGAAAAGACTCGGTGCATTAACATCTAAACCAGTAGCCAATTTCATGCTCGCCCGCCACACGCTACTATCATAACCTGAACCCCTTACACGCCTTATTTTTGTATATCATACATACTTTTGCCGTACGATTGATGCTGAAAACTTCTTCACTCATTCATTCATTCACCCCTGTTTTGAAAGATAGCCTAGCTAAAAATTTCACTGATCTTTCTACAATGGAGAAAACCCCAATTGTGAGAAAGTGCTGTCTTCCAGACTTCACCTCCACCTCTGAAATGTTTACGGTATTTCGCTTTCCCAGTGACCCTCGTCGCTCAGCTGCCTGGACCTCAAAGATCTGTCAGGCATATGGGTTTTCAGGGAGAACTGAAATGCTGAAAAATGGGATTAATCCCAAAGGCTGCGAACTGCACTTTCTGACTACATGCTTTGCTGGTGATTGGTCGAAGAAAAAGTTTGTCAGGCTACAGAACAGTCTAAAACCTGTCCCAACAGTGCTCAAAAGGACAGATGTGTTGCTCAATGTGTTTTCTGGAAAAGTGGGTCTGCCTGGGAAAGATTACTCTCTACTTGGTGGATCAGGAGTACTTCACACAGGGACTGTTGAGAAGGAAGTTGCTATTCCTTTGCACGTCTTCCTGAAACAGAGTCTCCATAGCTACGCGAAGGTAATGTACATTTGGCCCTTGCCATGCCTTTTCATGAAATACTCTTGATGACTATATGTCCTTGGCGATACAAAATCTCCAGCCTCTCCGGGTACGTAGCGGAAGAAAGGCAGAAGTGGTGTCACACCTGTTCACAAAGATCACCGTGATTGGTTGACACAGGATTTGAGTCGTTTAGTTTTAGTCTTTACAGAGACGCTTACTCCTTCTTCCTGAGATCACTGGCGTGTTTTGAACTTAGTCATACAGAGTATTGCCATGACCTGAACTGTACTTTATTTGAGAGAGCTTTAGTCTTGTTAAGGTTTTTTTTGTAAATGCAATTGTAGTTAAAAAAAAGGATGACACTTATTTCTTCTTGTCAAAGAAAAATTTCTTTATTGTTCTCTTTGTTTTTGTAGGACCTAGTTTCGTCAGACATAATTGAAGAGAAATGTTACCTTTTTTTTTGCAATGGCTGTCCTGTTGTCACATGAGTCTCCTGACAAGGAATAATCAAAATGAAATTTGGCCATGTGAATGCCAAAAGGTTATACGAGACAGACAAGAGAACACTAAATGAAACAAGATATTGAGTTTCTTTTGGTGGAATTTTTTGTGTAACTGCACTCAGCACTATTTAGAGTGTTTCACTCTTGTTACAATATTAACTTCATTTACTATTTTCGTTCCAACCTCGTGAAAAGTTACTAGGCTATTCTGACCATTCCAACCTGTTGAAAATAATAACTGTTTGCTTACCATGTTCTGGAGCGTAGTAAGAGTGGTAACTATGGATCTGTGTTATGTGATTGACTAGATTACTCCGTGGAATCATATGTTATGTAAAATTTAAAAATATGTTCCACCCTTGACACCAAGAAGCCAAAATTTGTTAGGTCATGCATAGTATCTATATTTGACGGTGCAAAACGGATAAGTCAGCTACATTTTATTAGAGCTATATTCTGGCCCTTCTTGGCAAGGGTCCTCTTCAGGTTCAAGCCGCTCAAGCTGGAAAATACTTGTGACACGAGTATAGACAAGTATTTTCCAGCTTGAGCGGCTTGAGATTCATTGATTTCTATGAACCAAATTTAATAGTGGTTGATAAACGCCTATATTCTCAGGCAGTCTTTTTGATTTCTATCAACAAAATTGAATACTACTGTCATTCCTCATTGTCAAATTATTCTTTTGTTCCTAACAAAAAGGAACACTTGGTAACAGAAAAGAGGTCTAGAATATAGCCTTTTTTCTGATAGATATATAAGATTGATATTCTGATAACATTTGTACAATACATTTTCATTTCCAGACACTCCCAATATTTTCTGTCAGCAGCGCAGAGGTTATGCAGGATGTTAAGGCTTGCCAACTAGCCTGTGATGGTCAGGCCATAGCTCATGACTCCATTGCTGATACTAAAACTAACAGCCAGTTTTCAGTCGCTGATGACGGGGATCATGCTGATGATACTTTCACCACTGTTGAGGGTCATGATAGCACTTGGGCTGCTAGTGACGATGAGATCACTGAAGAGAGGTAGGCACTCTAATTTGTAATGATGACATTAACATGTTGAACAATAACAGGATACCCTCAACAAGTGACGCCACTATATGCTTGTCTGTGAGTGACTTTGAAGACTTGCTAACTTTAATTTGCAATGGCTGAAGTCAAGCGAGATTAATCACCTATAGATTCCTGGAACAGGTTAATGATGACGTTTTTTTTAGTTGAACAGTAACAGGTTACCATGCACAAGTGATGCAACTATATGTTTGTCTGTGATTGACTTCGGAGACATGCTAACTTTAATTTGCAACTGCCGAAGTCCAGTTCGAACAATCACATATTGAATTCTGGAATAGGTTTGGGCATTATGAGCAGGGGCATCACGACTGGGGGGAGGTTGGCGGTTTTTGTTGTTGAAAAAAGTCGTTTTTTCTGCAGAAAAAGTCTGTAAAAATTACCAGCCAGTCGGTAAATGCCTCGTCCCCCCCAAAAAAACATTTTGGCTTGTAACGCCTCTGATTATGAGTTGGTAAGTATTTAAATGCAAGGCGAAATGAAAAAATTGAGTCAGTGTTTGAAGAAATTTAACCTTCTTGTGGTCAGAGCTATATTTATGCAATTTGGTAACAAATCTGATATACTGTTCTTATTATAGCTTCCTTGAGCCTGAAAGTGCAGAGCATATTGACCACTTTGCAGACTTCGACTCAGCAAGTGAGCCTATTGGTGAGTTCATGCTGGTTGAGATCTCAAAACTCAAGCAAGTTTTGCCATCAGTATGCAACCATTGCAGTTCCCGGCTGGAGTACAGTTTCAATACTTCCAGAGGTACTGGAGCTGTAGTCAAGTATCGGTGTGTCTCCAGGAAAAGTGGATTCTGTACTGATTAGTAAGTGTATTTTTCTACATCTTTAATATTCGCATAGAGCATCTAATAGCCGCGTTCGTTTTCGTCGTAGTCGCTATGAAAAACTTTTTGTTTTTTAAGATGCCGACGGGCAGTGACTAGAAGTCGTGGTTTTTTCCAAACCAGCATTGAAAGAACTAGAAGTACGATGAAACCTGAACTACAACAACTCAAAACCACACGCACCTATTACACGACATAGAGTCCGTCCGGAAAAGAGCAATAAGGATTATCCTCCGAAACCGTGACATACCCTACGAACAGGCCCTTGAGAAACTGAATTTACCACCGCTTAAAGTCAGGCTTGAAAAACTGATTTTGCAGTTTGGCAAATCTATCCTAGCCAATACGAGCCATCGGTCACTTCTACCGTAAACAGCCCCTCCCAATAATCGAATTCGATTGCAAAATAAACTTCTACCCCCTGAAGTCCGCACTAATCGTTATGGGAACTCGTTTGTGCCTTTTTTTTACTTCGGTGTTCACTGCTGAACCGTAGTGTGTGTTTGTTATTTATGTGTTCGTTATTTATAATTTGTAACAAACTGAATTTGCTTATGCTATGACAGTTTCTCTCTCTCTCTCTCTCTCTTCACCTGAGGTAAGTCTCGTGTAATCCCCCAATTCTGCCTCTAGGAGCGCTGGGGTTAGAGTTCATGCAATGAGAGTTGAAAGCAAGTTGCAACGTACATCTGTCCACTGAAGTATATTGGACAACAAATAATAAATACGATTAATTTTTTTACTCAAGAGCTTCATTAGTAACAGAAAAAAGAACATCTACTATGGGCTTGTTATAAAATACAGAAAACGTGTTGGCTGAAGGTATCCTACATGTTTTAAAATGTCATCCATCGAAAAACCTTTCTATACTAATTCGGACGTTGATGCAGACCTCGTGCCATGAACGGTATATTTCTGTACATCGATTCCAGACTTAGCCATGCCATGACGGTTTTAATCCACCTAGAAGCCCTATCCCGGCGTGCAGGCCCATGAATTACCTTATAGGACACCTCGCATCAATTTCCGTTTATGTTCCAGTAATCAAGTAACTGTTTGAATACTGTAAAACTAGGCTGTGCTTTTAGCAAATTATCTACGGCTTTGGCTGTTTTAAGATTAGTGAGCAGGCTTAGAATGTAACATATGAAATTTGTCTTGCCGGGGTTACGAATAATGAATGCAGTTATTTTTTCTTAGTTATTTTTGTTTGTTCCAGATCATGGATGACTCAGTCCAAGACCCTGGCCCTGCGGATGTTTGACTACATTCGTTGCCCGGTCTTCTCGTATACTACCTTCTTCAACCACCAGTACAAATACATTGTACCTGGTGTTGTAAAAACATGGAGAGACCACCAGAACCGCCTGATTAACTCTTTGCGCTCTTTTTCCGGCGACGGCTCCTGTGACAGTATGGGAAATAGTGCCACATACTGTCGTTACGTGACCTATTCCAATCAGTCACAGAGCGTCATTGATGTCCAGCTTATAAAGGTAAGTTTTTGTTTTCGCTAAAACAAGGACACACTTTCATCATCCTTACAATGGTCCTGAGAATGGGGCCTACATAGTTCCTTCCATGCGGAAAACGAATTGTCACTAAACCACCGCTCCTATTGAACTACAAGCTTCTGCGTTCTAGTGGTCGTGTTTAGTGTTTGGAAGTTGTTCGCACCTTCTTGTCTCCGGCTGACATGACTTCGGTTCGCATTTTTAACTCTGATCAGTTCGACTACTTAACAAAAGTTTAACCGAAAAGGGTTGGGGTAGGACAATCTATTTATCCATCACTTATTCAGTAAAAATTTGCTTTAAGAGACGCTGAAAATGCGTTACTTCGTTCTTCCGCTATTCACAGATAATCCATTTTCGAATAGGGGAATTTCCGTGTGATTTGTGGTACCTCTATGCGCTTGTATTTTTGTTGTATGCCATCCGAGAAAGATTTATGATTTTTTTTTTGTTCAGGCACTAAGCAACCTTCACAAGTCTCATCACTGCCCACTGAAAAGCCGCGTTTGCGCTGAGATTAGAATTTCCCACATTATAACTAGAGCAGATAGTGGAAAATAAAAAAATCCCTTTGTAGAATGCAAATACTTCTATTTATTGAATTTAATGACACAAAAAAAGTTGGCTTTACACTTAAACTTTAACATGAATTATACTCAATATATAGTATACTCAATAATATGTTCTTCTTGCGTTCCAGAAATCGGAGGTTGGCGGGCACTCCCCCAACATGGAGCGGTTGGGACTCGAGAAGGTCCTGGCTTTCTTAGGCACCACAGGACTGTGCATTAGAAGCCTTATCACTGACCGACATCGTTACATCCAAGCATGGATGAAACGCAACCATTCGGACATTCGTCACTACTACGACATATGGCATGTCGCTAAAGGAGTATCGAAGAAGCTGAAGGCAGCTAGTCAGGCGTCAGGATGCAAGGACATTGAGTTATAGATACCGTAAGTTTGCTTATTTTTTTTTTTGGGTGGGGGGATTGCAAAACTTAAGTGTCATGATACCTATGACTTCGTAGAGGTGTCTGTCCGATCTGAAGTTTAAAGTTTTATCTGAAGTTGATTTGAGGATTTCAATGTATGTGTAAGGAGACATGCTGAAGTCGTTTTTGAGCTTTAGTTTTTTGCCAAACAAGTAGTTTGTACGCAATCCGGCCGAAACCGGAATATGTCAGAGGAAAGGAAGGGAGTTTTGATCTGTTTCGCAAAGTAGATACGACGTAGGCTATAGCGGTAAACACACATGCTGAATCCATAAGGAGCCTGGCGAAGACCGGGTATCTAGAACAGTGGTTCCCAACCTTTTTCGTACCGCGTACCCCTAATCAAGGTTCGAAAAGGCTGCGTACCCCCATTTTCAGAACGTGAAAAAGACGGTATTTACTATGTGAAATGATAAGGCATAAATGTGTAGAGACGTATACAAAATCAGTGAGACATTTGAGGCTGCTTTATAGCTAAAACTTTGCAGTCGACGTCATTAACGGCATTTTTTGTTGACAGTCTGTTTCTGAGCTTGGTTTGATATTCTTCGTGCTTTCATCAAGCTAAATTGCAAACATTTTCGTTAGCTTATTTCACAATGACAGTATCACTTGCAATATCTTCGATTCTTCTTGAAACAATATTGTTTGAAACAGGAACAGATTTTACAGCAGTAGGCTAGCTGTTTTACGAATCAACATTATTTCATTGTCTTTCACTAGGGCTTATAATCAGAGGCTTCGCAGACGGGTTGACAACACCTCTCTCCAAAGTAGCCGGTCAGACTGTTAAAAAGAAACTAGTCGGCGCGAAGCGCCGCGATTTTTCGTAAAAACAGTCGGTAAAAATGACCGCCAGTCAGTAAAAATACTTTGCCCCCCCCCAAAAAAATTTTTTTTTTTACTAGTGGTAATATTCTGGCTCTGCTGGTAATATTAGGCTTTCGGCAATCAAAGTGGGGCAGATTTTGAAGCTACAGACTAAACCGGATTTGGTACCTACGCGTACCCCTTGCAAGGGTCTCGCGTACCCCTTTGGGTACGCGTACCACCGGTTGGGAATCACTGATCTAGAAGACCGAATTCTCTATATGTCTATATTAAAGTTCGATCAGTCAACGAGTGTTCTCTTTCCTCCACATTCTTAACATTTTTTTTTGAAGAAGAAGATTTTATTGAAATATTCAAGTTGATCATCGGGGTTTGTCACAACTTAAATTTACCACAGTTCATCATCTTAGATGACAAATAGCTAATCTTTGAATTGCCTTTCCACAAGCAACTGTGAGATTTAAGTCTTATCTGCTTTCTTCCTTCATTACTGTTGCAGCTACAACATGAAATATCAGTCATATAGCGGATACTATAATTTTTAATTTTGATTTAGAGCGACTGTCAACCACATGTATTGGGTTGCACAGAATGCAAAGACTGTGGATGAGCGGGTTGCGATGTGGACGTCAATAGCCAATCATGTAGCTGGTATCCATCATCACAAAAGCGCCCTGTACCCTCAATGCCGACACGGGCCCATGAGTCAGAAAGACGTCCATTTCCTGATCGAAGGCTCCCGTGCTCATACAGCTTTTGAGGAGATTATTTCCAACAAGAACTTGTTGGAAGACATTCGGAAGCTGTCCAAAGACTACCAAACGTACATGGTGGAGAGTTTCAATTCCGTATTGACCCACCTTGCTCCGAAGAATCTGTTCTATGGCTGGCTAGGACATGCTGCTCGAACTATGGTTGCTGCTCTTCACTTCAACCATAATGCAGAGCGCCGGCAGAGAGTCACCGTAGAAACAGGCAAGCCTATGTGGAGAGTACGGTACCAGAAACACCGCAAGAATCGGCCTGTCATCGAACCTGTCCGTGAGGCTGCTGATTACGGTAAGCGTTAAATTCGTAAACTTCATGCCACCTGTCCGAGACTACCTTTAAAATTTCTTCTGTAGTTCGCCGACGTTTTTATTTTTATTTTTGAACAATAACAAAAATACACATCCAGTTAATCCCAGTCGTCTGTGTACTTGAAATGTGTGTACTTGTCTTCCGGGAAAGCAGCTCTGATTTTTTTCAAGACACACGATGGTATCGGAAGTCTGTTTTTTTTGCCACAAGTTCCGTGGGTCCATCTTACCCAGCTTCGGTACGCAGTGTATCTCAGCTTCCTGAAACAGAAATATCTACATGATATTTATGTATTTCACTCCGCTTCCTCATTACGATGATCACCCGCGTTATTTGCAGTAAATGTATTAGTTTTTTTTTTAGTTTTTAGGTTTCAGGAAAAGACAGTCAGTCAGTCTGTTTGAAGATACGGAGAGAGAAATCGCTCGATGTCTTAGTTGCGCAGAATGTCAGCTGACAAAAAAATTGTAGTGGAAGGCGGATAAAGTTGTATGTTTTCAAAAGATTTTTCAGGCTACTTTGAGACATTGAGGTGGAACATCGAGGAGCAGTTGATTGTCGATAAGGGAGGAAAGACTGGCCGCCAGCTCAGAATGATTGAGCCGCGCTCTACTGTCCGTCCTCGCGTTGACAAAGAAGCGCTGCTCGCTTCTCACCAGTCTAGGTTCACAACCTCCTGCTCTTCCTCATCTTTCGTCTATGACTACGCTGAACCGCTTAAACCCTCAGACAAGTCAAAAACCGACGAAAGCAAGCGCGGGGGCAAGCGCATACTTCCGCTGTCATCGACGCCGCGGACCACCAAGGCAAGGCGACAGAAGAAGAACCCAAGCGTTCAAGCTAGGGAGATAGACTTATGGGCCGACGATCCCATACCCGGTCCCTCTTTCCAACGAGAGGCATCTCCCTTACCGCAGCCGGAGGGTTTCAGATATTACGTCCATGACAGCACCGACGAAGATTAGAGGTAAATTTACCACTTCTTCCCACTCTCTCCTGTAAAAAAGTCTAATGGGTAAGACTAAATTGTAAACAAGACCTGCTTACCTGTTCGGTGCAGCATCTTTTGGTAAGAACTGCATCTTTTCTTCGGCTCGCACATATTGGTATGCAACGCTGAGAACCGATTCATTTGTGCAGACAGCCTCAAAGTCTGGATGTGAGGTGGCGCACTTTATTTTCCTGCGATCACACCATTCTTTGGTTACTCGTTGGTAACCTGGTTCCATGCAGCATTCGTTTTCCTCTTCGCAATCCTCCCAGACTACGCAGTTTTGACACAAGCACCTGTATTGAATAAGTCTGTGGTAAGTCCAAAGACCTTGAGAATCGTCCTCAGGTTCAGGTTCAGGTTCTTTTATTTCGAAAATACTTCGAGACAATATATTTTGATCACTGGGGGCCGGCAGGGATACGAGCACGTTAGCTCGGCCCGGAAATCGGCTCGGCCCATTGAGACACTATCTTTTTTTTACTCTAATCCCTCTTGAAGATACATCATCGAACCAGAGACCATCGGAGGCATAACCCCAGCCTGAGAGATACATCATCGACCCAGAAACCAATGAGAGACAGATACCCAGCCTGAGAGACCGTCGAGCATGTGAGATCGACTGTCTGAGTTCGACCATCAACATTTTGGCTTCCGCTGTAGCAGGACCCACAATAAAAAAACAACAGTCCTTTTCAGGACTAAAACATTTTTCACAAACACATGAGGTGCTAGTTGTAATAAAAATGCCTAGACACTTAAGACTTTAATCCCGTTACTTGGCAAAGAGAAATTGCATTGCAAAAAAGACATCTGCGCAATAGCTAAATTGCGAAGTCGTGCAGACAGTAAATTCCTATATGGCGCGAAGAAGCAAGCAGTGCCAGAATATGAATACTTAGTCAGTACAATGTGCCAAGGAGGAAGGAACCATGACCCGAGAAGAACCGAAACCTGTTCCCCAGCAAAAGAGATGAGAAAGGCGATCGGCGAAGTTCCAGAGGCGACGTCCCACGTATGCCACCATCCAGGACGAAGAGTGCCTATTTAATCCGATTTCACTTGTGAATCGGGGTTCAGAACATTTGCTATACTGTTAGTGAGAACAGATATATATTACCGGACTTTACTAATTTACCAAATTCATCATGTAAGTTACGTTACGAATACAACCTTTTTCACCGATCGATCTTCTTCTGTTGCCTACCCTTACAAGCTCTTATACGGCTCACGCTCCCCAACACGCGGCAATACTTCAAGCTCGCCCTTGCTCGGCGTAAGGCTTGGAAGTATCGGTCTCCGGCATCGTGGGTTCGATTCCTATCACTCGACGGTCGGCCCGTATCTGATTTATCAAGAGCCCGTCGTTCTATTGCGTGTTGCCCTATAGTTGAGGTAACCATCACACGATGCAAACTCGACTATAAACGGCCATACCTCACCTCACATAGTCGCCTACAAATAGTCCATATTGACACTCCATACTCCCAATTTCGCTCTGGTAAGGCAAGCTCTCTTACGTATTGTTGCCAACGGTATTTGCTTGGGTAAGGCAAATGGTAGTGATTCAGTCTTAGCTTAATTTGAAACCCCCTCTCCAACCTATAAATATAGTGCCGCAGTACCCATCTACGAAGTTGACCCGTACTTTGACCCAGTGGATCCTCATACCAAGTTTGAACAAAGCATCTCAAGCCCTTTGAGAATGCTCGTGCTAACGGACGGAAAAATTCATAGTTGTCTCGTCACTAACGTTCTGATTTCCAGTTATTGCTTGAAGTCAATGGCCAGAACAACGGCTTAAAACAGCAAAAGCCGTGGAAAATTTAATTACTACGAGGGTTGCTTTAAGGCTTTATATTTTCAATAGGCCTATATGGCTGTTATTAGTTATTTTCTTACAGGTCGTTCGACAGAAGTTGCGTCATCATTGGCTTTCAGATGCAATATATAATTGTTACTACGTTTTGTTTATTCAGATAAATAAACCTCATAGATAGAACATGATAGTATTCGGACTACAGCTTCTTCCGTAAAATTTTTGGTTTCTGGCAGTGAACGCGATGCCACTCCGCTCAGTTTGTAGTACGAGAGCGGCACAGATAATTTAGTTGTGTTTTTGCAAATACCGTGGTATCTGTTACCACGGTAACTGGATCTGCAATTAGTCGTTTTTGCAGTTATCGTGGTATCTGATATACGGTTACTCTGAAAATGACAATTGCCAAAATTGCGCTTTTCGAAGTCATCGCAAACTAAAACTGCTATTCGCCCACGTCACTAGTGCCAAACTTCTTCCCACCAATTTGACAAGAATTGATGAAAGTGAGACATCTTTTACAGATACCACGGTTGGACCGTGGTATCTGAATATTAGATACAACGATAACTGCAAAAACGTCTTTTGACTGTGGTATCAGAAACCACGATAACTGCAAAAACGATTTTACACCGTGGTATCAGATAACATGGTAGACTGTAAAAATAAATCTTGCAGTGTTTGCTACTGGAATTAACCTTATCTTTATTGAGATAAGATTACCCCTAATTCGGATTAATCTTATCCCAATAGAGATAACATTAATCCCAGTAGCAAATACTGCATCCTTATTCGGAGAAACTTTTTACAGTGAAACGCAACTATAAATTTATTAGATAATAAGCCAAACGAGATAGATTACTTACCAGTCTGCTACTGGGTTCATCTTTCGTGTCCTTAAAACACGCGGCTCGTGAGGACGCGCTTCCTCGCTAGCGTCGGTTTCCTTCCGGACTGGCTGACGAGCGTAACTCTACGTTCACACAGAGGAATCGGGTGCGGAACTACATTTTCGCTGTAGTTTTGTAGCAGCTACAAAATCGCGACAGGGTTCCGACACGGCGATTGGTTTCAGCTACAAAAGGTGGCAAATAATTCAAAATAACAAAATGTGGGTTTTACTCATTAGTCTGGGCTGAAGACAGTAGGATAATAAAAATATGAAGAAAAAAAATCTCAATCTGGGGTAACGGTTCTGTCAATGACTTGCGGGTCTATCGACCCCTCTACTCCGGGATGGACAGTTGAAACAGGCGAGGGAAAAGAAGTCATGAAGTTTAGCAAATACAAATGTCATCTTGAACTCTTGGCATTCCTGTTTGTATTGTTGGCCTACTACAACCAGCTAACCTACTACGCTGATTCCGATTCTGACTTGTAAATATCCTTCTAAACACAAACGGAAAAGAGAAAAGCCCATGATTCTTGAAAAAACGTAAACGATTTTTTTTTCAGAATGCACTTTTTTGTAATTTGTGGAACATGACTATAGGTTTGATTGCACAGGATTTGAGCTTATGCAGAGAAATCAGCTTAGTAGTTACTGTTCGTAGAAATTAGAAAAACTATACTCCTTCCGGGTTCTGGAAACTAAGCAAAGGGTCAGGTGTACTCATAAACTTGGAACAAAAACAGTATAATAACTTGAATGCTTAATTCCACGACTCTCCCTTGCAGTAGTCGAACATATGACTGTCTTTTGCTCGATGTTACAAAAGCTGTACTCCAATACCCATCTTAGTCCATCCATTGGTTCAATAAAGAGGCCTGAGCTTGCACCCACACTGAAAGCTGTAAAAGGCAAGCAACAGTGAAAAATCAAAAGCTCTTTCAGCTAATTGCAGCCCCTTCAGCTTCTTTTATTATACTCATTAGTATACTTGTATATTTGTCACTAGCTGTTCCTGTTGCCTCTTACTAGACCATGCGGTTGAAACTCTATTAACCATGTGTGATCTGAATCCAGTAACTGCTCTTGATCAGATACACTTGATTTAAACAGACCATCACTACTAAAGTTGTCTGTACCTTCAGAGTCCGAGTTCATTATCTTATCTGTCTTCTCAGTAATTTCACTGCCAAAACCTTAAGCATGACCCTGTATCATCAACAAGAACTCAGAAACAATTTCCAAACTGCCAAAAAATTTCAGCAGTGCTTGCTGTAAACTGGAAGCAAGTGGCTATCAATTCTGGCTCTTCACCAAATTTTAGATCAAATGGGTACCAGATATTTAATGGTGCAAAACGCCTCTCAAGCTGGAAAATGATGTTGCATTTGGACTATGGACTATCTGAAGGACTATCTATAACCAGGGTACCAGATTCTGCTTAAACAGAACAAAAAACTTGTCAATGATTTGTAAGTTTGGTACAGCCCTTTTTCGCCACCACAATTTCAGTTTGGTTCAGTTTCAATGTTCCTCAAATGGATCTTCTTACATCTAAAATCTCTTCTTCCATGGTTTCAGATTGGGAAACTTCTTGATAAGCAAATCATGATATTTGGCCTGCTCACGCCACAGAAAATTCTGCTGTTGTCATTTTAGTCACTAAATAGGCTACTGCCTATAGTGCCTATCACTTATTTTCTAAGAAGGATCATACTGAGCTTGTCCAAGACTGTTGTCTCTGATAAAGGAAGAATATCTGGTGTTTGGCACAAATTGCAAAGGGTGAAGTAAGATTTCTCCTTTCTGGACTGTCTGCAAACCAGAGCTGCTCCTTGGCGAGCTAATCCGTTCAATATCCTGTAAAGAAAATAACATTTATATATATTATCAAAAAACCTTGCTAGCACAGAATAATTTTACTTTTATTAAAATTTAAAGTAATTATAACTGATCTTTAATGTTGATTTACTTTAACTGGTATAATCAGTGACAAACAAATGCATTGAAAACTTTCAACAAAAACAAAAACAACGGGGACACAACCAGGTTAGCCTATGAGAACGAAAATGCTTAGTAGGCAAACACATTGCTGCTGAGCTATGTGGCATAGCCTACAAAGGCCTGACATGCCAGTTCACAGTAGTCAGTAATTAGCGTATAAAGAATAATGCTTTGACAATAAACTTATTAACAGTTAGACTAAAAACAAACACAAATAGCATGAATAATCTTACTACAACCCAAGGTCTAGCTGTCTTTGATTTGGACCTAAATACAGCCTATAAGTCAACATTGTTTGGTCTGCTTCTGCAGGAGGGGTATCCAGCCTCGAATTTGTATGACCTCGAACTTGGCCTTAAAACATTACAAGGGAACTTCTCTGCAGTCCAAAACAGGTCCTAGGTCAATCAGGGTTTCCTTCTTGACAGTTGGGACTGGACTAAAATTTCCTTCCATCCTTTTTAGGCCAGGTTCAACGTGTAAATTCGATGTTGGGTACCCCTCCTGTTTGAAAAATAATATGTGGGTGTAGTGTAATGTCGACATAGAATCTATTTGATCTGTTGACCCTTTGATTTAGGATAACTAATCCAGCCCAGACATAAGCATCTAGAACAGAAAAATCTGAATTCTAAACAAATCCTTAGGCTACAAGTTTCACAACCGGCTAGCTGCAGAGCTGAAAAATCAAAAAGGGAACGGCGAACAGAGGACACAAGGTAGCCTATGTAGGGTCAGTCTTCGTCTCAGAATCATTTTTATTACAGGAGCTCACAAATGACATGGCTCATGCCTTTGAGCATCCCTGCTGTATGCATACCCGAGCTGAGATGCGCCAAAATTAAAATAATTCGATATATGCAAATGAGAAAATATATAATAAGCCAGCTCTCAAGATGCATGGTTTGCAGTCAGCTTTCAGTATTTAGTAGTTTGCCATTCTAGCCTGGCTGTTGGTGTCAAAGTGATCTTACCTTCCTTCCATCCCCAACCCTGAAGCAAATTTCTTCCAGGCTTTCGGACCAGAGGCCTCTGCTTGTGTTTCTTACTGTTCTTTCCATGTATGGCTGACTTTTGACAGCTAACATCATTTTTCCAACAATTAAATCCACTTTCCAAAATTTTTGTGGCGCGATTTTGTAGCTGTAGTTGAAATAATCCAACTATAGCGATTCTCCGAAATATCGCAGCGAATTTGTAGCTTTGTGGCGCGAAATTTGTGGCCGACGAAAAATCGGGCTATTCTGCGAATATTCGCGTCTGTGTGAACGTAGAGTAAGGCTCTACAGTCCCGATTAGCGGCAGAGCCGCCCACAAGGAATTCGAAACTCGGTCTCTCCACTGTTGGAAGTAAGAAGGCTGGTCTCGATTCTCACTGTCATCGCTTCCACTTTCATCGTCTCCCCCTTCCGCCCATGTTTTTGGCTGCCCAAAGACTTCGTCGATGTCTGACTGACCTGAACAATCATCAACTTGATCTTCCATTTTTACAACTTACGTCTGTATTGACTGACATTTACATCACAACTAAAACTGATTCTTGTCCAGATGATTCATACATTCGATCGGGGAGCGTACCGATTGATTCCAAAGGGTCTGACTTCCGAACTTTCGGCAAATCACGTTCAAGACAGTTTCAGATCCGAATCAACACGATCGCTCAAGTTCTCAAAATCGAAAGACGTTACAATGGGTGAGGTCGATGGTTTATTTAGTAAAATGTAAAACAAAGAAATAAAATTAAATCGTAACCACTAAATATAAAATCGATTCCCTGTACCACAGACGTAATTCTTTCCTTTGTATTTTCTTGTCACAAACTTACAAGCTTCTGCTCTACAGAGTCTGCCGTCATACCAATGCTGAAAAATAGCACTTATAAACAAACCACTTATAATCACTGCACCTATTTTACAACTTTTCTTCTCTACACTGTCTATCTTTTTACGCTATCTGTTTTCACTCACTGTTTAACTGTTAACAACAACTTTTACACTATCTGATTTCACTGCGTAGAGTTGACGGCTGATTTTTCATCTATTGAGGGCTGATTAGTTCTTGAACGCAACGACGTCATAATTACTTGGATAAACTGAAATTTTGTAGGTATCTTCAAAATTTCTCATTGTTTTGTGGTCTTTCTTTTGATTTTGAGCTATGATTTAGGCTGTGGGGATGGTTTCCAATCTTTTTCAGCCAAAGATAGCATTTTTATATGCCATCTTTAAGCTTGAAGATTTGAGAGAGCTTTTCTTCATCGCTATCCTCTAGCTAAATCGTCATTTCCGTAGTTTATGATGGTGAAACCATTAACCAAGGGAAAGCCTCGTTTCATTTATGGTAGAGGCAGAGGTTGGTCTTATTTGAACAGTTAAACAGTGCAGTTTAACTGTAATAGATACTATTGGTCTAGTAATTGGTATAATCCTTAGACCAGATGAAGCAGTCCATAAGTAGTAGATAATTTTCATTAGAATGTGTAGTAGACTGGTATACCTCTGGAGAATAAGGGGTACGCATACATATGAGTAACCTTCTCACCCTTGTGGGCATGTCATCCCGTTTCTGAATAAGCATCGAAAAAGGCTTAGTGTACAGAAGAGCTATGGTTATTTGAATTTGACCATTTGAGTTTTGGGTTAATGGTAGAATGAAAATTCAAAACACCTGCTTAGTGGTTGTAAGGGGCCCTTAATCAGCTACATTGCCCAACTGGTAGTTGACTTTAGTCACAGCAAGTGCATGAAAATGGCTCTGTTCTAAGTCAACAAACAGTCAAATAAGCATACCTCTACTGTACTAGACTGAACAGTATGGGTTTTCATGCATTGCTCCTGTGGTTTGTTTATGGTAGCCATAAAAAATCTCCAGTAGAGGTAGCACCCATTTGCCAATTTTGCATACTGGGGCCTGAGTGGGGCACTGCAACTGATTGTTAGGCTACTGATGTAGTATTTTGTGAACTATTTTTAAAGTTTAACTGAAAAGAGAGCTGATATTTGAATACACTGAATTATTTTGACTCGTCTAAGAGGTTTGGGGAAAAAAAAAAATCCCGGGCTCTAGTAATAACATTAAGAGTGTGCTGCTTGCAAAAAAACTCAAAATTCATCATAACGCAGAGAATTTGAACTGCTCAAGTTGGTAAAATGAACTCGTGGTTTTTCGTTTTTCCACCTTAAGTGGCTTTGAGCCTGAAGAGGACCCTTGCCAAGAAGGGCCAAAATATAGCTCTAATGAAATTCAGCTGATGTATACATTTTGCACTGTCAAACATGATTAGCAGTCAGGTTGGTCTGAAGGAATGTGAATTTGAACCCAGGTAAAAGCTTGCATTTCGTATAGGAAAGTGATGAAATGAAATACATTGTCATCTTTCGGCTATGGCTCACGTTTGCTCTTCAAGAATAGAAGACAAGCACAAAGACTTAGCCTATTCAGTTAAACTTTAATGGTTCAAGGTTTAAAATTTTGAAATGTGTTTGGTCTGTGGCCTGGTCTTCTGCTACTGGTTACAATCCGCAGGATCCATTACCTTCTGCAACTTCTTCTTGCTGGGGGAGACACTTCTCCCTTCTCTAACTGTTGGAGTTTGGCTCCAAAATCATGCATTTCTGGTGGGCGGTCCTTTCTAGAGTAGAAGATTGATTTCAGATATTTGCAGCTACTTCTTGAAGAGCTACAATGGTTTCTAAGTGTGGATTCTGCTCAGAAAAGTTTTCACTTGAAAGGAGCCTTCTGCGCCACCAGGTCAACTGTCACCTTGTACGCATGAAGCAAGAGCTTGATCCAGTCTCAGATAAACCAGTCAAGGAAACAGGTAATGTGAAAAGTAATGTAAAAAGGTGGGTACAAAATAGTCTTTGATTAGGAAGATTTAAAGTTTAACTGAAAAGCGATTTTTGTTTGTATTATTTGTTTGGATAGACTGAATTATTTGGATTTTCTTAAGAGATTTATTTTATGATTTTCGATATATGCTTTAGTATGATTTTTAGAACGTCTAAGATCGTCGTTAAGTTCTTCGGCGACGCAGAAAATTTGACTCTCAATAGAATTCCGCCTTTTCAGTGGCCAGTAGTGAGCTTGCTGGAGACTGCTCACTGCGTGAACACACATCAGTACTGATTCAGCGCTTGACCTGGTAACAACGCTAAAGTTTGCTCAATACAAAATCGTGCCAGTGATATGATAATGATGTTTGGAACCATTAACAGACCATTAACTGACAAGTGCCAATTAATTTGCTCGCGCATGAAATGTTGTGCAGCATTTATTTTGAAATTAAATTAAATTAATTAAAGTCATGTAACGTAGTTGAGAGGCCCAAATCTTCGCGAAGACATTCTTAACTGCTTAAACAGTGTGATCCCTGGCATGAACCTATCAAGTCGAGACATAAAGGACGTTTTCCGCATCAAAGCAAGCAAAGGTGTAGCCCCAGTACTGATAAAGCTGTCAAGCAAAGACCAGCGAAATTGTGGCTGAGAGGTAATCCCCTGCTCAAACGTTACGCAATCGTCGCGTCAGCTGAGTTTACTGATCTTAAGAAGGAAGCAAGAAACAAGTTAAAGCCGCTTTTAGATGACGCTCGGAAATCAGGGCGAAATGACGTCAGTTTGAGGGGTGCGAGACTTGTTGTGGGAAGTCGCGCATTCTATTACGATACGGAAACGAAAAGTATAAAGGAAGTAGTACAAGGACAGGGAGTGCGTGCGGGTGAAAGCCAGAACAGAGGTCGTATCAACCCCACAACTGTAGAACAGCCTCCATCGAGGTTTGAGAATATGGAAGTGTCAAACAACGATGATGTGGTTCATAATGCAAGGGTGGAGACCCCGCCAAATAGACCCATCCCAAACGCCGTACCCCCTATCACGAAAGGTCGCAGCCGCAGCGGGTCTGAATATTATGACACCTTTGACAATATGGATCATATTTACGGAACCCCCGCAGGGGCCGGGGTAGTTGAAGGAATCAACATGAGAGAACAGGGTACTACCTTCGGGAAAAGAGGCAGTGACCAAGTTGTGAGCCCTAACGATGCCCTTTCACAACCGAGTACTAGTTTTGCGTGTAGGAGCGAAGGAACTGAAAATAGTGATTTGGAGGTGCTGCTAAGAGGAGGGAAAGGACCTACGTCCCGCCAGGGCCGCCAATTATTTCCTGGGGACGCAGATTTTTTCGGACCAGGGTAAAAATAATGACCCAAAGTTACCGTAGGGGAGTGAGGGCCATGTGAGTCATCAACTACAAATGTGCTACTGGAATATTCAAGGATACCCGGAAAGTAAACTGAGCGAGTTAGTTAAAGAAAGAGATTGGCATGTAATAGGCCTAGGGGAAACGTGGCAGGAAAAATGCATCACTTTAGACGGATATGAGTGTATCCGAAATAAAAAAAATGGTCGTGTATATGGGGGAGTAGCGGTGCTTATAAGATGTGGCGTATTTAAGGCGTATCATAAGTTAGGAAGCAAGTCTGAAAACATTGTTTGGGTAGAATTTTGGAGTTATAATAACCGTTTCATATTTGGTGGTGTGTACACACCTCCGCAAGCAAGCGCATATGGAAGAGAAGATGTATGGTCTATCCTGGAATCGGAAAAAAGTGTGTTTAGTCGTACTTTCCCTAATCATGAAATTATTGTTGCAGGTGACTTTAACGCGTATACGAGTAACCAGTTGGAAAATGTGGTTGAAGATGAAATAGATGTTGTACACCTGAGGGAATCTTCTCAAATTACTTCAGATGCGGCAGTTGGAGTTCGACAGAGTAAGGACCAGGCACGGAAGAAAAATAAATGGGGAGCTAATCTTTTGGAGTTTTGTGGTAACGAAAATTTGATTATTGTTAATGGGAGAGTGGGTGGAGATAAAAGATGCGGAAATTTCACTTGTTTTTCGGGAGGGTCCCCAAGTTTAATTGATTATTTTTTAGTGGGTAAATCTCTTCGGCCATGGTGTGTGGACTTCAGGGTTCTCGAGGGGGTCGGTTCGGACCATGTCCCAATAGCTTTGGTGGTAGAAATAAGGAATGATACGTTAGGAACGGAGAAAGAAAAATCACAGGGTTATGCGACTAGGAATAGGACACTTAGAACAGGGAATAGTAGTAGAATTAGTTCAGCGTTGTTTGTGGAAAATGATATAGGGTTACCTTTTTCAAATAAGTTGATTACAGAAGAAGTAAGACTAGAACAGGCTGCGAATTTAGCTAGTTCACATAAGGTAGAGGATGCGATTGAAGAATTGTCAATACTAGTGTGTCAATCGGTAAGTTCTTTGCCAGAGTATGTTAAACTTAAAAACAGGAGGAATAATAGGATTAAAGAGTTTGAGTTTTTTGACCAGGAGTGTGAGGAAAAAAGAAAGGAAGTTCGGGAGGCCTTTCGATTAGTTAAAATGAGTTGTGTAGAGGAGGTTAATCGAACGTTAAGTGCATATACGAGTCGCCGAAAGGAATATGAAGTTTTGTTAAAAGGTAAGAAACGTAGGATGGAAGATGAGGTAAATAAGAAAACAGTTAGAGCATTTACACAGTGTCTCGAGAAATTAACAGAGGCGAAAGCCTTTTTACTGCAGTTATATTATTTACGTGTAAGGACAGTAGGGAATTTTGGAAAAATGTACAGAGATCAGTGAATGGACCGCCAAATGGTTTGATGATACCCGAGGCGGAGTCTTGGCCGGAATATTTTGAAAAGAAGGAGTCGAATATCAATGAAGAAATATTTTCAAGAAATTTTAAAGAGGAGACATGTAGCCAGGTTTGTTACCCATTAAAGGAAAATGATTATAAGTTAGTGGAGCCAGTGAAAGACCAAGAAGTGTGGGATGTGATTTGAAAAATGAAAGGTAGGTCGGCCCCAGGCTGCGACGGGATTCCAGCAATAGTTTGGCGATGGGGGAAAAGTACATTAGCACAAGTGATATCAGTTATATTTTCTAGTATTATTATGACAGGTGTATGGCCTAGGCAATGGAAAACGTCGATAATTATACCGATTTATAAGAAAGGTGCTAGGACTATCCATGATAACTATCGTGCAATTCATCTCGGTAATGTGTTGGGTAAGATATTTTCAAAGGTGTTGGACCTTAGAATGAATGTTTGGTTGAATGAGAATGAGACAATTTCTTCGGTACAGGCTGGGTTCAGGGAGGGATATAGTACAATAGATCAGATACTTGTTCTAAATGTGTTGATAAAAAAATATACAAAAAGTAAGGGGGGTAAATTATTGATGAGAAAGTTGATTGAAATAGGTTTGCCACACCCGTTTATTGTAATTTTAATAGAAATATATAGTCTAACAAAATTAGTGGTAAAAGTGGCAGGGAAATTTTCTAGGGAGTTCGTGTCATTGGGGGTAAAGCAGGGATGTAGCCTGTCACCAAAATTGTTCTCATTGTACATAAACGATTTGGATGAATACTTGAAAGCAAGAATGGCGCCTATGGTATCGGTAGATATTGTTACGTTATGTGCATTGTTGTTTGCAGATGATGTGGCACTTCTTGCTGATTCTAAAGAAAATTTACAGATTTTGATGGATAAGGCAAGTGAGTATTTAACAAGTAAAAAACTGACATTGAATGTTAAAAAAACGGCAGTGATTTGTTTTCGAAAAGGAGGTAAAGTAAATAAGGATTAAGTTAGTTTTGAGGGGAAAGAGATTGAGTATAAAGAGGAGTTTATTTATTTGGGGTTTAAACTGTCGGCAAAAGGAAAATACGGTAAGCATGTAGAATCAAGTCTAGCAAAAGGAAAACGGTGTGTAAATATATTGTTAAAGACCCAATTAAAGGCGATAATAAATTTAAGGATGCATAAACAAGTATTTTTTTCGAAAGTAGTTTCAGCCATGCATTATGCACCTGAAATTTGGGGATATAGCCAATGTCAAAAGTTTGAACAGGTACAGTTATGTTATTTTAAAAGAATACTAGGAATTAGTAGTAAGACTAGTACGTTAGTAGTAAAGGGTGACTTAGGACTTTATTCGTTAAGGAGTTATCGGTTAGTAAGTATGATTCGTCTGTGGGAAAAAATCATAGCATTGCCAAGAGTAAGGCCTATGAAGGCGGCGTATTTGGAGTCGTTAAGAGATAAATCAAAGGAGTCATGGTCGCAGCAGGTTAAGGTAATTTTAGAAAGTACGGGATTATCTTATATTTGGAATGAGGGAAAACGGTGGGATAACATAGGAAGTATTGCGAAAAAAGTGGAGAGTAGGATAAGAGAACAGGAGGTGCAAGATTGGCAGTGTAGGCTGGCTGCTTCGGATTCCCTGAGGTTTTATGCTGCAGCCAAGGAGATATTGGGGGGAAGAAATTTATTTTAAGGCGGGAATTCCTTTAGACCAAATTCAACTTATAATTAGCCTGAGGGCAGATTGTTTACCGGTAGGACTAAGAAGGAAATATTTGGGAAAGGTTAGAGTGCTCCGTGGTCCTTACTTCTGTCCGATGTGTGGTAAAATGAACGAATGTATTTTCCATTTAATGTGTGAGTGTTAACTGTCAGGAGTTAAAAGACCTGAGGAAAGAAATATTTGGGGAAATGATCTGGGGGGAGGAAAGGTTTAAAAATTTTTTGAAAAGTAGAAGTTTTAGAGATATTAGAAATTTGGGAAGATTCCTAAAGGTAGCCATGATTCACAGGGAAAGTTTTTTGTAAATAGTGGTTGAGGTTATGGTTTTGTTTTTGTGTTGTTTTGTTGTTTCCATGGCCCTTTGTGCTTTTCCGGAAATAATTCTTATCTTATCTTATCTTATTTGTCATAAATCGTTCTCGTCAAGCATAAAACAGAGGTGCAAGCGTAAAGCGTATGGAGTTACCATAAATCCGACAGAGAAAGGCCACTATACGAAGATCGATTTTTAGTCTCGAATTTTGCTATGTCCCCCGTTTGGCAGTTTTTTTGCTGCTTGTAATAACAAAAACGTTCATCGGATATTTTTTAAATTACAAGTATCGCTGCATTCGTCGAATTGGACCAGTAATTCTTTTTTGGGTCAAAAACTTCAAGTGATTCTGCCTGCAAAGAGCATTGATAAAAAGTGGAAGTCGTCTAATCTTCTGTTAGTAAACTGAAGGACCGGTGATCTTCTCTCTTCGACTTAGTTTTCGTAGTAGTAGTGTATTCTATATGACCAAGTCCAAAATACGCCAGTGAACGTCGGGAAGAACAAGAAACTTCGCCCGAGCGATGATTCAAATCCCATATGGGATTTGAGTCATCGCTCGGGCGAAGTTTAGCGACATATGTCAACGAATCTACTGCGTTTGTTTGGGACAGCTATTCTGACGTTTCCTGCTCTTCGCTACCCGATGATTTTTTTTTCTCAGAAGAGTAGTATGAAATTGTACGAAAAAGTAGCATACAGTACTAACTGATGCGACTACATGCTTCTACTCCAACGCTACCGTGTTACTACATTCTGTTGCAGGCTACTATTAGCAAGACTGCAGTCTACTATAGCAAGATAGGATGCTACTGGATACTACTGCCTAGGATTGGCCCGGTCTGAGGCACATTAAATGATTGTATTCTTTACTATTACATATGGTCCATATTGTACTATTACATACGAAAAAGTTGCAATACATGCAATACATACAATACATGCAACTTTTTCGAACAACTATCATACAACTACGCAGGCTACAAATTTTTCATCGGGTAGGGATACGGCGATTCTTTATCGGCACGAACAGTTAGTCAATAAGAGGATTCTGGCAGGCTAAACACCCCAGACTTCCGGACGTTTTTAGCCTAGCTTCACCTTCCAGATCCGTCTAGACGAAAACGGACGTCAGAATTCCGTAAGAAGGATCTAGAGGTGAATCACGGCTTTAACTCCCTGGCGAAGCCTTCACATTCAGCTTCTCTTTCCAGATGACCCTTTGGGACTCAAAGTGGAGTTCGTGGGCGATGAAAGTAGCACCGAGGACCAGAGGCCTTCAATTCAACCAAAGATGGAAATACCGTTACTTGAGTGTGAGGAGGCTCGCTCTTCGATTCCAGACTGCGAAAATTTCACAGAAATTTTAGGAAATGTGATAGACCATGGTAAGGAGGTTACTGTTTTTCTTAAAGCACAACTCTTACTAGAAATGATCTTTCCGTGATGAAATAGATAAGCAATATTTTTTTAGTATTACTTCCTCGTGGGATTAGCGGTTTTCTTGTTAGTGCTTGTCGACTCTGTCCAGACTTCCTTCTCTCCGACTCGGCGGCTGCAGGATGCAAAATACTGAATGAGCCATGGTTAAACAGTGGTAAAACCAAGCAGAACAAAAGAAGGCCACGACAAAAGATAGAGCAGATGGCTTATCATGTCTTTCAAAATGAAAAGTAACACTTTCAAGCTTCTTCTGTCATTATGTGTGAAAGAGTTGTCAGCGGACCTTGAAGCTTTCTGTCATGCCCGGGCCCCACTACGGACACACCTGTTCGTAATTCAGTTTTTAGACGTTTTTAAAACCGGTTTTCAATACGTTTTAGGACGCTCCTCTTTCATTGGTTGTTCATAACAAATTAAAAACGGGAGATGGATTGATCCATCTCAGGTTTTATGAACGGGTTGAAGGAGGAACGTCTTAAAAACCGCTAAAAACCGTTCTTAAAATCGGGTAAAGAGCGATTTAAGAACAGGTGTGTCCGTAGTGGGGCCCGGGCATCAAGTTTACGTGCATGCCTAACAAACTCGGCTAAGTGAGGGAGCCAGGGATAAACTAAAACGCAGAATAGGCAAGAGAGGTCCTTTAAGTCTAAGCAGTAACCGATAGATTTAATTATCAATAGATTTAATGATCAAGGCAGACTACTTACTTTCATGATCTATTCTTACATAGTTTCGTCCCATCATTCATTTTTCGTCAAATCTTGTAAGTGTATTAGTTAATTAGTTTCGTTTCTGTCCATGTTATACATATTTTCTTATATTCCTCTTATAGCGCTATGCTATTTGGGAAAATAAATTTGATTGATTGATCGTAAAAAACACATAATCTAAGAATGCCCGTCCTTGACTCTCAGCCTCTACATGTTTATTAAGCAAAGGCTACACAATCTTATTTCTGACGGCTTCACAGACGGATGGAATATCAATCTTTGAACAACGGTTCCCAGGCATAGAGCCATGTAGCCCGTCTTTTCCATTGTCATGTTCTTAGAAGAAAATATCAAAAGGTAACTAATTTATTCTCTCACAGATGAAAGACTGCAAGGAAAACCACAGGAGGTGAAAGAGGAATGGAAAGTGGAGCAGGACCTGAAGATATTAATCATAGACTGCAAGGACAGCCTATCTTTGTTAGAAGACCGTGAGGTGCTCCCTGAGGATGTAAGCGACAGAAGTGAGCCACTGTGGGAAAAAGTATACAACTGTAATGAATGTAAAACTTCTTTCCGCAAGTCCTCTGATTTGTTGTCTCATTTAGAGACTCATAACCCTGAGAAATTATACAAATGCCCGGAGTGCTCCAAGCACTTTTCTTACTTTTGGAGCTTAAACTATCACCTGGAGAGGTTGCACTTTAAGAAACGACCTCCCAGTTGCTTGGTTTGTGGTGATGTATGTTGTCTTATCCGGGATATGGACTGTAGTGTTCTCGCAAATTCAGCTGATAATTATATTTGCTGCACAGACTGCACCAATAGGTCACAGATACTAAAGAAACGGGAAAGCTTTGGGCCAGGCCCAGTGAATTGTGAGTTTTGCAAAGATATATTCCCGAGTATTAGTGGCCATAGGTCCCATATGATAACCTGCAGAGCCCTTTTGAGCTCCAGGGATAAGCAGGGAAAGGAATACAGGCCTTATCCATGGGACTTTTGTGATAAAGGCTTTGTAAAGCGTTTACACTTGATCAGTCGCATGCGAGTTCATACAGGAGAAAAGCCCTATTCTTGTGAGCTGTGTGATACAAAATTCTCTCATCATAGAAGTAAAGAGAGACACAAGAGGCTTCACACACGTGAACTATCTTTTTGCTGCGAAGTGTGTAATAAGAAGTTCGTAAGTAGCAGCGAAAAGACGAGACACATGAAAGTTCATACAGGAGAAAAGCCCTATTCTTGTGAGGTGTGTGATAAAAATTTCTCTCATCATAGAAGTAAAGAGACACACAAGAGGCTTCACACAGGTGAAAAACTTTTTTGCTGCCAAGTGTGTAATAAGAAGTTCGTAAGTAGGAGCGAACAGACGAGTCATATGAGAGTTCATACAGGAGAAAAGCCCTATTCTTGTGAGGTGTGTGATAAAAAATTCTCTCATCATGTAAGTAAAGAGAGACACAAGAAGCTTCACACAGGTGAAGAACTTTTTTGCTGCCAAGTGTGTAATAAGAAGTTCGTAAGTAGCAGCGAACAGACGAGACACATGAGAGTTCATACAGGAGAAGAGCCATTTTCTTGTGACCTCTGTGATAAAAAGTTTGGTACTAGCAGTGAAAAGACAACGCACATGAGAGTACACACAAAAGAAAAACGTTTTTGCTGTCAAGTCTGTGATAAAAAGTTCGCTAGAAACGGTCAAAAGATTTGTCACATGAGAATTCATACAGGAGAAAAGCCATTTTCCTGTGGCATCTGTGATAAAAAGTTTGGTACTAGAAGTGCAAAGACAACACATGAGAGTACACACAGGAGAAAAACCTTTTTGCTGTCAAGTCTGTAATAAAAAGTTTGCCAGTAGAACCCACAAGAAGAGATATATGAGAATCCATACCGGAGAAAAGCCATTCTCTTGTGACATCTGTGGCAAAAAGTTTGCTTGTAGCGGTGACAAGAATAAGCACGTGAGAGTACACACATTAGAAAAACCTTTTTGCTGTCAAATGTGTCCTAAAAAATGTCCTCATAGCACCCAGAAGACGCGACATATGAGAATCCACACAGGAGAAAAAACTGTTTTGCTATCAACTGTGTGATAAGAAGTTTGTCAATAAAAGCGAGTTGACCCGACACGTGAGAGTTCGCACAGGAGAAAAGCTACTCGTGTGATTTGTGTTGAAGATTGAGGCAGATAGAAACCTTTCCGATTGGCTTGAATATGCTGCATTGGGGTAAGTTATAGTGTTTCTCTCGGGCGAAAGACCAAAGTTTGTTTCGTCAATGAACCGGGTTTTGTTTTTACACAGAAGGAATCAAATTATGCAAACGAGTTTGAAGTCGTAGTTTTTCAGATGTTGTTCACTGTAGTATGGTGTCGAATGACGCGAATGGACACATAAAACGGTGCACACTACTTTCATAATGAAACAAAAGTACGTTAAAAATTACAGTGAAACTACACCCGAAAAAACGCAACTTAAAGTTGCGTTTTTTTGGATTCACTTCTGTTTCGTCAAAGTTTGTAGTTTGGCTCTTGTTTTGTCTTACTTGCGTTTTATTGAGTTCTTGTTTCGGAAAAGTCAAACTACGTCTGCGAGGTAGTTTGTAGTTTGAGCTCCGTAGTTTCAGGTTCGAAACTACAGCAAATGGAATGGACAAATAGAACGGTTTTTAAGCGAAACTACGCCGAAACTACATCCAATAAAACGCAACTTAAGTCGCGTCGGCGAACCAGCGTCTTTTTTAAACAAAACGTCAAGTCCGAATCTGTAAACTCCTGTCCGGCGACGACCAGAAGTTTGTTACGTCCGTAAATCCTGATTTTGTTTAAATGCACTGGCAAACTGTTTTTCTGGTTTTGTTTCTGAGTAACCGCGTCTTTAACGTCATACTTACTTTTTTTTCCATTAATTCGGAACAAATCTACTTTTCAATGGCCGCTATTTTGTCACTTGTTTCGATAGACAGATTTGTGATTTATTGGCTATTTTTTATTTTCCATTGGGATCGAAAAAGAAGCTCTGCTCAACCTCAGCGTTTCACAAAATTTTGCCATTGGCGTACTTCGTAGTATTCTCTTACAGTTTGTCATTTACTTGGCGATTAGAATTGGAATTTTGCTGAGATTTGAATCACATTGAAGTATAGAATTTGTACGGTAAGTAGTTAAATCTTGCCAGCCAAAGGCCGAGTAACAAATTTTTCCCTGCGGCCCCTTGCTTTAATTTTGTTCTAGGGACAGGCGTTGGAAGCTTTCCCCTTCAGCGAAAGCTTCTGAAAACCTTACAATGACATTTTTTCTAATATAAAACAGGAGGTCACTCAGGGTTTTAGGACCGGGGTCAGGGACAGTTAGGACCTCGTTAGGACCCCGCTGAAATATAGGCTACTTTCAACTTTTTTGGTCAGCTTCGAGGTTGTGTAAATTCGAGGCTGGATAATCCTCCTTTACTCTGCCTGTACTGCTTAGAGTCAGCCGGATCCCTCTGTGACTTGTTCTTCCTGGGGAACTCTTTTCCCTTCTCTAACTGTTGACTTCGGCTCTGACAATCATGCATTTGAATTGAAATGTAAAGCTGGGGCTCTGAGTTTGTATAAACAAATGTTGATTACAAGAATAATTTCAGCTAATGCATTTCAGTTAGTTTTACACCGGCTCTATTATTTGTTGGCGGAGAATATGCGCCGTTGTTGCGAGGTGGCAGCAGTTCATTTTTGCCAGTACGTACATGTCGTATATTGCGATAAAGGAGTTGTTTAAATGAGGGGTCTCACGCCCCCTTGCCTGAGTGCTTCTTGACACCCCTGCAGGAGGGGTATCCAGCCTCGAACTAATACGGCCTCGATCTTGAACTGAAAACCTTACAATGACATTTTGTCTAATATAAAACAGGAGGTCACTCGGGGTTTTAGGACCGGGGTCAGGGACAGTTAGGACCTTGTTAGGACCCCGCTGAAATATAGGCTACTTTCAACTTTTTTGGTCAGCTTCGAGGTTGTGTAAATTCGAGGCTGGATACTCCTCCTTTACTCTGCCTGTACTGCTTAGAGTCAGCCGGATCCCTCTGTGACTTGTTCTTCCTGGGGAACTCTTTTCCCTTCTCTAACTGTTGACTTCGGCTCTGACAATCATGCATTTCTGTGAACGGTCCTTTCTAAAGTAGAAGATTAACTTCAATATTCACAGCTACTACTTGAAGAGCTAGAATGGTTTCTGAGTGTGGCTTCTGCTCAGAGAAAGAAGCCTCCTTCGCCACCAGTTCAACAGCCGCCTGGTATACATGGATCAAGAGCCAGATCCAGTCTCTGATAAACCAGGCAAGGAAAAAGGTAATGTGAAAAGTAATGTTAAAAAATGTATATCAAATTCTCTTTGATCCAGGAAGATTTAAATTTTAACTGAAAAGCCAACTTACTGTATCATAGACTGGTTTCAAAGTGTGAATACACTGAATTTTTCGATTTAAGTAACAAAGTAAGTAAGTAACTTATTTATGACCCGCCATTTTGAAAAGGCGGAGTAAATGACGAAAATAAACAAAACACAGCAGATTTTTGGATTAGGGAAATAACAAAGAAATACTGAAAATGGTTATTAGAGAAGAGAAAGATTAAGATTAAGGAGGAGCTTTTTCTCTTTTTTGTGTTCTTATTTTGTTTTGTGCGTTTTCTTCTAGTATGTGATATTTTTTTGTGATTTCTTGTTGCCATGGCCCTCGGGCTGCTTAGCAATTAATAAATCTATCTATCTATCTATCTATACACACAGAAAAAGACACTTAATTTTTAATCTTCGGTCAGGAAGCAGTGGACGACATCGTGTGCTGGTTGGGCCTTGTTGTCCATGAGTTTTGAAAGTGATGACGAAACATCCAAAAGGGTAACACTTGCGTCCTGAATTTTGAATTTCTCCGTCAATGTATGGTTATGACATAATTTCGACAAGTGGAGCAGGTGCTTTGCATATTTAAAATAACATGATCTCATCTTTTTAATCTCCTTCTTTCGCAGAACATGAGTGACGCCAGAACGAAATAGTATAGAAGGAGCGCAGAAGGTGCTGTACAAATTTCCCAAAGCTTTAAGATTATAGCGCCCCCGGTTGGGGACGATGCGCCCAAAATTTGTCTTAAAAGATTTTATTTCTCGTTATAAGCTGTATTTTGTCTTTATGAAATCTATGGCCGTCGTCAGAACAGCAAGTAGTGACACAAATGGTCACGTAAAAGTTGTGATGTAAATGGTAATGTCATATGATGAGGACCTAATATAGGAATTGAAAGTCCCTAGAACCGCGACCGGTGCCTCGCTGGCTCAAGTTTATTCACCGATAGGAATAAACTATGAAGAAATAACTTCCAGTGTACGATCAAACTCACTGATTTTAACCTTGGATGGTACATATCTTTTTATCCCTAGAGATATACCTTTTAAGGACCTCTTTGAGCGTGTTCCATCCTACTTACCGTAGTTACTACGCATGACGTCACGAATTCTGGCTTTTTCCGTCAAGGCTGGAACGATTTTTCTATTTTCCAGCAGGATATCGTGAATATTCCTTGAGCCCAAGCTGACTTTGAAACATTTATTCAAACAATGTTTACAACGGGTACGTCAGCTACGATTCTTCATCAGCGATATTTCGGCCCTTTTTGGCAAGGGTCCTCGTCAGGCTGTCAATCTTCTGGTTCAACTTCGGGGAAGGAAACAAACCTGTAAACCTGATTACAGGTTTGTTTCCTTCCCCGAAGTTGAACCAGAAGATTGACAGCCTGACGAGGACCCTTGCCAAAAAGGGCCGAAATATCGCTGATGAAGAATCGTAGCTGACGTACCCGTTGTAAACATTGTTTGAATAAAGGATATCATGCCACGGGCGAATCCGACCAATCACGTTGCAGAGATGCGTAGTTACTACGCTTACCACGCTCCCGAGCATGGTAAGCAAATAGTAACTATTAGTTACTATTTCGAGAAGGTTGGATCGGTCAGCGTAGTAACTTTTCGTGAGGCTGGAACGGAAATAGTAACTAATAGTTACTATTGGTACGAGGGTGGAACACGCTCTTTGTGTCAGATACTGGTGATAAAATCGCAAACTTCTCCTGTGACGCAGAAAATTTGACTCTCAACACGAACATGGATTTTCGTAGCCAGTGGTGAGCTTGGTGACGAATGATCAATGCACGAACAAAACTTGTGTAAATCATTGTCGTCAAGCAGACAACAGAGGTGCAAGCGTACAGGCGCATAGAGTTACCACAAATCCGACAAAGAAAGTCCACTGTACAAAAATCGACTATTTTTTAATAGTGGTGTAACGAAGTAACGCATTTTCATCGGGTCCTCAACTCTATTAAAACGAAAAAGTGATGCGTATTTACATTGTCATTTTTCAGCTTCTGCTCCGGTTGTTCTTCCCCGTTAAAACTCCCTTCGCTTTCTAAAGCTTTTTTACCTCTCCACTACTTCAAAGTGACATAGCAACTGAATCCTCCACGTGGGTGAAAAGTGATCTCGAAAAAAATGCGTTGTAACCCTAGGTTCACACAGCCGTTCACACTGAGGCGATATCAGCCATCACCGAGATTTTCGTCGCCAAAATCGGCGATTTCTGTTGCTTCGTCAGGCGATTTTCAATGTTAGGAAAATTGAACTTTAATCGGGCGACAGTACGATTCTATGCACGCAACAGCAGCATGGACGAACCTTTTGCTGATTCACTTTTAGAAAAAATAATTATTTTGTATTATTTTGATTATTTTAAGGGTAATTTTTAATTGTTTTAATTATTTTTCGCGTTAAATTCTGTTGCCGACGAAAATTCAGCGTGAACATCCAGGCGATACAAATCTTCTGTCGCTGCGATTGAAAATGTGTGAACCTAGTGTAACAGAGGAAAAACAGGCGCAACGACTTTCCGTTATTTCTTGTGCTTGGCGGATTCTTGCTTTAGGCCCATTCACAACGGGTTTTAGCTAATACCCGATACCAGTCAGTTCCGGAAATCGCTCTGAGACCGAGAATTAGCTGGATTTCTGCCGTTCGCAATCGATACTGGTGCCAGTTTCGAGTACCAGCTAGTCTCGCACCCAAGTTGAAATCAGTTCAACTTTCGAGGCGGGGTACTAGCCAATCAGATTATTTGGGGAATAGTGAGGAATATTCTGATTGGCTAGTTTCGAACCAAGCCCAGTAGATAAAATCACGTCCACTCCTTGCTGTCTTGAAAACCGAAAGCGAATTTACGTCATTGTTCTTCGGTCTGACGTGGTTCAGCGTTAGCCAATCGGAACATACCTGAGAATTCCCCTAAGCAATGTGATTGGCTAGTACCCTGAAAAGTTGAACTGATTTCAACTTGGGTGCGAGACTAGCTGATACCCGAAACTGGCACCAGTATCGATTGCGAACGACAGAAACCCAGCTAATTCTCGGTCTCAGAGCGATTTCCGGTACTGGCTGGTACCGAGTATTAGTTAAAACCCGTTGTGAATGGGCCTTTTGCTTTTCGCTCTCCAAAACCGCCATTTTGTTCCATCAGAATACACATTCACACACACGATTCCTTTCACAGTTTTCTTTCCAGTTTTCCTTTCACACGATTCGTTTCACAGTTTACTTTCCAGTTTTCCCGCGAACCCGCAAAGAGGTTTGGGCTCAAAAGAACTTTATTTTACTACGGTAACAACTCTCGAGGCGGTCTTTGATTTTGAGGGTTGAGTTTGGTGAAAAATTCAAATTTAGCCGCAAATCAACCCGATGGAAATTTGTCAAGACTTAGCTATATGGAGTTGTAACTTTTGATAGCACAGAGTAGTAGCTTAGTAGCTATTACCACTGCATGATACCAGGGACCCACAAATTTCCTGTAATGACTCGTCACTCAGGGGGCTTGTCATTTCCTATGCTTCTATGTTGCTATGTTGCCCGAGCCTCACCTAGTTTCCAAAAATTCCGCTTGGATCGAATCGTCGTTCTTGCTCAGATAGACAAAAACTGTTGGGACTATTCAGCATGCCACCAAGTACCTAAGCTAGGACAAAAGATCCAGGATACTCTTCCGTTACAGAGAAATATTCCTAGTTCAGCACAACAGCTGCGAAAAAGTTTGTCTATCTGGATAGTCGGGTATTTTATCCCCGTGGTTACTTCTCGAACTATCTGACGCTCGGTCAAGAGCGCATCAGAAATTTCTTATTGACAAGCCCCCTGAATGACGAGTGATTATAGGGAAAGTCATGGGTCCCTGATGATACTATTAGCAAGACTGGATGCTACTATAGCAAGACAGGGTGCTAATTCTTGGTGCTATACTTGATATTGCTGCTTGTGATTGGCCCAGTCTTAGGCACATTAAATGATGGTATTATGTACTTTTCTGTACAGCTATTAAACAGCTGCACAGGCTACAATTTTCTCGTCGGGGAAGTCCAAATAATACAGTCCTCCCATTTTGCCCCCCCATTTGGCAAGTTTTGTTTCTTCTAATAAGAAAAATGTTTGTCGGATCTATTTTAAATTTGTCAAATATCTGCTGGATTTGCCGCCTTGGATCAGTAGCTCTTTATTGGCTCAAAAATCTCAACCGGTTCTGCCTGCAAAGATCATTGATTAACGAGTGGAAGATGTCGAATCTTAAGCTAGTAAACTGACCACCAGTGGTCTTCCTCAAACCATGCCAGTGAACCTCAGGAAGAACAAGAAACGTCACCCTAACCATGATTCCAATCCCATGTTGACCAATCAACAGCGTTTGTTGGGATGGTGACATTTTTTGCTATTCGCTAGGCACGCGGCGATTCTTGATCGGCCCGAAAAGTTAGTCATCAAGAGTATTTTGGTAATGAGGTGCTAGACATCCCGGACTTCTGTTTGCTTTGCTTCACGTTTTGGATCCTCTCGACGAAAACGGACGTCTGACATCCCTAAAAAAGATCTAGAGCTGAGGCATGGCTTTAACAACAGCTTCACACTGAGCTTCTCTTTGCAGATTACCCATGTACATCCACTCTCTACAAACCATGGTTGCGTAATTGATCAAAATTTCGTTAGTTGTTGGCTTAGCCGGTTGCATACTTTCTTTTTTGAAACGCCGTCGAAGTTCACCGTTTGCTTAGTTAGTTTTTTTACGACTTCGGCAATCGTTGCTCGGTGGCCGTTTCTTCAACGTTTCAAGCAAGCTTCGAACTTGCTAGCTCACGAAGTCCGACGGTTAGCATTGAACGAAAACAGAAACTTTGACCGGCTACCAAAAATGGAATTTAAGAAGAGACCTTGACGTTTGAAGTTGACGTTTGACGTTTGAAGTTTTTTGAAGATAACTTATAACTTTGATCAAAAATGCAACTCATTTGATACGACTTAAATCTTTTGCCTCCCAGTCATAACCGTAAATGGATCTCCATTTCTCGACTATTTATTATGTCTCTTAAATATCTTACGTCTATGAGACTCTTCCCGAAACTTTACATGATCAAATCCAAAACACGCCACTGAACCTCGGGAAGAACAAGAAACGTCGCCCGAAAGATGATTCGAACCCTCTATTAACCAATAATAATAATAATAATTTATTGAGGCCCGCTACACAACAAATGAAAGAGCGGAGCAATAAAGAGAAAGAAAAATGAATTACACACAAACAACACGAAACACTACATAAACTTTATAAAACTTATAGATACGTTAGGCGAGTCAACGGCGATTCGTATATGTTTTTGAGAGCCCGGGATCTAGCACGACACTCTATGATTTCGCACTTCGCGGAAGCATCGATAATGTGGTACTTCTTCGACAGGGCTGAATTAGACTCCCACGGGGGGAGTCCCAGAAGGTATTTTGCCAGTTTGTAATATTTTGTCCGAATTTGCCTTTTCTCGGAAATGTTTAGCAAATCCCAAAATGGAGAAATGTACAGAAAGTGCGGTGCAATCCAACAGCGATTGTTAAGGACAGCTATAGTGACGTTTCCTGCTCGTCGCTCGGCACACGGCAATTCTTCATTAGCACGAAGAGTAAATCATCAGAGTATTCTAGTAGGCTATCTGGGGTGCTAAACACCCTGGACTTCCGGGCGTTTTTATCCTTGCTTCACCTTCCAGATCCGTCTCGACGAAAGCGAACGTCTGAAATCCGGATGAAAGATCTAGAGGTGAATCATGGCTTTAACCCCCTGGCAAAGCCTTCACAATAAGCTTCTATTTCCAGATGACCCTTTGGGACCCAAACCGGAATTCGTGGACGATGAAAGTACGAGATCGAGAGGCCTTCATCTTAATCAAAGATGGAAATACCAGTAGGCCTACTTGAATGTGAGGAGGCTCGCACTTCGTTCTGTACTACCTTTCAGGAAATGTGATAGACCATGGTAAGGAGATTTCTGTTTTAACGATTCAGGCAGAATACTTGCACAAGAGAAACTTGAGAGAGGATATGGTGGAAAAAGGGGAAAAAGTTGCCCATTCATGCCTAGGCATGGGCGCTGTTCTGTTTTGTCATTCAAACAGGAACAGGCAGAAACTGGTCACATAAGAACAGAAACAGAAAGAAAACAGGAAACTTGAAAACAGGTCCTGTTCTGTTTTAACAGAAATCATGACTTCGAAAACAGAAACAGCTGTTAAACAGGTGAAAAAAACCCAGAAACGACTGTTTAAAACATATGTTTTTTTTATTATTTAATTTCCCGTATTTTTCATTATTTTTTCTAGTTATAGAATTCACCTATATTTTGCCCTATACCAAGAAGTATCTTAAACAGTTCTTCCCTGCACCACACAGATGCCTTTATTCGAGTTCTTTTCATAGAACAAGAGATATTTTGGTCCAGAATTCGAGCTGCCTATACCAATGAATTGCACTTTGTCCCGATGGAAAATGAGCTATTGACGTTTCGTAACAGAAAACTTGACTCAAACTTGACTCGGGGAGCTAGCTGACATATCAAGAATGTACCCTTAGTCGATATTGAGAGTAAGAAACATTCTCGTTACGACCATTGCAGTTTCCGGGCAGTTTCCGAGAATTCCACTTTTGAATTAGTAGAAAAAAAAAGCAAAAGGTTTGTGTGCCGGGAGTAGGAATCGAACGCACGACCTCTTGACTACTATCCGGATGTGTTAGTCAACACAGCCAAAGGCGAACTTTTACAGTGCGTAAGTGCATAATTACAGTGCATAAGGGGCAAGGGCCTGCCAGCTAGCTTTGGGAACAGTAAGGAGGGGGTTCGAGATAACAAAGAAGGGGGATCATGTCGACAATAAGTCCCTGTATCTTTATCTAAGCCCCCCAGGTCGGTTTGATGGTCGAAAGTTGCGTAGTCAAGTTTTCTGTGCCTTTAACAACAAATTTTCGCACACCTTTCCACTTAGGTTGTTTGTTATAGTGAATAGTGATTGGTAATAAACTAAAGTTTACGGATCACACAAACTCAAAGTTAAGCAAGCTTCATTTCGTGACAGTCGTTGGTGATGGTGGTCATTTTTGGGATCCCAAAACGTAAGTGGAGGGATACCTATGACATGCAAAATATGTCCGTCTGTAAGCACGATAACTCTCGAAGGGAATGAGATATTTTGATGAAACTTGGTGTTCAAGTTCAATTTCAATCAAGTTCAATTTAGTTTATTCATACAAATAAAAAAAACATTAACTGTTTATGGCCTAAGGCCTAACAGAAGGCCTGGCAATGGGCTGGGCTTATTCTTTATTCGTCTAATCTGAAGGGAAACAAACCAAAGAAATCAAAAAAGAAAGAAAAGAAGGAGAGAAAAAGAATGAAGACATAACAAACTGACAAGAAATATCCACTAGCGAACGATCTTCCATCACCAAAGAGCCCTTGCCCCCCCCCCCCCCCCAAAAAAAAGGAAGGAAATTAGGTTCTGGAACATTATGTTTTTGATAAGAAAAAGGACTTGGTCTGTGACTTGAAAGCCGAAAGGGTAGACGCAGCCCTTACCTCCTCAGGTATTGAATTCCACACCCCCGGAGTAAAGTGTTTTATTATGAAAGAAGCTCTAGTTGTTTTACGGGGGGCACTCGCCAACTGACGGGCATTCCGAGTAGAATACTCGTAGAAATCCTGATTCTGTGAAAACAAATTCTGAAAAGACGAATTTAAATGATCATTAAAATACTTATAAGTGAAAACTGCAATTTGGTAGTCTCTAATTGTGGAGACATCCATTATTCTATTAGATCTAAAACGTTCACTGTGATTGTTATTGGTGTCATGCGACGTGATTGCCCCTGGTGTGCCCCTGGAGTGCCCCTGGTGTTGCCGTGATTGCCCCTGGTGTGAGGATTGTTTGGGTCAAGGGTAAGGTCGAGTTCGTAGATGGACTCTGTAGCCCTATATTTGGGGGTGGGGGAGGGGGTTCAGATTAAGGGACAAACAAAATATTTTTAAACAGCTAATGTGATAGTCGATTATGAGGTAAAAAGACATGCTGAGCATGATGGTGACAATCATTTTCTCGCCGGACAAGTAGTTCTTCCGGAATCCGGCAAAAACCGGAAAGTTTGTTAAAAGTAAAAGTTTCATTTGAAGTTGATTAAATGTTTGATTTAGGGGTAAGAAGACATGCTGAGCACGATGGTGAAAACCATTTTGTCGACGGACCAGCAGTTCGTCCGGAATCCGGCCAAAACCGGAAAGTTGGTTAAAAGTAACAGTTTCATTTGAAGTTGATTAAATGTTTGATTTAGGGGTATGAAGACATGCTGAACCCGATGGTGAACTACTAGTTCGAAACTAGTTCGCCTCTCATCCGGCCAAAACCGGAAAATATGTTAAAAGCAAAAGCTTTATCTGAAGTTGATTAGATGATAGATTTAGGGGTAAGAAGAGACGCTGAGTCTGTATATGATGATCATTTTTTACCCGGACATATAATTAGTCCGGAATCCGGTTGTACCGGCATTAAGTCCAAATTTTATTTAAAGTTGATTAGATTTCTTTATAGGGATAAGGACATACGCCGGTTTCGTTTCTGAATTTTCTTGTTTTTGCTGGACTAGTAGTTCGCTCGGAATTCGGGCGAAATCGCAAATTTGGCAGTAGTAAAGCAGGAAGTTTCGGTCAGTATCGTCAAAATAGATATGGCTTATAGAGGTATAGATAGATAGGTAGATAGAATATCTGAACTCGGTTTTCTCTGATGATTAGCCTGGCGAAGACAAGACCGAATTGTCTGGATCAAATCTTAGATTTTTGGGATCCCGTCGACACCTTTGGTCTTGTTTCTGTTGGGGGTGGGTCGCGAGGGATGCATTGTTCGATCAGAATACTGAATAGCTCTCGGCTGAATGTGAGTCTACTATTCTGCGATAATTCGTGAAACGGAGGTTAACTTTCATCATCAAGTTGAAGAAATCTCGACTTTTCCATATAGAACTGATGTTGTGCCAAAAATACTGTCAGGAATTTCAGTCGCGAACCACCGATTCTGATCGTTTGTTTGCATCATGAACCGGTGCGGATATGTGATATCGCTAAGCTAGCTTCAGCCTTTTTACTTTTTGAAGTTGAAAGTACTAGTCTTTTGAAATCACATTCAACTTCGCTGCAAAGATAACACGTCATGTGAGCCCTTCTTGGTGATCACATGTTCGGTTTTGGTGGAAAGTTCATTTATGAACCCTCCACTCTTGCGGTCGCGATAGCTGGTTTTCCGTTCTCGGTTTTCAACTTTTTATTTTGTCATTCTTATCTCGTGAACCATGACAGATGTTAATTTGAAACTTGGTGTACTTGTGGGCTTTGGGGTCTAGTTGTCCCTTTTGGGGATTCCACAGTCGCAGTTCAAGGGCAATTGGTCACAATTCCCCCAGTGAGTAATGTTCGAAGGGTCGGAATGCTGCAGCAGTATTCTAAGACTTGGCTGACTACGTATCCATTTAGCACAGTCCAATGTGATTCGCGGTCAGCTTGGGCTGAATAATTATTTACGGTATGTGAGGTTTCCAGTTTTTCACGATTTCGAATAAATAAGAAGAAATATTTATTTGTTTGCTGTTGTTCCTACTATTGCTTGATTCTTGCTCAGTATTTTTCAAAGCCGTCATCGCATCCACATTCCGCGTGGGTACTGGTAAGATTGACAAATTGGCCTCTTTTGGAGTGTGGCATTTCGAAATGATGGAAATCTTGAGGTAAAAGATTTGTTGTACTGATAAGGTGGATTGCCCCAAAAAACAGATTTGTCTGTTTAAAGAGGTAAAAAAAAAACAGGAACAGGGCAAAACAGAACACACCAAAACGGAACAGAACAGGTGAGAAAAAAAAACAGCTGGCTTCAAAACAGCTGTTCTGTTTATTTTTGGGTCCCTGAAACGGAAAACAGTAAACAGTAAAACAGGAGGAAAAAACAGAAACAGAAAACAGGAACAGTGCCCATGCCTATTCATGCCCCATTTAAATTTCGAGGCCGAAATCGAGGAGCCGTTTTTGCGACAGCTATGTAGTGAATGGCACGCACACTAAACGAAACCTTTAAATATTCTTGACCTTTTACAATGGGCCTCGATTCTTTTGAGATATGTCTGTGATCACAGTGTCGAGACTCGGGTACCGAACAAGTTGGCGTTAATAATATTAAAGCAATAAAGGAGATTTAAAGTATTAAAACAGCCAAAGCGTCGTGTACTTTTGTGAGGTACTTCCAGATGTGCTATGACCATGAAACTTGGCCGGCTGTGCTATCACCATGAAACTGAGGCAGGCATTTTAGGGACTGGCTTAAAAATAGTCCCTCCCCCGGTCCGATCATCGTTGTGGGAGAAACTGTTATCAGTGAGTGGAATAACCATTTCGGATTTAGTATATCAAGACGATTTTCTGATGAAATGAGTATCGGGAGAGAGATGCAGCCTTGACAACTGCAAACCGTATCTGACAAACATGCTAACTGTTCTTACAAGTGCCATATGAGCTTTCAGCTCTTGTTAAACTTTCCTCTCCCACCCGTTCAGAAATGGGGATTGAATAATCCAAGTACCGTTTTTACTTGATTGTGAACAACCAAAAAGGAAGAGACGTCTTTAAAAACGTCTAAAAACCGGTTTAGGAAAAGGCGTGTCCATGGTTTGTCCCGGGCATAAAGATTTTATCCTTTCGATGTTTATATTATGTTTTTCAGCGTTTTTATATTCCCGAAGCGGCCGCACGGGCTTTTTGGGAACAAGGATCGGCATCTGTGATGACCTCCTCCCCCTCCCTTCGTGCGTGACGCCGCCGAGTCTGGTATTTCTTTACAACATTTTTTTTGTGCGTCCGACTTCTGTAAGCAATATTTTTCAGTTGATCCATCGGAATTCGAACTCGAGTTGTGGACAACGAGATTTGTACTGAGGATCCAAGTACGTGCCGACCAGAGCTGGAAATGCTAGTATTTGAATGTAAGGAGGCGCTTAGTGGCAGTGCCTTGCGTGAAGGCTGTGGCAATCGTGCGGATAGTTCGAGAAGCCAGTGGGATCACGGTAAGCAAACTCCGAGTTTCTTCTGATTTTTGGGATCCCAAAACGTAAGTGGAAGGATACCTATGACTTCGCAAAAGTTTTCTGTCTGTCCGTCTGTAAGCACGATGACTCTCGAAGGAAATGAGATATTTTGATGAAAGTTGGTGTGAGGGTCCTTTGGGTCAAGAGTAAGTTCGAGGTGGTAGATGGGCTTTGTAGCCCTATATTTAGGGGTGGGCGAGGGTGGTTTCAAATTAAGGGGCAAAACAGAATATTTTTTAATAGCTATTGAGATAGTTGATTTAGGGGTAAGGAGACATGCTGAATTCGAATTTGAAAGTTATTTTCTTGCCGGACAAGTAGTTCACCCGGAATCTTGCAAAAATCGGACACAAAATTTGTCGACCAATTTGCGGCTATAGCAGTCTCTACCCATTTATTCTCAAACGAGTATAGCTCTACGCGTGGAAGACACATTTATTTGTTTATTCTATGGACATCGGAGATACCTAGTGTAATCCAAGGTCGAAGGGGTTGATTTCAAACGAGGAAATATGTTGTTCAAGCGAGGATATTGTTCAATGAGGAATCACTGGTAAAGCACAGGTCAAGTTCGTAGATGGGTCCTTTAGTCCTATCTTTAGAGGCAGAGGAGGGTATCGAATTTACATTAAGACATGTATGTTTTATAAGAAATGCATTGAGGGGGTAAGGAGGTCCACTGAATCCATATCTGAACTTAGTTTTCTTGCTGGACAAATGGTTCATCAGGAATTCGGCTGAAACTGGAAATTTGGTTGAAGCTTATAGTTGTTTCTGAAATCGATTAGAGATTCGTTATCGGGGCAAGGAGACATACCGAATCCATTTTTGAACTTTATTTTGACAGTAAAAATATTCAAGGAATCTGACGAAGACTGAATAGCCAAAACCTGACCCAATTGCTTGAATCAAATATTAGGTTTTCGGGATCCCGTCGAAACCTTTGGTCTTGTTACCATTTCCAGTCCTGTTCTCTGCTCAGTCTATTTCTCATTTGAAATCGTGTTCTTTATCCCGGTTTCATTTCTGTTCCTGCTGGGAAACAGGTTGCAGTAAGGGCTTGTTCCACGCCATTTACCACAGTCACAACGCGTGATGTCAAGGATCCTGGCTTCTTGCGTCAACTTGGCAGGAACCCTTTTTTTATATTTTCGGCAGTATATCATGTGACGGGCTTTTGGGCCCCTCCTGTCGTAGAAATTGTAGTTACTATTAGCGTGTTCCACCCTACTTACCGTAGTTGACGTCATGAATTTTGGCTTCTTTACGTCTAGACCGGAACGCATTTTTCTATATTCAGCAAAAGATCATGCCACGCATAATCTGGTCAATTACGTTACAGAGATTCGTACTTATCAATCTTACTACGCTCCCAAGCATGGTAAGCAAATCGCCACTGTTAGTAACTATTTCGAGAAGGTTGTACGCTCAGCGTAGTAACTTTTTACGAGGTTTGAACGGAAATAGTAACTGATAGTTACTATTGTCAGAAGGGTGGAACACGCTCTCTGCTACACTGTAAAAAGTATGTCCGAGTAAGGATTAAAGTTTGAAATACTTTCTAATCCATTTCATACCAAAAAGATCATTTCCAGTAAGAGTTGTGCTTTAAACTATAAGTGGTACATTCAGTCACGAATTCTTAAATTTTTTCTTTGTTTTAGATGAAACCCTACAAGAAGACACATCAGTGCTGAGCTGCGTTACGGGCCCATTAGCGATTGAAACCAAGAAAAACGCAGAGCTTGTCACAACTGAGCCAATCAGGAGAAACGGCGCTTTCTGCTGTGAAGTTTGTGACAGAAACTGTACTCATCGCAAGCGTATTAGAACACGCTCTGAAAAGGCTGATGTAAACCAAACTGTAGTTCACAAGAGAAAAGCCGTACTCTTGTGATGTGTGTAAGAAAAAGTTGACCCAGCGTGGGCATATGATAGAGCACATGAGAATCCATACAGGAGAAAAACCCTACTCCCGTGAAGTGTGTCAGAAGACCTTTCCTACAACCAGTAGCAAGACTAAGCACTTGAGAAGCCACACTAGAGAAATACATTACTCTTGTGAAGTCTATGCAGAGAGGTTTACCGACCACAGTCTCAAAGTGCAGCACTTGAAAACACACTCAGAAAAACCATACTGCCGTGAAGTATGTCACAAATCATTTCGTACAGAGTATAAACTGGTGAAGCACATGAGGCTTTCTCTTGTGAAGTCTTTGACCAGTCATTTTCTGACTACAGTCAGACAGTTCAGCACGTGAAAACCCAAACAGAAAAGCTCTTCTCTTGTGATGTATGCGAAAAATCATTTCCTACCCATAGTAGGAGGACGATTCACGAAGGAGAAAAATCATACACTTGTGAAGTCTGTGGGAAGACGTTGGCTCAGCTTAGTAACAAGGTGTACCACATTAGAACACACACGGCAGAAAAGTGTTTCTCTTGTGAAGTACGAAATTCACGCGCAATTCTACCAAGGTGAAGCACATCTTTGTCATAGAATAGAATAGAATAGAATAAAACTTTAATTCAAAAATATGGCTTATCAGTAGTTATATAAACCGGGTTCTACCCCACCCTCCCCCAAATTTCAAAACCCCATTTTAACATCGATTTCTTAAATTTTAACATGCTTTTTTCCGAAATTTCACCCTTTTTATAGATATTTGTATTTTCTTTTTTTCCAAATAAAGGTACCAAGAAATAGGAAATATTAACCTTTATACTACATATAAACTACTACTACTTTTTTTTTGCTTTTTTCAATTTTTTATCCAAATACCCCCCAATTACTGAGTAAACAGTTCCAAGTCAACGTATTGTTCCGAGTTCTTATTTACACGCAAAATAGGCTGTAAAATAAGATTGTTCTTTAGAAGTAACTCATTAGCAATCGAATTGTATCTCTGTGGTATAAACAGATCACACATCTTCTTGTTATGATTGATAACTACAACTAACTTATCTCCATATTTTGTTTTAGCCATTCTCATTTTAACGATGGTATATTTCAATCCTAGTACCAACTGTTCTTTCTTGATTGTCTCATTATATTTATTCATGCTGATTGTATTCAAGACCTCCATTTATTAGTGGCTGAATTTATTTAATAAAAATCCAGATCGCTATTCATCACATCATCAAATTAAAATCACCTCAATGTACCCAACAGTTCTATCTCTAGTGCGGATAAAGCTCTTTGGGCAAGCAAAAAATAGAAAATCTCTTTGCGCATTAGCATTCACATCACAAAACAGTTGCTCCCGGAGAGATTACAGGCCCCGTTGGCATAATGGTCTAAGTCATTGCAAGCTTAGTAACCATTGCATCAACGATGTCGTGAAATCGAATCCCACTACCAGCAATCCGTTGGTAGTGAGCGATGGCGAAAAAAAAAAACTCAGAGGGTTTCCTCCCCTCACGGGGCACCCCAGACTCACCAAAAAAAATAAGACGACAAATAAACATCTTCAATCTTCAGAGTCTGGGGTGGGAGGTTTTGCAAAAATGTTATATTTTTGGTAAATTTTCTTGATTTATTATGGAATTATTTTTACAATATTTATAACCATTCAAACGGACTTGTTTCATGTATTTTTCGCGAGGAAAAAATCTAAATGTTTTACGCATTTCTGCTTCACGCTGAATAACCTCTTCAACCGTTAATTGACCACATTTTAGCATTGATACGAATTCAGTGTAAAAATTATACGTGGTTTTGTATTCAGCTTTCTATCTGCAATGTTTAAATGTTTTTCAATTATTTCGATAATAACGGAACCCAAACTTAAAGACGCTAAAGGTAGTATAAGAAACGCACTTAATCCTGCTGCTGAAAAGGCAAATTTGGATAAAAGTAGACCGTTACTCACATTATTGTAATATTTATAGCTTCGGCGATATACAAACATTTTCTTTTCCAAATCTTCCATTTATAATAAAACTAAATTGTTTCAAAAATTACTTCTTTAGGTTTGCCTCCAAATTCAGGAACACGTACACCATCTCGTAAACAATACTGCAGATAGCATGATCAGTCGGATGTAATCCAGACGGTGCATACTACGTGAACGCAAAACACTTCTGCCACCTGCGCAACTCCACTATTTCTTTCTTAACTGGTCAGAGGCAATCTAGATCGCGTATGCTCCGAGGAATACAAACAAATCAGCCGTGTTGGTAACTGTGCTCTCTGTGCATTGTCCAGTCGGAGAAAATGAGATAGCCTTTGCTCCATGAAACACATACTGAAACCAGTGAATTTCTTTACGGCTGAGAAAACGCAGTCGGGAGAAATTCATTAATAAAAATATTCCCCTATTAAATGATGGAAACTGCAGAGGTTATTCAGCGTTGTAAAACGATAATATCTAAGAATGAATCGATCATTCAAAGGTTGCCGAAATACAAAATTAACGAACTGCGCACATATGCAAAAATTAATAATATCAAAACAAATGGTATAACAAAAAAGGAAATAACCGATAAGGTAATAAAGCAACTTAATAGGAATATTTTGCTCGCGGAAGATACAATTAATATTCGACGTAGAAATGAAAGAATTCGGAACAAAAACAGACCATCCAACTACAAACCAGAACCAGCATTACGAAAAATTTTGGAAGGTGAGATAAAAGAAAATAATATTGCTATTGGAAATATAAAAACAGAGGAGAAAAGGATACTCGAAAAGGATACAAGTGAATTAAAAAGGTTTCTAAAAAACAAAAGCCTACCCACTCGTGGTAACCGAGATGAAGTTACAATACGTGTTACGGAATACTATGGTAGTATAATTAAAAAGCACAAAGAAACTATAAACAAAAATAGAGATATACTAAAAGATCAAATAGAAAGAAGTAAAAAGAATAAACACAAACTTATCGATTTATCTAATCTCTTTATAAATAAGAAACAAATCAAAGAAGAAACAGCGATTCCCAATTATATGTTTAAAACAAAAGAGGAACAACACCCCGCTATTGTAAGAGAAAATGAAAACATTTACACAGTAAACGTATCGATTGAAAGCAACGGTAGAGACGAAAATACTCTCATTAATTTTGTTTTTGAGGATTTGCAACGAAGAATGAATGAAATATACCAGTACAGAGTTCAGTTTGTGACCAAGGTTATTTTCTATCGACAAGAGAATGATGAGGAAGTAGAAGTATTTTACAACAGTACTTCTTGGGTTTTAAACAAAAATAGTGTCCTTACTCGTAGCCATTTAGATGACAACAACAGGAGACTTAGTTCTTTGAGTAATACCCCTCGATCTGGATTACAATTTAGGCGATATGATGCAATCGACTATAGGATGACTCGAATCGAATCCTACATGGGAGGAACCTATAAAATACTGCCAGATTTCGTAAAAAATAAAAAAGCTTGCCTGAATATTGAAAATAAGGATCAAAAATGCTTTCTTTGGTCAATCTTAGCACATTTATACCCAGCTAAAGATCATGCAGAAAGAACTTCGAAATATAAACAGTATGAAAATGAATTTGATTTCAAAGGAATTACTAACTACCCGATGGATACCAAAGATATCTACAAATTTGAAAATAAATACAATATCAAGATTTGTTTATTCCAATTGGATAAAGAGAAAATAATCAGAAGTCATATACTAAAAAGTACTATCAATGGGAAAACAGCAAAACATATCATTCATTTACTGTATTTCGATAATCACTATGTACTAATAAAGGATCTCAGCAGATTAATTGGTAGTCAAATCTCTAAAAATAAAACAAAGACATACCTATGCACTTATTGCGGAAGGCATTTTTCGAAACAAGAACACTTTGAAAAACATGAATTGAAAAAGAAATGTGAAGATCCTGATATTATAATGCCTCCTGAAGGTTCAAAAATACAATTTAAAAATTTTTCGAAACAGATGAAAGTACCGTACTGTATAATAGCAGACTTTGAGTCTTATAATGAAGAATACAATCAAGTCCACGGAAAGAAAACAGTCAAAGTGGCTGAACAGAAAGCGTTTGCATACGGAATTCAGGTGTGCTGTTCTTTTGATTCAAAGCAGAATAAATACTATGATTATTTTGGTGAAGACGCTGCAAAACATTTTGTGAAAACCATTACAGAAGTGTCCACAGAAATTGCACACAAGTATGAAAACAGACAAAGAAATCACACTTATACCGACGAAGAAATTAAAGAAAAATGGAAGACACTAAAGAACAAGACTTGCCATATCTGTAACACAGAAATTACTGAAAATCCCCACTTTGATCACGACCATATGACAGGAAAGGATAGAGGTTTCACACACGCTGAATTTAACATGAAATACAGGATTCCCAAGCATATCCCTGTAGTCCTACACAACTTATCCAAGTATGACTCCCATCTATTTGTGAAAGAATTAGTACCTGATAACGGGATTTTTGAAAGTGCTGAAAGTTTCATTTCATTTTCGAAATCAATAAGTATTCCAAGACAGGATAAGGAAATAAAATATGAAATCAGATTTATAGATTCTATTCGATTCATGGCTTAATCACTGGACAAACTATCAGCAAATTTAGCGAAATGTGACTGTAAAGTATCATGTAATCATCTGAGAGAGAATTTCAAGTACACATCTGACAGTTTCAGAAACGATGCTGAATTTAAAGAAATAATTAAAAAGGGGGTGTATCCTTATGAATTTGTGGATAGTTTCAGTAAAATGGATTGTACAAAGTTACCACCCATAGAAAGCTTTTATTCTAGGTTAACGGGAAAAGGTATTGACAAAGCTGATTATAAAAGAGCGGTGTCCATATGGAAACAATTTAATTGCGAAACATTACTTGATTATACCAAGTTGTACCTAAAAAGTGACGTTTTAATACTATCAGATGTTGTAGAGAATTTCAGAAATGTATGTATACATAATTATGACTTGGATCCACTTCATTACTTCTCAGCTCCAGGACTAACATGGGATGCTTTCCTAAAGCATTCAACAGTAGAATTACCATTATTCTCAAAGGAAGACATGTATACATTCATTGAAAAGGGGATAAGAGGTGGTGTATCGCAATGTATAAAGAGATACGTTAAAGCAAATAATAAAAATATGAGTAATTATAATAAGAATAATCCATCTAATTATTTGATATATTTGGATAAAAATAATTTATATGGGTGGGCAATGTCACAAAAATTACCAGCGAATGATTTCCAATTCATTTCCATACCAGAAGCTTTGAAAGAGAGAAATGAAAACAGTACACTCGAGTATTATAACCATCTAAAAAATCATGTTAACTCGGTGATGCAATTAACGAATGTAGGTGCTATCTATGAAGTAGATTTGGAATGCCCGAAAGAACTACACGAATTACACAAAGATTTACCATTAGCACACGAACATTTCAATGGCAAACTATGTACGACCTTACTGGATAAAAACAATTACGTAGTTCACAACAGGAATCTAGAATTCTATTTACAAAAAGGTCTGAAACTGAAAAAAGTACATAGAATACTAGGATTCACTGAGAGTGCTTACTTAAAAGGATACATAGACCACAACACAGCACTTAGAACTAAAGGTACAAATGATTTTGAAAAAGACTTTTTTAAGCTGATGAACAATGCTTGCTTTGGAAAAACTATGGAAAACGTAAGGAAACGAGCTGATATGGAAATAATAACTGACGATAAAACTAGAGAAAAAATAATAAAGAAACCCAACTTTAAATCTGAAATCATTTTCAGTGAAAACTTTTCTGTTGCGAGGATGTCAAAGGAAAAGATAAAATTAGACAAACCCATGTTTATCGGTTTTGCTGTACTGGAACTATCCAAGCTATTGATGTATGAATTTCATTATGATTATATGAAACCTAAATATGGTGATCAACTTGATTTATGTTATATGGATACTGATTCTTTCATCTATGACATACGAACCGAGGATTTCTATCAAGATATTAAACCGGATTTGAATGAGAGGTTCGATACATCTGATTATGCGAAAGATAATCCATACGGGTTTCCTAATGTAAACAAGAAAGTGATAGGAATGATGAAAGATGAATTAGCAGGACAAGTGATGACTGAGTTTGTTGGGTTGCGGTCGAAAGTATATGCTAGACCTATCAAAAGCTAGCAAAAAACTAAAAGGAATAAAAACAAACATAGTGAAAGATAAAATTACGATTCAAAACTACAAGGATGTTCTGTTTGGAAACGTTGGAAACCTTTCAGTAACCCAGTACAACTTAAGGTCATACAAACACAATATGTTTCTAGAAGAACAGAATAAAAAAGCCCTAGATCCTAAGGATGATAAAAGGATTGTATCCAGTGATAAATTCACAACTTTTCCATTAGGTTACAAACAATAAACATTCAAGTACCTTCTTCAGATATTCAAGTACCTAGTTAAAAAAATCAAGTACCTAGTTAAAAATTTCAAGTACCTAGTTAAAAAAATCAAGTACCTAGTTAAAAATTTCAAGTACCTAGTTAAAAAATTCAAGTACCTACTTCGGTAAATCTTATAATGAAAAATTCTTCCTAAATAAATTAATGAAAAGGCACCAATCAAAGTGTATGATTTCAGCGAAAAGAATAACTATCAGAATAAGCACGAACTTGCACCTCAGTGGCCATTTAGGTTATTAATTTGTGGAAGTTCAGGAACAGGGAAAACCAATTTACTCTTGAATTTAATTTATGAATACATCTGTTTCAACCGAATATACTTGTATGCAAAAGATCTTGAAGAAGATAAATATACAGATCTCATAGCCAATTTAAACACTTTGGAGTCACAATGCAAATCGAAAGTCTTAACAACAAGTAACAATCTTGATGATATTGTCGATGTTGACGACCTAGACCCCAAGTATCAGAACTTGATTATCTTTGACGATTTTGTCACTGAAAAAGACCAGAAGAAAATAGAAGATTTGTTCATAAGAGGAAGAAAGAAAAATGGCTCAATTATTTACTTGTCTCAAAGCTATCATAAAACGCCAAAGGTGGTAAGACTTCAGTGTAATTATTTTGCATTCTTTCAGTGTTCTAATCCAAAAGAAGTAAAATTAATAAGACAAAGCCATGTATCCAGTATAGACAATGAAAAATTTCTCAAACAATTCGAGGCTGCAACCAAGGGCTACGGTTTTTTCTTCATAGATTTAAAAACAAAAGATAAAACCCTGAAGTACAGGAAAAACTTTGAAAAATTTACCGGATAATTTATTTCTATAATAAACGAATACATTTGGTAGTGTTGGAAAAAAGGTTAGTAACGAATCGAATGCAAAGGTAGTTACTGACGAAAATGGTAACATTAACCTACAGGATAGGCGAATTGTTAATTTAGGTGATGCGAAAGCAGACCAGGACGCTATTAGTTTCAGATCTATGACTATTATTTTGAACCAATTTAAAGAAGAAATTACCGCAGAACAAGTGGGGATAAATCAGTATTTTAGCGAAGATATCAACAGATTAACTGCTGTACATGATTCTCTTGATAATTTATTGGTAAGGATTAAAGATAAAGGGTTATTTGTAAAAGAAATAATTCGAGTTAATGATAAAGAAATTAACGCTGAAAACAAGTTGATAACAAATGTTCAAGACCCTAGAAACAAAAATGACGCTGTTAATTTAGGAACGTTAATTACGTATCTTTTAGATTTGGAAAAAAAGCTCGAAACCCAACAAACCCTTAGCAATACTATTCTAACAAACATTGCTGACCAACAAACCCATATCGATAATATTGAAAGAGCAATCGTAAACATTTTAAAAAGGCTTCTAGAGCAAAAACCTGTTGACAAACCATTCGTTTCCAGAATAGAAAAAATGATGGCTGGTAAATAAATTTATATGCTAAATTATTTTTCTAATAAATGGTTGAAACAATGGAGTATACAGTTTATTTGTCAAAGCTTCAGAAAGGAAAGCTGAAGAAATGCTTTGGCGCTAAACAAAAATGTCAGATACGTGTTAGTCATAGTAGACAGAATGAACGAGAACCAGTAAAGTTACTTTTAAGTAAACGACAAATTGATAAAATGAAACATGTAAAATGAATAATAAGGGCTGTGATATTGATGTATCATACAAACAGATGAAAGAAGCGATTCAAAAGGGTGGATTACTTCCTTTCCTAATACCGTTAGCTGTAGCCCTTGGAAAGGCAGCTTTAACAAGCGGAGCTGCTGCTTTGGGTACATTCGCTGGTAAGAAATTGGTGGATAACATAACCAACACAGGTGGGGCGCTTACACTTCCTGGAACACAAAAAGTCGTGGGACGTGTAAGGCCTAAGAAGGAAACCGATGATGTCAACACAGGTGGTGCGCTTACACTTCCTGGAACACAAAAAGTTGTAGGTCATGGTGTACGGGGAAGGCCTAGGAAGTCAAAAAACGGGGACATCAAAAAAGAAGCAAAAGTAAAGTAGGACCTCTAACCAATTTTGATATTATGGATGCATTAGAGAGTATACCACATTTTAGAGGTGTTTTCTCTATAGATACGCTACCCAAACAGATAAATAGTATAGAATGTGGTGTAATTAATTATGATAAACTCGGAATGCCTGGAACTCACTGGGTGGCGTACTGTAATCTACCTGATAATCCTTATGTAGAATTTTTTGATTCTTTCGGTATACCCCCAGGAAAAGAAATAATTAAATATCTAAAAACTTCAAAGAAAAAAATAGCTTATGAAAATCTTGCCGTTCAGAATATAGATGAATTAAACTGTGGATTGCATTGTATTTCCTACATTAAGCGCAGTTCTTAGTTTATTCATCTCTCGTCTTTTTGTTTATAAAAATTGTTTTCTAATAAATGGAGATTTATTGTATGAAATGTAAAAAGAAAACTGACACTGAATCAATGTTTAAAGCAGTGTCACAGAAAAATAATGTTCCAATGGTGAAAGGTAATTGCGTTATCTGTGGTTCAATGAAAAATCGCTTTTTAAAAAAAACCTCAACGCAGAAACAGATATTTTAAAGACGTATTATTCTCATTATTCAGGTGTTGATGATATTTACAGAAAATTAAAAGAAAATGGAGTGAAGGTTTCCAAGGATAAAATAAAAAAAATGTGTTGCAAAATGAGAATGTGTATACGTTACACAAACCTTCCTATCACAATTTTGAAAGGAGACGAGTGTATGTTCACCATGTAGACGAGCAATGGCAAGCTGATTTAGTTGACATGCAGAAATATAAAAAAGCGAATGATAAAACAAATTACATCTTGACTGTCATTGATTGTTTTAGTAAATATGCTTGGTGTATCCCTTTGAAAGATAAAACGGGTGCTGAAATAATCAAGGCATTCAGTTATATATTTAAAGAAAGAATTCCTAAGAAACTACAAACTGATAAAGGTAAAGAATTTGTAATGAGAAATGTTCAAACATTTTTGAAAAATAACGACATACACTGGTTTGCATCTGAAAGTTAATTGAAAGCGCAAATCGTTGAACGATTCAATAGAACGTTGAAAGAAAAGTTATGGAAATATTTTACTCACAATAACACTACTAAATGGATTGATATTTTACCTTTATTTGTTAGTAATTATAATAACTCTTATCATCGTTCAATACAAATGAAACCAGTAGATGCTAGTAAAAAGGTAAATCAGAAAAAGGTTTACAATACTTTGTTTCCTCCATGTGATTACTAAGTCACAGGAAATTACAAAGTAGGAGATTTAGTTAGAATTAAAAAAGAAAAAAGTATTTTTGATAAAGGTTATTTACCCAATTACACGAATGAAGTACTCCAGATAGCAACCGTTAGACCTACCACCCCCATTACTTATGAAATATCTGACAAAAGTGGGGAATTAATTCAAGGAGGGTTTTATGAAAAAGAACTTTCAAAATTTATTATGAAATAAAATTACTAGTATATAAATGGATTCAAGACGTTTGAGTGATATGTTATCGGGTATAGTTAAGAACAGAGAAATTCAAAGAAAAAAATTTCAACAATACGAGATGGAGAAAGCAGGGTTTCGGGAATATGCTTCAGAATTAAACGCTCCAGTTGTTGCGGCACAAAAAGAAAACACTAAAGATACCATCAAAAAATTACAAGAAAACGCTGAAGCTATCATCGAAAAATTAGAGGAGGTGGATATTAATTCAAGAAGCCGGCTTCTCCAATTAGGTGAACCGTATAAATCAGCTTTACAAAGACAACCATATCAGATTCCAGTTTCAGAGGTAGAAACACAATCGACCGCTTTAGAAACATCTCCAGATTTACCAACAAGTATCAAAATCGTTGATATGGATCCAGGTGTTGATAAAGAGTTATTAAAAGCACTTAATGTAAAATATAGAGAGAATCATACAAGATATAAAGGAGAATATTTTGAGATGCCTAATTTGAGATGCCTTTGATAACCCAGAGAATATAGAAGATGCTTTGTCTGAATTAACACCTATAAGTCAAAGTTATGGTGGTTTGAAAAGTAAAAGTAGTTCTAGTAAGTATGATAAAATTATTTTATTTATTCAAGACTATAAGGATAGATTAAAAAAAAATCAATCTAGTAGACCCTTTATCAAACAACAAGGAACTGGAATATTTATGAACTGTGATGAAATGATTAAGAAATTGTACACTTTGATAGGTAGTAGAGTGAACGGGAATACATCTGATGAGGTGAGGAATGAAGCTATTGATACTTTGGATTCGTTAATGCTAAATAAATTCTTAAACAAGAGAGAATACAATTCAATATATAAAAAATATTTCTAATAAATGGTGTTGTTAAACATTGAAGGTAATGAAAGTATCATTGATATAACATTTAGTCAACCAATCGAATTGAATCGTAATTGGGATTATGAAATAGGTTTGAATCAGTGTACTTTGTGGTATTCGTGGCATAATATAAGTGATAAATTTGGGAATAATACATTTCAATACAGGAAAGATGAAGAGGGGGGATGGGTGAATGTTACTATTCCTAACGGGATGTATAACGATGATTGTTTGAATTATTTTTTGTGTCAGTATTTTGATACACCAAAAGATAAATGTCCTATTGTAATCTCATCCAATCCAGCATCTATGAGATTTGTCATAGTATTACAAGAAAAATATGTGTTTGGATTTAATAGTGACTTGTGTCAGATTTTAGGCTTTGAAAAGGATATTGAGATTTCTAAGAAAATCAATGAAGGTACAAAGCTTCCAAATATAACAAGAAGTGTCGATAAAATTCAAATTCACTGCTCTCTTGTAAACAGTTCTATCGTAAACAAAAGTAAATCAGATGTCATTTGGACATTTGTTCCGAATACTGAACCGGGTTGCCAAATTGTTGAGAATCCTAGACAATTAATATATCTTCCTATCAACACAAAAGACTTTATTTACTCGTTGAGAATGATAATGACTGATCAGCTTGGAAGACCGATTGATTTGAATGGTGATAACGTAGGATACGTACTGCATTTAAGAAAAGCTTAAAGGATTATTGAAATAAAATTATTTACTTATAAATGTTGTTAAATAATAAGCGATTACTTTACAATAAGCAGTACGGAAGTGGAATCGGTAGTATATTCAAAAACATTGCTAATTCCCAGTTATTCCAGACGTCAGCAAAACAAATAAAAGATGGAGCATTGTCAATGTATAATAATATTATAAAACCGAGATTTGAGCTGCTGAAAAACAGAGCAATAGAATATGGAAAAGATTTGATTGATGTCAACAAGAAGGAACTGATTGATGTGATTGGAAATAAGAAATCGATGAAGGATCTTCTGGGTACAAATAAAAGGATTTTAAATCAAAGGAGTCAGGACTTGATCAAAACGTTAATGACTGGGAATGGGTTAAAGACTCTGAAATGATTATTATCGAATAATTTCTTTCTTAGTAAATAAAATTATTAGTCCCCAATGGAACATATTTGATGAGCCACTTGTGGATGATTCAGTGGTCAAATATGAATTTAAAGAAATTCGAGAAACAGATGTGAATGTATCCAGTAAGTCAGTGTTTGAATTTGTAACAAAGAAATTGGATTCCTGGTTCTATCCAAGTGAAAGTTATCTTGAGGTAGGCGTAAGGATAGTAAAAGCTGACGGAACTAATATAGCTGCAACTGATGTCGCTACGTTGACGAATAATGGATTTAATTTATTTAGTACCGCTGAGTATGTCATAAACGATACACAAGTTGAAAAAATTAATCATGTTGGTATTACAACTACCGTTGCAAAGTTGATTGAATACTCTGATGATTACTCTAGAAGTGCTGCTAGAAATCATTTCTGGTATAAGGATTATAATCAAGGAACTGATATCAACCCTATAACTAGTTCATTTACCGTACCTGCAGGTGGAGCACTAGCAGCAGGAAATGTGAATGTCACTTCTAAGCCTAACCCCAATTATAATAAAGGATTTGAAAAGAGATATAATAGAACTAAAAACAGCAAATTAGTGAATATGTATTTACCATTATCAGAGTTGTTTGGATTCTTGAAGGGAAATAAACGATTTTTTCGAGGTGCATCACACAGAATATGTCTAAGAAGAAATGATGATAATAATATGATTGTAAACAATGGAAATACTAATTTTAAAGTCTTCATTGAGTATTTATCCTGGAAAATTCCTGTTATAGCTCCTAGTATTGAAATGATGAGTCAATTGGAAAAGGGTTTGGCAAAGGATAAAAAGTATAATTTGATGTGGGAAGCTTGTAATACTTATAAAAGTGATTTTAGTCAGAATAAGGAACACACCTGGAAAGTTGTGTCTGAGAGAAATAGTCCTACGAAAATCGTTGTGATGTTACAGAAAAATGAAAAGCATAACAACCAAACAAATAATAATATGGTATTTGATCATATGAATTTGACGGATATAGAGGTTACAATTAACGGGGATAAATATCCAGAAGAACCCCTCAAATGCGACTTTAGTGAGGAAAAATGCACGTACTCGAATGTGTACAACAGATACATACATATGGGTTATAAACAATTGGCGTTCGATACTGGTAGTGTAGTCAGTATCGAAGAATTTAAAGAAGTATATCCACTATTCTGTTTCGATGTTTCTAAACACGAGTCAAATATTTATAATGGAACCACTGCTGATATTGAAATTAGTATAACTTTAAAAGATCCTCAACCCGTACCATACAATATTTACTGTGTTCTATATTATGAAAGAAAAGCTACATTGGATATCATTAATAAAAATATGTATGTGAGTTTGTGATTTGGATTTTTATTAAAGAAAATCAGCCGCTAATAAATGGAGGTCTTGAATACAATCAGCATGAATAAATATAATGAGACAATCAAGAAAGAACAGTTGGTACTAGGATTGAAATATACCATCGTTAAAATGAGAATGGCTAAAACAAAATATGGAGATAAGTTAGTTGTAGTTATCAATCATAACAAGAAGATGTGTGATCTGTTTATACCACAGAGATACAATTCGATTGCTAATGAGTTACTTCTAAAGAACAATCTTATTTTGCAGCCTATTTTGCGTGTAAATAAGAACTCGGAACAATACGTTGACTTGGAACTGTTTACTCAGTAATTGGGGGGTATTTGGATAAAAAATTGAAAAAAGCAAAAAAAAGTAGTAGTAGTTTATATGTAGTATAAAGGTTAATATTTCCTATTTCTTGGTACCTTTATTTGGAAAAAAAGAAAATACAAATATCTATAAAAAGGGTGAAATTTCGGAAAAAAGCATGTTAAAATTTAAGAAATCGATGTTAAAATGGGGTTTTGAAATTTGGGGGAGGGTGGGGTAGAACCCGGTTTATATAACTACTCTTATCATAGCAAACTGCCAAATTTGATATTTTTTCGTCAGGTACATTGTTAGCAAATAAACACATTATACAATCAACAAAAGGACGACACACTCTAAGTCAAGTTGAGTTAAAAAGGGCCACAAAACTAGGCACAAAACTCATTTAATAACGGTCTGTTTTAGCAACAACAGGTGTCAACTTTGGAATCTTCACAGCCGCTTCTCTCGGGAGGCGTATTCGTTCGGGAGCATAAGGAGGAGGCAAAAGACGGCTGTGGAGAGGATGTTTTAGAAGCTTTTGACCAAAACTTAGGGAAAGGTTTTGCCTTCTTTTAGCCAAAGTTTGAAGATTAAATTCTTTCAGGTAGTAAGAGTATGGAAGCTTGGGTCCACCATAAATTATCTGAAGACATCTCTTCTGAACTCTCTCGATCTGATCTTCTTCTTCTTTTGTAAGTCCGGAGACTTACAAGTAAGTCCGGATACTGGAGAAAGGCCATACTCGTATGAAGTATGCGAGAAAAAATTTTCTCCGCTGAGTAATAAGGTGCTGCACATGAGAAAACACACTGGAGAAAAACCCTACTCATGTGAAGTATGCAAGAAAAGATTTTTTCCCAAGCTTCACAAAGTGATCCATATGCGAACCATCACTGGAGACTTGCCATACGCCTGTGAAGTATGTGACCGAAAGTTCATCAGTCGCGATTGAAAGGTGCAGCATATGAGACTGCACACTGAGGAAAAGCCTCATTGTTGCGAAGTGCGCGGAAAAGCCTATCGTCAGCGTAGTACCTTGGTGATGCATAGGAGAACTCATACAGGTGAAAAGCCTTACTTGTGTGACTCCGTTCACTTCTTCTTCCGAACGCCAAAGACATGAAAAATGCACACACGAGATATGCCTTTTTTTTCCGTAGCATCTTTTCTAATTTAACTTATTTTTATGTTATTTAAATAAAACAACTAAAATTTTGTTACGTACTTTTTGTGGCTACTCCTCCATCCCTCAGTGACGTTAATTTTACCTATTTTTACCCACTTTTAAACTATTTACGTCACCTAACTTTTAATAAAGCCCATATTACATTTACTGTCCTTCCCCCTAATAACTATATATAAAATATAAACTTATTATAAATTTATCATTCCAACCTCAATCATCTTCTCAAATCTCTATCATTCAAATTCCTACTAAAAAACATTAAAAAAAACACGAGATATGCGTTTGGTGTGCGACGTGGAAGTAAGTCATTCAGCTGATATGCAAGCGAGTAGCTGATTCAGCTGGTCTTCAGCGCCAAAACAGTAGCTGCGACTGGTCTTCGGTTTTTCCTATAAGGCGTTTTTGGATTCACTGGGGACTGCCCCCCTACACTGTCAGTCAGGAGTGTCATAAGAGATAACACAAGCATGGGAAGTTTCTACTGATAGCACTTGAGATGTTGCCTTTGTGATTTTGTGGTCTTCGATTTTTCCTATAAGGCGTTTTTGGATTCACTGGGGACTGCCCCCCTACACTGTCAGTCAAGAGTGTCATAAGAGATAACACAAGCATGGGAAGTTTCTACAGATAGCACTTGAGATGTTGCCTTTGTGATTTTGTGGTCTTCGATTTTTCCTATAAGGCGTTTTTGGATTCACTGGGGACTGCCCCCGTACACTGTCAGTCAAGAGTGTCATAAGAGATAACACAAGCATGGGAAGTTTCTACAGATAGCACTTGAGATGTTGCCTGTTGTGATTTTGTGGTCTTCGGTTTTTCCTATAAGGCGTTTTTGGATTCACTGGGGACTGCCCCCCTACACTGTCAGTCAAGAGTGTCATAAGAGATAACACAAGCATGGGAAGTTTCTACAATAAGCACTTGAGATGTTGCCTGTTGTGATTTTGTGGTCTTGGATTTTTCCTATAAGGCGTTTTTGGATTCACTGCGGTCTGATTCCTGCACTGTTAGATATTTCATAACAGAAAACACAAAGTTGCGCAGTTTCTACGGAAAGCACTTGCGATGTTTCCTTTTGTGATTTTACAAACGCTATGTATAAGAAGCATTGCAAGGAAGAGCCGAAAACACATCTGCTGACTTTTCCAGCATCATGACGACAAACAAAAAAGTCGGCAGATGTTTTTCCGCCTGTGTTTCGGCTCTTCTTGTATCAAACAGTATGTGTACATGTGGTCTTCGGTTTACCTATAAGGCGATTTGGGGTTCACTGGCGACTGCTTCCTACACTGTCAGAAGTTTCATAACAGATAACACAAGGATGTGTAGTTTCGACAGATAACAAGTGGGATATTACCTGTTGTGATTTTGTAAGCATTATACATAACAGGCATTGCCAGGGAGAGCAGAAAACGTAACTGCTGACTTTCCCGATATCATCACGACAAACAAAAAAGTCAGCCGATGGTTTTCCGGCCATCTCGTATACATAAGGTTTTAGTACTTAACGTCTGTTTTTTTTTTTGTTGAAACTGCGCATCTTCGAGTTATCTGTTGACTTCTGACACCGAATAGTGTTATAACTCGACTCACTTGTCTTTGTTATTTCCTCGCATGTGGGGACTAGCAGGCCAAATAATCCTTTAGACCAAGCTGACTGCGAAATATATTTGACAGTATAATCGTCCCCACACGTGATGAAATAACAAAGACTAGTGAGTCGAGCTATATCACTTTCAGTGTATCATTAGTAAATAGTTACCGTTTTTGAGGGGCTTGACTATGGGGGGGGGGGGGGGGGCTCCCCTCCCAAAGGTCTTAAGAAAGTAATTTCATCAGAGCCGACGTCTCGTTCTGATTAGTCCACAACAGTAAAAAATAATTAGAAATAAAAAATAAGTTCGTTCACTCTAGTTTGCTTCTGGTCTTTTCTCGCCGTCTATCTCGTCCGCGTTCACAGCTATGCCTAGCCAAGGACAGATGCATAGGCACGTTCCCAATTAGCCAGGCACCGAGTCCTAAAGCCTAAAACTCCATGCTTAGGTTAAAGTTTTTGCCGAGGCCCTAGGTGTGAACGGTGATGCTAGGCACGTGCCTAGGCATCCGTGCTTGACTAGGCATGCTTGCGAACGGGGCTTAAAGCGTTTTTGTGACTCTTCGTCCTCTTGATGTGCCGGTAAAGAATCGCCGTCTACCTAGCGGAAGAGCCGGAGGCGTCACCGCAGCTGTCCATAACGAACGCCGCTGATGTAGCACAGATTTTGAGTCAACATTCGGACGACGTTTCTCGTTCTTTGGCGTGTTTTGGAGTTAGTCATATAAAGTATACGCCCTTCATAAAGTTCCTCACAGATTTGTTATTTTTTTCCGCTAGACTCGGTAGCATAAAGTAAACAATGAAACATTACTTCTTTGTGTAACAAGCGTCTGGCTATTTTCAATTCCTCTTGGACCTAGCCATTAACTGTTTAAAATGCCACTGTCCCTGTGTCTGACCTATCTCTATTCTGTCAATCTGCTATGTCAAGCATTTACTAGATAGGAATCTTATTCACAATCCTTGGGTTCTTGTTACAGATTAAAGACGTAAGACGGGAACGGCGAGAATGGAGGGAGTCACTCCACACGGATTCCGCGGACAGAAAACAATGAGAACCCGTACACGGGGAATGCTTCCAAAATGAATTTTGTAGGAAGACAAAATTTGCAGCTGATGAAATTAGTCTAGATCCGCTTTATTTTTTATTTTGTTTATTCTGAAAGTTTTTAGTTAATTTTACATTGTACCAACACCAGCAAAAACTGATTCCCTTCCGAATCTGAAAATGGTATTCATAATCGGAGCATTCCCCGTTCATGGGGACTCGCGAGAATACGGAGAGTGAATCCCTGGGAAAACAAAAACGCAGGGACTCTTCAAAGGGAGTTCTCGGGGGACGGCGAGAATCCGCTTAAAACAGTTCCGTTGATTGCACTCCTCGTAGTTTCTGGGCTTTACCAAGAACAAATAAGTAGTAGAGCCTCCGTGCTTTGTTGTACAACCGTACGGAAGTCGAACAGCGGAGGTAGGAGCTACGCGGAGCAATACAATTTGTTCCCTCTACAAGTAGCTCATCGCAGTAGATACCCGGGGAAGAAAAGTCGAGAGTAAACACTTTTTGGGGACATACATTCGTGACGCTACGCGGCTTCTACGCTCTTTTCCTCAGAAATGCACAGCGGCTAAGATGAAAATAGACAGACGTCAACCAAAATCCCAGCAAGTAGCTCTAGTTCAATACTCGATCTGACGAAGTCCAATACAAGCCGGTGAACCTCGGGAAGAACAGAAATGTCGCTCAAACGAATCCTCAAATTTGGTTGAAATCTTATGTCAACCAATCAACAACTTTTGCTGTGTGTCGCGCCAGTGACGTTTTTTGCTCTTCGCTAGGCACATGGCTAGTCTTTATCAGCAGTCGACACGAGAGTTAACGTGCGAGCACAGGATCAGGATCGGGCGCTCCCGGACTGGAATTCCTGCCCGGGTTGTCGACACCATCGTCACTTCCACTTCCGTACGGAAAAGTTGAATATGTTTCTTTATGATGAAAGTGAACAAAATCCGGCTGGGGATACCGTATCGTGTGTTCGCACTATTCGTCATCAAGAGTTGCGTATTCAGGTTTGCGATTTCCACACCACATACTTTCCGACGGACGACAGAATCGCATGAAGCTTCCCATCGCCACGCAGACGCAAAAGGAAAACAAAAGATTTTTCGTCGAGATTGTTCTGCAAAAGGACAAAGAGGTCCGGGGAGTCGACCTGTGAAGAAGCTTGGAAGATTACAGACCTGAATACCACCCAGTATTAGGAAATTGCCAGTCAAACCGTATATGTGTATTTCAACCCTTGGTCAAATCGTTTGAATGCATTTAAAGCTTCCATCTCTCTTGGATCGTTCGTCGTCAAATCAACAGAATCTCTACGATGGCTTGGCATAACATTCTCTTCATTGTAAAAATTTTGCTCTTCGGTTGTTCAAGAAGTTTCTAGATCAATTCGTACCGCTTATGGGCGCATCGTCCCCAACCGGGGGGCGCTATAATCGTAAAGCTTTGGGAAAATTGTACAACACCTTCTGTGCTCCTTCTATACTATTTCGTTCTGATGTCACTCTTGTTCTGCGAAAGAAGGAGATAAAAAAGATGAGATCATGTTATTTTAAATATGCAAAGCAACTGCTCCACTTGTCGAAATTATGAGAAGTTCAAAATTCAAGATGCAAGCGTTACCCTTTTCGATATTTCTTCGTCGCTATAAACAAGACCAAAGGTGTCGATGGGATCCCAAAAATATAATGTAGATAGATAAATAATTTAATTGTAATATTTAGGAACGATACTTAACAAGAGCTGTAAGCTCATATGGCACTTGCTTGTGTCAAGATGATTTGATTGATCAAAAGTAAGTTTCGACTTTGCGGTTGAGATGCGCGCTATAAGGGAGCTGGAACTTCATTTGTAAGCAAAACCCTTGAGGCAAAACTGCTAATGGGCTGATGGGCATCACGAAAATGCATATATTGCTTAAAAGTATTTTTTTTACTTTGCGGTCAAGATTGGTACTTTAAGGAATAATCGGATTTGGGAAGTAGCAATTTCTAAGCAAATGTTATTGAGTCTCCAATATTCCAGCGAACTTTCATCGTCCTACCACATCTGGAAGTACCTTAACGCGCGATCACCGGAATCCCAGACCCCCCCCCCCTCCTCCAACTCCACCCACAATAACCGGAGCCAATCCGGTTCTGTAAATGATTAATCCAGAGCATCTGTTTGTCATTCCCACGAAGTTCGATCCAGATCACACCAGTCTAAGCGGGTCAAGTATTTTCCGCCCTCCCCCCAAATTATTGCCGGATTCGGTCCGGAAATGAAAAAGGTCATAAGAGAAAAATGTCCTCTGTTTAATTATTAAATTTCACTCGAATCCGATCACCCGTTCCAAAGTTACGCATGACTCAGTATTCCGGATTCCCCTCCCTCAACTCCCCCCCCCCCAAGATTATCATATCGAGATTTTTTTTTTTATTCCAAGTCAGTTTGACCGGGTCCCTGATATGCCTTCCAAGTTTCGTGGTGAAAATCCCCCAAAAAACGGAATTCCGGGATACCCCTCCCCCCCCTCAAGTGTCCGGATCCAGTCAAATTATGTAAAAGATTTACATGGACCAGATGTTTGTTCTTCCCAGCAAGTTTCACTCCGATACCATCATTCTAACCGTTTCTCGAGATTTCCGGTCCACCCCCCCCCCCCCCCCAGCTCCCCCGCGGTGCACGTAGCCAATCCGATTCAGCAAATAACTTACCTAGAGCATCTGTTTGTTCTTCCCACAAAGTTCCATCCCGATCCCTCCATTCTAAACGGGGCACGTATTTTCCGCCCCCCCCCCAATAGTTGCCAGATCCGGTCCGGATATGAAAAACAATCATCGGAGAAATGTCCTCTGTTGAATTCTTAAATTTCACTCGAATCCGATCACCCATTCCAAAATTACGCATAACTGAAAATTTCGGATTCCCCTCCCTCCACTCCCCCCACCATTATCTGATCGATAAAATTTTTATTTTGAAGTCAGTTTGATTGGGTCCCTGATATGCCTGCTAAGTTTCATCGTGAAAATCCCCAAAACCACCATCACCGGAATTCCGGGACCCCCCCCCCCCCCATAAGTGTCCGGATCAAGTACAATGGTGTAAAGGACTTATCTAGAGCAGATACTTGTTCTTCCCAGCAAGTTTCACTCCGATCCCTCCATTCTAACCGTTTCTTGAAATTTCCGGTCTCCCCCCCCCCCCCCAACTCCCCCCTGGCTACCGAATCCGGTCAAGACTATAAACGGGAAATTAGAGATATATATTCTGTTCAGTTATGAAGTTTCATTACAATCCGATCATCCGTTCGAAAGTTACACACTTCTCAATTTCTCGGATTCCCCTGCGGATTCCCCTCCCTCCACTCCCCCACCATTATCTGATCGACAATATCTTTATTTTGAAGTCAGTTTGATTGGGTCCCTGATATGCCTGCCAAGTTTCATCGTGAAAATCCAAAAAACTACCATCACCGGAATTCCGGAACCCCCCCCCCCCCCCCCATAAGTGTCCGGATCCAGTACAATGGTCTAAAGGACTTATCTAGAGCAGATGCTTGTTCTTCCCAGCAAGTTTCACTCCGATCCCTCCATTCTAACCGTTTCTTGAAATTTCCGGTCCCCCCCCCCCCCCAACTCCCCCCTGGCTACCGACACGGGACATTACAGATATATATTCTCTTCAGTTATGAAGTTTCATTACAATCCGATCATCCGTTCGAAAGTTACACACTTCTCAGTTTCCCGGATTCCCCTGCCCTCCACCCCCCCCCCCCAAAATGGTCGGATCAGAAAACTGATAATTCCTAATTTTTTGGGTCGGGTCTCTGATATGCCTGCCAAGTTTCATGGTCCTAGCACAACTGGAAGTACCCTAACTCGAAAAAGTGTTACAAAATGCCCTAAATTTTCAAGTTTCCAGCGCCCCAACTCCCCCGCATATGGTCGGATCGGGAAACTGATTATTTCCAGGTTAGTTTGGTCGGGTCCCTGATATTCCTGCCAAGTTTCATTGTCCTAGCTCATCTGGAAGTACCCTCACTCGAAAAAGTGTGACAAAATGCCCTAAATTTTCAAGTTTCCAGCGCCCCAACTCCCCCGCATATGGTCGGATCGGGAAACTTATTATTTCCAGGTTACTTTGGTCAGGTCCCTGATATTCCTGCCAAGTTTCATTGTCCTAGCTCATCTGGAAGTACCCTACCTCGAAAAAGTGTGACAAAATGCCCTAAATTTTCAAGTTTCGAGCGCCCCCACTATCCCGCATATGGTCGGATCGGGAAACTGATTATTTCCAGGTTCGTTTGGTCGGGTCCCTGATATTCCTGCCAAGTTTCATTGTCCTAGCTCATCTAGAAGTACCCTAACTCAGAAAAAAGTGACAAAATGCCCTAAATTTGCAAGTTTCCAGCGCCTCGCACTCCCCCCCATATGGTCGGATCGGGAAACTGATTATTTCCAGGTTAGTTTGGTCGGGTCCCTGATATGCCTGCCAAGTTTCATTGTCCTAGCACATCTGGAAGTACCCTAACTCGGATATGTGGGACAAAAAACTCGGACCGACCGACAGACCGACCGACCGACAGACGGAATTGTGATCGGTATATGGCACTTGAGTCCTACATTGAGTCTTACATGTCCGACTAAAAAAAATTTGTCATAATCGAATTCAGCATCTATTTTTGCCCCTATGTCGGACATCTAATCAACTACAAATATACCCCTATAAGTCATATCTGTTTTGACGAAAACTTCCTGCCACTTCTGCCAATTTCCCGGTTTCGGCCGAACTCTAGAACTACTTGTCCGGCGAAAAAAGAAAGCTCAAAAACGAACTCAGGGTATCTTCTTTCCCCAATAATGAACATCTAATCAACTTCGAATAAAAATTTGACTTATAACAAATTTTCCGACTCCAGCCGGATTCCGGTCAAACTATATGTCCGGGTAAAATATGATTGTCACACACGGATTCAGCGTCTCTTCTTACCCCTAAATCGGTTATCTAATCAGCTAGAAATAAAACTTTAACTTCTAACAATTTTCCGGTTTTGGCCGGATTCCGGGCGAACTACATGTCCGGGAAGAAAATTGTTTTCACATAAAAGTTCAGCATGTCTTCTTGCCCTAAACCGGACATCTGATCAACTCCAAATAAAACTTTTAATTTTAACAAACTTTCCGGTTTGAGCCGGATTCCGGGCGAACTACTTGTCCGTCGAGAAAATGGTTTTCACCATCGTCTTCAGCATGTCTTCCTACCTCTAAATCAAACATCTAATCAACTTGAAATAAAACTTTAACTTTTAAGAAACTTTCCGGTTTTGGCCGGATTCCGGGCGAACTCCTTGTCCGATTACAAAATGGTTTTCGCCATCGTGTTCAGCATGTCTTCTTACCGCATAATCAACTATCACATTAGCTGTTTCAAAATATTTTGTTTGCCCCTTAATTTGAACCCCCTCCCCCACCCCTAAATGTAGGGCTACAAAGCCCATTTACGAACTTGACTGGTCCGCCGACCCAACGAATCCTCACACCAAGTTTCATCAAAATATCTCATTCCCTTCGAGAGTTATCGTGCTTACAGACGGACGGACGGACAGACGGAAAACTTTTGCGATGTCATAGGTATCCCTCCACTTACGTTTTGGGATCCCAAAAATCATTGACACCAGAGCCCAACCAGCGCACGACCTTCTACACTGCTTCCTGGCCGAAAACTGAAAAGTAGTGTCTTTTTCTGTGTCTTTAAGTCTTTTATTTATTTTCTTTTATTTACTCCGGTTTTTCGAAATGTCGGGCTAGAAATAAATTACTTACTTACTTATTTCATTTTGACCAAAACGGGTTAATGCAAGTGTCTTCAGAGGATATTTTGTGTTCGCCATCGCGCAGGATCACAGTGTTCTGCTTCAGTACAAGGTAGGCTCGTGCAACTTTTATTGTTGCTTTTAGTCTTTGAGCTTTCGATGATATGATCACGATGTGATTCACCGTATCCCAGTTCAGCACGTCCAAGAAGACTAGCTCCTGTAAATCAAATGGTTCTTATCATCAGCGCTTGTCTACTCATATGATAACAGTGGATTAGTAGAAAATCTGGATCTGCTTGAGCAATGGAATTTTCGAACTGTCTTATGACTAGAATGTGACAGCTATTATTTTCTGCTCATTACATTGATCCTTATTTTACTAGATCTCCGTCAGTAGCGTCGACAAATTTGACTGACTTTTCTCATCCGAATCGCCTTGTTTTATTCGGGCCCGAGCGGAACCATCTAGCGGACAGTCACCTGTACTACTGGAAATGGTTGAATTTTATGCTGTTAGATGGTACCTATAGAAGTAGACGCGAACTAATCAAAAACTTTGGCGAATGCTTGTTTCAGCCTTGTGGCTTGTTGACATGCTATCTTATTCGATGTTAAACAAATTTTCAAGTGAAAACATGGTCATAGAGTTTTCAAAAATGCTGAGTATCATTTGAATAAAAGAAAAATAACTAGAAGTTACTAGAAGATTCGAAGCAGGCAAGTCATTTCTCGCTGTTGTTCGATATACAGACACAGTAGAAGTAAAAGAGGTACTTATGCTTTTTGAACAATTTCTTATTTTTCCACTGCCTTGTCATTGTTACTTGCACATGTAATAGTAAAATGGAAAATAAAAATAACAAACTTGATATCAGCTAGTAGCCAACTACCAGTTGGGCACCAGACTTTTTGGAGAATTCTTCTGCTCAAGGGAATCTCCTACTGAGGTGAAAAAGAATCTCCTGTTATTATTGATTTTGGCGTGAAGGAAACCAGTGAAGGTAGATTTTTTTTTTTTCATATTTCAGTTCTAGAGACACCAGGAAACTCTGTCTTGCTTCCCCACTCCTCACCCTCCACCCTAACTCTAGAAATTCTATAAAATAGGCAAGAAAACAGAAAAATTGCATTTTTTTTGTTTACCTGGTATCCAAGAGTGGTTCTTGATGCCAGTGTGCATGACTGCTTTTATATTGAAATTTCAGAATCTCTGAACTCACCTTATAACTCTTCCTTCCTTTCTTCTTGGAACTCATTAACTTTTGTCCAAGTGCTTTCACCTGGTGTGGAGAAAACACCAAAGCCGGATAATTCACTTTGCCAGCAGGTGTCACCTGATGGGAAGATTTGTCTTGGGCAGGTGGAATCGATTCTGGTGTTGGATTCACTTGTCTAGTAGGATTCACATAGGCTATTTGGTGTTGGGCCGCAGCATGTGAACATCACTGCAGAAGTGGTCCATTTCACAGAAAAAATGGAAATTGGTTTTTAAAAAAGATGACTGATATTTTTAATATTTTATGAATTATTATCCATGTATTTTTTTATAGCAGAGATTTTGTTTTTTAGGTGCAGCAAAGACAAGGTCAGAAAAAACTAAGAATGTCTGTTTGACAGGAGTGGGTGTGTCCCGTTTCAACAGAACAAAATGGAAGTTGATTTTTAAATCAAGAGGACTCTATGACTGATAATTTGATATTTTAGGAATTTGCATTTTTTTTGTATAAACAAAAATTATAATTTTTTTTATGGTAGCCTACCTACAACAGAAATCGTATTTTTTTGCGAGTGTATGAACAGGACCCTTGCCAAGATTTTTCATCGACACGTCGACTTGGTTGTCAAGAGGATTAACTAATCTCGGATTTTTTTTGGCTGCGACTTTTTGCACACGGCAGCTTACAACACATGGCAGTGAACTTCGGACCAACGAGAAATGTCGCCGAAATGATGACTCAAATTTTGTGTCAACCAATCAACGGCGTTGTTTGGGGTATTTCAAATACCCCGATATTAACTACTCTGGATTTTTTTTTTGCTGTGGCTTTTTGCACACGCCAGCTTTTAAAACCAACACACGGCAATGAACCTCGGGAAAACGTGAAACGTCGCCGAAACTATGACTCAAATTTTTTGTCAACCAATCAACGGCGTTGGTTGGGGAGAGCTCTGGTGACGCTAATAAATGTGATTGGTTGCCGTATTAACTAAACTCGGAAGTTCGTATCTTCAAGTTCTAGGTCAACCAATCAACGGCGTTGGATGGTACGCTTCCGGCTCTCACTGTAGGTACACGGTCACGTTTCATCGACACATAGAGTTGGTTATCAAGAGGGTTATAACTAATATCGGAATTTTTTTTTGCTGTGGCTTTTTGCACACGGCATTGAATCTCGACAGAAACGAGAAACGTCGCCCAAACGATGACTCAAATTTTTTGTCAACCCATCAGCAGCGTTGGTTGGGGAGAGCTCTGGTGACGCTATTTAAATGTGATTGTTTGCCGTATTAACTGAACTCGCAAGTTCATATCTTCAAGTTCTAGGTGAACCAATCAACAGCGTTGGATGTTAACTCTTCCGGCTCTCCCTATAGGTACACGGGCGGTTTTTCATCGACACGTAGAGTTCGTTATCAAGAGGATTATAACCAATCTCAGAATTTTTTTTTTGCTGCAGCTTGATCAGCACTTTCGCTAATAAAGTAACAAAAAAAAACACGTAACTGAATCTCGGGAAGAACAAGAAACGTCGCCCAAACGATGACTCAAATTTTTTGTCAGCCGATCAACGGTGTTGGTTGGGGAGAGCTGTGGCGACGCTATTTAAATGTGATTGATTGCCGTATTAACTAAACTCGGAATTTTGTATCTCAGATCCTGGGTCAACCGGCGTTGGGGGGTAGAGCTGCGGTGACGCATCTGGCTCTTCCGGTAGGTACACGGCGGTTCTTTGTCGGCACGTAGAGGTGGTTATCAAGAAGACTAACTTAACTTGGAATTTTGTTTCTTTAGAAGGGCCGAATACTTTATATGACCAATTCCAAAAACACGCCAGTTAACCTCCGGAAACGTTTTCAAAATTTTGTGTCAATCAATCATCGGCGTTGGTCGGGGAGAGCTGTGGTGATCAGGAGGATTAACTAAACTCGTAATTTTCTGTCTTCAGAAAGGGCGAATACGCCACTGAACATCGAGAACGAGAAACGTCGCCCAACAGAATCGGAACTTTTTGTACGGTTGCCCGTACAGGAACCCTTCCAAGAAGGGCCGAAATAAAAAAAGGTTTTTTGATTCGAGCGATGACTCAAATTGTGTGTCAACCAATTAAGGGTGTTCGCCGGTGACAGCTGGGGTGAGCCAGTGACACTTATACTTCTGGTGAAGCACTTCATTGGAGGCCATCACCGGAGCTATGCAACAAATTTTTATTTTTTATGTAGTGTTTCTGATCCATTTGTTCAGAATAAAACAAAATCCAGTTGTGCTCACGATTTTGCAAGGGCTTTGTGCAGCGGACAAAATCCTAGGGTCGTTATTAACCAATTTTTCCAGTTCCCGCCCGTGTTAGCATTTTTCCAAGTCCCGCCCGTGTTAGCCTAGTGCTCTTAGGGATGAAAATAAAATTGATTGATTGATTGATTAACACCGAGAAAATCGCCTGATTAGCTAATCCGGGAAACACTAACCATTTCTGCTACCTTCACTGCCTGAAATTTTACAAAAGATAATACAGGGATGCGCAATTTCAACAGACAACACCTGGGATGTAATCTGTTGTGATTCGTAAATGTTAGGAATTATAGCATAGCAAGCATTGCCAGAAAGAGACGAAAAACCCGCCAAAAAGCTTCTGCTGAATTTTTCCTATAACGTTCATGCATAACGTTAACGATTCATGCACAACGTCTTCTAAGTCACAACAGATTATTCGCAAATTTCAAATTGCGCAACCCCTCGTAGCTGATGTCAACGGTATGTCTCATAAAATGGGAAGCACTCGGCCGACTGGTGAAACTTGTGACTTTTATCCTAATGCAGGATTTCTTGGTTTATAGAAATTAACAAAACATCTTGAGAGTTATTCAGAGTCAAATATAGTTGACTTTGAATAACTCAAAGTCACAAATTGAATAGATTATAGGCTACTCGACAATTTTATGTTCAAAAGCCAATAAAATTCATTTATAATTTTTTTTTTTAAATGAGAACATAAAATATTAATAATAATAAATATAAAGATTGCGAGAACAAAATGCAATTATTTTAGTGTTATTCAGTCATTTTTCAGTGAACGTTGAATGGAAAAATTGTTTAAATTATTTTTTTAAAAGAAAAACAACGAAAACAAATAGTAGACATAAACAGAACAGACGTATGTTACGAATTATAGCATAGCAAGCATTGCTAGGAAGGGACGAAAAACCCGCCAAAAAGCATCTGCTGAATTTTTCCTATAACGTTCATGCATAACGTTAACGATTCATGCATGACGTCTTCTAAATCACATCAGATTATTCGCAAATTGCCGTAGCTGATTTCAACGGTATGTCTCATAAAATTGGAAGCACTGGGCCGACCGGTGAAACTTGTGACTTGTATCCTGTCCTGATGCAGGAACTTTTGGATTATGGTAACTGCTGAAAGCCAACAATCCAAAATCCGGGAATTCTTGGTTTATGGTAAACGACTCAAAGCAAGCTATCCAAAACATGAATTCCTGGTTTGTGTTAATCAGCCAGAAACTGGGAATTCTTGGTTTATGATAAACTGCCCAGAGCGGAAAAGACATCGAAAGATGCAAAATTCACATGGGACCGAAATAAGCGCGTAAACAGCGGCTGATGTGTTCAGACGATGGACAAACTGTTTGTGGTTGACGGGGGAATGCAAAAGAAAAACCTAATTCAAAATATTCTTTTTGTTTGTAACAAAATATAGAAATTAACAAAAACATCTTGTGAGTTATTCAAAGTCAAATATAGTTGATTTGTAGTCTTTGGACTAGGAAAAAGTCACAAATTGAATATTGACAGATTTTAGGCTACTCGACGAATTTATGCTCAAAAGCAAATAAAATTCATTTATATATTTTTGTTTTTAAATGAACAAAAAATATTAATATTAATAAAGATAAAGAACGCGAGAACAAAATGCAATTATTTTAGTGTTATTCAGTCATTTTCAATGAACGTTGAATGGAAAAATTCTTTAAATTACTTTTTTAAAAAGAAAAGCAACGAAATCAAATATTAGACAGAAACAGAACAGACGTTGTTGTAATTAGAAAATTATTCTACCTTTTCTTCGAGATCAATTAAGTAACCCGGGGATGCTGGTGTAAAAATCATGCTATGTTCACATTGGTCTTACAGAATTTGAACTGGATTGACCTAAAATTCGCCAAGTTTGACCTAATTCCCCTAATTACTGTCTCTAGAGTCATGATAGGTCACATTCCAAAGGATTATCCCGACGGGTGACTGCGATGAAAATACGCGCCTATTTGGAAGATCAGCGTCTGATTTTTGGATGTTTTTCAATCGCTATTTACGCGCGTAAATCAGCCGCTGATCGAGAATCGGCCGCTGTTTCAGCCCCGTGTGAACAAGCTATTAAGTCAGTGGCAGCGTTCCCGCTTTGACTGATTTTTCCGTCAAAAACGGATTTCTCGGGTCCTTGACGGATGAGAATTTGACCCGACGGATTTTCAGATTTTTGACGGATTTCTGAAAATCTTGCGTAAAATCTTATATTCTATATAGTTTTTCTGAATCTCTCGTCATTCCTGTAAAAGTGAATTTCATGAGCATTTTATAATCAAACACTAATTTGTGCTTAATAAGCTTAGTTACCTTATCATTCAGACAACGCGCTGATTCGTGCGCACAAAAAAGATAGATCCAGTCAGATTTGGAGATTCACACCTGTGGCTCGCAGTTTGTACGTAGCTGGTTTTGTGCAAAACTCTGTATTTTTACGGAAAATAGATTCTGGACATTTTGCCTGCGTTGCAGAGTTTTTCATTACCGTACTTTAGCATAAAAGAGGTTGACCTTGATCAAATTTCTAGAAAAAATATTGTAAGAGACAAGATAAAACGACGGACGAGAACAAAAGAGAACACGATTCTACATGTAACAACTTCCATGTGCTACTGCTAAACGTAGGATTTTTTAACGCTTTTCGACGGGTTGTCGTCGGAATTTTACTCATTTTGTGTCTATTAGAGCGGAAAACTGCCATCGGGTGAAGTGGACACAGTGGACTCAGTGCCCAGACAACTTGCACACAACACACGTCCATAATGTCCAAGGTAATTGTGTTTATACTTTGGTGCGACAGCCGGGTTACATAGCTAACAAGTATGATAACTGATTTGCATAATCTACATATAATGCCTATATATAAATCAAAACGCACAGAACCAGCCGTGTTTTTTTTTCGATTAAATCAAGGATGAAAATAATTAAACAGAAATTATCATAATTAGAAAGAAAATCTATACCAAACTGAAGCAGGAAAAGATGTAACGTTAATAACGCTACTATCTTGCTTTTTACTGATTTTATTTTGTTTAATTTCATTTTAACCAAACAAGCAGAACGAAATAGGCAATTCAGACTCAAGAGTATAAAAATGTAATTGAAACCAATTCATCCAGGCTACAACGAACAAGGTGGTCGCTTGTGATACCCTAAGAATACCCTGTCTTTTGACTAGTGAATATCGCCTGTCAAAGTACGGGGGGTGGGGAAACTTGGAGCCAGAATTGTGTATAGCTTATGTTTCTAGAATTATATAGTTCGAAACGGGTACAGAGATATGCTCAATCTGTTTTTCAGTTTCTACAGTTGAGATTATGCAATATATTTGTTTACGTTTATTTTCTACCTGAAATTTTTGGGAAGCGAGACGCGAAACATATCGGTTATCGAAAACAAAAATTGATATCTCGACAGTATCTCGACGAACGGTGAAAAACCAAAACAAGGAGACAGAGTAACACATTTGTGCCATTTTTCGTCAACATGTTCTGTAAAATGTCAGTGTGACTTTAATATTTGTAGTACCATATTTAGTATTTATGTTACTCGTGAGTGTTTAAAAGAATTTAATTTTTGTAAAGACAACCAAATTAGCTAGCTAGCAAGTTTTGTCTAATAAACCTTACTTACTTACTTACTTACAATCCCAATATCACCCAACACTACAGCAATGCCTCTCTTCCTGTATAATATAGGACCAGAAGATTCCCAAATTTCCCGGTCAGCCCAGACTTCCCAGTTTAGAAGCCAGGCGGTTGATCTCAGACTCAAGGGGCTTGCGACTTCTCCTAAACTTAACCTAACCTAACCTACCTGAATCATAATCTTTTACTTTTCTTTTTGTTCTTGTTCAGATTTGTATTTTTGTTCGCTACTGGAGACTGGATGATTAGACACGCATTTCAATTGCCGAGAATCTGAGAAAGGCTAGTCACCGAATTAAATAGTAAATACAGTGATCACGAGGGGTGGATGGTTGAGAAAATAAATACAATAAAAGACTAGACTTACTCATGTTGGCACTCATTTTAAATTTGATTGTGAGAAGGTGTGAACCACTTTTTTATAATCTCGATAAAATGGGCACACTGTGGACACATGTTAGATATGTATGAACATTTTCGTCTCCCAGCTTCACCACCAAGCCTGTGGTGACATTATAAAGTCTCGTCTCTTAGTTTTTCTTCCTTTCCAGAAAAAAGCGTGTATCCCCTCCCTTGACAACTTTTCATCCTGTGCACAATGAGTCATCGACAGTAAACTGAAGTCAAGTCAGCTCAGTTTTTTATAAATACCAAATTTCTAGAGGGATTTCGGGAATCGGGGTAGTTGAGAGAGTGAGTTCAGAGAGTCAAGGAGCGTGTCCGAAAGCTTTCAGGACTGTAAATGCTGCATTTTTATTTTTATTTTCGTCCGAATGCTCTTACCTTATATGCAGCATTTACAGCACTAAAAGCTTTCGGACACGTTCTTTATTTCTTCTCTGACACTTCTAATTCCGAAATTTAGCCTTAATCGCCAGCTCCCTAGTTTCTTCTTGAAAATTCAGCGTAAAATTTAGCATCTTCGCTGAATTTTTCGATGAATTTTATGCTGAATTAATGCTGCATTAACTGAGCGAAAATTTAAGTCCGAAAGCGAAATGCTGCATAGAATGCTGAATTAATTCAGCATTTTCGTTCGTTTCCGAGCTTTCGGACACGCTCAAGGACGGAGAATAAAATGGAACGTATTAAAAGCGCAGTAGAGTCGATGCGGAATGACGTTAATGCATGCAGTAGCTATGCTGGTCCAGTGGCGCCATTTCAGTAAACCTCAGGGGGGGGGGGGGGGCAAACATCCTTTTTGGGCCCCCATCCTAGATTTTTTTTTTGCTCAAACGCAAAACTTAATTGCTTTTTTAGGCTAAAATTAAAGCAGTTTTAAAATATACCATAATGAGCATATGCAAGAACCACGCATTGTTCAAAGACCCTTCACAAATAAAATCAATGTGACCTGGAGTTTGAAGCCTACCCATATGACAGAATAAGCGACTTTCGACCCTCTTCTAGGCTTTCGATCGAAACCCTATCGAGATTTGTCGCGATCTCGAGAAGTAGGTCTGGATTCATGAAATCTTTTGAGTTTGGATATGGGATTAACATTATAAAACATCTAACAAACACCAAATTACATTGAAAGTGAGCGCCGCAGGCAAACAAAATTTAAAACATCGGCCTTTTTTCTGCTAAAATACAAAGATTTTGGTTCAAAATCAGATTACTAACTGTGCGGTGCAGTGTGAAATTCACCGTTTGGAAAATGCCTTTACTTCAGTATGTCAAACAACAAGGAATATAGACAAAAAAACTCAGATTTTGGGCCCCTTCAAAATTCAGGGGGTTTGGCCCCCCCCCCCTGCCCCCTCCAAATGGCGCCACTGTGCTGGTCGGTAGATTGCCTGCAAACCTTTGCAAGTTTCTTCGTTAGCTTCTTGATCAGCGTCTCGATTTACTTTGTTTATGCAGGGTCAGTGGGGCATTCTGTTGACCAGCACGTGTATCGAAAATTTTCTCGGTACTATAGGATGAGGGACACAGTTGGAGGCGGTGCTGTATTGTCAGCCAAATAGAAAATCATGTTAGAAGACCTTGACGCATCGGAAATGACGAATAAACTGAGGGATTTCGCTGGAGAATCCTTCCATATCTTCTAGTAGAGCTCGTGAGAGGATAAACATTTATCATTGCTCTAGTTAATTGTGCTATCAGTTTTTTGGGGGGGGGGTTCAATAAATCAATTGACAGGTTGAAAAATCATGAACGCATGAATTGGTTGACACAGAATTTCAGTCACTGTTTGGGCGACGTTTCTCGTTCTTCACGAGATTCACTGGCGTGTTTTTGCACTTAGTCATACAGAGTGCGGCCCTTAAATACGGCAATCATAAAAATCCAAAATTCAAGTTTAGTTCGTCCTCTTGATAACCAACTGTACGTCCCGACGAAAAACCGCCGTGTACCTACCGGAAGATTCGGATGTGTCACCGCAGCTCTCCCCATCCAACGCCATTGATTGGTTGACAGAGAATGTGAGTCATCGTTTGGGCGACGTTTCTCGTTTTCCCCGAGATTCACTGGCGCGTTGTTTTTACTTTATTGGCGAAAGTGATTCTCAAGCCGCAGTTGAAAAATTCCGAGTTAATCATTTTGATAACCAAGTCTACGTGCCGATGAAACAGCCGTGTACCTACAGGAAAAGCCGGAAGCGTCACCGCAGTTCTCCCCATCTAACGCCGTTAATTGACTGACCCGGAATTTGGCGATACAAAATTCCGAGTTTATTTAATACGGCAATCAATAATATTTAAATCGCGCCACCGCAGCTACACACCCATATGGCCCTAAGGCTTTAAATACAATATTATATTATATATAACTAATTTTGGATTTTTTTTTTTTGCTGCGGCTTGATCAGCACTTTCGCTAATAAAGTAAAAAAAAACCCATACAAGTGAATCTCGGGAAGAACAAGAAACGTCGTCCAAACGACGACTCAATTTTTTGGTCAATCAATCAACGGCGTTGGTTTGGGAGAGCTGTGGTGGCGCTATTTAAATGTGATTGATTGCCGTATTAACTAAACTCGGAAGTTTGTATCTTGAAATTCTTTGTCAACCAATGAACGGCGTTGGATGGTGAGAGCTCTGCCGATGCTATTTAAATGCGATTGATTGCCGTACTAACTAAATTCGGAATTTGGTATCTTCAAATTCTGGGTGAATCACACGGTTCCGGCTTTTTTTTTTCAACCAATCAACGGCGTTGGTTGGGGAGAGCTCTGCCGATGCTATTTAAATGCGATTGATTGCCGTACTAACTAAATTCGGAATTTGGTATCTTCAAATTCTGGGTGAATCACACGCCAGTGAATCTTGGGAAAAACGAGAAACCTCGCCCAAACGATGACTCATTTTATTTTGTCGGCTATGATTCTTCATCAGCGATATTTCGGCCCTTTTTGGCAAGGGTCCTCGTCAGGCTGTCAATCCTCTGGTTCAACTTCGGGGAAGGAAACAAACCTGTAACAGGTTTACAGGTTTGTTTCCTTCCGCTGGACAATGGAATAGACAGGTTAACTTCTGACGGAAATTGTATAGGCTCCAGTATTTCAGGGTTATCCAGGACAACCTTGAAGTAGAAATTCAATTGACTTTCTGTGATTTTTGAATTTGCTCAAAAGGTCTTTCCTCTTTTGAAGGGACCTGGAGGTGTGGACCCTATCTTCTCTAATATGCAGGAACTATGACATAAATGTGAGTTACCTTTGATGACTCCAGTTTCTCCATGACTTCTATGAGATTGGCGTAGCCTGCAGGGTTAATCATGATGGGTTCACCTGTATGTACCTCTACTTGGCTGGGGGACGAAGGAAAAGTAAAAGATTTGTATGGCATGATTTCAACGCCTAGATTCTGAAAAGCTGTCACAACGCCAGTTCTAACGGCTGTACTGTGGAGTGGCAGTTCGTGCACCTGCCCACGAACTGAGAATTTTCACAGCCCAGCTCGCGGCAATACTTCTCTTGCAAGGATACAAGGTGCTTTGCACGTATGTGCTGAATCTTCTTTGCAGTTGAAATTTTCCCATAACTGTCAGGTAGTAGGGCCTTCAGCCTGCCTGAATCGGCGAGCACTCATGTTCCCTGATTTCTCCTTCATAAAGTTGTAAAATTTTCCCACATCGTCAGTGGATGTACCATAGAGCCAGTTTTTGGGCCGGTTTTCCGTGTTTGTCATAATGTAGCTCATGTTATTTTGTGTAAAATATAGGCACATTGTAATGATCCATGATGCCGTTCCGTAATTCTTTCCAACAACTTGATTATTATCAAATGCCACTTTCACCAAAGTGTCTGGCACTTTTATTGGAGTGCTCTTTTTCCGAAAGAAATCAGTCACGTAAGTGGACGAGCCTCCAGGACCATCCTTCCCAACTATGTATTTAGACCCTGTGTGATCGTATGTGCAGAGCTTTAACGAAAGATTATATGGACAAATTCTGCAACTGGATATTGATGCATACTTCCGCTCGATACTGCTGTTCATATCCAGAAGTTCTTTGAACGTAAGTTCTCGATTTTTCTTCCTTGCACTGTAAATCGGGGCGAAACGCTGACGCACCGGTTCAGGCCGTTCTCTTAGCCATGATTCAGGGCAGTAACAAAGTAGATCGTCTGGAGATAGTTTCCTTGGCATTTTCTTCATATCTTCTATCATAATGGTTTTTAGTTCGTCACTCGTCGTTTTCGTCAGTGGGTTAAGGACCATCGTTAATGAGTCAGCCTCCGGCAGCATTGACGAATCGTTGGAACGGTCAAAGACCACCAACGACGAACCTTCTTTTGAACCATAGATGAATCTTCGGACCATTCACAGACAACCATCGACGAGTTGTCCACTGGCACCATCAGTGAATCGTCGAAAGCCTCGAGGGGGACCATTGCTGAATCGTCTGCGGGGTCAACGGGCACCATCAGTGAATCATCAGTTTGGCCGAGTGGTGCCATCCACGAATCCTCACCTGGCACAGTGTACGAATCGTCGGTGGTGCTGTGGGCTGCTAATGGAGCATTCTCGTCGATTGGCACTGCATGGGGGATTGGCGACACTCTTGCCCTTAAACAGGACCATTGAGGGGCAGTGTTCTCCGGCAGCGTTAACACATAGCAGAAAAGTCACACCATCTTTATCATTATTTACAGTTTTATGAACATCTTTGCTTCCCTTGACCGCAAAAACTGGCGTCTTGGCAAAAACTTCCGGGTTGTAATGGATCATGCTTTCGTCGGTGTTGAACCACAACCTCGGATAATCAAAGTCCTCGTCACTAAGTCCCTCTTCAAAGAGCCTCTTCTTTTGCTCTGCAAAGTAGTACCTTAACTTTTCTTCCGAAACAGAATCCCTTCCCTTTTGGACGACTTCACTTTTTCTTCCGGTTATGACCGAGTTCCGTGTTTTAAAGCGCCTGACCCACCCGTTGCTGGGCCCCGTCTCAGCAAACTGTTTGTCAGTGCCTTTACCGAGCAACTCTGCTAACTGCAGCGCTGTGACTCTCAGTACGCTACGATACACTGGGAACCCAGACGACTGGCTTTCTGCAATCCAGTTAACCAAGGCCTTTTCAATCTCTGTGCCTAGGAGAGAATCAGGCCCCTTCCTAACACTTCCTTCGTACTTTCCGGTTTTAATGTCCTGCACCGTACTTTTTGGAATCTTGTACTTTTCTGGGACAAATCTGATAGACATACCTTTATTCAAGTAGTCACCCACATTTTTTATGTCAGCGTCTGAGTGCCTTTTGGCTGCTTTTCTTTTCGGTTTAACCCCCCCCCCCCCCCCCCCCCGTTCATCAACCTCATTTTGAGCCTCAACTTCGTCGCTCGAGTCATCTGAGGAACTGTCGGAGTTCGTGAGGCTTGCATCACTATCAGATAATGCGCTATTTTTCATTTTCTTCATTTCAGGCCTTTTTAAAACTTTTTTGCTGGTCTCTGCCCTCTATCACTCTTTCGATTTTTTCTTCACTACACTTCCCTCCGTATTGTCCATTCTCGCATAGAAAGCAAAAGCGAAAGTGTAGGGTAGGATAGTTGCCATAGAAGCATGCATGTTTTCAGAACTAGGCTAAGAAACCAAATCCGGGCAACTAGGCCAAGAAACCCAAACCTGGCAACTAGGCTAAGAAACCAAAAACGTACACACAAATAATTGGAAGCTGGAAGCTGGTCGTACTGGTGCATGAGCTTGTCCAAGCCCACACTAAAATAGATAGCTTTGACTTTGTAAGCAAAGGCAATATTATTAGCCTAGAACTGTAGCCTATTGTTGATAGAACGTCAAATTATTTACTGTCCGTCATATCGGATGAATATTCACGTTCACGGACAGATTCGCAAGCAAGCACAGCGCAGGGAGAACAGGCAACCGCTAAAGGGATTGGTAGTGTCCGAGAGTGCGGATAGGCGCTCGTAGTCTCGGACAGTCGAGACATTGACTGATTCTCTCGGAACTAGAATAAAACATCTTATAGTCACCAAAAACACTTAATTTTTTTTTATTAATGTCCTTACCGTTGACTATACTTCGCTATCCAAGGCTAAAATTTTAGATTTTCCGAGTCATACAACAGTGTGGATGGAATTTCAAATTGTGTGCGTTGGTAGTTGGGATTGATTTTTAGTCAGATTTCAAGGCCGAACGCTGTCGGTTCGCGCTGTTTTCAAAAAATCTGTGTGGCAAGGATTAAAGGAGTTACAGTTGAAACAAAGTTTGGGTAAGAAAGATTGGAAATCAGTGTCCGGGGTTGCGGTACTGTCCGAGCACTGATAGTGCTACCCTAGGTTGATATTTTTGAAGCTTGTTCTTCAGATCCTCTTAGAGTTGGGGATGGTTGATCTGTTGGAGTTGGGTCCTCCTGCTGTTGACCTCTGAGAAATTTGGCTTATTCCGGAGATGGGTGGCTGGGTTGTCCTCTGGTTTGTATTTTGGTTCCTGGTAGCCATCTGAGGGGTACTCGATGTGGGCTGGGTGCTAGGGTTGGGAAGGTTTTTTTTTGCCGGGTTTCTGTCGCTGGGTCAGGGTTGTTTGTGCTGGCGATTTCGCAGCTACAACTGAGCAGGGTTGCCACATCAGAAATATTTAAAGAGTGACTTTTGGCTGAAAAAAAGAGTGAATTGGGAGTGAAATTTTAGTTTCATGATAAAACGTGAAATGGTAATTTTTGGTCGGAATCAATGATGCAAAAATGTATTTCGGCAGAATCTCAATCGGTATGGAATCCTCTGAGCGTGATGAGTTTAAAAAAAATCCGGTTTTTGCGTCCAGACCTTGCAAATAACTGCTGTATCATATAAAGAATAGACTATCCAGTACCATAAGACTAGAATGGTTCACATTACAAGAGAAGTATGGTAGTCCAAAGCGTGCGTAAACGGAAAATAGGCGTGCTAAAACTTTATTCCTACGTGCTTCCAGTTCACGTAATAGTATGCAATACGTAATCACCCCACTTTACAGGAAAAAGCAGAGATTCGGGTGCATTTGATCAACGCAAAACATGTAATTACGCTGCTGACATGCTTCAATCTGTTTGGAGACTCTTGCCAATGGGATAGTACTTTTCGTCACTCCCACTGAAATTAAAATCTAACTCTTTGTGTAGTACAGCCATAGTGGAATGCCTTAAAATTACTTGCATAGAGTTGAATTCCGCGTTTATTTTTATATTTTCTGGAATTGTCACACTATTGTGCGACAAATCTGGACATCTTCATAAATAGAGTGAATTTTATGTCCTACATAAGACAAGAGTGACAAATAAAAAATAGAGTGACAATTCACACTATCGTGCGACATGTGGCAACCCTGCAACTGAGTAGGGAGATTCAGCTTGGCAGAGGCGTGTAGGATTTCTGCTCTTCTCTCATGGGCTGGGCACTTGTATTTCTCCAGTGAGGAGTGGCTGTTGCGGGTGAAGAGCGGGTGGGATGCAGTACAGTTTTCTGTGCTGTGGTCGGTTTTTCCGCATGTTTTGAAGGAGTGTATTCTTTGGCTGCACCAGTTGATGGTGTGCCCGTGGGCTAGGCATCTTCGGCATTGCAGGGGTTTCGGTCTGTAGGGATTGAAGTTGATCATTTGTCCATACAGGCAGATGTCTGTTCTGACTTCATTTGGGAGCAATATCAGGACCGATTTGCTCGGTTGATATGATCCGTCCTCTTTCCGGACTTTTAACCTTGTTAACGTCTGAGTGGCCAAAGCTTTGCCTGATGCATCAGTGAGGTCTCCTTTGATTTCTGATTCTTCCAGGGAGAGGTCCAACCCGTACAGGGGTTGTGCCTACTGTGTGAGGATACATCTAGTATAAACAAATATCTTGATCAAAACTTATTCAATAAGCTCTATCCTCAACTCTCTCTATTTCCGACTAGCTCTAACGCCCACGCTTTTCTCCGACAGAAAGAGTTTATTTCCTTTCCTCCAATCAAGGAATTCTTTTCCCCATCAAGAACCTAGGCAAATTTACTCCGTTGGCCACCAACCCTTTCATACTGGATAGAGATTTGCTAGGACGTCGGAAAAGCAACCCGATTCGTTAAGGCACTCTGTTGACATTTCCAAGGCGGTTTAAAAGGACCGAGTTCGCAGTTGGGAAATCAGTTCGTCTTGGTTCGATAGTTCGTCAGATGTCTCGTCAGATGTCAGTTCGACAGAATCGCATGAAGCTTCCCATCGCCACGCAGACGCAAAAGGAAAACAAAAGATTTTTCGTCGAGATTGTTCTGCAAAAGGACAAAGAGGTCCGGGGAGTCGACCTGTGAAGAAGCTTGGAAGATTACAGACCTGAATACCACCCAGTATTAGGAAATTGCCAGTCAAACCGTATATGTGTATTTCAACCCTTGGTCAAATCGTTTGAATGCATTTAAAGCTTCCATCTCTCTTGGATCGTTCGTCGTCAAATCAACAGAATCTCTACGATGGCTTGGCATAACATTCTCTTCATTGTAAAAATTTTGCTCTTCGGTTGTTCAAGAAGTTTCTAGATCAATTCGTACCGCTTATGGGCGCATCGTCCCCAACCGGGGGGCGCTATAATCGTAAAGCTTTGGGAAAATTGTACAACACCTTCTGTGCTCCTTCTATACTATTTCGTTCTGATGTCACTCTTGTTCTGCGAAAGAAGGAGATAAAAAAGATGAGATCATGTTATTTTAAATATGCAAAGCAACTGCTCCACTTGTCGAAATTATGAGAAGTTCAAAATTCAAGATGCAAGCGTTACCCTTTTGGATATTTCTTCGTCGCTATAAACAAGACCAAAGGTGTCGATGGGATCCCAAAAATATAATGTAGATAGATAAATAATTTAATTGTAATATTTAGGAACGATACTTAACAAGAGCTGTAAGCTCATATGGCACTTGCTTGTGTCAAGATGATTTGATTGATCAAAAGTAAGTTTCGACTTTGCGGTTGAGATGCGCGCTATAAGGGAGCTGGAACTTCATTTGTAAGCAAAACCCTTGAGGCAAAACTGCTAATGGGCTGATGGGCATCACGAAAATGCATATATTGCTTAAAAGTATTTTTTTTACTTTGCGGTCAAGATTGGTACTTTAAGGAATAATCGGATTTGGGAAGTAGCAATTTCTAAGCAAATGTTATTGAGTCTCCAATATTCCAGCGAACTTTCATCGTCCTACCACATCTGGAAGTACCTTAACGCGCGATCACCGGAATCCCAGACCCCCCCCCCCCTCCTCCAACTCCACCCACAATAACCGGAGCCAATCCGGTTCTGTAAATGATTAATCCAGAGCATCTGTTTGTCATTCCCACGAAGTTCGATCCAGATCACACCAGTCTAAGCGGGTCAAGTATTTTCCGCCCTCCCCCCAAATTATTGCCGGATTCGGTCCGGAAATGAAAAAGGTCATAAGAGAAAAATGTCCTCTGTTTAATTATTAAATTTCACTCGAATCCGATCACCCGTTCCAAAGTTACGCATGACTCAGTATTCCGGATTCCCCTCCCTCAACTCCCCCCCCCCCAAGATTATCATATCGAGATTTTTTTTTTTTATTCCAAGTCAGTTTGACCGGGTCCCTGATATGCCTTCCAAGTTTCGTGGTGAAAATCCCCCAAAAAACGGAATTCCGGGATACCCCTCCCCCCCTCAAGTGTCCGGATCCAGTCAAATTATGTAAAAGATTTACATGGACCAGATGTTTGTTCTTCCCAGCAAGTTTCACTCCGATACCATCATTCTAACCGTTTCTCGAGATTTCCGGTCCACCCCCCCCCCCCCCCCCCCAGCTCCCCCGCGGTGCACGTAGCCAATCCGATTCAGCAAATAACTTACCTAGAGCATCTGTTTGTTCTTCCCACAAAGTTCCATCCCGATCCCTCCATTCTAAACGGGGCACGTATTTTCCGCCCCCCCCCCCCAATAGTTGCCAGATCCGGTCCGGATATGAAAAACAATCATCGGAGAAATGTCCTCTGTTGAATTCTTAAATTTCACTCGAATCCGATCACCCATTCCAAAATTACGCATAACTGAAAATTTCGGATTCCCCTCCCTCCACTCCCCCCACCATTATCTGATCGATAAAATTTTTATTTTGAAGTCAGTTTGATTGGGTCCCTGATATGCCTGCTAAGTTTCATCGTGAAAATCCCCAAAACCACCATCACCGGAATTCCGGGACCCCCCCCCCCCCCCCATAAGTGTCCGGATCAAGTACAATGGTGTAAAGGACTTATCTAGAGCAGATACTTGTTCTTCCCAGCAAGTTTCACTCCGATCCCTCCATTCTAACCGTTTCTTGAAATTTCCGGTCTCCCCCCCCCCCCAACTCCCCCCTGGCTACCGAATCCGGTCAAGACTATAAACGGGAAATTAGAGATATATATTCTGTTCAGTTATGAAGTTTCATTACAATCCGATCATCCGTTCGAAAGTTACACACTTCTCAATTTCTCGGATTCCCCTGCGGATTCCCCTCCCTCCACTCCCCCACCATTATCTGATCGACAATATCTTTATTTTGAAGTCAGTTTGATTGGGTCCCTGATATGCCTGCCAAGTTTCATCGTGAAAATCCAAAAAACTACCATCACCGGAATTCCGGAACCCCCCCCCCCATAAGTGTCCGGATCCAGTACAATGGTCTAAAGGACTTATCTAGAGCAGATGCTTGTTCTTCCCAGCAAGTTTCACTCCGATCCCTCCATTCTAACCGTTTCTTGAAATTTCCGGTCCCCCCCCCCCAACTCCCCCCTGGCTACCGAATCCGGTCAAGACTTTAAACGGGACATTACAGATATATATTCTCTTCAGTTATGAAGTTTCATTACAATCCGATCATCCGTTCGAAAGTTACACACTTCTCAGTTTCCCGGATTCCCCTGCCCTCCACCCCCCCCCCCCAAAATGGTCGGATCAGAAAACTGATAATTCCTAATTTTTTTGGTCGGGTCTCTGATATGCCTGCCAAGTTTCATGGTCCTAGCACAACTGGAAGTACCCTAACTCGAAAAAGTGTTACAAAATGCCCTAAATTTTCAAGTTTCCAGCGCCCCAACTCCCCCGCATATGGTCGGATCGGGAAACTGATTATTTCCAGGTTAGTTTGGTCGGGTCCCTGATATTCCTGCCAAGTTTCATTGTCCTAGCTCATCTGGAAGTACCCTCACTCGAAAAAGTGTGACAAAATGCCCTAAATTTTCAAGTTTCCAGCGCCCCAACTCCCCCGCATATGGTCGGATCGGGAAACTTATTATTTCCAGGTTACTTTGGTCAGGTCCCTGATATTCCTGCCAAGTTTCATTGTCCTAGCTCATCTGGAAGTACCCTACCTCGAAAAAGTGTGACAAAATGCCCTAAATTTTCAAGTTTCGAGCGCCCCCACTATCCCGCATATGGTCGGATCGGGAAACTGATTATTTCCAGGTTCGTTTGGTCGGGTCCCTGATATTCCTGCCAAGTTTCATTGTCCTAGCTCATCTAGAAGTACCCTAACTCAGAAAAAAGTGACAAAATGCCCTAAATTTGCAAGTTTCCAGCGCCTCGCACTCCCCCCCATATGGTCGGATCGGGAAACTGATTATTTCCAGGTTAGTTTGGTCGGGTCCCTGATATGCCTGCCAAGTTTCATTGTCCTAGCACATCTGGAAGTACCCTAACTCGGATATGTGGGACAAAAAACTCGGACCGACCGACAGACCGACCGACCGACAGACGGAATTGTGATCGGTATATGGCACTTGAGTCCTACATTGAGTCTTACATGTCCGACTAAAAAAAATTTGTCATAATCGAATTCAGCATCTATTTTTGCCCCTATGTCGGACATCTAATCAACTACAAATATACCCCTATAAGTCATATCTGTTTTGACGAAAACTTCCTGCCACTTCTGCCAATTTCCCGGTTTCGGCCGAACTCTAGAACTACTTGTCCGGCGAAAAAAGAAAGCTCAAAAACGAACTCAGGGTATCTTCTTTCCCCAATAATGAACATCTAATCAACTTCGAATAAAAATTTGACTTATAACAAATTTTCCGACTCCAGCCGGATTCCGGTCAAACTATATGTCCGGGTAAAATATGATTGTCACACACGGATTCAGCGTCTCTTCTTACCCCTAAATCGGTTATCTAATCAGCTAGAAATAAAACTTTAACTTCTAACAATTTTCCGGTTTTGGCCGGATTCCGGGCGAACTACATGTCCGGGAAGAAAATTGTTTTCACATAAAAGTTCAGCATGTCTTCTTGCCCTAAACCGGACATCTGATCAACTCCAAATAAAACTTTTAATTTTAACAAACTTTCCGGTTTGAGCCGGATTCCGGGCGAACTACTTGTCCGTCGAGAAAATGGTTTTCACCATCGTCTTCAGCATGTCTTCCTACCTCTAAATCAAACATCTAATCAACTTGAAATAAAACTTTAACTTTTAAGAAACTTTCCGGTTTTGGCCGGATTCCGGGCGAACTCCTTGTCCGATTACAAAATGGTTTTCGCCATCGTGTTCAGCATGTCTTCTTACCGCATAATCAACTATCACATTAGCTGTTTCAAAATATTTTGTTTGCCCCTTAATTTGAACCCCCTCCCCCACCCCTAAATGTAGGGCTACAAAGCCCATTTACGAACTTGACTGGTCCGCCGACCCAACGAATCCTCACACCAAGTTTCATCAAAATATCTCATTCCCTTCGAGAGTTATCGTGCTTACAGACGGACGGACGGACAGACGGAAAACTTTTGCGATGTCATAGGTATCCCTCCACTTACGTTTTGGGATCCCAAAAATCATTGACACCAGAGCCCAACCAGCGCACGACCTTCTACACTGCTTCCTGGCCGAAAACTGAAAAGTAGTGTCTTTTTCTGTGTCTTTAAGTCTTTTATTTATTTTCTTTTATTTACTCCGGTTTTTCGAAATGTCGGGCTAGAAATAAATTACTTACTTACTTATTTCATTTTGACCAAAACGGGTTAATGCAAGTGTCTTCAGAGGATATTTTGTGTTCGCCATCGCGCAGGATCACAGTGTTCTGCTTCAGTACAAGGTAGGCTCGTGCAACTTTTATTGTTGCTTTTAGTCTTTGAGCTTTCGATGATATGATCACGATGTGATTCACCGTATCCCAGTTCAGCACGTCCAAGAAGACTAGCTCCTGTAAATCAAATGGTTCTTATCATCAGCGCTTGTCTACTCATATGATAACAGTGGATTAGTAGAAAATCTGGATCTGCTTGAGCAATGGAATTTTCGAACTGTCTTATGACTAGAATGTGACAGCTATTATTTTCTGCTCATTACATTGATCCTTATTTTACTAGATCTCCGTCAGTAGCGTCGACAAATTTGACTGACTTTTCTCATCCGAATCGCCTTGTTTTATTCGGGCCCGAGCGGAACCATCTAGCGGACAGTCACCTGTACTACTGGAAATGGTTGAATTTTATGCTGTTAGATGGTACCTATAGAAGTAGACGCGAACTAATCAAAAACTTTGGCGAATGCTTGTTTCAGCCTTGTGGCTTGTTGACATGCTATCTTATTCGATGTTAAACAAATTTTCAAGTGAAAACATGGTCATAGAGTTTTCAAAAATGCTGAGTATCATTTGAATAAAAGAAAAATAACTAGAAGTTACTAGAAGATTCGAAGCAGGCAAGTCATTTCTCGCTGTTGTTCGATATACAGACACAGTAGAAGTAAAAGAGGTACTTATGCTTTTTGAACAATTTGTTATTTTTCCACTGCCTTGTCATTGTTACTTGCACATGTAATAGTAAAATGGAAAATAAAAATAACAAACTTGATATCAGCTAGTAGCCAACTACCAGTTGGGCACCAGACTTTTTGGAGAATTCTTCTGCTCAAGGGAATCTCCTACTGAGGTGAAAAAGAATCTCCTGTTATTATTGATTTTGGCGTGAAGGAAACCAGTGAAGGTAGATTTTTTTTTTTTCATATTTCAGTTCTAGAGACACCAGGAAACTCTGTCTTGCTTCCCCACTCCTCACCCTCCACCCTAACTCTAGAAATTCTATAAAATAGGCAAGAAAACAGAAAAATTGCATTTTTTTTGTTTACCTGGTATCCAAGAGTGGTTCTTGATGCCAGTGCATGACTGCTTTTATATTGAAATTTCAGAATCTCTGAACTCACCTTATAACTCTTCCTTCCTTTCTTCTTGGAACTCATTAACTTTTGTCCAAGTGCTTTCACCTGGTGTGGAGAAAACACCAAAGCCGGATAATTCACTTTGCCAGCAGGTGTCACCTGATGGGAAGATTTGTCTTGGGCAGGTGGAATCGCTTCTGGTGTTGGATTCACTTGTCTAGTAGGATTCACATAGGCTATTTGGTGTTGGGCCGCAGCATGTGAACATCACTGCAGAAGTGGTCCATTTCACAGAAAAAATGGAAATTGGTTTTTAAAAAAGATGACTGATATTTTTAATATTTTATGAATTATTATCCATGTATTTTTTTATAGCAGAGATTTTGTTTTTTAGGTGCAGCAAAGACAAGGTCAGAAAAAACTAAGAATGTCTGTTTGACAGGAGTGGGTGTGTCCCGTTTCAACAGAACAAAATGGAAGTTGATTTTTAAATCAAGAGGACTCTATGACTGATAATTTGATATTTTAGGAATTTGCATTTTTTTTGTATAAACAAAAATTATAATTTTTTTATGGTAGCCTACCTACAACAGAAATCGTATTTTTTTGCGAGTGTATGAACAGGACCCTTGCCAAGATTTTTCATCGACACGTCGACTTGGTTGTCAAGAGGATTAACTAATCTCGGATTTTTTTTGGCTGCGACTTTTTGCACACGGCAGCTTACAACACATGGCAGTGAACTTCGGACCAACGAGAAATGTCGCCGAAATGATGACTCAAATTTTGTGTCAACCAATCAACGGCGTTGTTTGGGGTATTTCAAATACCCCGATATTAACTACTCTGGATTTTTTTTTTGCTGTGGCTTTTTGCACACGCCAGCTTTTAAAACCAACACACGGCAATGAACCTCGGGAAAACGTGAAACGTCGCCGAAACTATGACTCAAATTTTTTGTCAACCAATCAACGGCGTTGGTTGGGGAGAGCTCTGGTGACGCTAATAAATGTGATTGGTTGCCGTATTAACTAAACTCGGAAGTTCGTATCTTCAAGTTCTAGGTCAACCAATCAACGGCGTTGGATGGTACGCTTCCGGCTCTCACTGTAGGTACACGGTCACGTTTCATCGACACATAGAGTTGGTTATCAAGAGGGTTATAACTAATATCGGAATTTTTTTTTGCTGTGGCTTTTTGCACACGGCATTGAATCTCGACAGAAACGAGAAACGTCGCCCAAACGATGACTCAAATTTTTTGTCAACCCATCAGCAGCGTTGGTTGGGGAGAGCTCTGGTGACGCTATTTAAATGTGATTGTTTGCCGTATTAACTGAACTCGCAAGTTCATATCTTCAAGTTCTAGGTGAACCAATCAACAGCGTTGGATGTTAACTCTTCCGGCTCTCCCTATAGGTACACGGGCGGTTTTTCATCGACACGTAGAGTTCGTTATCAAGAGGATTATAACCAATCTCAGAATTTTTTTTTTGCTGCAGCTTGATCAGCACTTTCGCTAATAAAGTAACAAAAAAAAACACGTAACTGAATCTCGGGAAGAACAAGAAACGTCGCCCAAACGATGACTCAAATTTTTTGTCAGCCGATCAACGGTGTTGGTTGGGGAGAGCTGTGGCGACGCTATTTAAATGTGATTGATTGCCGTATTAACTAAACTCGGAATTTTGTATCTCAGATCCTGGGTCAACCGGCGTTGGGGGGTAGAGCTGCGGTGACGCATCTGGCTCTTCCGGTAGGTACACGGCGGTTCTTTGTCGGCACGTAGAGGTGGTTATCAAGAAGACTAACTTAACTTGGAATTTTGTTTCTTTAGAAGGGCCGAATACTTTATATGACCAATTCCAAAAACACGCCAGTTAACCTCCGGAAACGTTTTCAAAATTTTGTGTCAATCAATCATCGGCGTTGGTCGGGGAGAGCTGTGGTGATCAGGAGGATTAACTAAACTCGTAATTTTCTGTCTTCAGAAAGGGCGAATACGCCACTGAACATCGAGAACGAGAAACGTCGCCCAACAGAATCGGAACTTTTTGTACGGCTGCCCGTACAGGAACCCTTCCAAGAAGGGCCGAAATAAAAAAAGGTTTTTTGATTCGAGCGATGACTCAAATTGTGTGTCAACCAATTAAGGGTGTTCGCCGGTGACAGCTGGGGTGAGCCAGTGACACTTATACTTCTGGTGAAGCACTTCATTGGAGGCCATCACCGGAGCTATGCAACAAATTTTTATTTTTTATGTAGTGTTTCTGATCCATTTGTTCAGAATAAAACAAAATCCAGTTGTGCTCACGATTTTGCAAGGGCTTTGTGCAGCGGACAAAATCCTAGGGTCGTTATTAACCAATTTTTCCAGTTCCCGCCCGTGTTAGCATTTTTCCAAGTCCCGCCCGTGTTAGCCTAGTGCTATTAGGGATGAAAATAAAATTGATTGATTGATTGATTAACACCGAGAAAATCGCCTGATTAGCTAATCCGGGAAACACTAACCATTTCTGCTACCTTCACTGCCTGAAATTTTACAAAAGATAATACAGGGATGCGCAATTTCAACAGACAACACCTGGGATGTAATCTGTTGTGATTCGTAAATGTTAGGAATTATAGCATAGCAAGCATTGCCAGAAAGAGACGAAAAACCCGCCAAAAAGCTTCTGCTGAATTTTTCCTATAACGTTCATGCATAACGTTAACGATTCATGCACAACGTCTTCTAAGTCACAACAGATTATTCGCAAATTTCAAATTGCGCAACCCCTCGTAGCTGATGTCAACGGTATGTCTCATAAAATGGGAAGCACTCGGCCGACTGGTGAAACTTGTGACTTTTATCCTAATGCAGGATTTCTTGGTTTATAGAAATTAACAAAACATCTTGAGAGTTATTCAGAGTCAAATATAGTTGACTTTGAATAACTCAAAGTCACAAATTGAATAGATTATAGGCTACTCGACAATTTTATGTTCAAAAGCCAATAAAATTCATTTATAATTTTTTTTTAAAATGAGAACATAAAATATTAATAATAATAAATATAAAGATTGCGAGAACAAAATGCAATTACTTTAGTGTTATTCAGTCATTTTTCAGTGAACGTTGAATGGAAAAATTGTTTAAATTATTTTTTTAAAAGAAAAACAACGAAAACAAATAGTAGACATAAACAGAACAGACGTATGTTACGAATTATAGCATAGCAAGCATTGCTAGGAAGGGACGAAAAACCCGCCAAAAAGCATCTGCTGAATTTTTCCTATAACGTTCATGCATAACGTTAACGATTCATGCATGACGTCTTCTAAATCACATCAGATTATTCGCAAATTGCCGTAGCTGATTTCAACGGTATGTCTCATAAAATTGGAAGCACTGGGCCGACCGGTGAAACTTGTGACTTGTATCCTGTCCTGATGCAGGAACTTTTGGATTATGGTAACTGCTGAAAGCCAACAATCCAAAATCCGGGAATTCTTGGTTTATGGTAAACGACTCAAAGCAAGCTATCCAAAACATGAATTCCTGGTTTGTGTTAATCAGCCAGAAACTGGGAATTCTTGGTTTATGATAAACTGCCCAGAGCGGAAAAGACATCGAAAGATGCAAAATTCACATGGGACCGAAATAAGCGCGTAAACAGCGGCTGATGTGTTCAGACGATGGACAAACTGTTTGTGGTTGACGGGGGAATGCAAAAGAAAAACCTAATTCAAAATATTCTTTTTGTTTGTAACAAAATATAGAAATTAACAAAAACATCTTGTGAGTTATTCAAAGTCAAATATAGTTGATTTGTAGTCTTTGGACTAGGAAAAAGTCACAAATTGAATATTGACAGATTTTAGGCTACTCGACGAATTTATGCTCAAAAGCAAATAAAATTCATTTATATATTTTTGTTTTTAAATGAACAAAAAATATTAATATTAATAAAGATAAAGAACGCGAGAACAAAATGCAATTATTTTAGTGTTATTCAGTCATTTTCAATGAACGTTGAATGGAAAAATTCTTTAAATTACTTTTTTAAAAAGAAAAGCAACGAAATCAAATATTAGACAGAAACAGAACAGACGTTGTTGTAATTAGAAAATTATTCTACCTTTTCTTCGAGATCAATTAAGTAACCCGGGGATGCTGGTGTAAAAATCATGCTATGTTCACATTGGTCTTACAGAATTTGAACTGGATTGACCTAAAATTCGCCAAGTTTGACCTAATTCCCCTAATTACTGTCTCTAGAGTCATGATAGGTCACATTCCAAAGGATTATCCCGACGGGTGACTGCGATGAAAATACGCGCCTATTTGGAAGATCAGCGTCTGATTTTTGGATGTTTTTCAATCGCTATTTACGCGCGTAAATCAGCCGCTGATCGAGAATCGGCCGCTGTTTCAGCCCCGTGTGAACAAGCTATTAAGTCAGTGGCAGCGTTCCCGCTTTGACTGATTTTTCCGTCAAAAACGGATTTCTCGGGTCCTTGACGGATGAGAATTTGACCCGACGGATTTTCAGATTTTTGACGGATTTCTGAAAATCTTGCGTAAAATCTTATATTCTATATAGTTTTTCTGAATCTCTCGTCATTCCTGTAAAAGTGAATTTCATGAGCATTTTATAATCAAACACTAATTTGTGCTTAATAAGCTTAGTTACCTTATCATTCAGACAACGCGCTGATTCGTGCGCACAAAAAAGATAGATCCAGTCAGATTGGAGATTCACACCTGTGGCTCGCAGTTTGTACGTAGCTGGTTTTGTGCAAAACTCTGTATTTTTACGGAAAATAGATTCTGGACATTTTGCCTGCGTTGCAGAGTTTTTCATTACCGTACTTTAGCATAAAAGAGGTTGACCTTGATCAAATTTCTAGAAAAAATATTGTAAGAGACAAGATAAAACGACGGACGAGAACAAAAGAGAACACGATTCTACATGTAACAACTTCCATGTGCTACTGCTAAACGTAGGATTTTTTAACGCTTTTCGACGGGTTGTCGTCGGAATTTTACTCATTTTGTGTCTATTAGAGCGGAAAACTGCCATCGGGTGAAGTGGACACAGTGGACTCAGTGCCCAGACAACTTGCACACAACACACGTCCATAATGTCCAAGGTAATTGTGTTTATACTTTGGTGCGACAGCCGGGTTACATAGCTAACAAGTATGATAACTGATTTGCATAATCTACATATAATGCCTATATATAAATCAAAACGCACAGAACCAGCCGTGTTTTTTTTTCGATTAAATCAAGGATGAAAATAATTAAACAGAAATTATCATAATTAGAAAGAAAATCTATACCAAACTGAAGCAGGAAAAGATGTAACGTTAATAACGCTACTATCTTGCTTTTTACTGATTTTATTTTGTTTAATTTCATTTTAACCAAACAAGCAGAACGAAATAGGCAATTCAGACTCAAGAGTATAAAAATGTAATTGAAACCAATTCATCCAGGCTACAACGAACAAGGTGGTCGCTTGTGATACCCTAAGAATACCCTGTCTTTTGACTAGTGAATATCGCCTGTCAAAGTACGGGGGGTGGGGAAACTTGGAGCCAGAATTGTGTATAGCTTATGTTTCTAGAATTATATAGTTCGAAACGGGTACAGAGATATGCTCAATCTGTTTTTCAGTTTCTACAGTTGAGATTATGCAATATATTTGTTTACGTTTATTTTCTACCTGAAATTTTTGGGAAGCGAGACGCGAAACATATCGGTTATCGAAAACAAAAATTGATATCTCGACAGTATCTCGACGAACGGTGAAAAACCAAAACAAGGAGACAGAGTAACACATTTGTGCCATTTTTCGTCAACATGTTCTGTAAAATGTCAGTGTGACTTTAATATTTGTAGTACCATATTTAGTATTTATGTTACTCGTGAGTGTTTAAAAGAATTTAATTTTTGTAAAGACAACCAAATTAGCTAGCTAGCAAGTTTTGTCTAATAAACCTTACTTACTTACTTACTTACAATCCCAATATCACCCAACACTACAGCAATGCCTCTCTTCCTGTATAATATAGGACCAGAAGATTCCCAAATTTCCCGGTCAGCCCAGACTTCCCAGTTTAGAAGCCAGGCGGTTGATCTCAGACTCAAGGGGCTTGCGACTTCTCCTAAACTTAACCTAACCTAACCTACCTGAATCATAATCTTTTACTTTTCTTTTTGTTCTTGTTCAGATTTGTATTTTTGTTCGCTACTGGAGACTGGATGATTAGACACGCATTTCAATTGCCGAGAATCTGAGAAAGGCTAGTCACCGAATTAAATAGTAAATACAGTGATCACGAGGGGTGGATGGTTGAGAAAATAAATACAATAAAAGACTAGACTTACTCATGTTGGCACTCATTTTAAATTTGATTGTGAGAAGGTGTGAACCACTTTTTTATAATCTCGATAAAATGGGCACACTGTGGACACATGTTAGATATGTATGAACATTTTCGTCTCCCAGCTTCACCACCAAGCCTGTGGTGACATTATAAAGTCTCGTCTCTTAGTTTTTCTTCCTTTCCAGAAAAAAGCGTGTATCCCCTCCCTTGACAACTTTTCATCCTGTGCACAATGAGTCATCGACAGTAAACTGAAGTCAAGTCAGCTCAGTTTTTTATAAATACCAAATTTCTAGAGGGATTTCGGGAATCGGGGTAGTTGAGAGAGTGAGTTCAGAGAGTCAAGGAGCGTGTCCGAAAGCTTTCAGGACTGTAAATGCTGCATTTTTATTTTTATTTTCGTCCGAATGCTCTTACCTTATATGCAGCATTTACAGCACTAAAAGCTTTCGGACACGTTCTTTATTTCTTCTCTGACACTTCTAATTCCGAAATTTAGCCTTAATCGCCAGCTCCCTAGTTTCTTCTTGAAAATTCAGCGTAAAATTTAGCATCTTCGCTGAATTTTTCGATGAATTTTATGCTGAATTAATGCTGCATTAACTGAGCGAAAATTTAAGTCCGAAAGCGAAATGCTGCATAGAATGCTGAATTAATTCAGCATTTTCGTTCGTTTCCGAGCTTTCGGACACGCTCAAGGACGGAGAATAAAATGGAACGTATTAAAAGCGCAGTAGAGTCGATGCGGAATGACGTTAATGCATGCAGTAGCTATGCTGGTCCAGTGGCGCCATTTCAGTAAACCTCAGGGGGGGGGGGGGGGCAAACATCCTTTTTGGGCCCCCATCCTAGATTTTTTTTTTGCTCAAACGCAAAACTTAATTGCTTTTTTAGGCTAAAATTAAAGCAGTTTTAAAATATACCATAATGAGCATATGCAAGAACCACGCATTGTTCAAAGACCCTTCACAAATAAAATCAATGTGACCTGGAGTTTGAAGCCTACCCATATGACAGAATAAGCGACTTTCGACCCTCTTCTAGGCTTTCGATCGAAACCCTATCGAGATTTGTCGCGATCTCGAGAAGTAGGTCTGGATTCATGAAATCTTTTGAGTTTGGATATGGGATTAACATTATAAAACATCTAACAAACACCAAATTACATTGAAAGTGAGCGCCGCAGGCAAACAAAATTTAAAACATCGGCCTTTTTTCTGCTAAAATACAAAGATTTTGGTTCAAAATCAGATTACTAACTGTGCGGTGCAGTGTGAAATTCACCGTTTGGAAAATGCCTTTACTTCAGTATGTCAAACAACAAGGAATATAGACAAAAAAACTCAGATTTTGGGCCCCTTCAAAATTCAGGGGGTTTGGGCCCCCCCCCTGCCCCCTCCAAATGGCGCCACTGTGCTGGTCGGTAGATTGCCTGCAAACCTTTGCAAGTTTCTTCGTTAGCTTCTTGATCAGCGTCTCGATTTACTTTGTTTATGCAGGGTCAGTGGGGCATTCTGTTGACCAGCACGTGTATCGAAAATTTTCTCGGTACTATAGGATGAGGGACACAGTTGGAGGCGGTGCTGTATTGTCAGCCAAATAGAAAATCATGTTAGAAGACCTTGACGCATCGGAAATGACGAATAAACTGAGGGATTTCGCTGGAGAATCCTTCCATATCTTCTAGTAGAGCTCGTGAGAGGATAAACATTTATCATTGCTCTAGTTAATTGTGCTATCAGTTTTTTTTGGGGGGGGGGTTCAATAAATCAATTGACAGGTTGAAAAATCATGAACGCATGAATTGGTTGACACAGAATTTCAGTCACTGTTTGGGCGACGTTTCTCGTTCTTCACGAGATTCACTGGCGTGTTTTTGCACTTAGTCATACAGAGTGCGGCCCTTAAATACGGCAATCATAAAAATCCAAAATTCAAGTTTAGTTCGTCCTCTTGATAACCAACTGTACGTCCCGACGAAAAACCGCCGTGTACCTACCGGAAGATTCGGATGTGTCACCGCAGCTCTCCCCATCCAACGCCATTGATTGGTTGACAGAGAATGTGAGTCATCGTTTGGGCGACGTTTCTCGTTTTCCCCGAGATTCACTGGCGCGTTGTGTTTACTTTATTGGCGAAAGTGATTCTCAAGCCGCAGTTGAAAAATTCCGAGTTAATCATTTTGATAACCAAGTCTACGTGCCGATGAAACAGCCGTGTACCTACAGGAAAAGCCGGAAGCGTCACCGCAGTTCTCCCCATCTAACGCCGTTAATTGACTGACCCGGAATTTGGCGATACAAAATTCCGAGTTTATTTAATACGGCAATCAATAATATTTAAATCGCGCCACCGCAGCTACACACCATATGGCCCTAAGGCTTTAAATACAATATTATATTATATATAACTAATTTTGGATTTTTTTTTTTTGCTGCGGCTTGATCAGCACTTTCGCTAATAAAGTAAAAAAAAACCCATACAAGTGAATCTCGGGAAGAACAAGAAACGTCGTCCAAACGACGACTCAATTTTTTGGTCAATCAATCAACGGCGTTGGTTTGGGAGAGCTGTGGTGGCGCTATTTAAATGTGATTGATTGCCGTATTAACTAAACTCGGAAGTTTGTATCTTGAAATTCTTTGTCAACCAATGAACGGCGTTGGATGGTGAGAGATGCGGTGTGACGGTTCCGGCTTTTTTTTTCAACCAATCAACGGCGTTGGTTGGGGAGAGCTCTGCCGATGCTATTTAAATGCGATTGATTGCCGTACTAACTAAATTCGGAATTTGGTATCTTCAAATTCTGGGTGAATCACACGCCAGTGAATCTTGGGAAAAACGAGAAACCTCGCCCAAACGATGACTCATTTTATTTTGTCGGCTATGATTCTTCATCAGCGATATTTCGGCCCTTTTTGGCAAGGGTCCTCGTCAGGCTGTCAATCCTCTGGTTCAACTTCGGGGAAGGAAACAAACCTGTAACAGGTTTACAGGTTTGTTTCCTTCCGCTGGACAATGGAATAGACAGGTTAACTTCTGACGGAAATTGTATAGGCTCCAGTATTTCGGGGTTATCCAGGACAACCTTGAAGTAGAAATTCAATTGACTTTCTGTGATTTTTGAATTTGCTCAAAAGGTCTTTCCTCTTTTGAAGGGACCTGGAGGTGTGGACCCTATCTTCTCTAATATGCAGGAACTATGACATAAATGTGAGTTACCTTTGATGACTCCAGTTTCTCCATGACTTCTATGAGATTGGCGTAACCTGCAGGGTTAATCATGATGGGTTCACCTGTATGTACCTCTACTTGGCTGGGGGACGAAGGAAAAGTAAAAGATTTGTATGGCATGATTTCAACGCCTAGATTCTGAAAAGCTGTCACAACGCCAGTTCTAACGGCTGTACTGTGGAGTGGCAGTTCGTGCACCTGCCCACGAACTGAGAATTTTCACAGCCCAGCTCGCGGCAATACTTCTCTTGCAAGGATACAAGGTGCTTTGCACGTATGTGCTGAATCTTCTTTGCAGTTGAAATTTTCCCATAACTGTCAGGTAGTAGGGCCTTCAGCCTGCCTGAATCGGCGAGCACTCATGTTCCCTGATTTCTCCTTCATAAAGTTGTAAAATTTTCCCACATCGTCAGTGGATGTACCATAGAGCCAGTTTTTGGGCCGGTTTTCCGTGTTTGTCATAATGTAGCTCATGTTATTTTGTGTAAAATATAGGCACATTGTAATGATCCATGATGCCGTTCCGTAATTCTTTCCAACAACTTGATTATTATCAAATGCCACTTTCACCAAAGTGTCTGGCACTTTTATTGGAGTGCTCTTTTTCCGAAAGAAATCAGTCACGTAAGTGGACGAGCCTCCAGGACCATCCTTCCCAACTATGTATTTAGACCCTGTGTGATCGTATGTGCAGAGCTTTAACGAAAGATTATATGGACAAATTCTGCAACTGGATATTGATGCATACTTCCGCTCGATACTGCTGTTCATATCCAGAAGTTCTTTGAACGTAAGTTCTCGATTTTTCTTCCTTGCACTGTAAATCGGGGCGAAACGCTGACGCACCGGTTCAGGCCGTTCTCTTAGCCATGATTCAGGGCAGTAACAAAGTAGATCGTCTGGAGATAGTTTCCTTGGCATTTTCTTCATATCTTCTATCATAATGGTTTTTAGTTCGTCACTCGTCGTTTTCGTCAGTGGGTTAAGGACCATCGTTAACGAGTCAGCCTCCGGCAGCATTGACGAATCGTTGGAACGGTCAAAGACCACCAACGACGAACCTTCTTTTGAACCATAGATGAATCTTCGGACCATTCACAGACAACCATCGACGAGTTGTCCACTGGCACCATCAGTGAATCGTCGAAAGCCTCTAGGGGGACCATTGCTGAATCGTCTGCGGGGTCAACGGGCACCATCAGTGAATCATCAGTTTGGCCGAGTGGTGCCATCCACGAATCCTCACCTGGCACAGTGTACGAATCGTCGGTGGTGCTGTGGGCTGCTAATGGAGCATTCTCGTCGATTGGCACTGCATGGGGGATTGGCGACACTCTTGCCCTTAAACAGGACCATTGAGGGGCAGTGTTCTCCGGCAGCGTTAACACATAGCAGAAAAGTCACACCATCTTTATCATTATTTACAGTTTTATGAACATCTTTGCTTCCCTTGACCGCAAAAACTGGCGTCTTGGCAAAAACTTCCGGGTTGTAATGGATCATGCTTTCGTCGGTGTTGAACCACAACCTCGGATAATCAAAGTCCTCGTCACTAAGTCCCTCTTCAAAGAGCCTCTTCTTTTGCTCTGCAAAGTAGTACCTTAACTTTTCTTCCGAAACAGAATCCCTTCCCTTTTGGACGACTTCACTTTTTCTTCCGGTTATGACCGAGTTCCGTGTTTTAAAGCGCCTGACCCACCCGTTGCTGGGCCCCGTCTCAGCAAACTGTTTGTCAGTGCCTTTACCGAGCAACTCTGCTAACTGCAGCGCTGTGACTCTCAGTACGCTACGATACACTGGGAACCCAGACGACTGGCTTTCTGCAATCCAGTTAACCAAGGCCTTTTCAATCTCTGTGCCTAGGAGAGAATCAGGCCCCTTCCTAACACTTCCTTCGTACTTTCCGGTTTTAATGTCCTGCACCGTACTTTTTGGAATCTTGTACTTTTCTGGGACAAATCTGATAGACATACCTTTATTCAAGTAGTCACCCACATTTTTTATGTCAGCGTCTGAGTGCCTTTTGGCTGCTTTTCTTTTCGGTTTAACCCCCCCCCCCCCCCCCCGTTCATCAACCTCATTTTGAGCCTCAACTTCGTCGCTCGAGTCATCTGAGGAACTGTCGGAGTTCGTGAGGCTTGCATCACTATCAGATAATGCGCTATTTTTCATTTTCTTCATTTCAGGCCTTTTTAAAACTTTTTTGCTGGTCTCTGCCCTCTATCACTCTTTCGATTTTTTCTTCACTACACTTCCCTCCGTATTGTCCATTCTCGCATAGAAAGCAAAAGCGAAAGTGTAGGGTAGGATAGTTGCCATAGAAGCATGCATGTTTTCAGAACTAGGCTAAGAAACCAAATCCGGGCAACTAGGCCAAGAAACCCAAACCTGGCAACTAGGCTAAGAAACCAAAAACGTACACACAAATAATTGGAAGCTGGAAGCTGGTCGTACTGGTGCATGAGCTTGTCCAAGCCCACACTAAAATAGATAGCTTTGACTTTGTAAGCAAAGGCAATATTATTAGCCTAGAACTGTAGCCTATTGTTGATAGAACGTCAAATTATTTACTGTCCGTCATATCGGATGAATATTCACGTTCACGGACAGATTCGCAAGCAAGCACAGCGCAGGGAGAACAGGCAACCGCTAAAGGGATTGGTAGTGTCCGAGAGTGCGGATAGGCGCTCGTAGTCTCGGACAGTCGAGACATTGACTGATTCTCTCGGAACTAGAATAAAACATCTTATAGTCACCAAAAACACTTAATTTTTTTTTATTAATGTCCTTACCGTTGACTATACTTCGCTATCCAAGGCTAAAATTTTAGATTTTCCGAGTCATACAACAGTGTGGATGGAATTTCAAATTGTGTGCGTTGGTAGTTGGGATTGATTTTTAGTCAGATTTCAAGGCCGAACGCTGTCGGTTCGCGCTGTTTTCAAAAAATCTGTGTGGCAAGGATTAAAGGAGTTACAGTTGAAACAAAGTTTGGGTAAGAAAGATTGGAAATCAGTGTCCGGGGTTGCGGTACTGTCCGAGCACTGATAGTGCTACCCTAGGTTGATATTTTTGAAGCTTGTTCTTCAGATCCTCTTAGAGTTGGGGATGGTTGATCTGTTGGAGTTGGGTCCTCCTGCTGTTGACCTCTGAGAAATTTGGCTTATTCCGGAGATGGGTGGCTGGGTTGTCCTCTGGTTTGTATTTTGGTTCCTGGTAGCCATCTGAGGGGTACTCGATGTGGGCTGGGTGCTAGGGTTGGGAAGGTTTTTTTTTGCCGGGTTTCTGTCGCTGGGTCAGGGTTGTTTGTGCTGGCGATTTCGCAGCTACAACTGAGCAGGGTTGCCACATCAGAAATATTTAAAGAGTGACTTTTGGCTGAAAAAAAGAGTGAATTGGGAGTGAAATTTTAGTTTCATGATAAAACGTGAAATGGTAATTTTTGGTCGGAATCAATGATGCAAAAATGTATTTCGGCAGAATCTCAATCGGTATGGAATCCTCTGAGCGTGATGAGTTTAAAAAAAATCCGGTTTTTGCGTCCAGACCTTGCAAATAACTGCTGTATCATATAAAGAATAGACTATCCAGTACCATAAGACTAGAATGGTTCACATTACAAGAGAAGTATGGTAGTCCAAAGCGTGCGTAAAAGGAAAATAGGCGTGCTAAAACTTTATTCCTACGTGCTTCCAGTTCACGTAATAGTATGCAATACGTAATCACCCCACTTTACAGGAAAAAGCAGAGATTCGGGTGCATTTGATCAACGCAAAACATGTAATTACGCTGCTGACATGCTTCAATCTGTTTGGAGACTCTTGCCAATGGGATAGTACTTTTCGTCACTCCCACTGAAATTAAAATCTAACTCTTTGTGTAGTACAGCCATAGTGGAATGCCTTAAAATTACTTGCATAGAGTTGAATTCCGCGTTTATTTTTATATTTTCTGGAATTGTCACACTATTGTGCGACAAATCTGGACATCTTCATAAATAGAGTGAATTTTATGTCCTACATAAGACAAGAGTGACAAATAAAAAATAGAGTGACAATTCACACTATCGTGCGACATGTGGCAACCCTGCAACTGAGTAGGGAGATTCAGCTTGGCAGAGGCGTGTAGGATTTCTGCTCTTCTCTCATGGGCTGGGCACTTGTATTTCTCCAGTGAGGAGTGGCTGTTGCGGGTGAAGAGCGGGTGGGATGCAGTACAGTTTTCTGTGCTGTGGTCGGTTTTTCCGCATGTTTTGAAGGAGTGTATTCTTTGGCTGCACCAGTTGATGGTGTGCCCGTGGGCTAGGCATCTTCGGCATTGCAGGGGTTTCGGTCTGTAGGGATTGAAGTTGATCATTTGTCCATACAGGCAGATGTCTGTTCTGACTTCATTTGGGAGCAATATCAGGACCGATTTGCTCGGTTGATATGATCCGTCCTCTTTCCGGACTTTTAACCTTGTTAACGTCTGAGTGGCCAAAGCTTTGCCTGATGCATCAGTGAGGTCTCCTTTGATTTCTGATTCTTCCAGGGAGAGGTCCAACCCGTACAGGGGTTGTGCCTACTGTGTGAGGATACATCTAGTATAAACAAATATCTTGATCAAAACTTATTCAATAAGCTCTATCCTCAACTCTCTCTATTTCCGACTAGCTCTAACGCCCACGCTTTTCTCCGACAGAAAGAGTTTATTTCCTTTCCTCCAATCAAGGAATTCTTTTCCCCATCAAGAACCTAGGCAAATTTACTCCGTTGGCCACCAACCCTTTCATACTGGATAGAGATTTGCTAGGACGTCGGAAAAGCAACCCGATTCGTTAAGGCACTCTGTTGACATTTCCAAGGCGGTTTAAAAGGACCGAGTTCGCAGTTGGGAAATCAGTTCGACTTGGGGTTCGACTCGAGCCACAGTGCCGACACAGTTGACCTAGTGACAAGTGCTATTGACCCAACTCCAATGTAAGTAAATACGAAATATATGTGCTTTAGTTATTGACCTACGAACTGAGTATCGCCTTCGAAAAGACTCGGTGAACTAACATCTAAACCAGTAGCCAATATCATGCTCGCTCGCCACACGCTACTATCGTAACTAAACCCCTACACAGCACACGCATTAATCTAATATCATAACTGGGACTTTGTCTCCTTTGAAGAGTTGGTTGCAGAGATTGTTGACCCTGCAATGAGTACTCTGTTAGCGTTCTGGATGAGTAGAGCAGCTGCTGCTTGATCTATTAAGAACAACTCAGCCGTTACACCCCTGAGCAGTTCGATTTCAAATTTGACTTCACACCTGGGTAGGTAGCCCTCCTAATTGCCAGTATTCTAACCTCCTTTAGTGACGACCCCTCCTTCTTTGCAATTTTGTACGCAACTGTGTACGCGGGTACAGGTGAAGTTGGGACTGGCATTTGTTGTTGGGAGAACGAGCTATCTGGCCCTTTCCTTTTCTTCGTAGTAGGCGTTGGTTGTTTTCTGCCCAGATTCCTACTTTAGGAGTTACTGGGTTGAACGACATCTCTTTTTGAAGTATTTGATGTCCAAATGAAAAGGGGTAACTCACCAAGGAGCTCCCCCGCTATTTGGGAGAGCTCTGCTAAGGGTAAAACGCCTTATTCAGCTTTCTACCAACGTGTTGTTTTGTTTTTTGGCGCAAGCCTTTTTTCCGTGCCGCTGCCGAGTTAGTGTTGTCCTTTCTGTTCAAAAATTGTATTCGGACACGCTCTTTAAAGAAATACCTTGCCATTTTTTCTCGCTTTCGTTCTTGATTTTTCCCCTTTTACTTCTCAATGAGCCCCTTCAGATTCAAAATAGGAAAAATAAAATACTCGCATTCGGTTAAATCAAGATTACGTTCGTCTGACCGTTCCTCATTACCGATCGAGCCGTCAATGCATTCCACTTTATTCATTCGAGTCGCCCCAGGGCAACCGCAACCGCCTAGCTAGTTCTTACCATCACTTGGAATGAGCGATAAGATTCAACGCGAAATGTGTCAGGCACAGACTATATTAGACGATACTGGAATTGTTAAGATATCGGTATTTTCGCTTTTAGTATTCGATATTCCGGGACCATGTGTAGCTCTCATTATCTCTCTTTTGTTTAGTGCGGTAGGGCTAATTACTAACCAGTTTTGTGTACGATAATCCTCTGCGAAAATTTTGAAACAACATACATTTCTTTACGAAGATCATAATGCTTGATTTGAGTTTGTAAGAGTAGTCATATAGACGACTTAAAAGAATTAGGAAAAAAACAAAAATTATCGTTTTCCATATCGAGGTTTACGTTTCGTATCGTCATGTGGTTTCATACATTGGCATATTGGTATCGATGTCGAATAGTGCCCAACACTAGCGCAGACTAGTTCTGCAAAAAAGGTTTGCAAAAAGCGGGTTGAGTGCGATGAAAAGGGCTGTCATTCCGGTGGGCACTGGGGCTGCCTTAACCCCGAAGACATAGCCTTTTCCCACCAAAACAGTGACGGTAATATACTGAGAGGAGAGTTGACCGGAGGCAGATGACGCTTTATGTGCCGAGGTGCTTGGCGCTTCAAAACAACTCGCAATGGGAAGAGTTATTTTAAATGTTGACTCGCCAGTTTCTGTAGGTGAACGGGAAGAAGCACCAACCCCGACTTCAAAACAAACGTCCGACACGGGTTTCGCCGCTAATTCGCTTTCCACAGTCCACTGCTGCAGCGGCCCCGAATCTACACTTTGCAATTCTGGTGCAATTTCGTTTACTGGAGCCCGGCTTTTCGGTGGTGGAACTAGCGTCGGTCGGGGTGGCGCAAGTATTTTGGGACGCATTGCACTTTTTCTCTGTCCCTGTCCCACCAGCGATGTTTGATCTGACAGGTTCACAGTCGACGTTGACTCCGGCGCTGTCGGCGATGGCTGTGTCATGAAGTAAATGGATGTCGGCTTTTTGCCCAACTGCAGATGAAGTGTCGTATGTCCATACGTAATCTTTCCAATGCCACTTGGTATGTGGGAAGTTATCTTGATTTCCACCCTCTTCCCAGTCACCGATTGGATGTCGTTGGCCAAAAAAAAAATTAAAGAAATATGCTGTTTTTTCTATCTGGAAGTTACCGAGCCAGTACGAGAGTTTCGCAGCAAAGCATCTCAGTAAAACCGTCGAGCATACATCAAGGACGAAGAATTTAGAGCTTTTTTTTTTAATATTTCAAAACAATCGACCCGAACGAATGGGATGACACGTTTGCCGCAACTGAGGGGTTCAACGAACCGGAATCCCGACGTAATGGAAGACTCGGATTCTGGAATTAGTGCTTAACAGAGGCTTCTTGTAACCAATTTGTTTGTTGGTTCTTGGTTGGTTCTGTTGGTTCTTGTAGTCTCAAGACATCCGTGCCTGTAACTAATTTGATTTCAGAACTCTAGTCATCAAATTTTTCGAGCCAGTGAAAACAAAGGGAACAGTTTAGCACAGCTGCGCATCGTACTAGCAACCTAATGTCTTGATTACTCATAACTCACTCGCATCAATGCAGAATCGCCATATGCTTAGGAAAGAGACAGAAACCTCATCACGACCAACTTTGTTGATTGGTTTGTATAGGATCCGAGTCAGTTTCGAGGATTTATTTGGGTTGCGTTCCTCACTCTTTTGTTGGATCCCTGAAGGGTTTCGGACTTTGTGATTTAGATGAGAACTCAACAGTCAGCTGAGAAAAAACAAATAATCTCGTGAGTGCTTTCATGAAACAGAAATACTGCATTACTTACCACCTTGAAAATCTTAGTTTTAAGCTTGTTGAACTGGGCATATTTGTTTTTGTGACCAACGGGTTGGTTCCCTGACATTGAAATCAAATTTAGATTGTTTTTACCAAGGTGTCCTTGCGAGAAATTCATGTAGGGAAATTCTCAATCGTCTTTGCTGTCTCAAATTATTTATTGGTTGGGTTTGCTCTGTGTGGAATCGCTGTTGATCCTAGTAAAGTCTTTAGCTTCTCATTGAACCAAATCTATACTTTCCAGGATTTCCATATCCGCCAAAAAGCATGAATGTTTTTTGTCTACATAGTAACACGTTCGGAGCAAGAACAAAGCAAAACGGAAAGTAGACATTCAAAATATTCGTCACCATGAATTGTCCCACTTGGCTGTCATTCGAAATTCTGAAACGGGAAGCCGTCGAAGGGCCTTTTACTGCTAAAAGCAGGCTAAAAGTCATTTCCTTACCTGCCATTTTACAAATTCCGACAGTTTTTCTCTTGTTGTTATTGGTGTTGTTTTTGGTTTCAGCTGTCTTACTTTTCCAATTTCCCGCCTACAAATTCCATTACTTTTTGAAACTTGAGATAGCGCCTCGAACAACTTCACACTAAGACTTATGATAGGTGACTGACGGGATTGGCTGGCCCGCGGAAGGTGTTTTTTGGTGGTTTCTCTGTTGGCCAACGCACGCCTGTTGATCACCAAAACGTCTCTGTTGATGAACAGAGACAGCGACATATCTAAATGCCGGAAACATGTTAGTTCTGGAATGGAAAAGCTAGAATTTTAGGTAGGTAAGCTAGCAATCGTACGTCCGTAAAAGAGGGGCGATGTTTGGTCATTAAAAGCCAGAACAAAGTGAAAAGATATATATTCCAAATTTTTAAAAAGATAAATCAGTGTTACTGAGAGCTTGGTCACTCATTGCTGCGCAGATTTAGCATACACACACACACACACACACACACCACAGTATAGTCCTATTCAAGTAGCATATTTTCACTTTACTTGGAGGCAAAGTGCTCTTCTTTGGGTGTGATGGAGAAATCAAAGGGACCGCTCAAGCTACTAAAACTGATAATCTGGATATGGTTAGTTTATTGGAGGAGGAGATACAGACAGAGACAGGCTAAATTTAATTTACAGAGAGTAGCACACCAAAACGGTAATCTATCTAGTTACACTGAAAGCACCACCGCAAAGATTGGACATTTTCCTGGGCAACTCGTTTGTCTGGTAGGCTGCAATGTTTGACGCTTTTGGCTCAGTCCATGATTGTGCAAGTTATAATGCAATGTAAACTGGCTTGTTTATGGTCTAGAGGTGACAAGACGCAGTAGAATCCTCCTAAGTACTATGGGATGAAAAGCAGAGAAAAGTTGGCAACAAATAGTAGGTAAGTAGTCTACTTACGAATATCCCCCGCTTAAACTGAATATTTATTTTTCGTCTATAAAACAGCAGCTAACGTCGAACATGACAGTAAAACAAGTTAAATAAACATAAAAAAGTGAAGAAAACAAAAGACAGCACTATTACTTGTAACTCTCGCATTTTTTCATGGTTTCAAGAAACTCTTTCAAAAGTTTGATTTTCTCCTTACGCCTCCGTTCCCTATTTTTTCTCTTTCGGCAGCAGCTTCACGTAACTTTTTTATTTCATAACACATATTTTCGGAGGCATTCCCTGGTTTTCGCTTGATTCCCGGAGCTGTTGAAAGACTCATCAAGTTCGTCCCCTGAGACGAAGTCGCTGCTGTCAACAGAAGCATCACAACTTGTCATGCTTTTTTTTTCCCGACGGTTCTCCTTTATTTTCTTCTCTGTGCGACCTTCTCTGTGCGACCTTCTCTGTGCGACACTCGTGCGACCTGTCAGTGAACCAGAAATGGCAACAGGTTCAGTGATATGTTTGGTGGTCAGAAGCTTGTCCAACAAGTCATAACATGCTGGCTTGTTGATAAATCCATTTCCTGTCTGTTTTACTTTGTCCTTATAGTTCTTGTAATTCTGAACCAGCTGACGATATTGGTTTCACACTTATCCATGGCTGCTTTTGGGTCATTCGTTGATCATTTTTTTGGCCTCTGGTGTTCCCTTGTTCAGCCAAAGTTCTTCTTGCTGTGTGTCTGAGCTCCGAGGCGGAATTGCAGGCTCGTCTGGAGTACTCGCTGGCTGAAAAAAGCTGTCAAACTGCTCCTTTGAATTGCCAAATCCAGCAAAATTCTCATTAGTTATCATCTTCAAAGTAGCAGCATTTATACCTGTAAAAATGGTTATCACCTTCATTTCTATCAAACAAACTAAAATACTAGCCATACAGAGATGAATTACACACCAATTTTTATCTTTTAGTGGAGTGTTCCCTGTTGCGAGCTCTGTAGCAGTTTCGGATTGCACCGTTTTTTGTGGAACTCATAACTCGTGAACCAGTGCAGTCAAGTTCAAACTTAAAGACTTAAAAAAGTAAAGTGGGATGATTTCAAACTACGTTATTACAGTACCTGTTTGGTTATTTGGGATGTGAAATGTCTTGGTTCTAACGCCATTTGTACATGAGATGTGATAAACATTTTACTTTCACACTCCACGTCTGAGTGCTTGTGCACTTGTTTTTCTGAGAGTGACAAAGCACTAAGACTCCAAAGTACGGGGTGAGAGCTTGAATATTTTACAGCCAGTTTACCGAGAAAGAATAACAGAAAACAATCATTAATGCTGATCCATCTGAATCTACGATAAATATATATAGAGTGAGACCACAGAATACACACACAGGAGCGGTATCCAACCTCGGACATAAAAGATTATGAGGAACGATCAGTGCAGTCCTAACTGTCAAGAAAGACACCCTGAATAAGCTAGGGTAAATTTGGGACTGTACCGAAAGTTTGCTTTTAGTATTTTTAGGCCAACCCGATGAAAAATTTGTAGCCTGTGTAGTAGTATGGTAGTAGTACGAAAACGTTGCATGTAATACTATGTAATAGCAAAGAATAATTTCATTTAATGTGCCTCAGACTGGTCCAATCTTATGTAGTAGAATGCAGTAGCATCCTGTCTTGCCATAGTAGCATCCGGTCTTGCTAATAGTAGCATATAGTAGTATGCAGTAACACGGTAGTCTTGAAGTAGAAGCATGTAGTAGCATCGTTAGTAATGCATGCTGCTTTTCGTACTACTTAATATTACTATTTTAAGATCATTTTTTCATCGGGAAGTTCGATGTCATTTAAGTTGGAGGTTGGATACCCCTCCTGTATCCCATAAAGATTGTGGTAAGAACAGTTTTACAAATTTTGAAGAAAATAGCATCTGAAATACAGCATGGATAAATACTCCATCATCTCCATTATCTGACTATTAAGTAGGTAAACTTTAAGTTAGACTAATGTAAACCAGAATAAGCAAATTTTAGATGTGCAATTTTTGACTGTTTAGGGATAAATAGAGAACAGGCTAGTTCTTATTACCAGAAATATGGAATGCATCATCAGTGACAGGATTTCAGACCCCAACCAAGCTCTTCTCTACAGCTGATGCTGACATTTACAGTACAGTATCATCAAAAAAGAGGCTGTACTACTACATCCAGGGGGGACCATATGTGAAATGAATATATGACTTACTGTAGGCAAACAGTGCAGTTCTCTCACTCTGATTTACAGAATATCTGTTGCGTCGTCGGCTCTTGCATTGTCCAAGTTTTGCCAGAAGTCGACAAACACTCCATCACCACCACCACCAGTCTCGAGACACTATGTACACTGTACTGAATTTCAGCCAGGTGACGATCCGCACCTGCTTTGAGCCTGCTTTGAAAATCGTATTTTTGACTAAGAAGAATCTGTGTCATAGCTAAGCAGCTATTCTCAACACAAAGATATGGAGACTTTTAAGGGGAAGCACCAGCCCTTACAATTTTTTTTTTATGTATATCACTTACTCGTTTTCATCTGGTAAATCACATGCACCATGTTCCGTCTGGTAATGCCGTTGTAGAATCCGGAGCACAACTGGATCCAAGCATCCCGATTTAAAACCAGGATGCTGAGTGATAAATTTGATGGGCTCGTCTAATGGAAACTCCTGAATGAATTTTTGGGCCTTTGGAAACTCCTGGCAGCATCAGTTTTCCTGCTTTGTTGTCCAAATTACAACAGTCTCACACCCAGCGTTTACATGAGTATCGAGTGGCTGGTAAACATACCTTCAACATTTACAACCGCAAACGCTTTTGAAATGATCCCTCTAATGTTGTAGCCACTGCCGATGCAATTGTGATTTTCTCTATTGAAGTTTTCTGCCTCTTTTTCCAAGAAATTCTCATGCCCCACGTCTACACGAGTGTCCATTGGCTGGTCAACATGGGTGGCATTTGGATGTAGCATTACTTGATTGTTTTATTTGACAGACACATATCGTCTTATACATTTCATCAAATTGGCCGACATGACCATCTAGGAACAACACAACCGAAAGAAAGCGTTAGTTGTCCGATAGCTACTGATGTCTAACTGTCTGAAGGCGTAAGTCCCAGCCAATAGAATTTAGCATGCACCTAGCGTTCTCGCAGTCCCGTTGGTGTCTCTTAAGATGGTTGTTATATTTTTCTTCCGTATTGCCGTAGACCAAAAGTCTTGTGCCTGTTGGAGCGATGACTATTGTTTTCGGGTTAGAGCAAGCATGCCGTCTTGTTTGCGTTGAACACCCGATCTCGGCCATTCAGTATTTCGCTGTCAAGCTCGTCCTGAAACATCTCAAGGACATTGGCAAACCATTTCCTGATTTAAGTTTCTAAAGACCCGACCCTTCCAATCTGAACCGATCCTGCCTTTAAGTGCGATAGGCGTTACCGAGCCAGAAACTCTCTGAACCCTTGATTCGATTGTGTGTTGTTTCTTAAGGTCTAGGGCTTTGGTTCTATCTCAAAGACTTCTGGATGATGGCTTATGTTCCGTCCGTATCCTGTTAACACCATCCTTCGAACTTATTTTGCTGTTCTTGTACTTTTGTTGACGTGAGCGTGTATTGTCAGACGGGTGACTTTCAAACCAGCAACCTCCTTCTCAAGTATCATTGGAATATTGTATTTTCTTTTCTTTCCATCTTAAGTTTTCGTGGTGCTCGGGTCCTGTTCCTCTGACGATCACAGGCTTGGTACGCGGTGTGGTAACTGCAGTTCTTTATTGTGGCAGGATTCATTGTTCATTATTGGCTATTTGTTGCGATGCACCGAACGAACCGATAATGTCTCTTTCAATGTCGGTCGCAGTCTTAAATTTTTTTTTTTTTAAATACCCCAAGATTCTACATAGTATTTTTCCCGTTCTGCTAAATACTGGCTTTAGCGCAGCAACATTCAGCTATAATCGAAGGCAACATTGCTTCTCCTTAGCTGAGTTTTGGGACGACCAAAAGCAAGCAAATTAATTCGTTACATAATAGCAGCTGTTTAGTATAACTAGTTTGGTTGTAGAACGATTCGTTTGCTCGTAGTACAACAGGTTTGCACTGGGAGCATTCATGCCGGAATTTTCAAACCACTATCCTTTCGAGACAAGCAGACGGTTAGCAATCCAAAACCTGGACAGCTAGTGCGAGACATTGCAGGCCAGATAATGTGAGACATTGCATTTTTACACAAACTTTGTTTGTGTAAAAATCCCGATTTACCGACGAGACTTAAACTTACGGTCTTCGCCACAAACGTTTACAGTATTTGATTTGATTTCTCATTTGTGAAAAAATTCCAATGTGCCACCTTTTGGTCGTCGCCCGATATAAATTTACAGAATTTGATTTCTTGCGTGTAAAAAATCCCGATGTGCCGACGAGACAAACTTTCGGTCTTCGCCGAACAAAGGTTTGCTGAATCTTATTTCTTATGTGTTAAAAAATTCCGACTTGCCGACGAGACTTAAACTTTCGGTCTTGCCCGACAAAAGTTTGCAGAATTTGATTTCTTACGTGTAAAACAATCCCGATGTGCCGACGAGACTTAAACTTTCGGTTTCGCCCACCAAAAGTTTGATGAATCTTATTTTTTATGTGTTAAAAAATCCCGACTTGCCGACGAGACTTAAGCTTTCGGTCTTCGCCCGACAAAGAGTTTGCAGAATTTGATTTCTTATGTGTAAAACAATCCCCATGTGTCGACGAGACTTAAAGTTTCGGCCTTCGGCATTCACTGTAATAGTCCTCTTCCTGTGGTGCCTTCGTGCAACAGTCCTGTATTCCTGGTATAGGGGGACTTAGTGATTCCCAAGTATAGCAAGGCTTAGGCTACAAGAAGCAAGCTTTTTTTGTATGGTACCATGTTCTCCCAATAAATGTAGAAAGAAATATCCTTCACATTGAGAAAGCAGACGAACAGGAAGGTTCAACTGAAGATGTGGATGGTCCAGGCTAGCCTGATTCGGCGCCTTCAAGTTTCATACTTTGTTTAGACTTGCTGTGTTTTTGACTGCAAATCATCAGTGGAGGCCTGAGACCATACACCAACTGCCGGAGTTGTCCTAAATCTGCGATTTTAGTACTCTTGAGTGTCTGGTCTCAGGTCTCCAGCGAAAATTCTGAAAGAAGACTGTTCCGGCAAATCTTTTTACTTGAAAAATTACAAACATTTGAGCATTTATTTAGGTGCCCAAAAAACGAAGAACGAACTTAGTCGGACTAAGGAAGATGGATGATGAAAAAGAATGCAGCTATTGAAGGCCAGCAGCTGTTAATAAGCTTCTGATTCTGAGCTGAAACCATTGGCTGGGTTACAGAGGCAGCAGATGTGTTGCTGTTGTAGGTTCTTGTGTATCCCATTTGTGCACTTTTCTATTTGGTGCTGGGTTGCAGAAATGGGAATTTTTCATTTCCGAACCAGTTTTTAAGTAGTTGTTTTGGTACCATTTGAGCGCCAGACTATGTTTTGCTGTTACAGGGTAGGTGGTGGGGGAGTACAGCTTGTGTCATACAAGAACAGTGTAACAGGGGTCAACATTGTAATTAGTGGACCAATTATTGCCTGTAGGCCTTGGAGATTATACCTTTCCAACAGAAAGTAGTTAAAACAGTTGAGGGATTAAGCTCAATTGCCGATAAAATGGCAGAAGAAGGTACTTAGGTAGTAAACCTTATTAACTACCCCATAATTAATCACCGAGCAACTAAAGGCGGGACGTTTGACATTTTTCTTTTGTGTTGACTTTGGGTTGATGTCAACGCTTGCACGAATGTCACCAAAGACATCTTCCTCTCTTACGAAGAAGAAGGGATCCTACGAAGAAGAGTCGGCTATAGATATTACGGCGCTACGACATACAAGAGTATTATTGACAGTCGCCTTGATGAGTTTGCCAGTACTTGGAACGCCCATATACTGAGTGGTAGTGGAGGAGAGTCGCCGGACACATTATTTGTCAACTCCTTGCTTTCAAGGCCGGCTCCTCTGCGTCCAGATGACGTAAGTCAGATGCATTTTTTTGTTTGCACGGATATGTAATCAGCGGGCGTCTGTCTTTCTGTTCGGTACTATAGTGGAAAGACTATAGTGGAAAGACTGTAGTGGACAGAATAAAGTGGAGACTATACTGAAAAGACTAAAGTGGAAAGACTAAATTGGAAAGACGAAGTGGAAAGACTAAAGTGGACAGACTATAGTGGAAATGACTAAAGTGGAAAGACTAAAGTGGACAGACTAAAGTGGACAGACTATAGTGGAAAGACTATAGGACCTGGAGTAAACCGGTGTCAGTTTTGGAACTTTCGCAGCCGCCTCTCTGGGGAGTCGGGATCTGAGGGGGACAAAGGGAGGCGGGAGGAAGTTCTTGTAGATGGGGTGGAGGAGGAGGGTTGAGCCAAATTTTAGGCACAGTTTCTCTCGACGGACAAAAAGGGGGTCAAGTTTGTATTCTTTTAGATAAAAAGCGTAAGGCAGTGGGGAACCTCCGTAGATGATTTGTAGTGACCTCTTCTGAACCCGTTCAATTTTATCACTTTCTGCTTTTGTAAGAGCGAAATGCCAAACAGGACATGCATATTCTACTAGTGGGCGGATGAACATGCAGAAAATTAATTTTAGTTTATCCTTAGGAACCCGGAATTTCTTTAGAGTCTTCAGCATTTGGATAGCACCATTTGCCTTTTTTACAATCAATCTTGTGTTTTCATGCCAAGTTAGATCAGAAGAGATCACTACCCCAAGCAGGATAGTGCTGTTACTGAGGAGGTTTGGGTCTATAGGTGGTTCGAATTCAGGTAGGCTTTTCTTGAGAAATGAAAATGTCATTACTGAAGATTTATCTTTATTTACTACCACATTTAATTTTGCTGCTTCAGAGGTAACTTGTTCAATATAATTGAAAGTTTGACTTTCACACGCTCCAGATACTACCTCTGCTAGGGAAAGATCATCTACATACTTCCATCTTTCTTCCAGCCCGACAGCTATTTCATTGATCATGAGGAGGAAGCATAAAGGACCGATCACTGTTACTTGCGGGACACCGCAAAAAAACGGTAAAGAAGAAGAAAAATTATTTTTATATTTTACGATTTGTTCTCTGTTTGTTAGAAAGCTTTTTACGATATTAATAAGATATTCAGGAATATTTTTCTCTGCCATTTTTTCCAGCAAAATCTTGTGATCTACAAGATCGAAAGCTTTTTTAAAATCTATTGCAATTAGATTTATCCATTTCCCGGGTTCATCTAAATTTTTAAAAATAAAATCAAATAAACTAACGAGATAGTGAACAGTTGAACACTTCGGGATGTTACCAAATTGCCTCTTATCGATGACTTCCGAGAGATATTTTTTTAGCCAAGAAGCAACAAAGCTCTCGTAAATTCGGCTAAAAATTGATATAACAGTGATCGGCCTCACACCAGAGAAATCATTAGCTGCTCCCTTTTTCGGAATGGGAGTGATGAAGCCAATTTTCCACTTTTTGGGAAATATCCAGTTTTGGTGATATTATTGTAAATAATATGAAGAGGAAACGCCAATTCTTTCGCAAAAGCATTAGCAATGGCTACTGGAACATCAAAGGGTGCCACTGATGTTTTCTTTAACGAGGAGAGTTTCTTTCTAATTTCTGATATTGAAATTTCAGGCATTAAATTAGAATTTACATTTGAATCTTCTTGTGAATTTTGGGATGGTGCTTCAGCTGAAAAACGAAGGTGGCTTTTCAGGAGGCAGTGGTGGGTACGACTGTACAATAGAAGCAAAATGAGAGTTTAGGTCGTTCGCTGTTTTCTCTGATGGCTCCTCCTTCATGAAATCAACTGGTTGCGGGCCTCTACCAGTCAGATGTTTAACTTTACCGAAGAACTGTGAAGGCTTGGATTCGAGGAGGTTGTCTACTTCCTTTTTATAATAATTTTCCTGCGCCTGTTTAATTTTCGATTTAATTTTGTTTCTTAATTTCTTTGCTTCTTCTTCCTTTCCTTTTCCAATTAAGTGCAGTTTATGTTTATTCATTTGTTTAATCTCTGAATTTACGTATGGTTTATCAGTTGAACACACTTTAGTCTTTTTTTCCGGAAAACATTCAACAAACTTTTCATCGCAGAGAAATTTATGAGTGGGAGAGGAAGCCGAAACGGCGGTAGCGGAGGAGGGCGACTCGGTTGAAAAAAGGGAACACTAACACTAATCGCTAAGGGGAGCAAACCGATTTCGTGATGCGTAAGGCTGGTAAAAATCGTCGGGCCTCACTGTGGTATTTTGCTGCAGTGGCGAAGTAAGTCGAACTTCATTTGTTTGGCGACTATTTTGACTAGAACAATGATTATCTGCAAGAACGTCAACGGTGGATATTCGATTGGGGCTAAAACTTGTATGACGGGGTAAAAAAACATGTAAAAATCGGCAATTGCGATAAAAACATCGCCCGCTAGCGTACTTGGAACAAACTCTCGCTTTACTTGCAACATGAGCAAACTTGCAAGCGGAACCACGATTACATTTACCAGTAGCGAAAAATTTGCAAGCAACGTCTTTACTTGCAACATGAGCTTTACTTGCAACTCTCGCTTTACTTGCAACATGAGCAAACTTGCAAGCGGGACCACGATTACATTTTCCCGTCGCGAAAAATTTACAAGCAGCGTCTTTACTTGCAACATGAGCAAACTTGCAAGCAGGACCACGATTACATTTGCCCGTAGCGAAAAATTTACAAGCAACGTCTTTACTTGCAACATGAGCAAGTCTGATCGGGGACTGATCGGGTCTCTTATTATGGGAAAATAAACACTTGGTGCCAAGTTTGCAGTGGCCTTGGCTCAGATAATAAAAACAAGTTCGCGCTAGTTCTGTATTAGCTACGTCACTGCTGATCACGGTCAGAGTGGGTGCACTTGGCAACTCGGATAAATCTGACGTAAGTCGGGCAATTTCACCATCACTGCTGATCACGGTCGGAGTGGGTGCACTTGACAACTCGGATAAATCTGACGTAAGTCGGGCAATTTCACCATCGAGGTTCTTAATTAGATCAGCACTTGATTTGAGTTCGATTTGCAGACGAAGAATATCGGACTGTAGCAAAGTTTTTGTACATTCTGAAGTAGACAAATCGTTCCGTAACACTGAAAGGGTTTCATCAAAACCTCGTTTTTCTTATTTGTAGGCATCGGATTCTAAACGAAGTGTGGCTATTTCTTCTCGCAGGTTCGTCAAGGTGTATTCCAGGGACTCAACCTTGTTTTTGAGTTGGGTCAAATTCAGTTCATCACTAGTCTGAAATGTCTGATTCAGGTCCCGTAAGGGGGGGTCAGAATTGAACGGGGGGTCGTCACTAGTTTGGAATATCTGATTAAGATCCTGTGTTGGGGGGTCAGAATTTGATTTGGTGTCGTCCGGGATGGACTTCGGGAAAAAACGGCGTACTGGTGAATCAACGTTGGTCGCCGTGTAGAATTTGTCTAGTTGTTTCTGCTTTTGCTTCGGGGCTGTAGCCTGGGGGATTGGTGTTTGGATCAAGGATGGGTTGACATTTACCTTAGAAATGCAGTCCAGGCAAGTCCAGCTTTCGTCCCAAACTGAACAATTTATACCGGCACACCGGTGAGCTCCAGCATGGAACCATTTCTTGCATCCTTTTCCATTGCTTTGGCACTGGACCGAATTTGTAGTCACGAACTGGTTGCACTCAGGGCATTTGTGCTTGGTCATTTCGGGGTGGGCGGAGGGGTTGCGTAAATCGTAGAATAACGAGACAGAGCTGCGTTTATTTGTTCCTTAACCTGGCTTTGAGCCTAGGCACTGGTACTTGCTAAAGAAAAGTTCCGTGCTCTGCTCGCGTCACCTGAGCTCACTATCTGCCACTAATTGATTATCACGAACTGTTATTTGTATTCAAAACAAATTAAGTAGCTTTTGGCAGCATGCTATGCGAGCATGATTACCGCGCTAACACCCTCGCCATGCTATGAATAAAGCAGGTAACTGAAATGCATCTGAATGGCACGGAGCTCAGGTATCGACTCTTCGAGGAAGCTTTTCGTCTCGACGAAGAGGGAACAGTGTGAGTCACAATGCCGGAGATGAAATCGACGAAGCTACAAATTCAGCCATATCTGTCCTCATCGATGACCTAAATGCCTCTCGAGTCTCTGCGAAAGATGCTTATCTATAACTTTTGAACTTATTGACTGGCCAGCGTTGACATTTCCAACTACTTCGAACTAAGAGAAAACTGACTTGACGAGCACACTTCAACTTCGAATTAAGCTCAGTTTCAGCACTACAAACTATTTTAACTCTTTGTTGCGAAATGGACCGAGATCATCAGCATCAGCCCGAAACGACAACGAAAATCGTATGAACGCACATGGCTACGCATAGGTAAGAATACACACACTCAGATACATCGCTGGTCATATCCAGTTTGACTTGTACATTTTAAAGCTATCATGGTGGTTTTCAAACCACATTTACAACAGGTTATCATACCACAATTGAAACTAAACAACCTAAGACAGACTTTGCAGTTCCATTATGCAATAGCTATACAATGTTACGGACGACACCTACCGTAACTCATATATCTGTTGGTTCTGTTTAGTCAGGGTGACCACATAGGACGATCGGAGAGAAAATACAACAAGACCGACAGCTTTCGGCGGGATCCCATGCCGGCTGTAGTGTTGCCACACCAGTCGGTTTAATTGTTGCTGTGGAGCAACCCTTGCCTTTTAAAGTCGTCAAAATCCTACGCCGTATTCGCGACCAGTAACATCGGTTATCTTAAGCGTAAAACTGATCAGGTTTTAGGTCGAGACCAAAACTGATGCAGGATTCGTGACGAGCTACCCTAAAAAGTCCGAAACTCCCAAATCCCCTGTGAGACCCTTCAAGTTCAGCTTTTCGACACTTCAGTTTTTCCGGCCGGAAACCGGATTTCTGAGTCCGTTTTCCGATTTGGATCAAAACTGACGCCGCATTCGTGATCAGCTACCCCCAAACCCCCCAGTGAGAGCCTCAAGTCCGGCACTGCGCACCGGATTCATGATCACCTGCCTCAGGAATCCCATTGTCGACCCTTCAACTTTAGCACTGAGACAAAATGCTCAGTTTCAAACTTTGTCAAAAAAAACCCTCCCCCCCCCCTCCCTGTGAAAGCTACGAAGCCCATCTTCGAAAACCAAGGAGATAAGAAGAAGAAATATTTGTAAGCGTATCAGAAATACACATTTTGAATAAACTAGGAGAAAGTACACCACCCTGTCTTACACCACAACGGACGGGAATCCTTGAAGCTGAAACAGAACCATTAGATTTTTTTTGGAGGTAAGGTTTCCCATACCAATAACGAAGAAGAAATATAATGGAAAGGTTAATGCCATTACTGTAAAGAGAGTAAAGAGCTTGAGAATGCACAATACTGTCGAAAGCTTTAGAAAGGTCTAGTGCACAAATGTGAAGACTATAACCCTTTTTAGATGAATCAATGAGAAGAGAAGAAAGTGCCCGATGCGCATGCTGACATCCAATACCCGGCTGAAATCCGAATTGATTTTCCCCAAAGTTAACATTATCATTAAGAAAAGGAAGAAGCAGATATTCAAAAACTTTACATAGATTGCAAGAAACAGTAATTGGCCTATAAGAAGAACTTTCAAACGGTGACTGCCCACGTTTAAGGATTGAACTGACTATATCACACAGAAAACTGTCCGGAACCAGCGAAGAACATAAACACATTTGAAATAACAGTTGAAGATGGCACAGAAGTGGCGGGCAATCAATTTTCAGATGGTTTATACCAATACCATCAACATCCACTGACGAAGCTTTTAGTTGATTTATTGCTTTGGACACATTTTGAATAGCAATGGTGATAACATGACTCTGGTGTAGCTTTGCCGGCATTGCAGCATTAAGTAACTTACTGAAATACGCATGGACAGAATAATAAACAACTGAAAAAATGGACGAGTAATTAGCTTCCCAAGAAGAAACAGGGATAACGCATTCATTGGATTGAGTACTTCCAATTTTCTCTGAATTGACAACTTTTCGCCACTCGCTTTTATTAGTAGGAAAATTGGAACCCTTATAACGAATCGAACGAATCTGTTTTTTGTAAGTAGCTTTCGTTCGTTGTTTTAAATCAAAAACTTGACCGGATTTTGGTCTACCAAACATTATCCACAGACGCAACCACCACTTTGCTTTGTTTTTAGCCGATTTTAAATCAGGATCCGTTGACCATCCGGGTTTTCTCGTCTTAACGCGTACATTTTCCTGCGGTACAGCGATATATTCAGATTGACGGAGACAATGAACAATCTGAGAATAATATGCGTTTAATTCAACATTACTGTTAGCGAAACGATTACGTAATTGAAGGAGGTGATACGAGACTCGTATTGAACTGAGTAACGTAATAAGAGTAGAAATGTACAGAGGCATATTTGCACGTTTCCCTTTGCTGCGAGTAAACCACTTAGACTGATTTCGGGGTTTTGGGGAACCAGGGCACATTTTTACTGATATACTGAAAGACAGAGGAAGGTGATCAATATCCCGTACATCTTCATGGACGCAGATAACAGAGGGATTCAGATTCGGTGAACAAATAACATGATCGATGTTAGTAACACTACCAGAATGATGCACATATGAATAATCCAGAGTTTTGTCAATAATTCTGTATTCTGGAAGAGAATCCAAGAGAGTTTCACAACGGACAGATTTGTTGTACACATTCGTTTTAAGATCACGAGCCAAAATAAATTCATAACCACCGGCAACCGCATTGCGAAGAACAGACTTAAGGATCTCACAGGCTTTGGCAAATTTGTTAAGGGCGATCACAGATTTGTTATCACATGGGAGATACCCGTTAATGAGCAGCATTTTTCCGAGGCGTATAATTAGGAAATGATCATCCGAATGGTAACAAGACGGCGCAAGGAAATTTAGGCGGTGCTTGATAATGCAAGCTAGGCCTCCCGAGGGTCTACCGAACGTGGCTTTGGCATTTGTCACAAAAACAAGATGGTCAGCACTACGCCGAATGAAATTAACACTTGTCGAAGTTAATAGATGCTCTTGTAGGCATACTACATCAAAATCACTAAGGAATCCTTGTCCTTAGTACCGTTTACATTAAAAGAAACTATCGAAAGCAGTTCAATTCAAGTTCATTCAAGCAGAAGTGTCTGCTTTTCCCTCCAGTGCGGACTAACCAAAGCCTGGTCTTGTTTCTAGCAAGAAGTCACCGGGAGGTGGTAAGGTAAATAATCCCCGTAGAGGAAAGAACAGACACTTACTGAGTATAAAAAAGAAACTACTAGGAGTGCATCCAGCGTAACTTTTCACGCAAGACAAAAATAAACCACCCCAGAAGAAATAACTAATAGTCGGAATATCTGCGAAGCCGCGCGGAAGTTTTGGAATTTTGTTTCGAGGGAAACGCTCTGAATTTGAGCATGGGTACAAAGAGTAAACAGGCCAAAATTTGGTGATGGCCCAAGTCACCGATTTTTGGCAACCTTGACGACTGTTATCTTACTAAAGGTCTTCATTCTTCTGCAGGTTCTAGTTACGACATCCATCGAAGTCAATCCTGTCCACCACGCGGCACTGTGTGGCAAGAACGACTCGAACCTACGCGCCATACTTGGTTACACACGAGCCAAGATATGTTTCCACGATGTGCATTACCCTAAGCTCCCCGTGATTACGAAATCGGGAGTATTCTGATCCATGGTGATATCGATGCCGTGAGTATTTTTTGTTATTTTTGGGATCCTAAGACATAAGTGGAGGGATACCTATGACTTCGTAAAAGTTGTCCGTCTGCCTCTCTGTCTATCTGCCAGCACGATCACTCTCGAAGGGGTAGAGATATTTTCTCAAAAATTGGTATGAGGATGGATCCATTTTGGTTGAAGTACAGGTCAAGTTCATAGATGATCCCTGAAGCCCCAAATTTAGGGGCAGGGGAGGGGTTTCAAATTAAGGGACGAAAAAAAATGTTTTAAAAACAATGAGATAGTCGATGTTAGATTTAAAGGTAAAAAGCACTTTGAATCCGTATATGACAGAACATTTTCTACCCGGACAAGTAGTTCGCCCGGAAACCAGAAAATTTGTTTACATTAAAATTTTTAGTTGAAGTTGAATAAATGTTTGATTTAGGGGCAAGAAGACATGCTGAATCCATACATGACAATCATTTTCTACCCGGACATATAATTTGCCCGGAATCTGGCCGAAATAGGAGAATTTATTAAAAGCTAAAGTTTATCTGAATTTTATCTTAATTAAGGGTTCGATATAGAGTAAGGAGATAAGCTGAATTCGTTTTCAGCTTTATTTTTTTGCCGGGCAAGAAATTTTCCCGGAATCCGGGCGAAACTGGATACTTGGCAGAAGTAAGGCAGAAAGTTTCAATCAGTTTCATCAAAGTAGTTACGACGTATAGGGGATTATCCACATGCTGAATCCATACCTGAATCTTAGATGGCTAGCCATTGGCATTAATCTGTTTTTGAATTTTAATAATAAATAGAATGTCCTTCAGCCCAAGCTGACGGCGAATCATATTTGACGATGCAAAACGGATAAGTCATCTACATTTTATTGGAGCTATATGTCGATTTGTGTTTGACTGTAATAATGGGCCGTTGATTAGTTGACTATGCCGAAAGAAGTGCTCTTGAAATCGTTGCTCGGGACGTTACAGAATAGTGCCCTGAAAGGTACTATCATAGGTAATAAATATTTCATAATGTAACTGATAGTAACGTAAGTTCAGTTAAACATTTTTGTTCTCTGCTTGGGATCAAATCCTCGGAAAGGGAACGGAATTTACACCATTGATAATACTTGTTATTCTTTAATAAAAAGAAGGATTAATTATTTACTTGGCTCTCTTGATGTGAATATGTACCCAACTCCCTAATACCTAAAATGACTTGCCCGAGCTAGGCCGGAAACACGTCTGCTCACCAACTTTCGTCAAATCGGACTTTGCTTTCGAAAGTTACCGTGCTGGACGGACACACGAACGGACACCAACAGTGACAGCATAGGTATCTAAAGCTGTCGCATGGGATCCCAAAAAAACAAGCAGTGGTATATCCGGCCATTCTTATGCTCAGCTTTTGATCACACAACTCATAAATGAATTACCGGATTGAAAGTTTCCCTGCTCGGCTACCCTGTAAATGCACAAGAGATCTATTAATGCGGAATGAACTTACTGTAGGCGGTGGTACTGCGAGAAGACGTACGACTAGTGCAGAGGCGAACGTGTTCAGAATGCCACCTCTGCAAGTTCGATAGGTCTGGACCCTGGTTTTCCGGAAAAAAAAACACATCAGAAATCCACGAGAAGTAGGAGAAATGTCTCGCTATACTTTTTAAGACTTCAACAAGGAAAATATAAGAAGCAAGAGCCCGCGCTGTTTATGAAAAGTGCGATCTTTCTCCTGACTTTCGTGTGTTTCTGTCCATTTTCATGATAAAATTTCAGCTACAATACAAAATACAAGCAGTTTCATGGTCCAAGGGCCACACGAAAACCGGAAAAAAACGATGGTGTACGACAGGAAAGGTAACAAACAACAGCGAGTCTCCTGACTAAGAGACCTGAGTCTCCATAGACTGTCATCTTCTCTTTTACATTTCTGAAAACAAGAGCCCGGCAGCTAGATACATTTCCATTGTGCTCCTGAACTCAACGTAATCTCTAATAGTAGGAATTCGAAGTATGTTGTCACAGGTACTGGCGACGAGGGTGGTGCCAGTCTGGAATTCTACTTTCAATGCTTCCGACACAAATCTGCAGGAGGTTGCATACATCAGTATGCTGCTGTATGCTTGACTTGGTCCTAAATAATACAGACGTCTGTTAAACATCGAAGAAATCACTGTCGATCAAGAGTATAATATCCATTAACTTGCCCGCTTGTGCGTATTTTCTGTGCCCTGGCAGTTGTTCAACTTTCAGGAGATATCAAAACCTCATATCATCTTACAGATGCAGTTGACTGTAGCCATCATTTTTCCTAAAAAGGTCGGGACAGGCCACAAATTCGAGAAAACCCACGTATCTCAAGACACTGAGGTTAGCAGTTTTGGTTGTTCAGTATCAGCTTCAGCATACAACATTATCAGAACTCTCGGTTTTATCGTCCGTGAGATGTTAACCAGTTTGCAGAAAAGCCAAGCGTCAAAACCTCTGCGGATCTAGTGATGCCCGTGGGGATATCATGTAAAACAGTTCACGAAAGAAGTTCTGCCGATTAAGGACCAAGGCGTGTTTACTTTCTATATTCTAGAGCCGAAGTCCACAATATAACTAAAAATCACGCCTGAGGCTCATGGGTGTTTCCAGACTAAATGCGACCTTTTTCGTTTTGGCCGCCCTACGAAAACAGACAATATACTTACAACCAAGGACAGCCAGGGACTCTTCATTGCGAATGTCGCTTCCACTGTCTACCAAAAAAGTGACAGTTTTTCCGTGTACGAAATCTTCCCTAGTACACGCTAGATGGCAGTGCCGTCTAAAGGCCGCTGCCTTATAATAATAATAATAATAATAATTTATTTTTAACCCACAAATCGTACAAGACGAAAACAGTGGAGAACAAAAGAATATATGAAGACATAGTAGGCAAAACATAACACATACAAACAAAATCTACTTAAAAGTCAAACAGACGAATAAGCCCGTGGGAGGGCGACAGACGCGCGTACGCCGTTTGGAGTAATTACTAATAATTTTAGAATTTCTTTGCCAAGGAGAGAGAAAAAGAAGAAATTTGCAAAAACGAAAATAAGAGGATCGCATAGCTTTAATATCCTTTTTCTTTTATAACAGGATAGACACCAGATAGAAAAAGAACAGAATAGTCGCAGAAGGAAGAGTATAGTTTGCCAAAGCTTTCCGATTGTATTTCCCCCTGTTAGCAACAATTTTCGAATAAGCCAGTTGAATTTTTAGTCTACAATCGGAAACCGTCCGGGATCGGAAAGAACGAATATTTTTAGTAATGGTAATATCCAACTACCGAATAGAATCAACACTTGGAATAGAAAACTTCAAGCAATTTAGAGACGCGGATGGCCCGGAGTTAAAAGACAGATATTCAAATTAATAGAAGGTCATCTGCATAAGCAAGATATGAAACATTTGAAAAACCAAGGAGATAAGAAGAAGAAATATTTTTAAGCGTATCAGAAATACACATTTTGAAAATACTAGGAGAAAGTACACCACCCTGTCTTAAACCACAACGGACGGGAATCCTTGAAGCTGAAACAGAACCATTAGATTTTATTCGGAGGTAAGATTTCCCATACAAATAACGAAGAAGAAATATAATGGAAAGGTTAATGCCATTACTGTAAAGAGAGTAAAGAGCTTGAGAATGCACAATACTGTCGAAAGCTTTAGTCTAGTGCACAAATGTGAAGACTATAACCCTTTTTAGATGAATCAATGAGAAGAGAAGAAAGTGCCCGATGCGCATGCTGACTTCCGATACCCGGCTGAAATCCGAATTGATTTTCCCCAAAGTTAACATTATCATTAAGAAAAGGAAGAAGCAGATATTCAAAAACTTTACATAGATTGCAAGAAACAGTAATTGGCCTATGAGAAGAACATTCAAACGGTGACTGACCACGTTTAAGGATTGAACTGACTGTACCACACAGAAAAACACAGAAAACTGTCCGGAACCAGCGAAGAACATAAGCACATTTGAAATTACAGTTGAAGATGGCACAGAAGTGGCGGGCAATAGATTTTCAGATGGTTTATACCAATACCATCAACATCCACTGACGAAGCTTTTAGTTGATTTATAGCTTTGGACAGATTTTGAATAGCAGTGGGGATAACATGACTCTGGTGTAGCTTTGCCGGCATTACAGCATTAAGTAACTTACTGAAATACGCATGGACAGAATAATTAACAACTGAAAAAATGGACGAGTAATGAGCTTCCCAAGAAGAAACAGGGATAATGCATTCATTGGATTGAGTACTTCCAATTTTCTCTGGAAAATTGGAACCTTTATAACGAATCGAACGAATCTGTTTTTTGTAAGTAGCTTTCGTTCGTTGTTTTAAATCAAAAACTTGACCGGATTTTGGTCTACCAAACATTATCCACAGACGCAACCACCACTTTGCTTTGTTTTTAGCCGATTTTAAATCAGGATCCGTTGACCATCCAGGTTTTCTCGTCTTAACGCGTACATTTTCCTGCGGTACAGCGATATATTCAGATTGACGGAGACAATGAACAATCTGAGAATAATATGCGTTTAATTCAACATTACTGTTAGCTGAACGATTACGTAATTGAAGGTGATACGGGACTCGTATTGAACTGAGTAACGTAATAAGAGTAGAAATGTACAGAGGCATATTTGCACGTTTACCTTTGCTGCGAGTAAACCACTTAGACTGATTTCGGGGTTTTGGGGAACCAGGGCACATTTTTACTGATATACTGAAAGACAGAGGAAGGTGATCAATATCCCGTACATCTTCATGGACGCAGATAACAGAGGGGTTCAGATTCGGTGAACAAATAACATGATCGATGTTATTAACACTACCAGAATGATGCACATATGAATAATCCAGAGTTTTGTCAATAATTCTGTAATCTGGAAGAGAATCCAAGAGAGTTTCACCACGGACGGATTTGTTGTACACATTCGTGTTAAGATCACCGGCCAAAATAAATTCATAACCACCGGCGACCGCATTGCGAAGAACAGACAAGCTAGGCCTCCCGAGGGTCTACCGAACGTGGCTTTGGCATTTGTCACAAAAACAAGATGGTCAGCACTACGCCGAATGAAATTAACACTTGTCGAAGTTAATAGATGCTCTTGTAGGCATACTACATCAAAATCACTAAGCAGTTCATTAAGTAACGAATCCTTGTCCTTAGTACCGTTTACATTAAAAGAAACTATCGAAAGCAGTTCAATTCAAGTTCATTCAAGCAGAAGTGTCTGTTTTTCCCTCCTGTGCGGACTAACCAGAACCTGGTCTTAGGCTTGTTTCTAGCAAGAAGTCACCGGGAGGTGGTAAGATAAATAATCCCCGTAGAGGAAAGAACAGACACTTAGAACCCACTAGGAGTGCATCCAACGCAACTTTTCACGCAAGACAAAAATAAACCACCCAAGAAGAAATAACTAAAAGTCGGAATCTCTGCGAAGCCGCGCGGAAGTTTTGGAATGTTGTTTCGAGGGAAACGCTCTGAAGTTGAGCAGTATGGGTACAAAGAGAAAACAGGCCAAAATTTGGTGATGGCCCAAGTCACCGATTTTTGGCAACCTTGACGACTGTTATCTTACTAAAGGTCTTCATTCTTCTGCAGGTTCTAGTTACGACATCCATCGAAGTCACTCCTGTCCACCACGCGGCGCTGTGTGGCAAGAACGACTCGAACCTACGCGCCATACTTGGTTACACACGAGCCAAGATCTGTTTCCACGATGTGCATGACTCTAAGCTCCCCGTGATTACGAAATCGAGAGTATTCTGATCCATGGTGATCTCGATGCCGTAAGTATTTTTTGTTATTTTTGGATCCTAAGACATAAGTGGAGGGATACCTATGACTTCGTAAAAGTTGTCCGTCTGCCTCTCTGTCCATCTGTCAGCACGATCACTCTCGAAGGGGTAGAGATATTTTCTTAAAAATTGGTATGAGGATGAATCCATTTGGTTGAAGTACAGGTCAAGTTCATAGATGATCCCTGAAGCCCGAAATGTACAAATGTGTGTAGAAATGTACAGAGGCATATTTGCACGTTTCCCTTTGCTGCGAGTAAACCACTTAGACTGATTTCGGGGTTTTGGGGAACCAGGGCACATTTTTACTGATATACTGAAAAACAGAGGAAGGTGATCAATATCTCGTACATCTTCATGGACGCAGATAAAATAGGGATTCAGATTCGGTGAACAAATAACATGATCGATCTTAGTAACACTACCAGAATGATGCACATATGAATAATCCAGATTTTTGTCAATAATTCTGTATTCTGGAAGAGAATCCAAGAGAGTTTCACTACGGACAGATTTGTTGTACACATTCGTGTTAAGATCACCGGCCAAAATAAATTCATAACCACCGGCAACCGCATTGCGAAGAACAGACTTAAGGATCTCACAGGCTTTGGCAAATTTGTTAAGGGCGATCACAGATTTGTTTTCACATGGGAGATACCCGTTAATGAGCCGCATTTTTCCGAGGCGTATAATTAGGAAATGATCATCCGAATGGTAACAAGACGGCGCAAGGAAATTTAGGCGGTGCTTGATTATGCAAGATAGGCCTCCCGGAGGTCTACCGAACGTGGTTTTGGCATTTGTCACAAAAACAAGATGGTCAGCACTACGCCGAAGGAAATTAACACTTGTCGAAGTTAATAGATGCTCTTGTAGGCATACTACATCAAAATCACTAAGCAGTTCATCAAGTAACGAATCCTTGTCCTTAGTACCGTTTACATTAAAAGAAACTATCGAAAGTAGTTCAATTCAAGTTCATTCAAGCAGAAGTGTCTGCTTTTCCCTCCAGTGCGGACTAACCAGAACCTGGTCTTAGGCTTGTTTCTAGCAAGAACTCACCGGGAGGTGGTAAGATAAATAATCCCCGTAGAGGAAAGAACAGACACTTACTGAGTAATAAAAAGAAACCACTAGGAGTGCATCCAACGCAACTTTTCACGCAAGACAAAAATAAACCACCCAAGAAGAAATAACTAAAAGTCGGAATCTCTGCGAAGCCGCGCGGAAGTTTTGGAATAATGTTTCGAAGGAAACGCTCTAAAGTTGAGCAGTATGGGTACAAAGACAAAACAGGCCAAAATTTGGTGATGGCCCAAGTCACCGATTTTTGGCAACCTTGACGACTGTTATCTTACTAAAGGTCTTCATTCTTCTGCAGGTTCTAGTTACGACATCCATCGAAGTCACTCCTGTCCACCACGCGGCGCTGTGTGGCAAGAACGACTCGAACCTACGCGCCATACTTGGTTACACACGAGCCAAGATCTGTTTCCACGATGTGCATGACTCTAAGCTCCTCGTGATTACGAAATCGAGAGTATTCTGATCCATGGTGATATCGATGCCGTGAGTATTTTTTTGTTATTTTAGGGATCCTAAGACATAAGTGGAGGGATACCTATGACTTCGTAAAAGTTGTCCGTCTGCCTCTCTGTCCATCTGTCAGCACGATCACTCTCGAAGGGGTAGAGATATTTTCTTAAAAATTGGTATGAGGATGGATCCATTTGGTTGAAGTACAGGTCAAGTTCATAGATGATCCCTGAAGCCCGAAATGTACAAATGTGTGTAGAAATGTACATAGGCATATTTGCACGTTTCCCTTTGCTGCGAGTAAACCACTTAGACTGATTTCGGGGTTTTGGGGAACCAGGGCACATTTTTACTGATATACTGAAAGACAGAGGAAGGTGATCAATATCCCGTACATCTTCATGGAGGCAGATAATAGAGAGATTCAGATTCGGTGAACAAATAGCATGATCGATGTTAGTAACACTACCAGAATGATGCACATATGAATAATCCAGATTTTTTTCAATAATTCTGTATAAAGAGAATCCAAGAGAGTTTCACTACGGACAGATTTGTTGTACACATTCGTGTTAAGATCACCGGCCAAAATAAATTCATAACCACCGGCAACCGCATTGCGAAGAACAGACTTAAGGATCTCACAGGCTTTGGCAAATTTGTTAAGGGCGATCACAGATTTGTTTTCACATGGGAGATACCCGTTAATGAGCAGCATTTTTCCGAGGCGTATAATTAGGAAATGATCATCCGAATGGTAACAAGACGGCGCAAGGAAATTTAGGCGGTGCTTGATTATGCAAGCTAGGCCTCCCGAGGGTCTACCGAACGTGGCTTTGGCATTTGTCACAAAAACAAGATGGTCAGCACTACGCCGAAGGAAATTAACACTTGTCGAAGTTAATAGATGCTCGTGTAGGCATACTACATCAAAATCACTAAGCAGTTCATCAAGTAACGAATCCTTGTCCTTAGTACCGTTTACATTAAAAGAAACTATCGAAAGTAGTTCAATTCAAGTTCATTCAAGCAGAAGTGTCTGCTTTTCCCTCCAGTGCGGACTAAACAGAACCTGGTCTTAGGCTTGTTTCTAGCAAGAAGTCACCGGGAGGTGGTAAGATAAATAATCCCCGTAGAGGAAAGAACAGACACTTACTGAGTATAAAAAAGAAACCACTAGGAGTGCATCCAACGCAACTTTTCACGCAAGACAAAAATAAACCACCCAAGAAGAAATAACTAAAAGTCGGAATCTCTGCGAAGCCGCGCGGAAGTTTTGGAATGTTGTTTCGAGGGAAACGCTCTGAAGTTGAGCAGTATGGGTACAAAGAGAAAACAGGCCAAAATTTGGTGATGGCCCAAGTCACCGATTTTTGGCAACCTTGACGACTGTTATCTTACTAAAGGTCTTCATTCTTCTGCAGGTTCTAGTTACGACATCCATCGAAGTCACTCCTGTCCACCACGCGGCGCTGTGTGGCAAGAACGACTCGAACCTACGCGCCATACTTGGTTACACACGAGCCAAGATCTGTTTCCACGATGTGCATGACTCTAAGCTCCCCGTGATTACGAAATCGAGAGTATTCTGATCCATGGTGACATCGATGCCGTGAGTATTTTTTGTTATTTTTGGGATCCTAAGACATAGGTGGAGGGATACCTATGACTTCGTAAAAGTTGTCCGTCTGCCTCTCTGTCCATATGTCAGCACGATCACTCTCGAAGGGGTAGAGATATTTTCTTAAAAAATGGTATGAGGATGGATCCATTTGGTTGAAGTACAGGTCAAGTTCATAGATGATCCCTGAAGCCCCAAATTTAGGGGCGGGGGAGGGGTTTCAAATTAAGGGACGAAACCTGACCTTCATAGGAGTCTCCATAGACTGTCATCTTCTCTTTTAAATTTCTGAAAACAAGAGCCCGGCAGCTAGATACATTTCCATTGTGCTCCTGAACTCAACGTAATCTCTAATAGTAGGAATTCGAAGTATGTTGTCACAGGTACTGGCACCGAGGGTGGTGCCAGTCTGGAATTCTACTTTCAGTTCTTCCGACACAAATCTGCAGGAGGTTGCATACATCAGTATGCTGCTGTATGCTTGACTTGGTCCTAAATCATACAGACGACTGTTAAACATCGAAGAAATCACTGTCGATCAAGAGCATACTATCCATTAACTTGCCCGCTTGTGCGTATTTCTACGCCCTGGCAGTTGTTCAACTTTCAGGACATATCAAAACCTCATGTCATCTTACAAATAACCAAACCAATACAAACTTGAGTCATGTGCTTACACCAGGCTAGCCAGTGGAAAATCGTGCAGTTTTATACTTCGATAGATGAAACGACTTGTTAGCTCATTCATTTTTTCGCTTATTTCAAAGATGCGGTACCTTTGTGATACGTAAGAGTTTCGGAACCATATGGGAATTCCAAGGAAATATTTGCAGTACCGGAAAAAATTAGAACGGACTTGTTTCCGCTCAGTTTTATTCAATGAATTCCACAGAGGGGTTAGAAAGAAGATATGGGGCGCAAACATGGCGTTGCATAGACGGCCAAGCGTAATTTTTATCAAATTGGCCTTTAGTTCGTGCTAACATTCCGTAAGTCTTCCGAATTTTTCTTTAAGAGCCGCTATAGCTAAATTTTTAGTGGCTTTAATGGAAGTCCCATAACGGAGTCCGAGATACTCAAACGTATCCTTTTGGACAACTGTCTTCCCACACACATCAACCACACGGTTTGGCTGCATTTCTTCGTTCATAACGGCAAATTCAGTCTTAACATCAATACCATCTTCTATCAGGAACTCTTCAATCGATCTTGTCGTTGAACGCAGCGCATTATTAAATATTACGGGGCTTAGGACTGAACCCTGTTTAACACCTCTGCGAATTTCTATAGGACTAGAAAGTTGCCCTGCAGAACGAATTCTTGCTTGGGACTGGCATGCGCATTCTAAACACCGATTCCTGCCCGGAAACCGAAATGATTGTCACCCACATCCGTTAGCGCCGTCACTACTGGGCACAGTATCTTTTCAAGTAACTTGGCTAACACAGAAAAAACAGTGATTGGTCTATATGAAGAACAATCTTTAGGGTCTTTGCCCTTCTTGTGTATACAAGTGACGACCCCCTGGCCTAACCCTTGCGGGACATACTGTTGCGATACTATTGCTTGAAATAATATAGCTATATGACAAAACAATTTAGGAGTACCATACTTCAGATGTTCAAGCTTAATACCATCTGACCCTGGCGATTTTCCTTGAGGAAGAAGCCGAATAAAAGATTCAACACGAGACGGTGTAATGGTAGGCGGTGAAGAAGTAGAACGAGTAAGTTTGGTCACTTCTCGCCATAACTGATGAGGTTTATTTTTGATATCACGCGATAGCTCCTTTACTCGGCTTCTTTTCCAAGATTTTACCAACTTTTGAAACTGGCGTTTACTCGACTTCGTTATTTTAAAAACCCAACCTGATCGTGGTCTTTTACATTCAATCCACATTTGTCTCCAAAATAATGAGCGAGACTTTTCATCCTTCAAACCAGGAAAATCTGACCATCCTTTTTTACGGGTATGTACCTTCATTTTTTCGGACGGAACTGCAGCGGATGCAGCCGTTTTCATTCTGTGGACTACTTCCCCCAGATAGCAATCCAAATCAAAAAGCTGTTCAGATTTACCTCGTGAAAGCAAATGCAACGGAACCCTTATCTTGTCTAAATACGAATCAAGAGCTGTTTGATACGTAAAAACATCAATATGACTCCATACTTGTTTAATGAACCACATTTTCTTAGAGGGTGCACGAGACTCAAGTGATCCCGATGGTAAATGAAACTCAAGATGCGAATGGTCACTTAAAAGAAAATCATCCGAAACTTTAACTATCTGCCGCTTGAGATCCGCCATGTCAGTGAGCACAAAGTCAAGATCAGAAGTGCTACCACTATTGTGAACATATGTAAAAGATCTATTTTTCTGTAGGCAGTAGAAATTCTGCGGCAGCGTAGCATTCAACATTTGTGATAGTCCAATCGTATTGTCTTTAATGTCCGTGTTAAAGTCACCAAGAACAATACAAGCTTTACGAGTGAGAGCTATTCTTTCAAGTAATTTCGACAGGCGCGAACAAGCAGACGCGAACTTTTGACTGGATCGGTCGTTTCTATAATTCGTTGGCATATACACACATACAACTACAACACCACTGAATTCAACTGCGAGGAATGTTTCACTAGACCCAAATAAGTTGCATTTATACTTATTTCGAACAGCTATCATTAAACCACCTGAGGGTCGACCGCCAGTGCTTTTTGCTGGGCGGATAAAAAACTGATGGTCGGAAGAAGTGATGAGTCTTGTACTATTATCTTCGTTAAGCAGATGTTCATTAACACAAATTATATCAAAAACACCGTAAACTATTTGAAGGATGTCTAATTTTTCTCTTGCACCGTTTATGTTCTGACAAAACACACGTACTTCACCATTTATCGAGCCGGTCTACGATTTGGTACACCTTGGTTTGGAGTTGTACCGCGAGCGTTAGCAGCATTTTTTAGGATCGGGCACCGAAAGCTGTTACTTGCATGGTTGATTTAGTGACGCTTTGACATTCATTTGCACGGTGACCGAAACCCTGGCATTTGTAGCACTGTAGCGGCCTTGTGAGGGGCTTTGACACGGAGAACAGGGTGTATTCCACTTTGATGCCGAACTTGAAAGCCTGATCGAGGTCTTGCTTGGTAACAAACGTGAGCTGGACAACTGAGGAATTTCCAAAACGCTTGACTTGGGAGACACCGGTAAGTAAATCGGGAATAGTCGATACGTCGTAATCTTTGTCAACGTAAATGATGCCGAGGTATTCTGATTACCTTACTACGGATATTTTGCTCGCTTTGAGCCGCAGAGGCGACAGCATTTGCGGTTGTTTCGTCCTTCATGTGAACAAATAACCTGTCTCCGTTGTTCGATTCAGTCTATTTTTTCAGCAGGTCCCAGTATGCTCAAGAACTCCCTCTGCTTGGTAGGGTTAGCACTCAAACTAGCAGGCAGATTCGACAGAACAACTGGAATAGTCTTTTCTGGCCGGGGCAGAGATGGCCACATTGGTGGCTGATTCTCTGAGCTCGGAGAGCCAAAGGTTTCGTGCTTCTCCACAAGAAAATTTAGCATTGCTCGGCAATCATTCAACCGTGAGGCAACAATTGTACTTACATCTTCAGGAATGGTGGGAACTTCGGCCGGGTCAAGAATCGCGAAACGAGGGGTCGGGATTCCATTTGCGAACCTCTCAGACAACAGTTCAAGAATATCACCAAAAAATGCAGTGGCCGGGTGAGTACCCCTACGACTTTGATAAATGTCCTTGTCGAGCAATGATTTGCATATATCAATTGCATCTTTCAGGGCTTCCTTGGAGAAAACCTTCGACTGCTTGATGACGATATCCTTATTCGTTTTCTTTTCCACGTGCCTTTGTATGAAGTTCAGCACAGAATTTGAAACCACTGTTTTTTCCGTCATTCTACTGACCTGATCAAGCAATCATATCCAATCCGAAATCCCAAAATCATAGTCTAAAAACAAGCGAGGGACCGGTATGCGGTAATCAGTAGAGCAATCACAGTGACGTCAGCAATAATCCATAATCCACAGAGCACGGCAGGTAGGTGTTATCGCAGTGAGCGCTGGGGATGAACTCAGCTTCAGCATACAACAAATCAGCTTCAGCATACAACATTATCAGAACTCTCGGTCTTATCGTCCGTGAGATGTTAACCAGTTTGCAGAAAAGCCAAGCGTCAAAACCTCTGCAGATCTAGTGATGCCCGTGGGGATATCATGTAAAACAGTTCACGAAAGAAGTTCTGCCGAATAAGGACCAAGGCGTGTTTACTTTCTATATTCTAGAGCCGAAGTCCACAATATAACTAAAAATCACGCCTGAGGCTCATGGGTGTTTCCAGACTAAATGCGACCTTTTTCGTTTTGGCCGCCCTACGAAAACACTCAATATACTTACATCCAAGGACAGCCAGGGACTCTTCATCGCGAATGTCGCTTCCACTGTCAACCAAAAAAGTAACAGTTTTTCCGTTTACGAAATCTTCCCTAGTACACGCTAAATTGCTTGTATCGCCATAGATGGCAGTGCCGTCTAAAGGCCGCTGCCTTATAATAATAATAATAATAATTTATTTTTAACCCACAAATCGTACAAGACGAAAACAGTGGAGTACAAAAGAATATATGAAGACATAATTAGGCGAAAGATAACACATACAACAAAATCTACTTAAAAGTCAAACAGACGAATAAGCCCATGGGAGGGCGACAGACGCGCGTACGCCGTTTCGGACAGTTTTCTGTGGAGAACAGACAATTTCCCCGTGATATCCGGTAGCGAGTAATTACTAATAATTTTAGAATTTCTTCGCCAAGGAGAGAGAAAAAGAAGAAATTTGCAAAAACGAAAATAAGAGGATCGCATAGCTTTAATATCCTTTTTCTTTAAAACAGGATAGACACCAGATAGAAAAAGAACAGAATGGTCGCAGAAAGAAGAGTATTTCCGATTGTATTTCCCCCTGTTAGCAACAATTTTCGAATAAGCCAGTTGAATTTTTAGTCAACAATCGGAAACCGTCCGGGATCGGAAAGAACGAATATTTTTAGTAATGTTAAAAGGTCATCTGCATAAGCAAGATATGAAACATTTGAAAAACCAAGGAGATAAGAAGAAGAAATATTTGTAAGCGTATCAGAAATACACATTTTGAATATACTAGGAGAAAGTACACCACCCTGTCTTATACCACAACGGACGGGAATCCTTGAAGCTGAAACATAACCATTAGATTTTATTCAGAGGTAAGATTTCCCATACCAATAACGAAGAAGAAATATAATGGCTGTTGCCATCTCTGTATTGGCTGTTGCCATCTCTGTATTGAGTAGCAAGCTAAGCGCTGTTGCTAATGATGTCTGTTTTATTGCTGAAGCAGTTTCTACTCTTGATCGCTTCAATGCTATTTCCACTCGTGCCGAGGCTTTGACAGCCATCCCTTCCTCACCACCTTCCGATACGCACACTGTTGTTGTTAGTTATATCGAATGAATGAATGCTTTATTTTACCAAAATAGCGTTAGCTAGCGCAGGTACGTCAAACACACGAGTCAATACATAAATCATACCACACTAAATATTTCAACGCAAATGTGTGTAACTACGAAAATACATAGAGATTAAAATAAAATATATCAGAATTCTTCATTTAGCGTTGCTTGGTTAAAATAATCAGTAAAGTACGGAACGAATGACTTGATGTAACGTTGAGTACTAGTCGCCGGGTAAGACGATATCAGTTTACAACTCTTTGTCTTTTCTCGACGCCTTGTCCTCGGTCCGTCAACAATAGGGTTTTTGAAGTCTGGCAGTAGTCGACGGTGGAAGGGTGAGTCAAGACATTTCAGTCCAAATCTGACAGTCTCTTCATGTCTGCGTTTTTCCAATGACAGTAAGTCAAGTTCTGTTAGTGAGCTGTCATAGTTCGTGTAGTTGGGGCCCAATATTATTTTCAGAGCCCTTTTTTGAACCGACTCGGTTTGAGCAAATTGTTCCTTGGTCAGACCGGGGTGCCAAGCAGGACAAGCGTATTCTAGGCAAGGTCTAACATAGCTACAGTATACAACTTTAAGAATTTCTTTTGGTATTCCAAACCTTTTTAGCTGTGAAAACGAACGAAGCAGAGATCCACCTTTTTTCGTCAAATTTTCCATATGTGTATTCCATTTGAGGTCATCGTCCAAGTAAATACCAAGTATCCTAACAGTTTTAGTTACATTTAGTCCAGTAGGGGTCACAGATAGGTTGTCAGTTTTCAGAAACGAAAAAGTCATGGATGTACTTTTTGTTTCACTAACAGCCAGTTTCACTTGAGCTAGTTCAGTTTTAAGATCATTAAATATGCCAGTCAAGTCGGTTAGTTGTGGCGTTTGGGTTTTGAGTCTTAAAGCTAATGCTGTCAGGTCGTCTGCAAACTTAAAACGCTCACGTACGGTGACTAAAATACGTTTAAAAACTATGAGAAATGAAAGCGGGCCTAGCTTTGTGCCTTGCGGCGAACCACAAAAAATATCTTGGAATTCAGACGTCTCTCGACCAGAAAGTTGCACACATTGCGATCTACCAGTTAAAAAGCTTGCTAACATACGAATAATGAACTGGCGGGCACCCACGAGCTTAGCTTCATCTAATGCAGTTTTATGGTCTAGACTGTCAAACGCCTTTACAATGTCAGCAACGATTGCCTGAACAAATGCTCCATCTTTTTCAAGGCGTCGAAGAATTAACTAGGTAGTGCACCGTACTATGGCCGGGCCTGAAACCAAATTGCTGGGGGTCAATTTTATCCTTAATATCTTCGAATAAAAACTCAAAAATAAAACTTTGAAACACTTTAGACAATGCAGGCGTTTTTGAAATTGGCCTTAGATCTTTAACTTTCCTAGGGGTCTTACACTTTGGTATAGGTGTGGCATACGCTTGCTTAAAAACACGAGGAAAAACACCGTCTATCAAACATTGGTTAAAAATCGCAGTCAAGGGTGTTGCTAAAAGATTAGAGCACTCTATTATAAGTTTGATCGGCATTTCTTTAGGATAACTAGCTTTTCGAGGGTCAAGTGCCCTTAATTTATTAGCAACGGCACTAACTTCCATTACGGGGATACTAGTAGCAGTGTCATTTGGTGGTAACTCGTTAAGTGGTGGATGAACCCGACATATAGAAACAAAAAAATTGTTGATATCGCACTTTTCTTTCAGGAAACATAGCACAATATTGCTCGTAGAGCTCAGAACAGAACAAATCGGCCATTTGTTCACCATCTGACAGACTCAAAACATCCTGCCATTTTCGGGATGCAAGCCACTCTTTGTAACTAGTAACTTGCTCGGTTGAGTGAGGCCTGTAAGTTGCACATGACTTCGCTCTATCAGGAATAAAGCTATTCGGCAGCCAAACCAGGCAATGGTGGTCACTCATACCAGTAGGCGGGAGAGTAGTTGGCTCATGGTAAAACTCATTGCAGTTGGTAAAGATAAGATCAAGGGTACGGCTACCCCTGGTAGGCACTTTTACCACTTGCCTCAACGAGAGGGAACTACTTAGCCACTTCTGATTTAGATCATTAAAATCACCGCATATGATAATGCCTGCATTTGGGTACATTGTGCGTACTTTGTCAGTGCAGTGCTGGAGGTATGACACTAGTTCGCGGCGGAAGGGCCCACGGGGAGGATAATAGACTACACAAATCACTAGCGAGGAAACTTCCTTAGGCAGGTTTTTAGGCAGTGCCCACACCCATAATACTTCGAAATTCATTGCGTTAGGGACATCCTTCAGGAGAAGTACCCGGCTTTGTAGCGTAGATCTACACAGGATTCCTACTCCTCAACCGTGAGTGACTGGAATTCCGTCAGCGTTTAAGTGCGGCTTTATATGGGTATGGAATCCATCAAATTTTACAAGCTCTTCGGTAGCTGACCACGTTTCACAAATACAAGCGATATCAACTGATTCACTTTTCAAAAAGACATCAATCTCTTCAGTCTTATTCATAAGGGACTGGACATTAGTTAACAGCACTTTCGGGAAACTGTACGGATGGGATGATGCTTTCAAACTGCCGTTTTGATATCGCTTGGCAGGCTTAGTACTCGGAATCGATTTTGAGTTGGTACACTTGGAAGATATGCAAGGGTTTGGAGGTTGGTTGGCATCGGGGGATACTTGTACAGAAGAGGAGGACTCATGAACCGGCGAAGCGACGAAGACGCACGGGTTGGCAATGTGCTCGGACCTGGTGGAGGCAGCCAAGACCTTGGGGGGTCCACGAACTTCACTTTTGAGGGATACCCGTTTTTTGGAGGCGAGAGTACTATATCCATAAGGGGCGTAGCAAGCTGTTTCACTACACGAGTTACTGGGTATGGCTTGGGTTGCTTTCTGATCTTTGACACATGCAGCAACTCACACTTGCCAAAGCACAGTCCACTAGAGTATTTCTTGCATATTGCTTTGTGTACCAGCTTGCAGTCATACGTCGTACACCCTCTCCTTAGATACCACTTGCACGGGTGCGCGTATTTGCATTCATCTCCTTTGTTGCATTTGTTCTGCGAGTAATAATATTTACAGACAACATCACATGCTTTTGGCAAAACATCAGAACCGGTCACTAGGTCAGTGACGTTATGCGACGCTTGCATTTCATTACGCTCGCTGCATGGCAACTCGTTATCACCTGCTTTTGGCAAGACATCAGAATCCGTCACTAGGTCAGTGAGGTTTTGCGACACTTGCATTTCATTCCGCTCACTGCATATCAACTCGTTACCAAGGTCGCTTACAGCGGAATGAATATTAAGTTGACTGTTGGAGGGGTTGGTAATTTCACTACGGGAATTCTGGGAACAGCTGCAGGTTACTGGCGATTGCCGCAAGTCGCAAATAAGGAATTCCTGGAGTTCAAGGTGTTTTTTGAAACTCATATTCTTGACTGTGCTTTTGCTAGGTTTCCTTTGAGAGTTGTGATTTCTTCACGAAGAGATGTCACTAACTCTGATTCACTACCGTTATCGGATTCGTGGTCGCCAAGGGTTTGGCAGGCCACATCGGTAAGACTCCTTATTACCGGCTGGTTAGCCTTAGGCGTATTCATAACCTCAAAAGTAACTGCTGTCTTTGGTGTTGATCGTTTCGTTACTAGCGTGCGGCTCTGTGACGTCACCAGGCTCCTCGATTTCAAAGGGGATTTCTGGGCTGTTTTAGGGGTATCTTGATTTCTTGCTTTAGACTGGGATTCCAGGCACAACCAGTCCTCATTGTAACCAGTAACACTGATTTGAGCACACCTAGCGTGAAACCATCTACCGCAGCCAGAAATACACCGGACGGAATTTGACGTGACTAAATTACGACATTCAGGACAGTAGCTCTTCGGCTTGGCTTTTGACATGACTCAGTTTCTAAGATCACTCCTCTTCTTACCCCACAAGTAATATCCAATTCGCCTGCAGGTAACTTTCAAGCATCACAGTAAATCAACTCGACGTCCGTCTGCTGCGGACTCTCAGTGAGAACTGAAAAATCCCGTCGGATTTTTCTTAACATTGATTCCAGGACACAACACATTGATACCGTTGAAGGTAACGAAGGGATGACTAATGTCAGAGCGAATACTCAGAGAAATCGTCTCATCGTCCACACTTCAAGTGCTTCTTATGCAGAGGTTGTTGCGAGATCAATCACCAAGGGTTTGCCAGAGGGTACTTCTGCCAAAGTTATCTCTCCTAAGTTTTTTGGTGTTGTCAGGAGTGTTCCAGTCACCATTACGGCCGAAGCCTTGAAGACCCTGATGCCTGATGCTTGTGAAGTCGTGCCTATTTTGGGTTCTCGTTCTTTCAAAATTGGTTTCAAAAGTCAAGTTGGTCTCCTTACAGCTATGAAAATCGGCGTAAAAATCGGGTATGAAGTTTTTCGTGTTCATAAATTCCACCAAATGCCCAAGCGCTGCTTTCGCTGTCAATCCCCAAACCACGGTGTAGCCAAATGCCCGCTTCCGTCTGATTCTCCAAAATGCGCTCGTTGTGCTGGTTGCCACAGTTATAGCAAAGACTCACCTTGCTCACTGCCTCCAAAGTGTGCCAATTGCGACGGTTGTGATGTCTCTTTTAGCCTCAGATGCAGCGTTATGAGGAACGCCGTGGGTCTTGGCAAATGATGTTTTTTCAGGAAAAGAAACTGCGATGTGTGTCGTTAAATGTAAATGGCACAAGGGACAAAGATCTTCTACTCGATGATTTGCTAGGGAGCTCGGACATTCTTTGTCTCCAAGAGCATCTGCTATCCGCCCCTAGTAGCGAAAGTTTGCGCCGATCTCCTGAGCATTTTGTGTTCATCCTGCCGGCAATGAAAACTAGAGGTCGTCCTTCCGGTGGGTTAGCCATTTTTATTCGAGGCAGCGAGTTTTCAGCACCACCAAAAATGTTCCAGTCTGGGCGTTATGCTCTTGCCGTTCAGTTGGACAATAGTGTTCTTGTCAACATATATTTACCTTGCGACCGGCGGAACATTGCATCACATAGTTCATTTGCTAAGGCTTATCAGAAAATCAGAACACTTCTATCAGATATTTCACGGAAAGGAATGAAATGGGCTCTTGTTGGGGATATCAACACTGATCTTCAAACTTCTTCTGTACGGACTGACTTGTTTTTCAATTCTTTACCGGTAGCTCACAGTCTCATTGAGAAGTCTCTACCCTTTTCGTATATACATAATCGTGGCGCTAATGTTTCCAACCTTGATCATTTGATTGTTTCTGAAACAAGTCTCATTGACGGTACTGTTGAGGTGGATGAAGAGAAAATTGAGGACGACCATCTGCCTCTGTCTTTCTGTTTGGTTGTCCGTGTTTCTCGAATCAGTTGTCCAAATCCCAAGAAGGCTTGGATCCCAAAGTGTAACTGGAATTGTATAGATGCTGTGCTCTACATTTCTACGTTAACTAATCTTCTCTCGCTTTTAAAAGTTTCTTTTTCATCTTCTTCAGACTGATATAGCAGCTACTACTACGTCCGTTGATATTAATTGTTATTATAGCGAGCTTGTCCATTGCTTGAAATTGGCAGCCGATATTGCTGTACCGACTGAGAGAATTCGAGTTGGTACCAGGAAACCTATTTGGAAAGTCAGTCCTGAAGTTAAGAAGGCAAAAAACACGGCAAAATCTTGGCTAAAAATTTGGATTGCTTGTGGACGCCCAGGGAATGGTACTGTCTTTAATCTAAAAGCTAAAACGAAGCGTGAATACAAATCTTCCCTTAAAAATGCTCGTTTGAATGGAGTGGTCTATTCAGTGGTTGCAAAAACCAGATTCACCAGCACTTTGAAAATTTACTTCTTAAATATCTATCAAGGAAAATATTTCAACCTTCTGTTCTTCCCGTTACTTGTTCTTCCATCGAAATTGCTTTCCGAAAATTAAGAAGAACTGGTTCTACAGATTCTGTTGGCCTTAGTGCCGATTTTTTCAAAATCGAGTGTCCAGCTTTAACACAACACCTTCAGCTGCTATTTCAAATTTGTTTATGCCAGGGTTTGGTTCCGAATAGTTTCCTCTTGGGAACTATAACATCGGTGATTAAGCGAGGAAAAGACGCGGACCTTTGCAAAAGCTATCGGCCAATTACAGTTTCTTGTACCATAAGCAAAATCCTGGAATACGTCCTTCTTCCAGAAATAGTTGAAAAATGTAGCTTTGGTTCAATGCAATTTGGATTCCGTTCGAGCGCCAGTTGTGCGCACGCTCATCACATATTGACAAAAATGATGAAACAGGCTACGCGCGACAAGTCTTCTATACACATATGTTCTATAGATATAGCTGGTGCTTTTGACAATACAACGCATTCTCAGGCCCTATTTTCTCTCATTACTTCTGGCGTGAATCTGTATGTTGTCTACCTGTTAAAATTTTGGTATGGTCATTCTTTAGTAAGGTTCAAATGGCAAGGTAGCTTGTCAGAGATTATTGCTGTCCGAACTGGTGTTCGCCAAGGGGAATCTTATCTCCCTACATCTTCAAATCGGCCATATCTTATTGTCTCGGTTCTTTGCATCCTGCTTACTTCGATAAAGACTATGCCTTCAGCTACATAGCCTACGCGGACCACTTGCTCTTAGTAAGCCGTAGCCGATCCACACTCACAAAAAATGTAAGTAAGCTGTCGTCGGAACTTCTCTAAATTGGCCTTGTAGTTAACTGTCAAAATGTGAGTACCTGCATTTCAACCCTTCGTTAAATGGTTCGAATGCATCTAAAGCTTCTATATCTCTTGGATCGTTCATCGTCAAATCAACAGACTCTCTACGGTGGCTCGGCATAACATTCAATCTTCGATGTCAAAATTTTGCTCTTCGGTTGTTCAAGAAGTTTATAAGTCAATCTGTAGCGCTCATGGGCGCATCGTCTCCAACCGGGAGCGCTATAATCGTAAAGCTTTGAGAAATTTGTACAGCACCTTCTGCGCTCCTTCTATACTATTTCGGTCTGGAGTCACTCATGTTCTACGAAAGAAGGAGATTAAAAAGATGAGATCATGTTATTTTAAATATGCAAAGCACCTTTACTACTTGCCGAAATATTGTCATAACCATACATTGACGGAGAAATTCAAGATGAAAGTGTTACCCTTTTGGATGTTTCCTCATCGCTTTCAAAAATCATGGACAACAGGGCCCAACCAGCGCACGACGTCGTCCACTGCTTCCTGACCGAAGACTATAACCCTTTTTAGATGAATCAATGAGAAGAGAAGAAAGTGCCCGATGCGCATGCTGACATCCGATACCCGGCTGAAATCCGAATTGATTTTCCCCAAAGTCAACATTATCATTAAGAAAAGGAACAAGCAGATATTCAAAAACTTTACATAGATTGCAAGAAACAGTAATTGACCTATAAGAAGAACATTCAAACGGTGACTGACCCGTTTAAGGATTGAACAGATTGCACCACACAGAAAACTGTCCGGAACCAGCAAAGAACATAAGCACATTTGAAATAACAGTTGAAGATGGCACAGAAGTGGTGGGCAATCAATTTTCATATGGTTTATACCAATACCATCAACATCCACTGACGAAGCTTTTAGTTGATTTATAGCTTTGGACACATTTTGAATAGCAATGGGGATAACATGACTCTGGTATAGCTTTGCCGGCATTACAGCCTTAAGTAACTGACTGAAATACGCATGGACAGAATAATTAACAACTGAAAAAATGGACGAGTAATGAGCTTCCCAAGAAGAAACAGGGATAACGCATTCATTGGATTGAGTATTTCCAATTTTCTCTGAATTCACAACTTTTCGCCACTCGCTTTTATTAGTAGGAAAATTGGAACCTTTATAACGAATCTACCAAACATTATCCACAGACGCAACCACCACTTTGCTTTGTTTTTAGCCGATTTTAAATCAGGATCCGTTGACCATCCAGGAAAATTGGAACCTTTATAACGAATCGAACGAATCTGTTTTTTGTTAGTAGCTTTCGTTCGTTGTTTTAAATCAAAAACTTGACCGGATTTTGGTCTACCAAACATTATCCACAGACGCAACCACCACTTTGCTTTGTTTTTAGCCGATTTTAAATCAGGATCCGTTGACCATCCAGGTTTTCTCGTCTTAATGCGTACATTTTCCTGCGGTACAGCGATATATTCAGATTGACGGAGACAATGAACAATCTGAGAATAATATCCGTTTAATTCAACATCACTGTTAGCGAAACGATTACGTAATTGAAGGAGGTGATACGGGACTCGTATTGAACTGAGTAACGTAATAAGAGTTGAAATGTACAGAGGCATATTTGCACGTTTCCAGTTGCTGCGAGTAAACCACTTAGACTGATTTCGGGGATTTGGGGAACCAGGGCACATTTTTACTGATATACTGAAAGACAGAGGAAGGTGATCAATATCCCGTACATCTTCATGGACGCAGATAACAGAGGGATTCAGATTCGGTGAACAAATAACATGATCGATGTTAGTAACACTACCACAATGATGCACATATGAATAATCCAGAGTTTTGTCAATAATTCTGTAATCTGGAAGAGGATCCAAGAGAGTTTCACTACGGACAGATTTGGTGTACACATTCGTTCTAAGATCACCGGCCAAAATAAATTCATAACCACCGGCAACCGCATTGCGAAGAACAGACTTAAGGATCTCACAGGCTTTGGCAAATTTGTGAAGGGCGATCACAGATTCGTTATCACATGGGAGAAACCCGTGAATGAGCAGCATTTTTCCGAGGCGTATAATTAGGAAATGATCATCCGAATGGTAACAAGACGGCGCAAGGAAATTTAGGCGGTGCTTGATTTTGCAAGCTAGGCCTCCCGAGGGTCTACCGAACGTGGCTTTGGCATTTGTCACAAAAACAAGATGGTCAGCACTACGCCGAAGGAAATTAACACATGTCGAAGTTTATAGATGCTCTTGTAGGAATACTACATCAAAATCACTAAGCAGTTCATCAAGTAACGAATCCTTGTCCTTAGTACCGTTTACATTAAAAGAAACTATCGAAAGTAGTTCAATTCAAGTTCATTCAAGCAGAAGTGTCTGCTTTTCCCTCCAGTGCGGACTAAACAGAACCTGGTCTTAGGCTTGTTTCTAGCAAGAAGTCACCGGGAGGTGGTAAGATAAATAATCCCCGTAGAGGAAAGAACAGACACTTACTGAGTATAAAAAAGAAACTACTAGGAGTGCATCCAACGCAACTTTTCACGCAAGACAAAAATAAACCACCCCAGAAGAAATAACTAATAGTCGGAATATCTGCGAAGCCGCGCGGAAGTTTTGGAATGTTGTTTCGAGGGAAACGCTCTGAAGTTGAGCAGTATGGGTACAAAGAGAAAACAGGCCAAAATTTGGTGATGGCCCAAGTCACCGAGTTTTGGCAACCTTGAAGACTGTTATCTTACTAAACGTCTTCATTCTTCTGCAGGTTCTAGTTACTACATCCATCGAAGTCACTCTTGTCCACCACGCGGCGCTGTGTGGCAAGAACGACTCGAACCTACGCGCCATACTTGGTTACACACGAGCCAAGATCTTTTTCCACGATTTGCATGACCCTAAGCTCCCCGTGATTACGAAATCGAGAGTATTCTGATCCATGGTGATATCGATCCCGTGAGTATTTTTTGTTATTTTTGGGATCCTAAGACATAAGTGGAGGGATACCTTTGACTTCGTAAAAGTTGTCCGTCTGCTTCTCTGTCCATCTGTCAGCACGATCACTCTCGAAGGGGTAGAGATATTTTCTTAAAAATTGGTATGAGGATGGATCCATTTGGTTGAAGTACAGGTCAAGTTCATAGATGATCCCTGAAGCCCCAAATTTAGGGGCGGGGGAGGGGTTTCAAATTAAGGGACGAAAAAAAATGTTTTAAAAAGCCAATGAGATAGTCGATGTTAGATTTAAAGGTAAAAAGCACGCTGAATCCGTATATGACAGAACATTTTCTACCCGGACAAGTAGTTTGCCCGGAAACCGGAAAATTTGTTTACATTAAAATTTTTAGTTGAAGTTGAATAAATGTTTGATTTAGGGGCAAGAAGACATGCTGAATCCATACATGACAATCATTTTCTACCCGGACATATAATTTGCCCGGAATCTGGCCGAAATAGGAGAATTAATTAAAAGCTAAAGTTTATCTGAATTTTATCTTAATTAAGGGTTCGATATAGAGTAAGGAGATAAGCTGAATTCGTTTTCAGCTTTATTTTTTTGCCGGGCAAGAAATTTATGTTACAGGATTACAAGAAATAAATGTTACAGGATTGTTGTAACATTGAAATGTTGACAGGATTTTTCTATGGGGGTTGGAGCCCCCCTAGTTTTACCCCTACTGTAGTCTAATAGCACTGTACTAATAGTTAAATAGAAGAAATGTGATCTGCTTCTGTGCTTTAATTTTTTCTAATTGATTTTTTGTTGATAGCTTTGTTTTGTTCATATCTTTTTTTTTGTTCATATCTTTTTGCCTTCCTAACTTTGGCATTGCTATTGGCTTGGTTAATGTTTTGGTTTATTTTTGGCCATCTACAAAATGTTTCGAAGCATTTGACGAGAATCCACCCACAAATCCATGAGAATTGCTTTATCCTTCGGTTGAGTGATTGTGATTGTTGTGAAAAAATAAGGAAACAAAAACATGCTGGATCGATAGCAGATCAATGGCTGTTCTGCAGTTAAAAAATAGGTTGACTGCTGCAGATATTTTTTTATTTTACAGAAAAGTTTACTTAAGTCATAGCCATGAGTCGCACAAATTCTTTCGCGGGCAAGATATTACTCGCTAGCTGGTCATGTTTATTTGACTCTTTTCAGACATAGGTAGCGTTCCAGCAACCTATTATTAGTTACGGTCGTTACTATTCTTGTTATTCTATTGCTGTTCCAGAGCCCACCGTAATAAGTAAATTGGCTCCTCCCACTTATTATTTTCGTTCCACGACTGTTACAATCGTTACAATTTACTTATGATGGTTGCAAGTATCATAAGCGATAATAACTATCGGTTCTGCAGGAACTCCCATAAGAGTGATGACGTATGTGCGCGTTGTTATTATTTTAGTTCCAGAGAGCGTGGTAACCAAGACAATACGGCGCTCGCCCCTCTCTTATCATTGTAACTTGTAATAACTTCACGGGAACGCTACCATAAATTACTGATTTAGGAAAATCTATCATTTGTATCATCACAATCACCACAACCATTTTCACACAGTTTTTGCAACCACAGTTACCTCAGTAATACTTTTTCTTCGTACAGTATAGCAAGAATGGTCTTGGGCCATATCGTTTTGTCCCTTCTTTTATTTTTGGTAGACCGGGATTTTGTCAATCAATCTTGTTTCCCCGGCTTGACCCTCTAGCTATTATGATTTTATACAGAAGTTTAATTAAAACCTTGAACCTTTTGCATTTCTACTTTTCTGCTGCAGTCAGTAGTACCCAGTTTTACCTCTGTAATACTTTTCTTCTTACTGTAAAGTAAGAATGGTCATGGGCCAGATCTTTTTTTCCTCTCTTCTATTTTTCCTTTTGCGTTTCTACCTTTTTGCAGCACTCTTTGCCCTTTTTTTCTGTGTGCAATAACTTTTTTTGTTTTAAAACCAATAAACTTTCAACTTGACTGGTTCTGCGATTGGGACCATTGGCGGTGGAGTCTCTAGGATCATTTGGGCCCTCCTGGATTGGCAATAGCTAGGTCCAGTACCAGTTTGCGGAGATAATCTGCATATTCTTTGGATTAGAAGAAAATGGATGATATCATCTGTTGAGTAGGACGGAGATAGCTTTGCTGAAAAAAGTGACACACTCATAGTGCAAGTAATTCAACCTACAAAAAGGCTTCCAATGTTGGAGCTGTTAGTCATACCCTGCTGACTACTAGTGAATTAGAAGATTGGGTGGAGTATGTCACAGATAGCTTTGGTGAAAAGGCTACACAGTCATAGTTCAAGTGGTACAACGTATAAAAAGGTTTCCCGTAGTGATACCATGTAGCCTATTATTGAATTATACCCTACTAGTGAATTAGAAAATTGGGTATTATCGGTCGAGTTTGTTGGAAATAGCTTTGCTGAAAAAAGCGATAAAATCAAAGTGCAAGTGATTCAACATACAAAAAGCCTTGGTGATACCCTCTATGGATGATGAAGGAATAATGACCAAATCCATTATGATGATTGTGAGAAAATGAGAAATGTTTCCAGGCCAGAAAAATCTGGCCTGGAAACAACAAATAAAAAGTGACTGGAAAATATGATCGTGATTTTTTAGATTGAAATGGCTTGCTTTAATGGTAAGAATGCTTCTTGGAAGGTTGTGCACTGGTTAGTATTCTGTGCTGCCCTTTGATCTAATGGCATTTTGACCTCATTTATGCTGATGTAGGGGTTTGTGCATTAATTTTCTTTGCTGCCTGTAATAACAGTTAAAAGTATCTGTAAGCTTCTTACTGATGGGACTTAATATTTACGAGACTTTCACTGCAGTAGCGTGTGGAGCTCCGCCATTTGCCTTCGAGCAGTATGAGATACCCATCATACCCATCTTGTTGATCCTCCTGGCAGTTCTTGTTGTGATGATCCTGTGATGTAAATATTTGAAAGTTTTTATTGCTGGGCCTACCAGGAGTCATCAGTCTGTTGGCATGTTTTTGGGATCCCAAAACGTAAGTGGAGGGAAACCTGTGACATCGTAAAAGTTGTCCGTTTGTCTGTGAGCACAGTAAATCTCGAAGGGAATGAGATATTTTGATGAAACTTGGTGTGAGGATTCTTGACGAAGGGTGAGGGTTCTTTGGGTCAAGGGTAATGTCAAGTTCGTAGATGGGCTATGTAGCCCCACATTTACGGGTGGGTAGGGGGTTCAAATTAAGGGCAAAAACAAAATATTGTTAAACAGCTAATGTGATTGTCAATTATAGGATAAGAAGACATGTTGAACACTTCTGTGAAAAGCATTTTGTACCTGGACCAGAAGTTCGCCCGGAATCCAGACAAAACCGGAGAATTTGTTAAAAGCAAAAGTTTTGTTTGAAGTTGATTAGGTGACAGTAGCAGAAAAGACGCTGAGACTGTATATTACAATCATTTTTTATTCGGACATATAATTTTTCGGAATCCGGTTGTAACCGGATTTTTTTAGAAGTTAGTTTTATTTTAGTTGATTAGATGTTTTCCATAGAAAGGTATAGTCGTTTCTGAATTTTCTTTTCTTGCTGGCAGTTAGTTCCCTCGGAATTCGGCCAAAATCGGAAATTTGGCACAAGTAAAGGTTTTCTGGTGATTAGCCTGGCGAAGAGTGGATCTGGCGAAGACGAGACCCATTTGTCTGGATCAAATATTAGATTTTTGGGATCCCATCGAAACCTTTGGTCTTGTTGGAAAAGGGGTGATTTTTCAAGGTGCACGTTATGAAGAAATTTGAGTCTTCCTTCGCAGGCTGTAATAACAGTTGAACAACTGGTAGCCAGTCATTTTAATACCAGAAGTCTTTAGTTATGAGGGGTATGTGAGGGTGGGATTTGTCTACTTTGGCTTGCCAACTAAAAATAACCAAGGACAGCAATGTTTGAGAGAAGCATACAGAAAATGAAATATAGTATCATTCCTGCCGTTTATTCCTTTGTATGAGTAGCCGTCGTCTTTGCTTGCAAAGGTATTCTCTGTTTTTAACGAATTATCGGCGGCTTCGGCTGTTTCAAGCCTTTTGCCAGGCCCATTGACGTCTAAAAAAATACCTGCAAAATTCAGAGAACTGGTTAATAATTAATAGTGTTAACACGTCAACACTTGTGGCAATCATAATGCGCATGGAAACTAGTGAATAGCGGCAAGTGCAAAGACTAGTGAGGTGTCTTTAGAAGGTTCAGTATGTACTATGTGAAATTTGGGTCTCTGGTTTAAAGAGCTAATAATTGCTATTACTGAAGTGAGTTTGCATTGACATTATAGGTACGAAGGGTCTGGTCCTTTAGCATAAGTTTGCTGTCCCTACACTGATTGTCTTCTTCCCTGATCAGCAGGGTAGGGTGATCAAACGATTTGAGAGCGTGTTCCACCCCCGTACCAATAGTAACTATTTCCGTTCCAACCTCAGCAAAAGTTACTACGCTTTTCGTTCCAAACTTCTCGAAATAGTAACTATTTGCTTACCACGCTCGGGAGCGTAGTAACTACGGATCTCTGAATCGTGATTGGTCGGATTCGCACGTGGCATGATATCCTGCGTGAAAATATAAAACTCTTTCCAGCCTTGACGGCAAAAATCCAGAATTCGTGACGTCATGCGTAGTAACTATGGTAAGTAGGATGGAACACGCTCTGAATAGCTTTTGGGGATAAGCGTACTACGAGTCATATTTATTTGTTCAAAGTTGAATTTTTTTATAGGTATATTTCGGCCCTTCTTGGCGAGGGACGGCTTCAGGCTCAAGCGGAAAAAACGAGAATGAACAACAAGGACAGAAAAATAGACTAATAAAATTCCGCTGACGTATACTCTCATTGTGCTAATGGTACATGCTGAATTGTATAATTTTATTACTGTAGTACATAATTGTGTACTGTGTACTATCAAGAACAGATAATCTCACAGAACCTCCGTCTCCCTATCTCTATATTATGACTGTTGAGTTGAATATTTCCCCATACCTTGTCCACTACGAACGAGCAAAGGCTAGTAGCTTCGCGCCACATCATATTTCGTTAGATCTACAAATAGCTCAATGGCTTTGAAGCCGCCGGTGAGGTGAAGTAGCACTATTTTTTCTGCAATGAGCAACGGCTAAGACGGAAGAAGATGAGTAAACAGGTATCAACATAAGCTCAAAGCTAGAGGAAATACCTCTAGATCCACTTGTCAGGGTATTCATAGTCTCTGCATGGGACTAAAGACGGAAATTCTATCTGATTCTTTGTTTTTGTTACGATCTGGTTTACCAAAATTTTTCATGGATATGCTTCTTTTTGTATTTATTTTATATGGTGTTGTCACTTGATGTATGTTATGTTTGGTGTTGATGTTGAACTGTTGTAGTCACAAATAAATGTTAGCAACCACTGATTAATGAGATACTCGAAGGTAAGACAGAGTAAGCGATTAAACATTGTACTCCTGTTTATGGAGAATAATAGTAAAACCAACATATAAATTAAGTAGTCCTTCAACGCAAATGCCAGCTTGGTTCTGTAAAAAAAGACTTGAGCCAGCAAGCTGTCAAATCAAGTAACAAGCCGAAGTCCCTTGGTTCAGAGCCGTTTGGCAACGTCTTTTGACAGGTCGGATTGAGATGGAGTGAGATTTGGGATGTTGAAGCAGAAAGTACATATCCAAGAAAACAAGCATAGCCCATTCTGCCGAGTTATATAAACACCAGAGATGAGTATACATGTAATCCGAGTATGTTGTGCTTCAAAAAGGAATTCAGTGGTGATGGCAGCAGCGTGTAAGACTTACCTTGGCAGGGACTCCACTTGGGAGAAGTTTGGTGAGGAAACTAATGGGTCAGGAACTCCACCAACTGTCACTTCTACCGCATCTTATGTCTTTTGATGAAAAGTAACAATCCCTAACTGCTGCTTCTCCCCAGATGTTCATGGAAAGCTGGCAGCAGTCTGTTTTCTTCAGAAAGATAATAGTTAATTAACATAGGTTCACATCCAAATGCATTGCATCACCAGCAGAGGGGATAGGGACTACTGCTGATTTGATTGCTTTGAGTACTAGTATTATTCAGTTTGATGACCATTGTGCTACATCATCATGCACAAAGAGATAGTTATTATAAAGGTAAAAGAAAAAACGACCCAAATGTCAGAAACAGAAATCATACCGTTGAAAAATTGTACAAGGCACATTATACAATAAAACTTTGAGAAATAATACCAGAATAATACGGCGTAGTGCTCCTACCTTTCCATTACCTTAGGTTCGGGCAGTACTTTTTGAAGAAAGTTTCAGCAACTATCTATGCCACTCCAGTATAAATGAAACTTCAATTTCTCTTAGGAAGGGGAATTTAGCAAGTGTGCAGATTAAAACTAACACTGGGTCTAACTGTCTAGGTTCTATGCCATTATGTCTTTATTTTTTACTCCTGTCCCATATATTATCCATCCAGCAGGGCTCTCTTGTAAAAACACACCATAAATAGATAGAACTGTCCTACAGAAGCTTGAAAGGAAACTTGTTGAAAGATGCAACGCAAACCTGGATAAAAAGTTGTAATCTGTCATATGATGACCACGCGACTGACGACTGAGACAAAATCGCAGTATTAACTGCATCTCTTGCCAAGAACCTTAGAATTGCATTCCTTGCTAAGCTTATCTTGACGTTCTTTTCAAGGTTCTGGACCAGAACATCCTTTGTCTTGAACAGCAGAGAAAATGGGATGTTGAGAGCTCAAATAGAACTGGCTTTGCAGTCTGGGATTGAGCAAAATCTAAGCTGAACTTCATTTGGCCATTGTAAAGCCACGCTTGTGTTCAGATTAAAAATTTTCCGCTTAGTTAGTAGAAATTTCGTTGTGGTGACCGCCGTAGATATTCTGGACGTCCCTAATAAAGCAAATAGTGGAAAATCCAAAAATCCCTTAGCAGAATCCAAATAATTCAGTGTATTCAGCTAAATGATCCAAAAATAGTTTTGCTTTTCAGTTAAACTTTAAGACTTCAACAAGGAAAATAAAAGAAGCAAGAGCCCGCGGAGTTTATGAAAAGTGCGATCTTTCTCCTGACTTTCGTGTGTTTCTGACCATTTTCATGATAAAATTTCAGCTACAATACAAAATACAAGCAGTTTCATGGTCCAAAGGCCACACGAAAACCGGAAAAAAACGATGGTGTACGACAGGAAAGGTAACAAACAACAGCGAGTCTCCTGACTTCCGACACACATCTGCAGGAGGTTGCATACATCAGTATGCTGCTGTATGCTTGACTTGGTCCTAAATAATACAGACGACTGTTAAACATCGAAGAAATCGCTTTTCGATGCAAAGGAAAAATGAACATTGTCTTGAACTAACAAAACTGATTCAAAAAAGTGAATTTTGTCAGATGCCATTAATCAATTCCAAAATCTTATCTTGCTACGAAACTTACGTTGTGATGATTCAGGTCTCCCTTCGTCAAATCATAGATTGGAGCGTATTGCAAGGGGTCATCTGACGACAGTCTCTTCACTAATTGCTTTAATGGATCCAAATCGGATAAAAGGCACATCAAATCCACCTCTTGATTCCCACCACCATAGAGATCGTCTTCGTCATCGACATTCAAAATCTTAGCCACAGTATATGTGTCAAAGTACCAAAATGGTGGTCCTCTCTGGAGCAGTGACCAACCAACTGCCAGTCCCAGCAATTTTGCAGCATGCTCATCGTTTGACCAGAAAGTGTAGCCACCTACATTTTTTCTAGATATTTCTCAAGAACAGCCTTGAAAAGAGAAATCATCAACTCGATTTCTTATTCTAGCCGGGACATAGGCAAAAGAACTTACTTCTCCGGGGTTTATCAAGATTGGCGTAGAGCTGGAGGCTGCAACTGGTTAGCACTTGAGTCTCGCAATGTGCCACTAGTTCCACAAGTGATAAAATTACCCCACATCTGTGACATTCCTGAACTTCGCAGCTGTTGTTTCCTTCTGGCTCAGCTTGTGCAGCCTGTGAACTTCGAGCAGGCCTTTCAACAGCACGAAGCTCAGCTTGTGGAGCGTGTGAAGCTCGAATAGGCCTTTCAACAGTGGTCAGCTCAACTTGTGAAGCTGAAGTTCCAGTTCATATACGAAGCATCTGTCAACGTGGTCACGCAGGCCTGCCATTCGGATAGCCTCTTGGCACTAAAAGCATATTTCTGACGGATATTCCTCACTCGGAGTGAACACCAGCGGCTCCAAGGAGAGCTTTTTCTATATCGGTCTCAGATATATTGTGCCTGTCGCTTTATCCCTGAGACTCCTGACGGTCATTCCGCATGGTTCAAAAGGAATTTTGAGTAGTTTGGCATCAGGACCAGGTCCAGACCGGTAAAACTCGAAGCCTCCGGCTTCCTTGAGCTTTGGATAAGCCTCTTCTAATTCACATTTAAGAGACTTGGCGTCGCTATCTATCTGAAGGGTGAGAGATTTGGCTCCCAGGCCAGCCAATGCTGCCATGCCAGCCAAATCATATTTTTCTTTGGCATAGAACAACCGATCCTCTTCAGGATCGGCGAGACAAAAAAAATCATAGCTATCTTCCTTCTTGAAACCTGAGAAGCGGTAGGGAGAGAAAGAAAGAAAGGGCATGAACAAAATGGTTTGGACGTACCAAAACTATCGTTATTAATCGGGATGAGCAAATTAATCTTGAATCCTTTGAAAAACTTTGAAAAACGGCAGAAACGCAATTGAACCTAGGCTTCCGAGTGTCACCTCCCTGCTTGGCTACGAACTCTGGTGCGCAAAAACCGGTGTTGAACGGCTCTTGAATATGGCTCTTTGTTTTGGCTATCTTTTGCTCTATTTTTCCGCTGTTCTAAAATGGGTGGAACTGAAAAAAAAACAGGCTTTTGTAGCGGCCAAGCGTTCTATTCTGATAGTGATGATGATGATAAACAGTCCACCGCGAAGTAAACCTTTCATAATCAGAAGTGAAGCTGGAGGTGGAAGGGGGGGGGCACAGCACTGAAGGGGTGACTAGTTAATATAAATGATGGTTATTCTGACCTATTTCAATAAAACTACAAGTACAAAAACACCCACCACACTAAAAAATCTAAAGGAAAAATCTTCCAGATCCATAACCGTATCCTTATCCCGGATAAGTAAGTAATCCTTATCAGTCCTCTACTACAGTAATCTGCCCCCCCCCCCTTTCGACCTTTGACAAATTATTTTTTCTTGTCTAAAATCCCGCCATCTAACTTTCAAATTCTTGCATTCGCTATGATGCTCCAGAGCATTGTAGCGGAATTGCTGCAATAACAGATGGGTGGGAGTCGTGGGACTACATAGTAACACTCGAACAGAAATAATAGTAGGGTAATGTGAGAGATAATGTAAGAAGAGTTCGCTCGCAGACAGACCACCCTGCTGAAGGTGCAAAATTTAACAAGTTAAAGAGTCACCTGACATATGATAATGGGAAGTAACAGGAGTTGGCTCTTTGGGATCTGATATATTATTAACCTTACCTTGTCCACTTTTCCAAAAAGCGTTTTTCTTTCATCGCTGATTTCTTTGACTATAGTATCTCTGCAGCGGCTTCTCAACCTCAGAGCCTTTGGAAATGGAATTCCCTTGGTCACAAGGTATTCCGTCGGCTTCTCCGAAATAGACTTTACTGTCTCCTCATCGGAACTGAAAAACGCGGCGAAATCTATTCCTACACTCTTGCAGATTCCCTCCAGTGATCCGGAAAGAAACAAAATTAAGAACTCCGAGGTTAAGTGACTGACAGTACAGAAATGCCAGGGTTTGTTTGACCCAGGTATGCGATTGCTATGGTTATGTACATCATCCTAAACGTTTATTTCTGTCGTTTGTAGCTTTTTACATTGATAAACTTGTGGCCACAACAAAAACAAGACTGACAGCCATTGGTGGGATCCCGTGTGGGAGGTATTATTGGGTAGTCCTTGCAGTTTAAAGGTCTTCGAGTTTATAATTAGATGACAGATTTGTTACCGGCAACCTCGGAAACCCCACACAGAGAACAGAATTGCAAAACTTTTAGTTTTTGAGGCTGAAAATTGGATTTGGTGCTCCTCGGTGAGTCCTATTTTCGGTTTGGCATGTTTGATCTTGACATCTGTTAGTTTAGCATAAACAGGGTATGCAGCCAAGTTGACATAGAAACATTTGGAGCAAGTTCGTTTCAAGATGGATTTACTGTCAGCTAATATATTGTAGGCCTCTAAATAGAGGCCTCGTCAAGCCTGATGAAGGCCTCTATTTAAGAGGCTGAAATATTGTCCATACAATAAATCAGTTGACGTTAATTCTATCTTGTATTTTAGAAGTTTATGAGGGTTTCTGCTTAATTTTTATTTTGAAACACACAGTTTTCGCTCCAATTCACGGTGGTTTCTTGATTCTTGCATTATCCCAATTTTGTAGGCTGGAAATCTCAAAAGTTAACTCAAAAGGTCTGACAGTCAAAAGTTCTGACACTAAAATGTAGACATTTTTGCCGCTTGGCATCCACGAACTGTTTTTTTTTTTCTTACTCAAAAGGTCTGACACGCCCCTGCCCCCTGATTTTTTCTTCCCAGTAAATAGGTTAATAGATAAGTTCTACACATGGTAAGATAGGACTGGTCTCGTGGGGCTACTAGCGTCATTAAAGGTTGACTTCTTCCAACTCGGTTGATATCGGAAAATAAAATTTAGACGGCCACTTAAAATTGGGTAGATTATGACAAATGTCCACAGAGCGGAGCAAGGCTTTTTAAAGTATGTTATTCCGGTACAATCAAGATGGATGAAAGTTGACCCAACCCGATGAAAAATTTGTAGCATGCGTAGTAGTATGGTAGTAGAGCAAAAACGTTGCATGTAATACTATGTAATAGCAAAGAATACTATCGTTTAATGTGCCCCAGACTGGTCCGATCTTATGTAGTAGTATCCAGTAGCATCCTGTCTTGCCATGAAAGCATCCAGTCTTGCTAATAGTAGCATATAGTAGTATGCAGTAACACGGTAGACTTGAAGTAGAAGCATGTAGTAGCATCGTTAATACTGCATGCAACTTTTTCGTACTACTTCATAGTACTATTTTGAGATAAATTTTTCATCGGGAAGTACACCAAAACTTTTAATCAAAATTTACTTTTTCACGGTCGCCATGAGCACATGATCCTTTTTGCCTCAATGGTTTTGCTTAGAAATTAATTTTTAGCACCCTTAAAGTGCGCATCTCAAACAAAAAGTAAAAAAAAAAAACTTTTGACCGTCAGTTCCATCCTCTGACCCAGCCTAGCAAGTTTGGCGCATCTTAACGGAAAAGGGAAAATAATACTTTTGACCATCACTTCCATCTGACCCAGCCTTGCAAGTGCCATACGAGCTTCCAGCTCTTGTTTTGTTACAGTGAATCAGTTCACTGTCACCACTATCTCTACGACAGACCAGAACGCCAAGTCACATGCTCAAAGTGTTGTGCTTCAATAGATTACAAAAATAAAAAGAGGCTTACATTTACCGACTGAAGTCAAGATGCCTCCTGAAAGACCTGGACCTCCATATGTACTTTTCGGTAGACCTAAGTCAAAAACATGGAGTAAAAACAACACTACCTGTTAGAAAATGAAAAAAAGCTGGCAAAAGTCCGTCTGATGCCCAAGATGAAAATAGTCCTCCGCCGCGAAAACCTGATCTTGCTCCGAAGAAGAAGCGTAAAAGGATACAGGCTACTGTAGAAAGTGAGGAAGGAAGTAACTCGTCAGTAACAGTCCAAGTCCGAACGCAAAAACAAAAACAGAAACCAAAACTGATCCGCTTTCTCATCATTACGAAATCAGTTCTTCCGATGAAATCACCGCTGAATTTAAAAAAACACAACCAGCACAGGTCCATTTTCACATCAATACGAAAGCAATACTTCCGATGGAAGTGACTTGGCTGCGCCAATGCCAGCACCAACTCAGGACCATATTCGGGAAAAAAAAAGAAGATGAAACACAGGAACGAAGAAGAAATATAAGAAAGTAGTGACTCGTCTTCTTCAAACCAAAAGGAAACAAGTAAAAACCCGCGGCTGAATCCTGAAAAAGGTAATTGATTCTCTTTCCATTTGAATGTAAATTTAAGTTTTAAGGGGCCTTGTGCAGATTTGTCTTTGAAAACCACAAGAGGCTCTAAGAGAATGAAGCATTTTTTCCTACCTTCGAGTAATTTGAAGAAATATTATTAGAGGTTTAATCAATTCTTTTATAGTTGTTCCATAATATGTACGTAATTTTGTAACTGGTTTTAAGAAAGTAAAGATCATACAAAATAAAGCTCATCTTATTTTAGGAAACCCGACTGCAGTGATGCGATTAAACTAATTCAAAGTCGTTAGGTGTTTTACCGTTATAAATCATGTGTGGAAACCAGATTTGAGTATATGTCTGGGATTTTGAACAGATTGTGCCCGACACATTCTAGAAATGTTCATGTTTGTAACGGATATTTAACGAGTAAGATTAGAATACAAGTTTGTGGGCGAGTGATATTGGCGTCAAGAGCAGGGTTTTTGTGTGAGGGATTACGGTCTAACCTAGAACCAGGTTTTGTTTAGAGTTTTATTTTGCGCGCTGACCAACGACCCCACCCCATCAGACGGTCTCCTCCGAGGACTCATTGAAGACGGCTTCTTCGCCTACCCGGCTAACGACGCTGCTTACGATGATTGCAGTCTCTGAATGTACTCCAACCTTGATATATGCAGTTTACTTGCGTTATGGATGGACAGCTACATAACAGCAACGTAGCAACCTACACCATATGTCGACTTTTGTGTATTTTATGTTTGTATATATTTTTCTCTCTTTCTTTCTTTTTGTTCTTTACATTGAACCAGTTAGTGTAGCAACACCAATAAACAAGGGGGATCAGGCAGCACTTGAATCTGTACAAAGAAGAGCCACTAAATGCATCAAAGGATATAGCACCCTGGACTATCACACAAGATTAACGAAGTTGAACCTGCCAACCCTTTGCTACCGTCGCAGACGTGATGACGTCATTATGGCACAGAAACTCTTGGAGACAGACACCAACCTGTTCCAGCTAGAACAGAACACCCGAACCCGAGGACATTCCAAGAAGTTTTTCCGGAAGAGAGCTACAACCAAGAAGGGTAACCAATTCTTTACTAATCGAGTGGTACCACTATGGAATTCCCTCAGTCAAAACACCGTCATGGCAGATAGTGTGGAGGCCTTCAAGTCATCGGTTGACAAAGACTGGACTAGGAAGCCTTGGAAAACTGCATGGGATTCCCAAGATGCGGCCCTCTCCATCCATCACTGGATCACAGGATTCTGACAGTTTCATTCACCGTTACCGAAGCTGTAGCCGAACATTCAGTAGATTAAGAAATTAAAAATTCCCAAGCTATTACTCTAGGCTGTTTGGCAAAGAGATCCAATTGGGACGTAACATTTCTGCAGTATTGTAGGTCCGTGGAGTTTCTGGAGAATTAGCTCACAGCAAAGTGAAACTCTTGCGGGAAAAATCCAAATGGCGGCTTCTGGATTGCTGCAGAAGCCAGAGACCTCCACGAGATAAAAGCTACATGACCGACTCGCAAATGAAGATGGCAATAAAAAAGTCGAAAACTCTGCACAAGCTCTGCGAAGCTGTGTTTGAGATAACGTGTACACACTTCGACACTAAGGAAGTTGACGATTGCACTGTTTTAGTCCTTGAAAGTTAGCAATCCTTGAAACAGTTGAAGCAGGCCTGCCAACTGCACCACCAACAACCAGCAACCAACCAACCACATCTGCTGCTGCTAAACAAGCTCCAAAACCAAAGCCGTCCAAATCAGCAAAACCACAAAATCCTGCCCCAGAGTGTCCTAACCTATTTCCGGATCCCTTCGTCAATCCTCCCCCAACACAGAGACAAGCAGTTAAAGCGAGGCCACTGCGATCAACACGTGGTCGGGACGAGGCCACGGTCTAATCCGATCCCGAAGACATTCTCAACAGTGAAGCTGAAGCAAGCGTATATCATCCCTCTTGATCCTCCAATACCAATCGGGCATCCGTCGGGAACGAGACTCTAGACGTCAGGGCTATATCGAAGAACATCCGTCGGGAACGAGCCTCTAGACGTCAGGGCTATATCGAAATACACTTCAGCATCATACACCTGAAGAGAAGCAGAAGATGAAGTTCGGTGTCGAAATAAGCAAGTTCAAGGACTGGGCAGCTGAGTGCGGCGATAAAACATCTAAGAAATACAACAACCACTTTGGATGCGGCGAGAAAATTGTTTTCTTCGTCCTTGAAGGAACGAAGTATAAATCGGAGAATTGACCATATTCCTGTTCAGCGCTTCCAAGCGGACTAGTTTCTGTTAATCCCCCTATACCTCACCATCAGCACTTGGATCAGACATGGTAAAGTAGATCTACAGGTTAGCGAGTGGAAAACCTGTCATCTGTGTCCCAGGTAATGGAGGTTTTGCATACGTTTCAGCAGCAGAAAGTGAAAGTGATCCACTACCCTATGGATCCGACTTTTTACAATGTCTACAAAAGTGTTGGTTATGAGCTGTGTAGACATACTAAAAAGTCTAATCGCATAGGGGAATGGGTCACTTTCACTTTCTGCTGCTGAAAGGTATGCAAAACCTCCATTACCTGGGACACGGATGACAGGTTTTCCACTCACTAACCTGTAGATCTACTTTACCATGTCTGATCCAAGTGCTGATGGTGAGGCATAGGGGGATTAACAGAAACTAGCCCGCTTGGAAGCGCTGAACAGGAATATGGCGAATTGCCATTCAGCCGAAAGAGTCGAGCAGTTTTTCCGACTGCTCGCAGAGTGCCATCTTGCTGCCAACAACCGAAGCAAATACGTATGAGAATTCCAGAAGTTTCGTGGCATACATAAGAACTCGTGGTTCAAATGGCCTAGCGAACTTAACCCAAGCCACCTCAGCTTTGTCATGAAAACCCTTGAACTTCTATACAAAAAAACAGTTGTCAGGCACAGAGAGCATGAGAAGACGTTCGAACCTAACGGTTTCACAATAAATGACTTCCGAACCCTAAAAGTGGGCGTTAATCGTAAATGGTTCCAATTCTGGCAAAGCTTTCCAGGAACACACTTCTCTTGGATGATCGGCAGTGCTTGACAGCTTACATAGCCTTTTCCATTAGCTTCCCGTTGGGACATTGAATAGGAGTTGGGGCAAACAAAACGGTGAACAAGAGACAAGTCACAAAGGATAGCCAGATTCTCGTGGAAAACACAAGAATGCTAGTTTGAAGTCGTTTGAGTGTCGCACTAAGTGGACGAGAATAGACCAGCTTCCTCCTCAACAACAATGGACCATACAAAACCATCAGCTGAGGCCAGGTGTTCCCGTCACGACCCAGACAGTAGTTCGCCACTTGATCGTCGCGATGAACCACCAGGCAGAAGACAAAGATGCAGACCAACAAAAATTGATGACTGATTATCTCTGCCGTCTAGCGAATTGAACTATTACGTCTTCAACAAACTGCTTACTTCACACAAATAGACGAGACCTAATTTCCCAATCTTTTTCTTCACAGAGAACACATAATGAGCCGGCGCATTTCGAGAAAATCGTATCTGTACGACTTCTCACTGAAAGCTGTGCCGAGCGAGCAGCTGACTCATATGGCACATTCTGACAACGTCACTTGCTCAAAAAATTTCGGCTATTTTGTATTTATACATGATTTGAGAAACCGTCAAAAGTTCTGTTAGTCTGTATCTATTGTAGTTTTTATTTGGTTTGAACGCTGAACAAAGCAACCAAAAATGTGTCCGATCTTAATCAGAAATACACCATAAATGAATAACCTTATAATTTTCTTATAAGAAATCAGCTTTATACTTCCGGCCATATAACTGAACGCCTTTCCCCACCTAACATGACTCAACAGTTGAGCTATTGAGTTTGTGACTCAACAGCTCAACAGTTGAGTTGTGACTCAGCAGCGAACGAGAAAACGTAGAGGCTCAGAGGGCTTATATCCGATACAGACATTACGTCTTTTTAAGTTGTATCGAACCGTGTATTTAGCATGTCTAGCCATAATATCACGTATTGTTGCAATACTGTGTAACATGTCATGGCCAGTACGCGAATAAAATGAGACCGGAAGGGGGAGTAGAGCATTCTAATAAAAACATTTCGCTGGCGCATATCTAGTTTAGTCGGCTGGTCCAAACTACTTTAACAATTATATTTCAGGACGAGCATGAAGTTGTCCTGCATTTGAAGAGAGCACACCCCTACTTTTCCGCCCACAAAAAAAAATGGGGTCAAGTGGACGTTCAAGGAGGAGACAGTCCTTGCAGTCACCCGGGCCCTCGATGGGGTTGAGAAGAATCTTGCCGACTCGAAGCTAACAAGTCGGTTCTTCAGTCATCTCACGGGTCGCGAATGGCGTGGGCTAAGAAAAGCCCCAACCTTGGCTGCATGGCTCGAAGAAGCCGAGATAGGTATGAACAGTGACATACTAAGTTTACAGCGCAAGTTTTGTGTTGTGTAGAAGGTAGTAGTAGTAGTAACTTTATTCTAAACATCTAACAACATAAAATATGGTATTTAACAACTAATATATAACCAAATATAACAATGGATATAAAAATATCGTCAAACTGACTACAACAAACAGATCATGTGTTCCTTTTTGGGATCCCAAAACGTAAGTTGAGGGATACCTATGACTTCGCAAAAGTTGTCCGTCTGTCCGTCCGTCTGTAAGCACGATAACTCTCGAAGGGAATGAGATATTTTGATGAAACTTGGTGTGAGGATTCGTTGGGTCGGCGGACCAGTCGAGTTCGTAAATGGGCTTTGTAGCCCTACATTTAGGGGTGGGGGAGGGGGTTCAAATTAATGGGCAAACAAAATATTTTGAAACAGCTAATGTGATAGTCGATTATGGGGTAAGAAGACATGCTGAAAACGATGGTGAAAACCATTTTGTAATCGGACAAGTAGTTCGCCCGGAATCCGGCCAAAACCGGAAAGTTTGTTAAAAGTAAAAGTTTTATTTCAAGTTGATTAGATGTTTGATTTAGAGGTAGGAAGACATGCTGAAGCGATGGTCAAAATCATTTTCTCGACGGACAAGTAGTTCGCCCGGAATCCGGCCCAAACCGGAAAGTTTGTTAAAATTAAAAGTTTTATTTGGAGTTGATCAGATGTCCGATTTAGGGCAAGAAGACATGCTGAACTTTTATGTGAAAACAATTTTCTTCCCGGACATGTAGTTCGCCCGGAATCCGGCCAAAACCGGAAAATTGTTAGAAGTTAAAGTTTTATTTCGAGCTGATTAAATAACCGATTTCGGGGTAAGAAGAGACGCTGAATCCGTTTGTGAAAATCATATTTTACCCGGACATATAGTTCGACCGGAATCCGGCTGGAGTCGGAAAATTTGTTATAAGTTAAATTTTTATTTGAAGTTGATTAGATGTTCATTATTGGGGAAAGAAGATACCCTGAGTTCGTTTTTGAGCTTTCTTTTTTCGCCGGAAAAGTAGTTCCTAGAGTTCGGCCGAAACCGGGAAATTGGCAGAAGTGGCAGGAACTTTTCGTCAAAACAGATATGACTTATACGGGTAAACACACATGCTGAATCCATATCTGAACTTGGTTTTCTCAGATGATTAGCTATTTGGCCTTAATCTGTTTCTGAATTTTAATTGTAAGAATGTTCAAGGATTCTGGCGATGACTGGATCTGGCTAAGACAAGACCCAGTTGTCTGGATCAGATATTGAATTTTTGGGATCCCATCGAAAAGTTTGGTCTTGTTTTTCATGTGTTTCGGTCGCAATCTAGAGTGTGTGTGTTAATTCGCCATTCAAATCTAGTTATATCGCATGATGTATTCGCATTTCCTATATTCTATCGAAACTGAATTTAAGGCTAATGCCATTTATATACGCAGCACATAATTTTTCTCTTCTGTATTTTTTCTCGCAGGAAATGATGTATCATTTATTACTTGTCATCAACTCAAGTGACAATAAGATGTCATTCATTGTTTACTATCCTGATAGTCAAAGACACAACATTGCACAGGAAGAATGGGGAGGATTGAAAAATTACCTGAGCGGCTCATCATCTGGAACAGCAAGCCCGTGTCAAATCAGTCACACGTAATAAGACTTTGTGTCACGGAAAGCAAAAGATTGAATTTTCTTTCTTATCTTTTAACACACTTGCTTACTCTGTATATTATCCTCTGCGATTATATACATTGTGCTACGACTTGTTTGGATTATCTACTTGACTTTCTTCAGACACTAGTATCGCTGATAATTCCGCTCAACCGGCTGAGGCACGAACTCTTTCCACCGGAGTCAGATTCGGGGCCAAGATCACCAGAGACCCTTACACGGCTCTTGTAATCAGAGGTCCTCTCCCAATCCTCGCTGAGACAGAGATCAACATTGATCCCGCTGTTTTCATGCGTATCTCAGAAGCCACAGATAACATCCTTGCGCTCCACGATCGCAACGGCTTTGCCTGGGGACGAACAAACTTAGCAGAATTCCAACTATTTGTTAAGAACCTTATCCTCAAGAGGTGTCAGGAGATTTACACCAAGCGAGCTGGTCATCGACCTCAAAATCGATTGATCTTCGACGCTAACGCTATTGAGCTGCCAGACCCAATCGCCGGAGTTTTGTATGTATAGGGGATTTCATCTCCCCCGCCAACAGCAGGTATTATTCCGTGTCAGCAGTTGCTCAAGCAGCACCTCCTGCACAAGACTTTTACACACTGGACGCTAACACGCACAGAGTTATCATGGCTCTACACCAAGCCAAGAACGTAATGGTCGTCAAGCCCACAGGAATATCGAGGCACACCACTCGCCCCCGTTATGCTCAACGGCAACTGGCCTTTGCTCAACGCTCGCGCGCTGACAAACGACCCCACCCCATCAGACGGTCTCCTCCGAGGGCTCATTAAAGACGGCTTCTTCGCCTACAAGGCCAACCATGCTGCTTACGATGATTGCAGTCTCAGAATGTACTCCGACCTTGATTTACGCAGTTTACTTGCGTTATGGATGGACAGCTACATAATAGCAAAGTAGCAACCCGTTGCAAAAATGTCCACTTTTGTGTATTTTATGTCTGTATATATTTTTCTCTCTTTCTTTCTTTTTTTTTCTTTACATTGAACCAGTTCCTTGAAATGCTCTCTCCATCTGTTTTGACATAAACAGGTTTAATTCGAGCAGATGTAGCACAAGAATGTCCGTTTATCCGACAATAATCATATTTAACTATTCGCTGGGGTTGGTAGTATGACCGTATTTGGGGTCAACCCCAGGGTATTCTTTGACGATTCACTGCCCGTTAAGCTTCCAAGACTTTTCGTCAAGATGCTTTCGGAAATACTCCTGGAATTGGGGGTACCATCTTTTGGTGGTCTTGTGAGCTAGGGATACTCGCTCTCGTCCTAGCACATTAAAAGCATTAAAATCTTCGCAGTAAGAGCCGGTTTTTCCGTTTCGGTACAGCTGTCGTCCAAGTGTCGTTCGTAGAGCCACAGATACCGATCCCAGAAAAGGTATCTGTCTTGCTTTCCGAGTTACATTCCGAACAATGTGTGTCCAACAGTGCTTTTTTGGTGTTTGGAAGGATCTCGTTTGCTTCAAGGTCGATACCTCCTTCTGCGTCGGACAGATATCTTTTTTGGCCTGTTCAAGTGATATCCATGAACCATTTCCTTGAAACGCTCTCTCCATCTGTTTTACACAGTAAACGTAATCTGTTTTACACAGTAGATGTAAAATGGCTCACCTTATGCTAGCTAGTACTGTGAGCATGTGTTGTACTGGCATTTTTCTTCAGTGCTGCCTCATACGACTGATAAGTTACATTGGCTCTTCGAATTCCCATTTGCTACTGCTCAGCAATCCTGTTGATCACTTGGGATTTTGTTCTTACGGGGCACTGAGGCGAAGGATCTCGTTTGCTTCAAGATCAATACCTCCTTCTGCGTCGTACTCGACCTCGCGGTTTTTGTCTTCGCCAGATCCTGTCTTCGTACGCCTGTTTGAACATTTGGTTTTTGTCTTCGCCAGATCCTGTCTTCGTACGCCTGTTTGAACATTTTTACTATTAAAATTTAGAAACAGATTAAGGCCAAATAGCTAATCATCTGAGAAAACCAAGTTTAATATGGATTCGGCGTTCGTATTTACCCTTATAAGTCATATCTTTCTATTTTGACGAAACGGATCGAAACCCCCTGTTTTACTTTTGCCAAATTTCCGGTTTCACCCAAGTTCCGGTCGAAATGCTTGTCTGGCAAAAAAATAAAGCTCGACAACGAATTCAGCGTATCTTCTTGCCCGTATAACGAACATATAATCAACTGCAAATAAAACCTTAACTTATAACACATTTTTCGGTTTTAGCCAGATTCCGGGCGAACTAATCATTCGATCGAACAAATCGTTTTTTATAGATTTTGAAGACAGTACAAAAACTGGTAGCCCAGGTGGGGCTTTCTATGTTCAACGTTGGTACGTTCGAGGAGCCGAATTAAAAATGCAAAATTGTCAATTCTTGAATGTTAAGGGAAGCTCTGCTTTCGTATCTAACCTGTTGTCCGCCCTATCTTGCGGCCATTTGCGTACGTTTGTAAGAGTCTTAGTGCCAGTAGATGCTGAGTGGTTCTGGTGTTTCGTAAAGTAAAAAAAAAATGAAACCTGATCAGTGTAAGTAAGAAATTTTTGGCAAAGCCGTAGTTGAGTCGTATGATTTTGATTTCTGAAAGGCTAGGCTAATAGTACAGTTGAGGGGTTACTCACTCCCCCGGCACCTACTGTACACCTTTTCCCGGCACCGGTCGGCACCAACGTGTCAATTTTTATGTTATGACACGTGGTAGCTGGTGCCGGCTGGTGTCAGTTTGTTCCACCACCGGACGAGTACCTTGGCACCGGGCACTTGCTGTACATTAAAATCGACACTGGACCACGCCACAACACCTACTTGCGTACGGTGTAGCAAATCACAGTCACTCCAAAGATTATCCTACCAAGAATGAAGGTGCAACCACTAGGAAAGGGTTGTATTATTGTAGAAAGTACAGGGTAAAGCATGCGACGACCTCGCCTCAGTGCCTTGTAAGAACAAAATCCCAAGTGATCAACAGGATTGCTGAGCAGTAGCAAAGGGGAATTCGAAGAGCAAATGTAACTTATTAGTCGTATGCGGCAGCACTGAAGAAAATGCCAGTACAACACATGCTCACAGTACTAGCTAGCATAAGGTGAGCCATTTTACGTTTACTGTGCTGTTCGTCAAAAACAAATATTAGTTAATACATCAATATAAACATACCTCCCTTTTACAGAAGCAGGACCGAAACTGAACATCAAACAATTCATGCCCACAGACAATCTGTAGTGCCCACAGCTGGAAGCCATCCGACAGCGAACCCGAGGGCGGATAGCCGACATTCTTGTTTAGCAACGAAGATGGTAGGTCACCTTAGTTCGTGAGCTCGGGAAAAAGGCAAAGAAAGAAACGATATATTTACAACAGGAATTGTAACGTTTGGTTTCTTTTTTTTTAGCTTGTGATGTAATGGAAGAATTATTGGCCGGTATTGTTGCGTAGTAAGACATGTTTGGTAATTTCATAAATGAGAAAATGTTTTGCAGACCCACGGATCGTGACGTAATTGTGGGTTGTTCCGATAAGATTATCTAAAATCTGTCTATATTACTGCTGGTGGCTTTAGAGTATTTCAATGTGAGTTCTTCTTTTTTTTTGGCAGAAAAGAGGGATGTGAAATACAGAGCGGTTTCTTTTTTAGAATCAAGTGCTTCGCTCTGGTTCAAAGTGGAGCTGAGCAGGATTTAGTTCGGCGTTTTCCAGGCAGACCGGATTTTGTCTTCAGAGAGGTTAAAGCTCTGGTTTAGAGAATAATGGAAACTGGAAATTTAATTGTCCAGAGTTGGCTATGAAAATCGACTCTGGCGCTCTGGACGTTTGTTCTTTTTCCGCAGAGCGGACTACAAGGCTGCCGTTTCGCTCTGGTACATCTTTTGAGCAATGGTTTATTCAATTCAATTCATTTATTTGTCAAGTGGGTGCAGATTATTGGATTATGTAGTTTTGAAGAAAAAAACTTAAAAAATCACAATAGCCGTTAGATTAAAGAAGAATGAATTTTTTGCAATGTTTGTCTTCGTTTTATGTCTTTCGTCCCTTCGGCATTGTAGTTAAAAGGTTTTTGTGAACGGTGTCTGGTAAAATAATAGATACGGTTGATTGTTCCATTTTTAATCATCGTAAAAGCTTTGGGACAGGAAATAGCTAACTTTCGCTTTTTAAAGCAATGATTCACATGCCAACGGTTTCGGCCGAACGGGGGATGTTCTTAAGCATTCCTCGGGTACCCATTTTTCTCTCTCGTCGGGTTGCACAACGGGATGAGGGTGGCAGATGGGGTTAAAGGCGGGGTGAATTCGTGGAACTTAGGGGATGTGTAAACTTCCCCTGGGTATTGTTGGGGCTTGTCTTCGTCTGGCTCGAAAAATTTTCAGTCAATGAGTTATAAGACATAATCAGGATATTTCTTTTTGTTGATGTAAGTCCAACAAACTAGTTTTCTTCCTTTTGTTCAAGAGAAAAGTGGCCATGGGCACAAATAAGTACGGAAAAATAGTTAGGAAAATGGTTATTCGAATTAATTGGGATGCCCAAAATTCCATGGCATTTAAGTTTGTTTTGACCTGATATTGATTTCACGGTTTCTTTGGGGGATCGCCATGTGCAGTGAAGAATAATTGGCTTCCATTTTTACGCTTTTGATTTGAGAGCGGCAGGTTTGCTGGACTGACAATGCAAAGAAATTATTGAAACTATTAAAGTATGGCAAGTTTAATTGGATTTACAATGTGAAGAAGCCTATTCAAATTTTTGAACCATCTTGGATTGGGGTAGTTTTCGGAATGTGTAGAGTAGATGGGAATATGTCGTACATCATAGTACTCTAGCTCCGAAGGAACTTTGTATGCTGGACCAAACCTTCAGATGGGCTTCAACTTGGTTCTCATGGCACATAAGATAGATTTTTTATTTATTTTTTTAGTTTCTTGCAACCAGTATATGACAATGTCAGAACCAAAACTATAGCCCCTACAACACCCAAGTCCTTTATTGAGATTTGAAGAAATAATTAACATCGTTGAAGATTTGTGTTAAACTGTGGATGAGCGCGCGCGCAAAATAATCTTTCAGCAAAAACCAACTACCTGTTCCCCTCGCGTCTCCAACGACTGGCAGATGTAGCTGTTTTAGTCCTTGAAAGTTAGCAATCATTGAAACACCTGAAGCAGGTCTAACAACTGCACAACCAGCAACCAACCAACCACATCTGCTGCTGGTCAATAAGCTCCACCGCCAAAGTCGTCCAAATCAGCAAAAACACAAAATCCTATCCCAGAATCTCCTAACCTGTTTCCGGATCCCTTGGTCAATCCTCCCGCAACACAGAGACAAGCAGTTAAAGCGAGGACTCTGCTATCAACACGTGGTCGGGACGAGGCCACGGTCTAACCCGACCCCGAAGACATTCTCAACAGTGAAGCTGAAGCAAGCGTATATCATCCGTCGGGAACGAGCCTCTAGACGTCAGGGCTATATCGAAATACACTTCAGTATCAGACACCTGAAGAGAAGCAGAAGATGAAGTTCGGTGTCGAAATAAGTAAGTTCAAGGACTGGGCAGCTGAGTGCGGAGATAAAACATCTAAGAAATACAACAACCACTTTGGATGCACCGAGAAAGTTGTTTTTCTTTGTCCTTGAAGGAACAAAGTATAAATGGGAGAATCGTTATTCAGTCCAAAGAGTCGAGAGCCATATTGCTGCCAGCACTCGTAGCAAATATGTACAAGAATTCCAAAAGTTCGTGGCATACATTAGCACTCATGGTTCGAACGGCCTAAAGAACCTCAACACAAGCCACCTCAGCTTTGTCATGAAAACTCTTGAACTTCTAGACAAAAAACAGGTGTTAGGCACAAAGAGCATGAGAAGACGTTCGACCCTAACGGTTTCACAATAAATGACTTCCGAACCCTAAAAGTGGGCGTTGAATCGTATATGGCTCCAATTCTGGCAAGGCTTTCCAGGAACAAACTTCTCGTGGATGATCGGCAGAGCTTGACAGCTTACATAGCCTTTTCCATTAGCTTCCGTTGGGACATCGATGTTGGGGCAAACAAGACGGTGAACAAGAGACAAGTCACCAAGGATGGCCAGAAAGTTCGTAATCGCACCAAGTGGACCAGAATAGACCAGCTTCCTCCTCAACAATAATGGACCATCCAAATCCATCAGATGCGGCCAGGTGTTCCTGTCCCGACCCAGACAGTAGTTCGCCACTTGATCGTCGCGATCAACCGCCAGGCAGAAGACAGAAGACAAAAACTGATGACTGATTATCTCTGCCGTCTAGCGAATCGAACTATAAATTGCTTACTTCCCACAAACAGACGAGTCCTAATTTCCCAATGATTTTCTTTACAGAGAATAATGAGCCGGCGTATTTCGAGAAAATCGTATCTTGACGACTTCTCACTGAAAGCTGTGCCGAGGGAGCAGCTGACTGCTCGGCACCATGACGAACTATCTCAGAACTATCTTAAGACGCATGATATTATATTCGTACTGATTTCAACTGTTCTTTGAAGGAGACACTGAATAAAGTCGTAGTGACAGTCCGCTATGCAATACCCAAAAAGCGCTTTGCTTCTGCGAGGATCGAGTGATCAAAGTGGATTGGGAATCTAATTTATATTACTCATGGCCCTCAACCGGATCCTCGCGATTCGAACAATCACAGGATCTGCAGACTTCAAGACATGTTGTCTATCATCAGAGAATACAAAAAGATATCACAGATGCGACTCTCTTAAAGTCTACACAGGACTTTAACAACAAACACATCAAGCAAGCCCGTTTTCAAGCTGTAATCAAGCGCATCAATCGGGGACTTGGTGCGGATATCTCGGATTCCCTCACAGAAGAAAACTTCAAGAACGCCAAACTAATGGCCGTACTTCGCTATACACCCTACGCGGCCATTGGTCCACTCATTATAGTACAAAATTAATTTTCATCAAATAAAAACAGCGTTTCGAGTCACATTCGTGACAACGTCACTTGCTTACAAAATTTCGGCTATTTTGCATTTATACATTATTTGAGAGACCGTCGAAAGTTCTGTTAGTCTGTATCTATTGCAGTTTTTTATTTGGTTTGAACGCTGAACAAAGCAACCAGAAATGTGTCGGATCTTAATCAGAAATGCACCATACTGAATAAAGTTATAATTTTCTCATAAGAAATCAGCTTGAACGCCTATCCCCACCTTAACTGACTCAACAGTTGAGCTATTGAGTTGTGACTCAACAGCTCAACAGTTGAGTTGTGACTCAGCAGCGAATGAAAAAACGTAGAGGCTCACACGGCTTATTTCCAATACAGTCAATACGTCTCTTTAAGTTCTAGCGAACCGTGTATTTATCATTATTACGATTTATTGCAATATTGTGTAATCCGTCATAGCCAGTACGCGAATAAAATGAGAATGGGGGGGGGGGGGTAGAGCATTCTAATAAAAACAGGTCGATGGCGCATATCTAGTTTAGTCGGATGATCCAATCTACTTTAACAACTATATTTCAGGACGAGTAAGAAGTTGTCCTGCATCGAAAGAGAGCACCCCCCTACTTTTCCGCCCACAAAAAAATGGGGTCAAGTGGACGTTCGAGGAGAAGACAGTCCTTGCAGTCTGCCGGGCCCTCGATGGGGTTGAGAAGAATCTTGCCGACTCGAAGCTAACAAGTCGGTTCTTCCGTCATCTCACGGGTCGCGTATGGCGTTGACTAAGAACAGCCCAAACCTTGGCTGCACTGCTCGAAGAAGCCGAGGTAAGTTTGAACAGTGACATACTAAGTTTACAGCGCAAGTTTTGTCCTGAGTAGCAGGTAGTAGTAGTAGTAACTTTATTGAAAATGAAATTTTTATAATCGATAGCAAAGTAAAAGTGTGGCTTGCGAGCATGTATTACTTATTGAAACTAGTGAGAATATGGAGGACGAGCCCATCTACCCAAAAATAAAAACAATTAACAAAACAAATGACCTTGCGTGACCGGAAAACAACAAAAAACAAACAATAATTACAGAAAATATGAAAACGAAAAGTATCCTAAAGAAAATTACGATCTCTTTCCGATCCGGGTTTTTTCTAGTACCTCTGGAACTCCCTAAGCTGAGACTAGATGTAGCGGCATGGATTAATCTTACCATCTTAGCAACGACCAAGTTAATCTGAGCATTTATTCCAGCCCGGGGACCGCAAAATTTCGTTAATACCTTGACATATATTGTAAGCAGATCACCTGGAAATTTGGTAAATTAATTTGTTTCGTAAGTCAGTTAGACATTTGTTATTGGAGTAGAAAATCATGCTGAAACCGTATCAGAACCTTTTTTTTTTGTTTTACCTCGCAAGGATTTCGTATGGAGTCTGGCAAAAACTGGAAAACACACGCACCTCCAAATTTATAGCAATAATCGAGAAACGGGATGTTTACTGTTTGTACATTTTATTAAACTTATCTGTCAAGTTACTTTTCTCGGCTTTCTCGGAATCCATCTGGCTGATGTTTTTTTACTACCGGGTAAACAAATATTTTTCTCTTTTTATCATCGAACTAATCGGATATAAACCAAAAATTTGAGAATGAAAAACAATCGGAATAAAAGAATCAGAATATATATTAGATTTTCGATGATATTTCGGACTTGTTCTACAGTAGCAGGTAAAAAAGAATTTTCACCAAAGTAACTCAGAGTAACACCAAGCTATGCATAGAAACCAAACAATCGCCTAGTTCTAGCTGGGACATGCTCTATGCTTTTGCTACGAGTCTTGACATACAAAAAACGACGCCGGTGAAAACCGAAGTCTGTGGCAGGAGATAAAGTTCCGGACAAACCTTATGATATTGTGGCAATAACCCAGGAAAACTGGCAAAAATCACGGACAAGTTTCATCTACTGTGCGTCGAGGAAACAGGGCTGTTGGCGGACATTTCAATTTGGCGCCTTACGGCTGGAACAAAATCGGACAATCAAAGTGAGAAATGCGACTTTACAGCCCAGAATGAGCATGATTCAGGTAGCAGATTTCGTTGTAACAAGCAAATCAGCTGTGAAGACGGCAAACGAAGGTAAGAATAAATCTCATATTCCCATACATCGCCTTTGAGTGCAAATCTATTCCCTTCGCATATCAGATTTATTTTTTTTTCTTAAAGAACCCCTTTTACTTATTGATGCAAACTTCACCGATTCGTCAACGATTTCCAAATTAGAAATTGGTAAGCTTCAAAGTATCCGTTTCCATTTTTTAAGACACTGTAGATCATCAGGTATATCTTTTGTTATCGATGTCTTTGCTTGTTTTTGTCTTGGTATTTTGTGTTGACCCACACTGTTTGTGCTTGAATATTTGGAACCGTTAAAGTTGTGCTACGAGGAAATATGCTATTTCTTCTAGTTGCAAAGAATTATTGCGATATAGATTCTAGAGAAGTTGCGAATTCTCGAAATCCGATTTCACCTAAATAGCAGTAATCGTCAGCGCGATCCGATTCAGACCCTTCCCCCCCCCCCACCAGCTCCCAACCAGTACCAAAATTCTCTTGGCACGAACTCCCTTGAGTTCCGACCATCCCTGCCCGACCAAAAACGGTGTTGGCAGTCAGCGTGGGCTGAAAGAATACGTGTAAGTTGTAATTATGAGGTTGCTTAATAGTCACGACTGGAAGTTCTTGGGTCCCCGAAGTTTGTACATAAAGTGTGCCACTTTATGCTTACTGTGTTGTTCGTAAATAACGGATATTAGTTAATACATCAATATAAACATACCTCCCTTTTGACATTCTGAATATAAGCCGTGCAGTAAAAGGAATCGGATGAAATTTCCGCATTCTTGATGCTGAGTATGAAGAAGTTTATCTTTATCTTTCAACAAAAGTAAAACTGAAATAATGATTTTAATCCTCGCTCCAAAGAGCCTATCGAAATTGATATTGGTGGTGAGTTGCTAAAGCCCAAGGACCCTCTGACATATCTGGGGATGCCTATTGGACCCAGTGTTCGTGCTACTCGTCTGTTGTTAAAAAGTGTTTTCGCTGAAAAACTCGTAAAGCTTATGGCCTTCTTATCGCATTAAATTATAAGTTTTTTAGAAGCAATCTAGGTAAAGTGTATAATGCGTTCGTTATTCCCCAGTTCCTTGCATTAGCACCGTTTTGGTGTATTTTCACTGAGTCAGATATTAAAGCATTATGTAAGTGTTTTTATAAGTTTGCAAATTATCTGTTGAGACTTCCGCCTTGGTCAAGTAACAGCAGCATGTCAAGAGAGTACGGAGTAGCCCAGCTCGTAGTTGCTGTGCAGAAACATTTACTGCGGTATAGGGAAAACCTTGATCCGACAAGCGATATGTATACTCCTGAAATAGTTGATAATGTGTTGTTGATTACGTAGTGTTGTGTATTGTGTAGCTTTTCCTTATTTTTATTACTCCATTTTTTTGTGTTTATACATTATGATGGGTAATAAAATTGTTAGTTAATTAGATGCAAGACTCAAACTGAACATCAAACAATGCATGCCCATAGACAATCAGTAGTGCATACAGCTGGAAGCTACTGGGTAGCGAAAATGTGTCTGTGTAAGTGCTTAGAATGTTGAATGATGTTAACTACATTATGTGTTAATGGATCCCACAGCTGGAAGCTACTGGGTTTCCAGAGTCTCTCCGTGTAAGTCCTAAGCCTGTTGTTTTAAGTTGGCTACAATGTTTGTAATCTGTTAGCTGGTACATCTACCAATATTAGTTAATAAATCAACATAAACATACCTCCCTTTTACAGAAGCATGACTAATTTCATCTAATCAGCCAACAGACAATCTGTAGTGCCCACAGAGTTGGAAGCTATCTGGTAGCGAAAATGTGCCTGTGTAAGTGTTTAACATGTTGTATTATTATGTTAACTACATTATTTTTTAATACATTGCAAAGAGCTTATACTCGATGCAGGACTCAAACTGAACATCAAACAATGCATGCTCACAGACAATCTGTAGTGCCCACAGCGGGAAGCTATTGGGTAGCGAAAATGTGTGTGTGTGTAAGTGCTTAGAATGTTGTATGATGTTACCTACATTGTTTGCTAATGCATACCACAGCTGGAAGCTACAGGGTAGCCAGAACCTGGCTGTATAAGTGGTAAGCCTATAGTGTTAAGTTGGCTACAATGTTTGTAATCTGTTAGCTGGTACATCTACCAATATTAGTTAATACATCAACATAAACATACCTCCCTTTTATAGAAGCAGGGGGGCTGAATGCATCTAATTAGCCATGTTTAATGCCCACAGACAATCTATAGTGCCCATAGTTGGAAGTTATCGGATAGCGAAAATGTGTCTGTGTAAGTGTTTAGTATGTTGTATTATGCTAACTGTATTATTTTTTTTTACATTGTATAATTCAAAAATACATTGCAAATAGCCTATACATCAATCTATTGATACGTGATAATTCCCACAGCTGGAAGCTACTGGGTAGCCAGAATTTGTCTGTAAAAGTGCTAAGCCTGTTGTTTTAAGTTGACTACATTGTTTGTAATCTGTTAGCTGGTACATCTCTCCAAATATGCCTTGCTGACAAAATAGCAGATAAAATAAACTGAAGTACAAAAAAGAAGAACTGCAAATGAAGAGCCAACGAATTCAAACAGCCGTCTACCAAACACTCGCTGTCGCGACTTCTCAATTCCTTCCCCAATCGGTAACCGACGAAAAAGGAAAAAGCACAACAAAAGAACTTAACATTTCGAGATGTTCAGCTTTGAGACAGACTTGTGGGCGTCTGCCTGGTATTTTAAGCCTGTAAATGCTTCGTAACATCTTCCCGAGACGTTCTTGGTTGATAAGACAAAGTTTAGGAGCAAGTTTAAAGGACCCGTCGTACCTATAGTGCCAATGCAACTTACTTCCGGATTGCAGTCATTAATGCTCCTGAAGACCTAAATTATATATGTTACATTCTAAACCCACTAACGACACCACACTAATCTTTGCACTTGCCCGACTCACGACTTTCCAAGCGCATTAGGCTCCAAACGAGTGTTCGCGTATCTGCTACTGATGCATAAAACCGGTTATCTCAATCTTGTCGAGTTTTTCCTAGAAGTCAATGAGTCTGGGAAAAGGCTTAAAACAGCCAAAGTCGTGGATATTTTGTCAAAATCAGGGCTTAGTTTTACAGTAGGTATTAAGACAGTTTCGAATAGTGGAACATAAACACTATGTAGTGCGAGGTGTGCTTTAACGCATTGGTAAAATAAGTATAACAAGCTACAATAGGGCTATACGTGATGTTTACGTCTTAATACACTCCCTTGCTCAAATGAAAGTAAAAATTTCTTATCAATGCAACGTTCGATGTTGCCACATTGATACAATTTTTCGAGCTTCTACAAATCGGAAAAATTGTTCTTAGTTCACACGTAGACACGAGTACAATTTGACGCCCATTATAGCCTATCGTACAGTGACTTACAGACCTTCCTCAATCCAAAGTCTGATTGCTCCAACCTAGGTGGAAGCTTATTTACTTATTACGGCGGTCTATGGAACGGTAATAATAACGATCGTAACTAATAATAAGTCGCTGGAACGCTACCTAAAATTTTCAGGACCAAAACTCCGGCCAGGGTAAAGCAATTTTGCTACTTGCACCAATATTCAATAGCGATATATCGGAGATATCGAAACAGAAATATCAGTATCGAAAACGATATTTGTAATAACTGCAAATATTCATAACAAACTCTTTTATTCAGGTTAACTTCCGACATTTGGAAAGTAACATCGAGGCGGTCATTTCCTAACCAGCGAGGTTAGTGTTAGTTATGAAAAATATCTACCGAGCACAGGGAGGTTGATACTTTAAAACTGTCGTTGCGCTTGTGATTCCGAGATCAAACGCGATGGATGTATGTTAACTATTATCCCCTCGTTCACACTGTTGCACTCACTTTTTTTAGGAAACATTCCTCGAATGGTTGAACACAAATAACTTCTGGGCGAACCTTCATTCAATAGGATCTGTACTAGATGACATATGAGATTTGACTAAAATTCTGTCTGTCTCCGGGTTCTTCAGAGTAGCTCAGAGGTCATCTGCCGAGGGCTTCATTGTCCCCTGCAGAAACATCTTGACCGACAAGCCTGGTTGCCTTTGGCGTCAGTCGTTAGGGTGCGAACTGAATGCGATTATATCGCACGTCCGAAAATCGTGTCACATATCACCACGCATCTGTGTGAGCCAAGGGTAGCCTATGTTGTTCTTTTTTTAGTTTATTTTTAGTTTTTCAATTCGGCACTGCACATTTCAAAGGTATGTACAGCACGCTTGCTCACCCACTCTACATCGCTCCACATGTGACGTCAAAATTGGAAATAACCGATCGGCTTTTATTTTCAGCATTTCTTCTCCGGGCTTTACTGTGACATAGCTGTTTGTAGAGGTAACGAATTGTGATGTTCCACGTTGCTGTCTACCCTCCCCTCGTTTGCATCGGGCAGGATATAGGGAATCTATTCGACTTCGCATTGTCGACTTCGCAGTGGACACCGGTAAACATTTATAGGTAAAGATGAGAAAAAAAGGATTTTTACCGTGAACAACAAGTCTTGGACTGAAATGCTGGAGTTACCTAGACAAAGCAAAGCCCCCATGGCTGGGCCACAGAGACCAAAGCGTAAACATTTTTAAGCACTGATCTAAAAGACAAACGTGCTCTTCAGGTAGGATATGAACCGACGACATTCGGCTTACATCGCGGTCAGTCGGTAAGTTTTCATTGGGCAAGTCGATTTCGGCAATACTCCATATGACCAGGGACCCATAAATTTCCTGTAATAACTCGCCATTCGGGGGGCTTGTCAATAAGAGGTTTCTGATGCGCTCTTGACCGAGCGTCAGATAGTTCGAGAAATACCCACGGGGATAAAATACCCGACTTTCCAGATAGACAAAATTTTTCGCAGCTGTTCTGCTGAACTAGGAATATTTCTCTGCAATGGAAGGCTATCCTGGATCTTTTGTCCTAGCTTAGGTACCTGGTGGCATGCTGAATAGTCCCAACAAATTTTGTCTATCTGAGCAAGAACGCCGATTCGACCCAAGCGGAATTTTTGGAAACTAGGTGAGGCTCGGGCAACATAGCAACATTGAAGCATAGGAAATGCCAAGCACCCTGAATGGCGAGTCATTACGGGAAATTTATGGGTCCCTGATATGACTAAAGCCGCGTTCGATTTAGCCTTGTCCCGGTCCTGTCTCAGTCCTGTCATCCAAACGCCGTTTTATTTAACTGCCTTGTCCGCTTGATGCCGTTTTATTTGTCCTGTCAGCTGACAATTGTCAGTGCCCTGTCAGACAGGACGCCGTGAATGATGACATGCTCTCGGAGCAAGTTTCGGTCCTGTCACGGGTAGATTTCTCGATTGCGTTTTATTTGCGATGCTTGTCCGCTGAGTCATTCACCTGACAAGGGTAAATAAAACGGGTTTAAACCGTGACAGGGCAGTAACAAGAAGACAGGACCGAGACAAGGAGGAGTCAAATCGAACGCAGCTTAAGTCAAAAACACGCCAGTGATTCTCAGGAAGAACGAGTAAACGTGTCCGTAACGACTCAAACTCAACGACTCAAATCCTGAGTCAGCGCAGCTTTGACACCGTTTCTTCCTTTATTCCGCAGGTACCCGGAGATTCTGCATCGGCACTGAGAGATAGTCATCAAGAGTATCCCCAGTCAAACAAAGAAAGCGATTTAGTAAACGGCAAAGCTCTATGGGACAAGCGCGTTTTAGGCAACCCTACTTAGGACAAGGCGGCTTTAAAACATTAGGCAAATACCAATACGATTAAATTCAGCAGGTGGTAGTGGCTCTTTGATTTTTACTTTCTAAAATGTCGGAGAAGAGTTTATATTGATTTAAACTAACCAAGAGAGACCTGCTATTTGAGCATATCGAGTGGTAGGCACTGTCCTGTGCACTGTCCTGTGAGGCCGGCGATTGGCCACCCATACAGAGAGATTTCATTTCTTTTCTTGACAACCCCGATGAAAAATTTATCTCAAAATAGTACTATGAAGTAGTACGAAAAAGTTGCATGCAGTACTAACGATGCTACTACATGCTTCTACTTCAAGGCTACCGTGTTACTGCATACTACTATGTGCTACTATTAGCAAGACTGGATGCTAGTATGGCAAGACCGGATGCTAGTATGGCAAGACCGGATGCTACTAGATACTACTATATAAGGATGGACCAGTCTGAGGCACATTAAATGATAGTATTCTTTGCTATTACATAGTATAACATGCAACGTTTTCGTACTCCTACCATACTACTACGCAGGCTACTAATTTTTCTTCGGGACAGGGTCCGGCGGCATCACTTTCTACAGTTGCAAAATGAAGTATTTTTGTGGACGAGGTAAGGAATAAGGAAAAACTTGACGATGGCGAAGGAAAGTTACCACATTTCCGACCCTGCAACGGTTGTCAACAACTTCAGTTGCATGATTTCAATTTTTGCAGCCCATCTACTAATTACTTGTGAATAATTTAACACTTGACCTATGTGTCTGTAACAAGTCAACCGAAAACTTGCCGAAAGGTCAGCTTGTCGGACGGGAATTCTCCGAAATATTTTTTTCAAAGTAATAGACTTGTCGGTTGGAAACTTATAAAGTGATATGTAGCCACGTCATCACTGCTATGGGTCGGGGGGGGGGGGGGGGGGGGATATTGGGATATTGACTGTTGCTTACTTAAACTAATACAATCACCGTGTAGAAACGGGATATAAGAATGATGATTCGGAAAAATAATTAGTCCGAAGATCGTGGGTAAAATCATGCCTGAGGAGCACTTCTGTCTTCTTGAATTCACTGTTTATGAATCTTTTTACTCTCGTTTCTGATCTCTCAGTGATTACACTGTCCATAACAGATAGCAGATTTTTACGCATCCTTGTATTTGGTCGGTATGAGATTTTTTTTTTTTTTCAAATGCATAACTTCATATATCCTATAAAGACCAAGTAGCATATTCTGGTAATTAAAGTATCAAAAGTATTAAAATATTAGAGTAATGCCCACCTCGACAAAATGTTTTCTTTGTTTGACAGAAAGCAAAGCCAGCCTCTCGAAGGCACTCTTCCAGGACTAAGATGAATTACCACGGCGTGAAACTAAACGCACTGTCAAAGCACGCCTCGCAATTCCTACTGTTTATGCTTCCAATATGCAAAACTATCTAAATACTGTAAAGCTAAGTTCTACTTTTAACAAATTATCCATGACTTTGGCTGTTTTAAGCCTTTTCCAGACCCATTGACTTCTGCAAAAACTCGGCAAGGTTGAGATAACCGGTTTTATGCATCATTAGCATGATACCGAACACTCGTTGGAAGCATATGCGCATGGAAACACGTGAATCGCGGCAAGGGCAAAGATTAGTGTGGTGTCGTTAGTGGGTTTAGAATGTGACATATGAAATTTAGATCTTCAGGTTTATTTGCACTATAGGTACGACCGGGTCCTTTAACGATTAGGTTCGAAAAATTTGTAACAGTCGGCGTTGCTCCATCTCGACAGCCATGTAAAATTATCAACCTCTCTCCGCTCGGTAGATATTTTCATAATCTACGTCGCATTCTTATTACGATTCTTACTCCACACACTCTTACTTACTTATGCAGTTCCCTACTTCACTAAATCTGTTATTCTCATGCTGTAGGTTTCAAACCAATCCGCTTCGAAAGAATGCCGGGTCTGACGTAAACCCCCGCAACAAACTATTATAGTTGCGTTTTTGCAGATACCGTGGTATCTGATACTACGGTCTAAAGTCGTTTTCGCAGTTACCGTGGTATCTGGTACCACGGTCAAAAGGTATTTGTAGTTATCGTAGTATCTGGTCAATAATCGTGGTATCTGATATTCAGATACCACGGTCCGACCGTGGTAACTGATCGTGGTATCTGAAAAGTCATCTCACTTTCAGAAAATTTTGTCAGACTGGTGGGAAAGAAGTTTAGCACTTAGTGATGCAACTGGATATCAGTTTTTCTTTTGGAATGACTTCGAAAAGTGCAATTTCGTCAATAGTCGTTTTTGGAGAACAACCGTGCATCAGATACCACGATAACTGCAAAAACGACTTACTGCAGATCCAGTTACCGTGGTAACAGATACCATGGTATCTACAAAAATGCAACTTATCATATCTTTGTTGTTGCTCTATTTTAGCAGGGGCATTTCACCATGGAGATGTTTTGTCACGGGAATTTTTAGCCTGCGGCTCCGATACGTTCTTGTCACTGTCCGTCTCGAATCTCGATCTTTTTTTTCAGATGAAAGCCTCGATGTCCAAAGCTAACATTTTTTTTTCGTAATGACGCAAAAACAACCCATCGGCGTGACCGTTATATGATTTAGATAAACTGAATTAAATTGAATTGTAACATTGAAATTGAAAATGTAACATTGTAAAGGATATTTAAGATAACTTCCGATAAAGTTGAAGAGAAGGATCCGAGAACATGTATTATATGTTAAACACGGTATGTATATGCTTCCGCACCGCACCCACAATCGTACTCCGGCGGTTTAATTTAATCAATCTCAATTTAAAGCAATTAATTTAATGGTTACCTCAGTCGCGGGGGGGGGGGTCATTTCGCGAAAACTAGGGGGGTGGCGGATTCCTTCACAAGTCAAAGTCTGTCGAGGGACCTTCTTAAGATCAGTTTTCACAACTGCCTGTCGTAAATATGTCAAATCACTTTGTTTATCGCAGATTTTATGATTTTTCATCATTCCCCCCCCCCCCCCCCCCCTCTAAACGACGCCTCTTTTCTCAGTCCTACTGGATTAGAAACAAAGAAAGATACACGCACCAGTAGTCTCATTAGGAAGTTTCCACATTGGAATTCGTGATCCCTGTCAACGACATGTTGCTGGCCATTCATCTTCCACCTGGTATTGAAGAATTTCGTCACTTGGTAACTCCTGTCCAATCTGGAAAAACAAATTAGCACCTTTAGAAGAGTGTTCCGTGGCAACCCTGGCGAAGCTCTCGGCCCGCAGGCGTAACCCAATCAAGCGATATGATTGGCTCTGCATAAGACAACATATAACCAGGGTGAATTCTTATTACAGCTTATTAGAGCAGCTTATTACAGCGCGCCCCGAGGAAAAGAGGAATCTGCATAGCATTTTCAAATAGGAGTAATGCGGTTTGATATGGGGTATACAGATTCCTCTTTTCCTTGGGCTGTAATAAGAGCTTGGTAATAAGACACTTGGCTTTATTCTGCGCAGATTAGGCGCCGAAGTGGCCACACTAGATCCAAGGAAAGGCACCTTTTTGGGGATGCTAAATTAAAAGAAAAGAAAAGAAAATACAAATAATTTTGAATGTTGTTTTTTCAAATTCAGGAGATCCGGAGAAACCGCTAAAACATCATCTGCAGAACCATGACGACAAAACAAAAAAGTCAGCAGATGCATTTTTGGCCGTTTTTCGGCCCTTTCCTAGCAATGCTTGTTATTACCTTAAATTGCACTTGCAAGCAATAAGGATGTTGTATCCCGATGAGTAGCTTGCGGATGACGATGGTGCTATGATCTGGTTGCTGCTTCCGGTGCGCACCAGTCCTTTTTCCAGGGCTGTCCGCGCCAGTCCTCGTCGAGTCGCTTTTTGAAACCTTCGGGTGTTTCGCTGGTGACAGTTGGTTCGGACAAGCTGTTCCATAGAGGAACAGCTCGGTTACTGAAGAAGTGCTGGCGAACACGAGAGGTGTTGGACCTTCTGGACAGTTTCCGGGAGTGGCCCCTAGTCCGTGAGTGGTTGTCGGGGGCGAAGAGGGAGGGGAGACAATTAGAGTTGAGGATTCTGTAGACTAGTAGCATGTCCCCTCTCTTCCGCCGGTAAGTAAGTGTCGGGATCTTCAGTTTCTGCAGTCGTTGTTCATAAGGTAGTGCTCTAAGGCCTTGGATGGATTTTGTTGCTCGCCTCTGGACACCTTCGGTTAGTTTCTTGTCTTGTTTGTAATAGGGTGAGGCGAGGGCATTGCCGCTCTCCAGCTTGGGCCTGACCAGAGCTTTGTAGAGCGTTAGGCATATCATTTCATGCATAACGTTTGTCACGACAACAGTTGACATCCCAAGTGTTGTCTGCTGAATGTTGCCAGTTGAAACCGCGCATCCTTGTGTTGTTTGTTATGAAACGTCTGAGGGTGCTGACGCTGGGGAACCATGCCCAAAAATTGAGGATTTGTGTATGACTTGATGAAGGTGATAACTAGCTTTTGATATATGGTAATAACTTTACAAACTTTAAACGCGATTGCCTCGAAACTAGCAAAAAGTGACTTATCACCTATGTGCGCTCCGTTCTTCAATTGCAGAGAATGTCAGCCAGCGTTTTTCAGTAAACTGACGAATACTAGTTTTCCAAGGACAGCCAAGGCTTAATGCATAGGCTACGATACAGACTGAGCTAATAAGCTTAAGTTTGGTGGGGCTTCTACAAAAGCTCCATTCTCACGTTACTTACTGGAAACATACCCGGCAGATGTCGTCTTCAAGACGAAGTTGTCATCACACGAGCTGTGGCCCTGCCACCACGTGTGATCCGAACCTGGTTCCTGTTTGTACCAATTCGGAAACTAAGAGCCCTTTTCGTCCGTCGCTCCAGGAGCTTTGACACTGCACCACGCAGAGCAGATGAAAGCGTATCCAGTCCAAGCGTTACTGAAAGAAAAGAATTATTTGAGCTGTCGCGGCAGAAAAGAGGGCTTTTTTGCAGTGGCTGGCAGAAGTCCTGTCGGTAAACGAGTAACTCTCTTCCGTTTCCTTTTGGCTTCGACATAAAAACTTGTTGGTAAATCAGTAAATGTGTAAGGTTTATCGGTTAGAAAGTTTATGACAGGAAAATTCCAGCCCTTTAATTCGGTAACCCTTCTGGGTAAAAGCACCGACAAACAGTTTCTCGTCTGTTCCTTGTCGGTAAGTCGACATCACTGACAAACTTTTCTTGGGTCATTTGTCTGTTTGCACCCACGAACTGCTCTTTTTAGTTGATGTGTCTGCATACCGAGTGATCGAAAAAACCCTTGTCGACAAATCGGGAACCTTGTTTCGTTGGGTGGTCTTTTCGGTGTGGCAAATCAAGTCAGTAGGCTAAACAATCAATCCGGGAGATACTCCACATTACTCAGCGACTTATGGCTTTAAAATTCTCAACACTGGTACCTCCCTCCCCCACACAACTCCGCCCACAGAAGATTGTACCGGGCCCAGTCCTCAAAATGACATAAACAGGGCAAACCACTCTTGTATCGTTCAAGTGTTACCCCTATCGGGACCTTCCTGAAACTGTCCCACCGTTGTCAGATTAAATGGCGAATGTCAGGGCCCCTGAATGGCACATCTTAGTCGAACCGGGGAACATCTGAGTCGGTTAGGGCTCCAAGTTTTATATTAGTCATTCTGTTCAGTTGGTTTGATTATGCCTGTCAGCCCCCCCCCCCCCCGCCCTTCATATTACCTTCACCGTTGTCGGATGTGGTTCGACACGTAAGTAGCATATCTGGAGCAATTGCTCCTACCTTACCACAAGTCATTCGGACTGCCATTTCGCAATTTACGCATATCAGAGTATCCCGAATTCATCCTCACCCCATCCCCCACAAATGTATTTGGTCGGGTCATCTATATGCCTGTCATTTTTCAACTACCAAGCTTACGAACGAGACATATTTGGGCAAAACAACAGAGGTCAGAGACCGACAGTGGACAGACATTTCGATCGATAAATGGCACTTAGAGCCAAAGGCTCCACAAGAAATTCGCGTAAGTTTGCAAGTGAAAAAACGTTATTAAGTAGGTAAGTGCAGTGCTACTGGGTCTATCACGAATTTTCTGATTTGCTAGACTTTTGACCGAAAGGCATATTTTTGGGCCCATGTGGCAACCTTGATGCCAGGGAGCAAATGAAAAATTTTCAAACTTCCCCGACAAAAAATATCTGAATGAATGAATGACTGAATGAACTTTATTACCCGTAAAAGTGCAAAACACAAAATACTGAGTATTATGAAAAAGCAAAACGATAAATAACGAAAAAAAAAACGACAACAACAAACAAACTAACAAAACAACATGAACAAACTAACCAGCATCAATAACAAAGAATGTCCGCAGAGGGTCGTAAGCATGAATCAAATTAAGGGTCTTTTTACATGGGTCATCACTCGAAGTCTGAATCCGAGAGGGCACATCTATTAGTCCAAATCGAGCAATGACTTTTCTGTTTCGGTGCCATCTAGGGAGCCGGAGGAGGAATTTACAATATTTGAAATGAGCCACTCGTCTGGCGATCTTTCTTACGAAACAGATGAGCCATGCCGACTAAAAACAGGAGCACAGGGGCGCAATAAGCGTTGTAAAGCGTTTAAAAACCATTGCGGTTACAACGGCTTTTGTTTGGGGATATTTTCACGTAAGCCACGCGTAGGCTTTTTACGGCTCTGTTCACAAGGGATGAACACGCAGTGGAAAGTGTTGGGCCGAAAGACAGACCAAGCCAACTAACGGAAGAAGAACATGGTAGAACTGCACCAGCAAAAAGTGGAGCGACCGTATAAGAGCTATTAAAACAAATAAACTCACATTTGGATACATTAACTGATAATCCAATCTTAGACAGTTCATTCGTTAAAACACTAAGGTTAGCAAGCAATCCGCGGAGAGTCCGGGCAACAAGCAGAACATCATCAGCATATGCAACGTGAGACAAACCAGTATCATCATAAAAAAACGAACATTTAAGGGGACGCAGGCACTATGCAAGGACACAATTAAATATACTAGGAGAGAACACGGCTCCTTGCCGGACTCCCTTGTTAATTTTTTTACCGTGTCAGAGGTTTGGCCATTCTAAGCTGACCGATATATCACAATTGATTACTTCAACGGTTCTATGATCGTTAGCGGGGAACGTGCTTAACTGTCAAATCATGTCGGTTAAGTCTGGGGTCCCCCCCCCACACACACACACGAAAATGGGCTATTTTGGCCACTGCTTATAGTTAATGAACATAGCATTTACGAATCAACACTCCTTCAAAGTCGTGCAGACCAGACTGGCTAACCGCAGGGGTGCGAGTTGTTTTGTTTACACAGCTGCCACTCTAAATAAAGGGATTCCAGGAGTGTAATAAATTTTGTTCACTAATAACCAACATCCGTTAAGATGATTACTAAACTTCAAAACATAGTGCCAAATTTTTCAGCCAACGATCTGCTAAAGTCTATTAGGTATGGGTCAATCAAATTATTAAATTACAATTCGCTGTGTTGAAGTTGCTTCCTTGCCAAGACAAATTACCGAACTGGTGTTCGCCAAGGGGGAGTCTTATCTCCCTACATCTTCAAATCGGCCATATCTTCTTGTCTCGATTCTTTGCTTCCTGCTTACTTCTATAAAGACTATGCCTTCAGCTACATAGCCTATGCGGACGACTTGCTCTTAGTAAGCCGTAGCCGAACCACACTCATAAAAAATGTAAGTAAGCTGTCGTCAGAACTTCTGAAAATTGGCCTTGAAGTTAACCTTTCAAAATATGAGTACCTGCATTTCAACCCTTCGTCAAATTTTTCGAGTGCATCTAAAGCTTCTATATCTCTTGGATCGTTCATCGTCAAATCAACAGACTCTCTACGGTGGCTCGGCATAACATTCAAATCTTCATTGTCAAAATTTTGCTCATCGGTTGTTCAAGAAGTTTATAAGTCGATCCGTAGCGCCTATGGGCGCATCGTCCCCAACCGGAGGCGCTATAATCGTAAAGCTTTGGGAAATTTGTACAGCACCTTCTGCGCTCCTTCTATACTATTTCGTTCTGGCGTCACTCATGTTCTGCGAAAGAAGGAGATTAAAAAGATGAGATCATGTTATTTTAAATATGCAAAGCACCTGCTCCACTTGTCGAAATTATGTCATAACCATACAGTGACGGAGAAATTCAAAATTCAAGACGCAAGTGTTACCCTTTTGGATGTTTCGTCATCACTTTCAAAACTCATGGACAACAAGGCCCAACCAGCACACGATGTCGTCCATTGCTAAGATTAAAAATTAAGTGTCTTTTTTTGTGTGTATATATGTGTTTTGTTTATTTTCTTTACTTTTGTCATTTACTCCGCCTTTTCAAAATGGCGGGTCATAAATAAATTACTTACTTACTTACTTACTAACATAGATCCAGTTCAAGTTTAAAAAAACTGGCAACTCCACGACGGGCGAAGCCATCCATTTGAAGTTTATTTGGATATCTTGGTAAAAGCCAACCAATCAGAGCCTCACTTTGTTGCAATTGCAGGTCCACTTAGGCCGTTTCTGGGCTGATTCAGTCTACATTCGTCTTTGCACTTCAGTGCTTTCAAGGAAGACGGCAGCGCTTCTCGAGAACCACGGACTTGCTTACCGACCAAGTCCGTGCTTCCCTGCAAGGTGATGCTTAAGGGAATCTCGCATGACTGCAAAGTTTGTATGATTCTGAGCAGACTTGCAACTTTCGAAGGATTCACTGACTGAGAGGAACTAGAACTATAACTTAGATGAATGCCCATGAGGATCGTGAAAATTTATCGGCATTCTCCGTCCCTCCACCCCCTTTAACACCCCCCATGATTTTCGGATCCGGGAAATGACTATTGCCAGATTAGTTTTGTCGTGTCCCTAATATCCTGCCAAGTTTCATCGTCAGCACATCTGGAAGTACAGTTGCTCGCGATCATCGGTCTGACCGACCTACCGACGAAAAAGTGATAAATATATGGCCCTTGGCCGGAAGGAAAGTGCCACCACAAGCTTCGCAAGCCACGAATCCCCGATCGCATTGAACTTGAATATCTTTATTTTTTTATGATCCCGACAGTGTAAAAAGAAAATTATATTGCAATTCTTTCAAGGTCAAACTCTGAACTGGCAGATATTCGGCAGCCACTTGATATAGATGTGGGGACGGAGACTCGACCACTGGATATAGATCTGGGGACGGAGACTCGACCACTGGATACAGATCTGGGGACGGAGACTCGACCACTGGATGCAGACTCGACCACTGGATACAGGTCGGAGATCCTGGGATCGAGACCGTTGGCATCGACGAGAAAGCGGTAAGTAAGCAAACACATTCTTCTGTTTTAATTATCATTATTTCTGTTTTTAATTCGTTTCTGGGAAGCTACGAGAAAAAAGAATGTTCCGTGTCTGGTGTATGCAGAATTGGGTTGTGCCACACAATATAACAACCAAAATGATGACGATTTGTTTAGGAATTGCCCGTCCATGTAGTCGTTTGATCGTCTATGATTTGATTGCAGGCGGCACAGATTTGACCATAACAAACTTTTACTTTAGGCCTTCATCGCCAACACTACCAGATTCCAGAATACCATCGCCGCCCCTAATGATGGAGGAAAACGACGCCAACCCACCGGGGCATTTACAGTATGTACTTCTGCAATAACGTTCTTTTATGGTTTGCACTCAAGACAAAAAAATATAAAAAAAATAAAACAAGAGCTACGAGATCGTATTGCAATTGTCACGAGTGTGTGATGCAAGAAGTTGATGACAACGGCACAAAATACCTTCATGAGCCCCACTATGTTCGGACCTAGAAAAGGATAATTCTGGCCGTTTCTAGCACAGGCATGGATCATCTAGGACAAGTGAATTTCCTACCTTCTAGGCTTAGATCTACTCGTTTGATCCCAAGATATGCCGCACCCAATTCCAGTCCCCCCACCTCAAACGCCCCCCCCCCACATACACACCCGAAGCCATCGGATCTGAAGGGGTTCGTCTGAGACACGAGATCTTTCGTTCTTACGATCAGATAACCCGTTCGAAGATTATACATATATAGTTATTTCCCAGAATAACTATCACATCACTTCCCACAGATGGTCTATTCAGTATTTCAAACTTATTGTGGTAGGATTCCTTGACAATCCTTACAAGTTTCATCATCCTAGCTGGTGGGAGTGAGTGGGTACCCAGCATGAACTTGCCTTTTACAGCGTTGAATTAATTTCTTTTAGAGAACATATTCCTGGATTTCCCAAAAAAAAAGGGTTTCACCTCAACCGCTATGTGTGCTCGGAAAAGCAACGCGTGTTGCATCTGTCATGAGATCTACACGGGGAGGAAATCCGAAGGAAGATGGGTGAGGTGTGGTCACAAAGTCACAAGAGTTTCACGATTTTTGCCGAGCGTTCTTCGACGACATCGTCATCTTCAGCGTGACAATCGAGGAACACATCCAACATCTGCGCGCTGTACTCGATCGCCTACAACGACAAAAAGTGACCATCGGACCTGCAAAGGCGAAAGTCGCCTGCTCAAAAGTTGAGTATCTCGGACACATTGTCGGCAACGGACGTATTCAACCATCCGACAGCAAAACCGAATCCGTTCAAAATTTCAAACGCCCACAAACGAAGACGCAGCTCCTCGCCTTTTTAGGCCTTACTGGCTATTATCAAAATTTCGTCAAAAACTACGCAGCAGTGGCCCGCCCGTTGACGGAGCTGACGAGGAAAGGATTTCCAGACAAAATCACCAAGTCTTGGAAACCAGTTCACGAGTCAGCATTTCAACACCTGAAAACATCACTGTGTAGGCCACCGATCCTACGTAGTCCGGACTTTGATAGGCCGTTTGTGCTACAAACGGACGCGAGCGATTTTGCGCTGGGTGCGGTGCTGACCCAGGAGTACTCCGACGGGGAGCACCCAGTGAGTTATGTGTCGAAAAAGCTCCTGCCACGTGAATGCAACTTCTCCACAGTTGAAAAAGAGTGCTACGCCATCAAGTGGGCAATTCAGAAACTAGAGTATTATTTGTACGGAAGACATTTTACTGTGCAAACCGACCACTCGCCATTACAGTGGTTAAATTCTGTGAAATCCACCAACCGACGTTTGGCAAGATGGTCGGCCGAACTGCAACAACATGATTTCGAAATCAAGGCAAGACCAGGAACAGCAAATGCAAATGCTGATGCCATGTCACGTTTTGGATATGATTGATTTCTATCATATTTACGGTGTCCATGTTTTGTAATTGTTTAACCTGTGCATTCTGTTTGGTTCTTTCTTGTATTTTTTTTTCTTGCCTCAGATGTTTTCTTGAAAAGGGGCAGTTTATTTTTAAGGGGGGAGGGATGTTGGGAATCGTCCGACTCCGTTTTTCACCTTATTTGAATACTCCGCGCTTTTCCCGTTTATAACGCCATCTAGCAGTGTTGAGTAAAGTAAAGTATCTTCATAGAAGCGCTACCAGTTCAGTTGGTAGACAGCTTTCAACCAGATCAGTGGCTTCTAATATTTAAAGTGGATTTGTTGTAATTTTAAGGTAAACCTTTTTCGGATTATTATATTAGTATATAATTAAGATATTAATTATGAATTGAAGTATTCATTCTTAAAGTAAAATCATAAAGTAAAAGATTTATTATTTATAGGGTTCATGACTTTCCTGACTTCACGTATACCTGACTTGTACATTTGTAAATACTCGTTGTTACAATAAACGTTATTTAACGTTGGACCGGAGGAATTGGCGTGCCAGAGAGGTTTTCCCAACAACGCTCTTGCCAGCTTAGCGCCCATGACAGGTGCGCCAAAGCTGGCAAAGACGAGTTCTACTGTGCAAAGCACAAACTCGCAAAAGAAGGTTAGTCCAACTGTGTAAATGCAGAATAAATAATATAACAAAACCTCCGTTGAGCTGAGCAAGAGGGATTTAATCTGACTTAAAGTTGATACACGCTTAGTTCCGACCTGGCCATTGATCATAGCAAACGAACTTTTAGCACAGGAGGCACGCTGACCCGCTCTGGACCACTCCCAGGGCACCAATCGGCTTTTAATTCGAAAGTTTCTCCTACGCGGCTTCACAGCTATTTGTATGTATGTATGTATTTATTTATAACCCATCTACAACAGCTACAAAAGCATGAGACGGAGTACAGAAAAAGAAAAGAAAAAAAGAAGGAACTAATAAACTCATACCCAAATACAGAACAACACCAAATTCGATAAATACTAAAATAGAATGCCGCTCCAGGGGTGGTGAGACGGCTTGTCAGCAGTCATCCGCTTGAAGTGTTCGGCCATTTCAGTTACCGGTTCCCGCAGACCGTATTTTCGAACTAGAGGTCTATTTCTTGACCAAGACGGGATTCCAAGGAGATATTTCCCATATTTAAAATAAATTTTTCGGAGTTCAACTTTATCACTGTCACTTAATATGTCCCAGAAGGGAACAATATACAGAAAATGGCCCATGACTGAGCTGTTGAATATTCGAGTAAGTAGTTTCCTACCCAAATTTAGCTGGGATACAACTACTGAAACGTAAGAATTTCGCACTTTATTCTCAGTGTGCTGTACCAGAAGCTTCCGCGTAGCAGCAATAGTCCGACCGATTGGGATACCCAAGTACATGAAGTGATCGACTGGAGTAGCAACAGTATCTCCCAAATTAACCGGAGCTTCAATAGGATCTTTGCAATTAAACAAAAGCACTTGGGATTTATCTGGATTCAAAGACATACCAATCTTATCATAGTTAGTACTTAGATCCCGGAAATACCGTTCAAGACCAGCAACAGTTCGACTTATGTTAAAAAGATCATCCGCATAACAAAACTTCGAAACATCTAAACCGCGGAATATACAAGACGTATCAATGTTACTTTGGGCAGGCAGAAGCGCATTGTTTAACGAGTTGTGCCGCGTAGCTTCTAACCTCCGCTCGTTTGCATCGGGCAGGGCATGGGGAAATATTCGAATTCGCATGGTCGTATTACAGCGATAAGGAGACGGAGATTCTTGCTTATTTGTTCTTGGTGAATGCTAGGTGATGTTGCGCGAAGCAAGGACTATAATTGGGACTGTTGCTGTTGGGATTTATCTAGATATTAGCAGAGACCAAATAAATTGAAAATTAAAAAAATTATGGGTACCTGATATTAGGCATACTGTGTCCATGCTGACCTGTGCTTCGCATTCTTGTTGCTTTTCCTTGTCCTTCGTTGTCATTCATTTTTCTTTTGGCCGACTTTAGACCCAGTTCTTTCGGCAAAACACTTGGCTGATGGTTCTTCTGCTCCTCGCTCATGCTCTAAAGCATGCAATTCACTGAAATTAATAAGGGACTTATTAAAAATTTCACTAGATTTCAAAAATGAGTAAAGATTAAAGGAAAAAAAGAAAAAAAACAGCTGGCTTCAAAATAGCTGTTCTGTTTATTTTGGGCCCCTGAAACAGAAAACAGTAAACAGTAAAACAGGAGGAAAAAAAACAGAAACAGAAAACAGGAACAGTGCCCATGCCCACTTGGGCCATGAATTTCAGACAGGACGGTTTATGTTATGGATAATTTTCACTAACTGGCAGATATAAACAACTATGATCGCCTGGTGCAGGTCCAGTCTGGGCAAGTTCTTTCGATGAGAAGAAAAGAAAGCCGACAGATTGATGAGAAGGAAAAGCTAGAACTAATAGTGTAGACCAGTGTTGGCATAATGCCGTGATTCGGAGGGAAATGCGTCATTAAATTTTGATCATGTCGCATACCGCAATTACGTCATGAAATGGCTTTTTCTACCACATTCGACAGGCTAATCATCAGAGAAAACCAAGTTCAGATATACCTCTATAAGCCATATCTATTTTGACGATAGGCTACTGACCGAGACTTCCTGATTTAATTCTGCCAAGTTTCCGGTTTCGCCCGGTTTCCAAGCGGACTACTAGTCCAGCAAAAAAAGAAAATTCAGACAAAATCCAGCGTATCTCCTTATCCCTATAAACAACATCTAATCAACTTTGAATAAAAGTTTGACTTAAAAAAAAATCCGCTTAGAACCGGATTCCGGACTAATTATATGTCCGGGTAAAAACGATTGTCATATACCGACTCAGGATCTGTTCTTACCCCTTAATCTGTCATCTAATTGAACTTTTGCTTTTAACAAATTTTCCGGTTTTGGACTGATTCCGGGCGAACTAGTTGTCCGGCGAGAAAATTATTTTCACCATCGTGTTCAACATGTCTTTTTACCCATAAATCGAACATTTAACCAACTTCAAATTAAACTTTTACTTTTAACCAACTTTCCGGCTTTCGCCGGATTCCAGACTAACTACCTATACTTGTTCGGCGAGAAAATTGTTTTCACCATCGTGTCCAGCATGTCTTCATACCCCTAAATCGACTATTTAATCAACTTCAAATAAAACTTTTACTTTTAACCAACTTTCCGGTTTTGACGGATTCCGGACGAACTACTTGTCCGGCGAGAAAATAGTTTTCACTATTGTGCTCAGCATGCCTTCTTACCCCATAATCGACTATTACATTAGCTGTTTAAAAATATTTTGTTTGTCCCTCAATTTGAACCCCCTCCCCCACCCCTAAAGTGGAGCTAAATAGCCCATCTACGAACTTGACCTTACCCTTGACCCAACGAATCCTCGCACCAAGTTCATCAAAATATCTCATTCCCTTCGAGAGTTATCGTGCTCACAGACAGACGGACATTTTTGCGATGTCATAGGTATCCCTCCACTTACGTTTGGGATCCCAAAAACAAAAAATAGGTGCCGCAGTGATCCCAACAAAGAGTACAGGTTACCATTCTACAGCCTGACTTTCTTTCAGTTTCAGAGTTTCAAGTCACCTTCCATGCCGGGAGACGCCAAGAAGCCCGGGAGTACAGTCGATGGGAACCCCGTCTCCCCCTCCGAATGCGCTACAACAGGCATGTCTTATACCACGTTCGTAGCAGTGTTGCCAACAGCGGTACAATTGTACCATTTTGGTACATTTCAACTCGGCTGGTACAGTATGGCACAATCACACTTTTTCTGGTACATCTTCCAAAGTTGGTACAATATGGTGCAATGACATTTTTTGTATGTATATGTCAAGGAAAACTGACTGACAGAGCAAGTAGAGATAGACTTTTTTTGTGTAATGCATATTATAACTGTTATGATCAAGGCATTTTTGGGGTGCGAATTCCATCTCCGTTAGATACGCTGAAGTGAACGCGCGAAGCGCACCGCGCGAGAAAATTTTTGGACTTGGTACAGTTTTTTGGTCAGTTGGTACTTTTTTCGGGCGTTTTTGGTACCTTTTCTTTCGAAGCGTTGGCAACACTGGTTCGTAGTTCAAGATTTCCAAGCCCTATTTTGAATGATGCCGAAACAGCTTAGCTTTTTGCACATCAGGTGATGGGTCAAAAACGAACAAATAAGCATTACAGAGTTGACAATCTCTTATTTGTTCTTGTTCAAAATATGGTGGTCTTTGGTATATAGGCTAGTTAATACATAAATGTATGAGGTACGCCCAAAATAAAACTGGTCTACAGGACTACTATTGTCATCAAGAATCACCAGAGGCGTCACTAGCCAAAATGTTTGGGGGGGGGGGGACGATGAATTTACCGACTGGCTGGTAATTTTTACCGACTGTTTCTGCAGAAAAAACGACTGTTTTCAACAACAAAAAATGACAGTTTTGAAGAAAATCGACTGATTTCAGAAAAATCCGCTGATTTTTTAGAAAAACCGACTATTTTGACGAAAAATCGACCAATTTTCAGAAAAAACGACTGTTTTCATGAAAAAATCAAATGTGTTGACGAAAAATCGCGACGCTTCGCGCCGACTCGGTTATTTTTTACCGACTGGTCGACAGCATTGGGGGGGGGGGGGCGTCCCCCCCCCAGTCGTGACGCCCCTGAGAATCACTATTTCATTTGAGATATAATACTGGTTACAATAAACTTACTGTACTCGGATCCCACAGCTTATTCCAATAATCCAAATGCTTATTATGTTAATCACAGCTTAAGCTCTGATGCAAACTACATAACTGACAACCGTCCCGACCCGGCCTCCTTTCTAGAAGGATCTACGGCAATCACTGGCGAGGATAATCGTTCACGGACGGTCTCATACAGAAGTAGTACCTCCCCTGCAGACTGTCTAGAATCGCCACAAACGTATGGCGTACGAATCCTACTAATGGGATAGGGGAGCTTTGCTCAAACCCAATAATCGCCAGACAATCTTTGGCTGAAACTGTAAAATAATTCGATACTAATTTGAAGACGGGACGGGGACTGCCTACTCCAAAGAGGGGTGGACAATCGTGTAAAGCTTATGCTGGGACATATAAAAATCGTGTGAACGCCCGTATCCGGGTTTGTGATTAGGGAGTTCACCCCCCCCCCCCCCCAAACAAAAATTACAGTATTTAACGGTATTAACGTAATAGTATTTAACCTGTCCTGATCTATGTCTTTCTTGTACTTTTTTGTCCGAAGCGCGGGCACGCCCTTCCCACCCCACCCCGAAGTAAATTTCGAGGTACGGAACTGCTCTAGTGTTACATGTTTCCACAAGAAATCAGAAGAAAAATTGTTTATGTGTATATTAAATATATACATTGCTGTTATAATATATTTTTTTTATCGTTATATCATTTTTTTTAGGAAAGATGTCGGAGCAGTAAACAGCTACCGCCTACGTCCCTGATAAAAGCAGCAAATATGCCTGAAGTGCGGCATCGTGCCCCAAGAAATCAAGAACAGAAAATCAGATAAAACCTCCGTCTCCCTATCTCAGTACTATGGCCGCGGGGAGTCGAATATTTCCCCGAATCCCGCTGCCGAAGGCAGCGTTGCCCCGATAGCAGCTTCTAAGGACTGTGTCTGCACTTTAAAAATTTTCTCCGTTTAAAGATTAAAGTTAACTGCAGTATTTGCTACTAAATATTCTTTGAGCCCAAGCTGACTTTGAAACATTTATTCAAACAATGTTTACAACGGGTACGTCAGCTACGATTCTTCATCAGCGATATTTCGGCCCTTTTTGGCAAGGGTCCTCGTCAGGCTTCCAATCCTCTGGTTCAGCTTCCGGGAAGGAAACAAATCTGTAATCTGTAATCAAACCTGTAATCTGTTTACAGATTACAGGTTTGTTTCCTTCCCGGAAGTTGAACCAGAGGATTGACAGCCTGACGAGGACCCTTGCCAAAAAGGGCCGAAATATCGCTGATGAAGAATCGTAGCTGACGTACCCGTTGTAAACATTGTTTGAATAAATATTTGCTACTGTGATTCATCTGCAGTATTCTCTATTTGGTATTAATCTTATCTGCGTAGAGATAAGGATAATCCGAGAGGCAAATAATGCAGTTAACTTTAATCTTTATACAGAAAACTTTTTGCAGTGTGTATCAAATTTAAGCTGAGCGCCACATGTAAAATTTTGTTAAATCAAACTTATTTTTGGCAAAATTCATTCCAATTCGAAGCATTGACTTTGATTTGGCTCGACTCCCAAAATCCATGCCTATAAACGCCCTTCAATTAAGTAGAGCGGTGGCGAAATTTGTCGTAAGATTTGTCATCAGAGCGTCTTTTTGGAATTCAAGATGAAAAGTAAGGTTTACCCGTTAAATCATAGATCGGTGACCACGATAACTTCTCTTGCAACAAAGTCATGGCAATGCTTTTACATGGCAATGCTTTTACTTGACCATTTCCAAAAGAATAATAGATACTGATTTGTCGATTTGTTCAGAGTTTTTAGTTGAAGAACCAACGGTAGTCCAGAATGAAGTAGGTTTCAGATTTTACAGTAAAATAATGACACAAAAATTGTGGTGTCGTGACCAAGCCCGTCAGTCTACCTTCTCCCAGAGCTTAAAAAGCTGATTTATTTTCAAACCTGACTATGCAGGAAACATTTTCAAGGTAAACCGCTTCTGTAGTCGCGTTTTTTGCAGATCGACTGGCGATTGGAACTTGTTCCCGGGTTCATCCAGTTGACCGTTTTTTGTCGCTTGATAGGGGAGCGAGAACAAGCCTTCGAAAAACGGTCTAAAAAAACTTCTCCCCTTCCATCCCCACAACTCTTCCCTCGGCAGTCTTTGAAACTGCTGCAGCTACTGGCGCTTACTGAGTTGTAAATTATACGTTTTTGGGTCCACATGTTTCAATTTTCAAAATTTGGCACCAAGTTTGACTGGACCTTCAAGAGAAAGGTGCATCGGATCGACTGTTGACTTTGTTCCCAGTTGATGTCCAGTCAAGCGACAAAAAACGGATCGACTGCACCTCCAGTCGATCGCAAAAAACGGCAACTTTCGTACCAAGCGATCGCAAAAAACGCGACTTGTGCTAGAAATGCTAAAATACTGAGAAACTATCCAACGCAGGCAAAATGTCGAAGATCATGTTTTTTTACAGGGCGAAATTTTCGCTTTGGTCTTAACTGCGTTTTAGTCATTCTAACGATTTTCTGTTACATGGTGTAGGAATCAGCTCGTTGTCTGAATGACGAGGCAATTAAATTTACTAATCAAAGATTACTGATGAACCCTCTTACTCAAAATGAGCGCGTCAGCGTGCTCCTGTACTTAGTCCTTTGCGATGTGATGAGCAACGTCGAGATCGAAGTAGACGAATATCAACTGAAAGCTAGAGCAAGAGACCTAGCTCTGCTAGGTTGTTTCGGAGTATCCATAGCCGCTGCATGGGACCAAAGACGGAGGTTCCATCTGATTATTTGTTCTTGAAGAAATGGAGGTGGAATTAGATTATAGTTTTTTGTGTTTTTAACATTACAGTTATTACAGTTTACAGTTATAATTACAGTTTTGTGTTTTTGTTGAAAAAACAGACAAACTGAAACTGTTTTGATATAGCATTGATGGTTTCAAGAAACACTGGAATGTAACCAAGAAACCCTGGAATGTTAGTTATTTATACGCTTTGAAAAAAATTAGCAACTTTTTGGTATGATGGTGCCAAAAAATCAGGGAAGGATTTCTTCGGTCTGAAGTTCTCATAAATCAAATTACCATGTTTTATTTTGCGAATACACGATGAGAAATAAAACTTGGATAAAGAATCTAACATTTTCTGAGTGCAACTAATAATGGCGCTGAAAAAGGTTAGCAGGCATTCAAGTCCGTAAGAACGACCCTGATCGTCTATTGAGAACCACGTCATCCCAGAGGTTAGGGACAAAAATCATGGCAGGCCGATGCTGAAAAAAAGGAGACTCATTTTCAAAAAGCATTATAAATACGCTTATTTTGAACACGTTTTATGTAGTTGTGAATATATAACTGACTGGTCAGCTTAGACTGAAAAAAATAATAGTAAGACCGTCTCAAGAGCTGCGTGATTTTTTGGTGTATTTAGGAACAACCATTTGACAATTTTGAATTATTCTTAAAGCCGCCAGATTTCGGAATTTCTTAGTTTTCGTTGCAAAGTGTTCAACACCGTCAAAGGGTCACGCCGAATTTGGCTGGCCTTGCCAGCAAACCAATTTGCCTTTACTTGTTTTAACACGCGTCAACCGGAAGCCGGCTCTGGGACTTGCTATCTGCGATACAATCGGGAGTGGACAACCCTTCGTGATTAGCTGGTTGATGTTCCGTATGGAAAAGTTGAGATACGGTTGATAGTGGCAAAAATACTGCCAGGAATTCCAGTCCACAAGGACATGACTCTGATCGAACCGTAAGATTCACTCGTCCAAGAGGGTAGGGACAAAAATTATTGCAGACCAAGATAGGCGGATGAACATTACGAATGGATCTTCTAGTCTAAGTCGGTTAGTTCAGCGTGCTTCACTAGCGTGGTGAATGTGCAAAATGGAATTGAAATTGTTCATTGTCTATGCGCAATAACATTCCTACAAATACGTTTTACATTCGCCTTATGGTTCTCGTGCCAACATCCTCTCGTCGCAGAGTCACCTATAATCCTTCCCGGTACTACGCTAAAAGAGCCATCTATGCGCACGTTTTCCAAAACTACGTCTTACTTCGTTTCAGGCATATAGTAGTAGCGATCGCACAAGACGGGCGTCAGAATCCATCAGAAACCGTCCGACCGACTAGAAAAAGAAACAGTGAAAAACAGCTTAGATCTTTATTTGTAGAGTGATAAAGAAACATTACAAACAGCATACATTCACAAAAACCAACAATATAGGCGTATTCTCGCCGTTCCCCGAGGACTCCACTTGAGGAGTCCCCGCGTTTTTGTTTGTCCCCGGGACTCACTCCCCGTATTCTCGCGAGTCCCCACGAAAGGGGAATGCTCCAATTATCATCACCATCATCAGAAAGGACTCCCTTTCAAATTCGGAGGGGAATCAATTTTTGCTGTTGTGGGTGCTATGTAAATTAATTAAGAAGAATCAGAATAAAGAAAACCAAAAATAAGGTGGATCTCGACTGATATTCATTTTTCGAACAAAATCCATTTTAGAAGCATTCCCCGAATTCTCGCTGTTTCTGTGCATGGAGTCCGCGTGGAGTGACTCCCTCTATTCTCGCCGTTCCCTTCGATTCCCCGAGGAGTCCTCGGGGAATGGCGAGAATACGCCTTATGTGAAGTAGCTCTGAATTCACATGAAAGTTTCAACAGCTGAGGTTGCTCGCTCTGCAGGCAATCTGTACCAGCTCGTCGTCAGTATCAAACGCTGCCACGCTGACACCGGGAGCACGGTTCCAACAAATGACACGGCGGCCGAAGGTGTTGCTGACTACAGCGGCGTCGCTACCCATATAGGACCTGTCCATCGGTGGGCACGGTGATTTTGTTGGGCTGGAAGAAAAAGAAGGACATAAGGCTTGAGCCCAGACTGCCATAATGCTGTATTTCGTGGATTTTAAAACATCTTCATCTCTAATTTTGAGATGTGGACATTCTTTGCACTATCTAGCATAAGTCTATGGATAAATTAAAGTAATTTTGATTGATACCTCTGTCTTTTTTAAAACAAAAAAAAACTGTAGTTCGAATTTTTTTTTTTTACCACGCTTGCCTGTTAGCTGAAGGAGTTGCACCTCCAAATTTCTTTCAATAATTTCAGCCTTCTCCTGTTTGACAAAGACAACACCACTGGTTCAAATGGTCTAAGAGACATCGCTTAGTTGCAAAACTCCTCCGACAATCGGCGCATGTAACATTCATCTTTGAAAACCAGCGCTGAGACTGCTTTTTGTAAATTCCCGCTTTCCACCGACACGTCACGATATCTTGCGGAAAATTTGGAAACGAAATTCTTATACTAGATGCCAGTACTGACATTATTGAAGGCGGGAAACTTTCAAATGTTGAATCGAGGCAAGTCCGTTCCAGCGGGAATTCCCAGTCTGTTGCTAGCAGACGCTGATTATTTTAATCTGGGTGGTAAGTGGTTTAACAAGCAAGGTCGTCCTTCCAGAGCAGCCTATAATTATTAGAAAGTGTTTTAAGGCAAAAATTAATGTAAACAAGATCGATTCTCGAAAGAAAAGAACTCAGCTGGACACTTCTAGGCTGAATAAACAGCTCCTGCGTCGCATTCTTGCTCCGAATATCCAATATCATACCGCAATTTCGGCTGATAGAAAAAAAGCAGATAGATGGATTCAGTTCTAGCATCTTTATGCCTACTAATAACTTGAGCGAGAGATTTCTTAGTAATGTACAGAGAGTAAAAGGGCCTATTTTCCACGGATTACGGCCATAGACGATCGATCCGCTGAGCTAAGAATGAACACGTATGAATTTAGCGTGCATTGTATACGACCGCAGAATAAACTTTCACTTTTCTCAAGTTTCCGGGTTGCAGGATTCTAGCCGAATTCCTTGTCCAGTGAAAAATAAAGTTCAGATAGAGATCCAACATTTGTTTTTACTCTTAAACGACAATCTCTAACCGACTCCAGAAAACAAATATTTACTGATTTCCGGTTGTCCGGATTCGATCAAACTGCTTATCCGGCAAGAAAAAAAAAGCAAAAAATGGATTAAACTGGTCTCATTACGCCTGCGAGTGTACCGACTCCATAAAAAACTTTTGGTTCTACCGAATTTCGTTCTAGCTGGATTCCGGCTGAACTGATTCACATAGAGAGGTTGATATGAAGTCATAACAGCCTCCGGAGCTTGATTTAAGAATATCAGCCTCCGGAGGTTGATTTAAGAATATAAAACCTCGCGGCGCTCGGTATATATTTTTGATAGCCTTCCTCGAATGGATGGGGATTTGCATGGATCCCTATTTTAAAGAGAGTTTTGCTCACGACTTCGACAAACGACATCACGTTGGAGGTGGGGTCGTGTTGAAACGCCTCTAGGATTTTCGATGTTTGGACGATAACGAGGGCATCGATATGTGTTTTGTCATCCAGAACATTCCGAATGAAATTGGTGGAACTGTGGAACAAGTTTCACGGAATGTAATGTAGAAGAGAAAATTGTTGCTTTATTTGTTACTCATGAAGTACGTCGCTTACAGCCCTTTTCTGCCTCACAGAAAGCAAGCACAAGGAGCCTCATCATGTGATGCTCGCCAGCAAATACCTTACCGTGTAATGCGCAAAAGCATGTACTATTGTGTATGGGGGCACGAAAAGCAAATGCCTTCCAGTGCGGGTATGCACGACACTAAAATCTAGACGTATCTGTTTTTCGTGACATTCGCGAAGCACTAAAACCCACAGAAAAGAGATATAGCCAATAGGCCTATATGCACATCGGTGGATTTGAGGTTTTGACGCGTCGAAAGACATCTAAAACTGTGCTGTAGGTTACACACACAAAAAGTTAGAAGAGAGTTCGTGACATATTCTGCACGATACTAGGTTCCTTACCATTAGAATTACTGATTTTAATATCAAGTTTAGTTATGGCACAAAACTAATTTTGAGAAATGCATCTACTTCCTTGTGATTATGACTTTTTGTTTGCAAATAACAGAAATATAAAATTAAACTGAAACAATCAGAATTACAAAAAAAAAATTAAAAAAAAAATTACGGGCTTATTCCGTCACCTGAATATTTTTTTGAATGAATCAATTTGGAAGCATTCACCGTGTTCTCTTTGATTTCCCTTCGCGGAGTCGACGCGGAGAGACTCCATCTATGCTCATTTTCACGAACGGAATCCTTTCGAGTCGACCGGAATTCCATTCTACTCGACGGGATTTCTTGTCCATGTAAACGCTTCATTAGTTCCAACCAAGTTTGGTTTGGACCCGATCATCCTTTCGGGTCTATGTGCTGATGATTGAATTCTGGAAAGCCCCCGCCCTCCCCTAACCTATGGGTCGGATCGCCACTGGACTTGTCCCTGTCTATTTCAGGTCCTAAGCTTTATTTGGGTACAAAATTTCATAGTCCTCGCTTTCTTATGAGTGCCCGAAATCGAGATCCCGCAGGGGCCGCAGACGCACAAACCGAAGCCAAATTTTAACAGATAACAGAGACAAGGTTGGGGTGCCATCTAGCGACTTTAAATCAAGTGTTGGCGTACGCAAAGGAGAGCAGGCAGACACTTTATTGTTATTTTGAGCTTAAACATGTAAAAAAAAAAAAAAAAATCCTGGACAATATCCTAAGCTGGAATTTCGTCATGGAAGAGACACAAATGCCCGACACTACGAAGACACGTCACTACGTTGAAAACGAAAAGGCGTCACTACATAGACACGACGGTACATTGAACGACACTACGTAGACACGACGGTACGTCGAACGACACTACGTGGACACGTCACTATGAGGACAAAATCCAACACTGCGTCGAAAATCAAAAAGTGTCTACGTAGTGTCGGTACGTGTACCGTCGTGTCCATGTAGTGTCGGTACTTGTACCGTCGTGTCCATGTAGTGTCGGTCTTCATAGTGTCGTGTCTACGTAGAGACATCATCCCCTGACGCTTTTTTCGTTTCGATGTGTGTCGTTTCTACGTAGAGACATCATCCCGTTTTGCTTGGTTCCGCGGAGGTACTACCCTACGCTCGTTCACATCAAGCAGGGTATAAGGATCTATTCGACTCTGCATGGTCGTATTAAAGAGATAGGGAGACGGGGGTTCTGGATCTTTTTTCTTGCTCTTACCAAAGCCTCGTTTTGTTGCATGCTGCAGGTCCACTTCTCGGCCGCTTCTGGACCAGGGGTGGCCCGAAGGGGGGGGGGGGGTGAGGGGGTGTGTCTCACCCACCCTGCCTTTTGTTAAGTCGTATCAGTCGTTTATTTTGGCCTTTTGCTTTGTCGTATCAGCCATTTATTTTGGCGTCGCCGAGGTCCCGGGAATTCATTTTAATTAAAAACAATCCGAGTCGGTTAAAGTAAATTGTTAATTTTGTCTCTGCAAAGCTTCAGTCGTAAGCCAGTCCCTAAAGACAAGTCGAGTCGTTTAAAACAGGTTTTGTAACCCCGATAGGTCGGAGACATGATTCATGGGGGCAGCAACGCGGCTACCTGTTCTACTCCCATGGGATTTGAATCTGCCTCACTTAGGTTTTTCAGATTTTAGCCTGTCAAAATTACAATAGGTTAGTCGTCAAAGTGAAGTCTGACTGGGTAACATTGATATACTTATAGACCAAAAGCGAGAGATAAGGTTATGTGCATTGATTGTTGGTCATCTTTGGCAATAAGGGAAGAAAGAAGGGACAGAATCTTAAACAGAATGGAAAAGCCATCAGAAACCAAATGACAGGAGACCCGCGAAACAAGTGTGCCCAGAACAGATGGAAAAATGTCGATTACAAAGAGAGGTTGAGGTGGGAACAATGCTTGAAAAGGACAAGGAAGATTTTAATATACACCCGAAATTCGTTTCTCAGGAAGGAGGGGTTCTGCAGACGCTGAAATAGCTCATTCTAGTTTCGGGAGGTAAATTTTTGGACTGTATGCTAGCAGAGGCATTACTATCCAAAATGTTCGGGGGGGGGGGGGGAAAGGAGCAAAAATATTCCTTCAGCCCAAGCTGACTGCGAATCATAGCACCATCAAATACGGAGTGTTAAAGCACATCTGAAAGACTTCGTAAAATTCATGACACTCATACAACTAGAAAATGATCTCTTTTATGTTTAAGCTATCCTAAAAGCGAACTTCTCGTCTTCATTTGCTGTGTATAGCATCTTCTGTCACGTAGAATCGAATTCTGCAAACCAGTTTCAAGTTGCCATTCTTCAAATGATTTTCACTGTAGCTTTACCTGCTCTAGTTTTCGACATGAAAGTACAGCGTGTCGAATGACAAATAAAACGGTAGACGGTACTTTCATAATGAAACAATCATCCGGAAAAAAAAACGCAGCTCAAGTCTCGTCGGCGAACCGGCGTCTTTTTCTATCTATAAACTCCTGTCAGGCCAAGACCAAAAGTTCGTTACGTCCGTAAATCCTGATTTTTTTTTTAATGCACTGGCAAACCTCTTCTCCTCCTTTCATTTCTGAGAACGTGTGTTTTGAACATGAAAATTACTTTTTTTGCTATTAGTTCGGAGCAAATCTACTTTCTTTTCTATGGGCACTATTTTGTCACTTTTTCGATGGACCGAGTCGTGATTTCATAGCTATTCTTTACTTTTCATTGGGATCGCGAAAAGACGCTCTGCTCCTCGGCGTTTCACAAAATTTCGCCTATGGCGCATTTCATAGTATTCTCTATTTAGGGGAACAGTCCATCGTCGAAAAAGTAAACGCAAGTCCTTGCTTTTCGGTACTTGCTGACGAAACGGCGGACGTTTCCAATATAGAGCAACTATCTGTTTGCGTCCGCTACACCTCTGCTGGAATTGCTGGAAATCTTCATGAGGATTTTTTTGGTTTTGTCCCAGTTACGGATCTAACTGGACACGGTCTCGCTTCGTCAATTCTGAGTTTTCTTGAAAGCCTTGGCTTAACCTAAACAAGATGGTTGGCCAGGGGTATGATGGCGCGGCAGCGATGAGCGGCCATCTAAGGGGTGTTCAGGCCGTCGTTATACGCCAACAGTATCCGAAGGCACTTTACGTCCACTGTAGCGCACATAGTCTCAACCTTGTCATTTCGTCTGTCGGCTCTATTCCAGCTTTTAAGCATTTCTTCAGAACCCTATTGCAAATCTGTAATTTTCTACGGTGCGTCGCCACTCAGAACCCAAAATCTGAAAGAAAAGATCAACGAAATCTTGCCGGATTCGCGAAAGAAGAATCTGACCGGACTCTGCGAAACAAGATGGGTTGAGCGCCACGATTCAGTTATGGGTTTTTTTAGCTCTACCGGCCGATTCTGCGTTCTCTCGAAGCTCTTGAGGAGAACAGCAATGCAGAAACGTCTGCAAAAGCGTCGCAAATGCTGGACGTCATAAACCAGTCACAGTTCGTTATGTGTCTCCATGTCGTAAAGGAACTTTTCTGCCTGACGTTGCCTTTGTGCAAGACTCTTCAGTCGGTTGACTGCGACTTGGTTGCCGCCTGTAGACACGTAAACACTGTTCTTTCCAGAACAACGACAATGCGACAAGATGCTGCCGCTGCCTTCGCTCCTATTTTCGACGAAGCTCAGTCTTTTGCAACTGCTTTAGGGCTTGAGATGACTCGCCCAAGAACAAGAGGTGGAAGGAACTCTCATCTTGACGATCCTGATCTGCTCGCTCACTATAGAACCTCTCTGTTTATTCCTTTTCTAGACCACTTCATATCGGAGCTGAAACAGCGCTTTGAACTCCACCAGAATCTGTTGTCTCATCTCAGCATCCTTGTCCCTTCGAAGATTGTATCTGTCGATCCTAAACCATGAGGTTGGAGTCTTTGCTTGAGCCACATGGCGATATTCTTCCCGAGCCAGACTGCTTGAAGCAAGAGGTTGAGCTTTGGCGCAGCAAATGGGAAAAAGTTCTGATCACAGACAGGCCTTCTTGTGCTGTATCTTCTCTTCACGAATGCGACTCCACCTTTTTCCCAAATATTTCTCTTCTCTTGGCTGTCCTTGCAACGTTGCCTGTCCGTACTGCTACTCCGGAAAGAACCTTGTCCTTAGAAGGCTAAAAACCTGGCTAAGAAATTCAACAGGACAAGAAAGGCTGAGTGGTTTAGCCCTGCTTGCCGTCTATAGAGACATTGATGTCTGCCACGAAAAGGTCATAGACGTTTTTGCAGGGAAGAAAAATCGTCCTTTAGGTTTCGTTTTGTAGGCACTTAGTTTACTTGACAAAAACTCTTGGTCGGCTCTGTAAATATATTATGTATCTAAATACTTAAATACTTGGTTTGCTAATGCGTTACTGTAAAAATGCGTTACTGCCCCTTAAAGATACAACAGTATGCCCCCCCCCCGAAAAAAATCCTGGATACGGCCCTGATGACCAGTATTTGATTAGTTGACATGACATTTGGGGTGCTGTTTTGGCTCATGTCCTTTGTGTGTTTGTTTTCGTATTTCAGTTTCTTGTATCATAATTCACTAGTTCTTATGTAGTGCAGTAAGTAAATGGATTCGTTCGTGTCTTTGTAAGGCTTCTCTTATTAGTGTGAGCTACACCATTCGTGCTGTATTCAGAAAATCTTTCATTGCAGGAGTCACAAGATCAAGCGCTTTACTCGGTGTGCCGGAAGTGCTCTTTCTGTGCTGAGCTCTGGAGTCGCATGGAATGAAGCTGTACCCACAGCAGAAATATTAGTTATTGATGGGTTCGTCTTATATATGAATTCATATGTTTCTTGTCTTTTCTTGTTCTATAAAACTTATAAGTTTGTTAAAGGACCACTCATGCTTTTCGCTGTTTTCACATCCCTAGTGACGACCTGCATGGTTTAATATCCATCTTTACAAAACCCTCTTTTTCGCTTTTCATCGGCGCTGGTCGAGATTTGTCTGGATTTTCAGACAATAACTTCGTTTATGTCTTTAAACGGCAACGTGCAGGCGCTGCCAAACCTGACTTCTTCGCTGTGACCGGCAGTGACAGAGGAAGGCGGCCGTGGTTCGCCACCATTTCTCGGCACCTAACCACGACGCGCATTTGTTTTAAAGTTTTTGCGAGTAAAATCAAGTATTCTGCAAGAATCTCAGCCAGAGTCGGCAATTGCTAGAAAGAGAATTCCAGATTCGATCAAGCAAGTACGATTAATTTTGAAAAACGCTACTCCTGGCCGGTTTCACCGTGAAAAAGCATTTTTCTAATAAAGCTACGTTTACACGGAGGGTATTTACCCGTACTCCGCGGATATTTTCCCCCGCAACAGCAACACAAACCCGGGTATTTTGGACTTCAATTTCGCTAACTTTTTACCCGGGTATTTGTTTGTCGAAGGGTATTCTTCGACGTTAGCAACAATAAAACTGGATTTTCAAGGAATAATTTTGATTAGGCCATGCCCATGTAAAAAGTGGTCCAAATGGATAAATGTTGGTATCCATTGTAAAGAGATATCCTGAGCCTTAAAAACTTGTAATTTATTGCCACATGACAGTACTCTCCCTTGAAAAATACCAGAGTACCGTGTGAACACTTTCCCTGCTCCTCTCCGGGGAAAAATACCTGCCGTGTAAACGAGCTGTACTTGAAAATAGTGAACTTGTTTCTTGTACAAGTCCTTGCTCGAAGGAATTAAATTAATGAGGCTTTTCTCCTGTGTGCTGTCCAATAAGGTCCACTTTCCGAGGATAAAGTCATCTCCGTTTGTCTATGCCTATCCGCGTTTGCTTACTGGGGAACATTAGCCCCTGGCACTCGGATTCCCCGGCCTACAACTCAATATAATAAATTTTTGTATATCGGGGAATGTTAGGCCCTGAAAGTTTGATCCGATCTGGAAATCGATTACTTGATTTCGAGGGAACAGTAACACTGGACACTTCAATTCCCAGAGTGCTCAGGGACGATTAACCCTGCGAAATCGATGCGGACTGAACAAAAGTTGGATGAATTATCGAACTCGGTCATGACTGACAGGATGCGACAAATTCGCTAACGACTGAGACCAAATAAACAGGTTAGATCGCCGAATTTACGAAGGAACAGACCGAAAGCGGGGAAATCGGTGGGGAGTGAACAAAAGTTTGATAAATTAGCAAATTCGATAAAGAAAGGGGAACCAATAAACACGTTGAATCATCCAATTTCGAATGCGGGGACAAATGGTTTTATGAAGAGGGCATCATGGCTTCGCCTCCATTTCTTTTATCATAGGCCTACTCAACTAGTTCTAACGCAGTGCAGTGGGTAAACGAAATTCCTTGATTTCTTCATAAGGTTTCTCTTTAGTGTAGGGGAGCTCGGGGCTGGATCGTACATGCGGTTGGACCCCGATGGAAAATTTGTAGCCTGCGTAGTTGTGTGGTAGTTGTACGAAAAAGTTGCATATAATACTATGTAGTAGCAAAGAATACTATCATTTAATGTGCCTCAGACTAGTCCAATCTTATGTAGTAGTAACCAGTAGCATCCAGTCTTGCTAACAGTAGCATGCATTAGTATGCAGTAACGCAGTAGCCTTGAAGTAGAAGCATGTCGTAGCATCAGTTAGTACTGCATGCTACTTTTTCGTACTACAATTTTGAGATAAATTTTTCATCGGGACTGGACACCCGCGAAACAAATATTAAAAGTTGTAGCTAAAATATGAAAAAAAATACATGAAAGCTGTCTTTTAGTGACCAAACTTTGTACCAAAGTTTCATGGTCCTTTCTTTTCTGGTTTTCACAAAAAGTTGAAAAATGGTTTTCTTGCGGTAGAAGTTTTTAGCTCATAGTAGTTTAGAATGCAGTACCCCGAAGATTAGTGGTAACTGGAAGGCAATTAAATGGTAAGATATTGTATAGTGATCGGGGTTTATAGCCGGCTTTGTATTTTCGAAATAGATCACTTGGTTTTCCGGTGGTATGATTTTGTTATTTCAGTAAGGATGGAGTTGGTTCGGACAGTTTTGAAGGGGTTGATTCGCACAGTATTTGCTTACTGATACTCTGAAAAAAAAATATTGAGTCAGAAACATGCAAAAAGATGTTATCATGTTGTTTATTAACAGAATTTGTTATCAAAACTGAAATAAATGAACGCCAAAAAGAAGCGGCCACAACCGAAGAAAATTAGCTAGTAGGATTTGCAATAATAAAGTAAAAATGAGAAAGTCTTGTGTTTAATGAATTTAATGTAAAAATGAAAACTGTGCTTACGATATTTTCAAGGAAGGACAAAAAAGACAAATTCGTCCTTGTGAAGTAAAGTTTGGAAAAGGTCTAACCAAAGGTGTTTCTTGTGTAAGTCGAACGAGAAAAGAAAGAGTGGGACTGAAATAATCTTTCTATAGAATCAAAAAGCAGTGGACATAAGTTCGAAGTTACCAGCCCCTGGAATTACTGAGGAACCAAATGGGCAAATAAAGAATTTCCATTTTAATGCAACCTGTGCTTCTACGATATCCGATGATTTTGAAATATTTTTCTTCAGTTTTATGTTTACTTTTGAGCTGAAGTATTATCTTTTCCACTTTTTTAATATTTTAAACATTAGCTGCGTTCTTTGTCACGGGAGTTCTCACCGGTGGTCTCCGGTTTTTCTTATAAGCCGTTTTTGCATCCACCGGTGACTTCTCACCAGTCTTATAACCCGTTTTTGAACTAACCAGTGTCCGGTTTTATCTCACCGGTGCGGACTAACCAGAACCTGCTCGTGAGCCCGGCTTCAGCGAGGAGTTAGCCAGTTTTCATCAACTCACAGGTGAACAAAAAAAAAAGCGTTTTAAGGGAAGAACTGGACACTGGTGACTAAACACCAGAGACAGCCCGGAGTGCAACGAACGCAGCTTTTAATGAGTTGAAAAATAGTACATTGAAACAATGTCCGAACCAATCCAGGGCCTGTCCAAATCAACCCCATGGGTACGGGGTTGGTTCAGACAAATTGAGAAACAGAAAAAAATGGCTACTTAAAAACCCAATGTATGGCGGCCTAGCGAGAAAAGCAAAATTAGTGTCTAGGTCAACCCGCAGCTTCCCTAATTACATGCACTTTCGTGCCGTACAGAGCAAATCTTTCTTTGCAGGACTCACAAGGTGCTGAGCTGCAGAGTCACGTGGAATCTTTGGTGGAATGAAGTTTTGCCTACAGCAAGAACTATTAGTTCTTGATAGATTCGCCTTCCATGAATGATGTTTCATATATTTTCCTATTCTATTAAAAAATAAGTTTGTTAAAGCCCTCATGCTTTTGCTGTTTTCAGATCCCCAGTGGCGAACTGCATGGTCTACTGACCTCTGAAATCCCCATGTTTAAAAACCATTGTAACATTATTTATCGCATTTTTCACCTCCCCATGCTGGTTGAGGTTTTCCAGGGTTGCCAGACAATAACTTCGTTTGTGTCTTGAGAGGCCAACGACAAGGTGTTCCCAAACCTGATTTCTTTACTGCGGACGGCGCTCAGATAGGAAGGCGGTTGTGGTTCGTGTTTCATGATTTCTCAGCAATTAACCACGGGGCGCATTCCATTTAAAGTTTTCGCGAATTAATTTCTGCACGAAGCCGGGCTAGAACATGTATAATAACTGCTAGTAAAAGAATTCCTAAATCGATCACGCAAGTAGCCTACGATTATTTTTGAAAACACTACTTCCATTTCACCTGAAACACTACTTCCGTTTTATCGTGTATTTCTAGCGCTTTAAATGTTCTTATTCTATTAGAATTTACAAGTTTCTTACAAATAAGTTAATTAAAACCCTGAACAAATAAGGACAGGACATCCGTCTCCCGATCTTTGTAAGACGACCATGCGGAGACGAAAATATTATCGATACCCTGCCAGCTGCGAACGAGCGGAAGGTAGGAGCTACGCGGAACATCACAAATCGTTACCTCTAGAAGCCGCTATATCGCAGTAGAGCCCCGAAATAGAAATTTCAAGAGTAACAGCCGTTTGGTTGTCTACCATTAAACATTCGAAACTGTTCGTCTTCATGAAACTTGGTATTTGGAAGACCCCATGCCTCAGACTTTAAGGCACTTCAAGTCCGAACCGTATCCGGTGATTTTGGTGGAAATGGTGGGGGGAACCAGAAATGTCGGGACACACAAAGTTGAAGGATTGGGATGAAACTTGCTGGGAAGAACAAGCACAAGTCCTAGATAAGTAGTAGATCCGTCATTTTTTTAAGTACCGAACCTGTAGAATACATTTTCTATGTTCTCTTAGCCCTGGACAGAACCTTCAATCATCCGAGAATACAAACAGACGGATCCAAAATTGTCGATACCCCACTATAGGTACTCCTAAAAACTTCTTCAGGAAATTACGGACACCGCCGCAGTTCCACTGTTTTAAGGACTCCGACCGAGTATCGGTCCGGCAGGAAAAGAAACCCAGATTTCAACACCAGTCTGAAACTCGTTAAAGGACGCAGTGCCAATTTATAAACCAGACTTCTGTCTCTTGTATTATCTTGTCGAAAAAAAATCTGTCTCTTGTCGCAAAAAATTGTCACGCCAAGTTTCAACAGAATAATGTCTCAACGCTTTTAAGAGTTACAGTACTAGTAGACGATTATTACGAAGTTACAGTTATCCCGTCACCAACTTCTTAGGATCCAAAAATCGGAGATCACTTGTTAGTAGGCTACTGCTTCGAAAAAGGACACCGCTGTAGATGAAAAAAAAACAGCTAATGTCATCGGGGACTATTTTCTCGAAGTCAGATCTGTTATTGCATTTATCTTCTAAAGTGCTACTGAAAATAAATTAAGAGGAAACGAGAAAAAGAAAAGTTGTATGCCTTTCTGGTTTCTACCTTCTGTTAAAAAAGAAAGATATCTCTTCTTTGCGTGTCCAGTACTTTCGGGTTTTGTAAATTCCTTCTTTTCCTCCCTCCTTGGTACCGTAATAGGAAGATTATGTCTAAATATGGGATGAATGATGTTTGCGCGAAAGTTGCCGTACTGAGCAGAAAGCTTTCTGATATCAATGCAAGCCAACTGCCACCGTTTCACGGTCTTGAATGTGTTTATTTTTCTTAGTTTGTGTTTTTCTTTTTTCTTCCTTTGTTTTTGAATTTACTCCGCTATTTAGGCTACCTTTGTTGTTATTAGTGGGTAAGATGCAGCAAAATTCACAAGAAAAATACTTTTTCCCTGATTTCATTCTCACATGCATGCACACATGATTTATTTCTTGCGCCATCTTTCCAGGTACACTTTGCAAATCAAACTGCTCTTCTATCTGTTCTCACATGATTCGGTACTAAGGTCGTCCAAGACTTTCCCAATCACTCGAAAAAGTTAGCTACTTTCCGTCAAAAACATATTAAAAGAAGTTCACTAAATCTCTAAAGTTCTTGTGTGAACTCTCATGTGTGTTGTCTTGTGAGTGCTCGTAGCTAACTTTTTATCACAGAGGTCACAAGAAAATGGCTTTTTTCCTGTGTGAACTCTCATGTGACTGGTCTTATGGTCGCTACTGGCAATAGGATTTTTGCTATGTGAACTCTCATGTGAGATATCTTGGTGCCACACTGAGCAAATTTTCTCTTACATAAGTCACATTAATAAGGCTTTTCTCCAGTATGCACTCTCGTATGCTTTACCTTCTCATCCTTCCGAGCGACCTTTTTCTCGCACAAGTCACAAGAATACGGCTAATATCCTGTGTGAACTCTCATGTGAGACACCTTGTTACTGTGCTGAGAAAATCTTTTCTTGCAAAAGTCACAAGGATATGGTATGCACCCTCATGTGCTGAACCTTATTCTTTTTTCGCATGAACTGTTTCTTACAGACGTCACAAGAAAAAGGCTTCTCTCCAGTGTGCACCCTCATATGCTCTGCCTTCATAATTTTCACAGCGAATTTTTTCTCGCACAAGTCACAAGAATACGGCTTCTCTCCTGTGTGAACTCTCATGTGAGACACCTTGGCGCTGTGCTGAGTAAATCTCTTCTTGCATAAGTCACATGAATAAGGCTTTTCTCCAGTATGCAACCACATGTGCTCAATCTTCTTCTGCTTTCGAGTAAAAGTTTTCTTACATAAGTCACATGAATAAGGCTTTTCTCCACAATGCACCTCCATGTGCTGAACCTTCTTGTTTTGTCGTCTGAACTTTTTCTTACATATGTCACAAGAAAAGGGCATTTCTCCAGTGTGAACCCTCATATGCTCTACCTTATTAGCTTGACGAGCAAACTTTTTCTCACAGAAGTCGCAAGAAAAGGGCTTTTCTCCAGTGTGAACTCTCATGTGACTAACCTTGGAACTTAGGCGACTGAATCTTGTTTCGCAAAAATCACAGGAATAAGGCTTTTCTCCGGTGTGAATCCAGGCATGGTAAGTACGTGGACGGAAAGAGTGAAATTTCTTTGCACAGAGGTCACAGGAGTGAGTGTTGCAAGAATAAGGCTCTTCTTCTGTGTGCACTTTCATATGCCGTCGAGCAGGCTTTTTGTCACAGACGTTGTAAAGGAATTTGTCTTCAAGGAACAATTTGTTCTGGTCACAAGCGCAGGTTCTCACGCTGCTTCTTTTCAGTAGTGAAGTGCAGCTTTGAATATGAGATCGATATGCACTGAGACTTGTAAACAAAACTTTACAAAATTCGCAAGTAACAGTGTGTGACGTTTCAGATACTGACGGACAAGTCCCACAACTGAAGCTCTTGGGGCAATCAGTGCAGCATTCGGTCCTTTCAGACATACTATCTCCCAGCTCCTGAATCAAACAGCAGCTTTTACGACATTCCAAGCAATTCAAATGTCTTATTTGTGAGTGAGACTGTGACAGGTGATAGTTGAGGCTCCAAAAGTATGAAAACATTGTTAGGCATTCAGGGCATGTAAATATCTTTTCAGGATTGTGAGTCTCCAAATGAGTCAAAAGTTCTGAAGGGGTAGAGCAAGCGCAGCTACATTCGCTGCAGCCATATTTCTTTCCTCCTGATGTCAGATTTTTCTCACATTTGATCTCAGTTCCAGAATTATCTTCATTGCAATAGTTACATCGAGGATCTAGCAGCGAGTTCAGGCTTTCCTTGCAGTCAAGTATCAATTCCTTCAAGTCCTGTTCATCTTTTGGTTGCTGCCCTGGCACACTCCCATCTGTAAAAAAAGAAAGTAACCAAGGAACATCCTCTAAAGTAGCCTATCTGAGCAGGCCCAAAATGTTGGATACAGACCACATTCTCTTCCTGCAGGACGGAGGGTGGCCAATTAACGCAACTGTACACTATCAAAAGACTTTGATGGCGACAGACTCTCCATCTCGAAGGATTCACTGGGCAGAACCAATTGCACCTGTCTCACCAACTGCACCTGTCTGCTCGATTTGCTGAGACATCCTCAGGTCTGCTACATCCTTTGGGATGGAGAGTCTCCGGGAAGCAGAATCCTTTGCAATGGAAAGTCTCTTCAAGCAGAATCCCTCTCGACAGAGTAGGCCTACCGTTGCTTGACTCGGAAGAACATGGTCCCGATTGCCTTCCTTAAGGTTTAACTGAAAAGCCATTTTATTTTTATTATCATTCAATTTAACACACTTTCATTGGCCAGTGGTAAGCTAGGTGAGCACTGCTCACTGTGTGAACACTTATTTTTTGCCAACTGTTTTCATCGAGCATGCATCACAGGTACAAGCACATAGAGGCACAACAAAACCAGCAGGAAAAGTTATAGAACCTACTACACGAAAATCAAAAGCCTGTAAAAATTTGTACAGGCTACTATTACAGTCTGAGATACGTTAGTAAGGATATCCTTTAATTTTGGACTGGGCTCAAGAATATGACCACAACCCGTGATGAGCATAATGCAGACATGAGATAGCATCTTTTCTGTCTCTGCATCTCAAGGATTCAGTAGACCACAACACCTCTCAACAATTCCACCTGTGTGCTCCATTTACTGAGAGATTCTTCAATCTGCTGCATCCTTTGGGATAGAGAATCTCTGGCCAGCAGAATCGTTTTTGATAAAGTATGGTTGCTTTACTTGGCAACTCTCCTTGCTGCAGGAGGCGAAGATGGAGTTTCAGCCTCAGAATAGGGATCCTGTCTTACTGGGCTTCAGTCTTCATTATCAGGCTTCATGTATATCATTAGCTGTGATGATGATGAAGCTTGTGAGGATCCAGTCTGCACTATGATTCCCAGTGGTCAATACGCTCTTGTTGCTTTGTGTATATCATTAGTGATGATGCTGATGAAGCTGGGGATAAGCCAGCCGGCTTTACAATGAGCAAGGGATACCGTAAGAGTCTTGGATCCTAAAATGTTGGCTTGAAGCTAAGAGCTTGGACACATGTCACAAGTCCCAAAGTATTGGAATTTTATGCCTTTTCTTTGTTGTGAACCTGCTTTAAAAAGGCTTTCTGGTTATTAATTTTGTTAGCTTTACCTACTTCATCACTTTGTAAATCACAGCAAGTGATTCGAGCTCAGGCTAGAATATGATAATACTGTTTGCAAATATAAATATATTTAACTAGAAACACTGAAGTAAAATTTCTCCAGCGTCTAACCATTCTATTATCTCCATCTAGTATTTTCGTCATTTTTTGGGTTCCTTTGTAAGCCAGATAGATTTTTCTGAAAGAAAGACTTATTTCGAAATTCGAAATCTTGTCTGAGGTCCCAACCTCTCCTGTAACTCTTCAATCAACCTACCTCTACTGTACTCAGAAAGACACTAGACAGCAAGATCTGTAGAAACCTCGCAGATAGAATGTTATTCCCTATGCTCGAACAGAAAATGACAGTGGTATAAATTATGTCAATACTATCTACTTTTACCACTTGCCTCCTTGCTGCTCGAACTCTGCTACCATAGCCCATCCCTGCAAACCAAACAATTAGGGACTTCATCCAAGGCCAAATTTCACAAGTATAAGGGCTGGGAAGAAATGGTGGGAATTACATGCATATAATTCATTCAGGAGGGTGCAGCACAGTCTAGTACACTAAGCCCTTTTTTGAGAACCATTCACAAACAGGGTGGCATGCCATAAGGGGTGAGTAGGGTACTCATACGTATGTGTACCCCTTCTTCTCCAGAGGTCTACCAGTCTACTACACTTTCTAAATACAAAATAAATGCTACTTATCGACTGGTTCGTATGGTCTAAAGAACACATCAATATATAGTTGTACTTCTTGGCCACGTTCTGGTATTTTTTTTTAAAATTCGCGCGATATCCCAACAAGTTGTAAATGACGACTGAAATAAACCACCTCTCTGAACATGGCGCGAACGATGCGAAACCGAAGATGAAAGCGGCTTCTTGCGAGCACGAGACGAAGCAGAGACGACAGAGAGCGTGTTCCACCCTTCTAACAATAGTTACTAATAGTTACTATTTCCGTTCCATCCTCACAAAAAGTTACTACACTGACCGTTCCAACCTTCTCAAAATAGTAACTAATAGTTACTATTTGCTTACCATGCTCGGGAGCGTGGTAAGCGTAGTAACTACGCATCTCTGCAACGTGATTGGTCGAATTCGCCCGTGGCATAATATTCTGCTGGAAAATAGAAAAATCGTTCCAGCTTTGACGGCAGAAAGCCAGAATTCGTGACGTCATGCGTAGTAACTACGGTAAGTAGGATGGAACACGCTCAGAGCTACCCCGCGGTAATATTGACGGCTTAATTGAAGAAGATTTCGTTCAATCAGAGGCAAGTTTTTTAAATATTCACCTCATGTGCGAAAGACTTGTACAAAATAATTGTATAGACTTGTAGAATTGAAAGTGCGATGGAAGTTCGCCGAAAGTGCAGCAATTCTAAGCAGGAAGACCAAGTGAGTATTTAATTCATATCTTTGACAGTATTTTGTATTGCAGTATAGCTTACAAAAAGGGACTTAATTTAAACGCCCATGACTAAACGTCCCCACAGCAAAACAGAAAAACGTTTTATGTAAAATAACAGCTGCATTAAAGTAGAATAAGTTGTTTTGTCAACGGAATAAGTGGTTTTGTACGTAGTACAAAAATATAAGTTGTTTTGGACGTTTTTGTACGACGTAGCTGACGTACCCGTTGTAAACATTGTTTGAATAAATTTTTCAAAGTCAGCTTGGGCTCAAAGAATATTTATCAGTTTGATTGTGTACAATGTTAAACCATTCTTCTTTTTACAGGAAAAGCATTGTAGAGAATCCATATTTGAACATTTACGAATAAATATTTCCTTCTTGCAAAACTGACTGCGAATCTTATTTGACTATGCAAAACGAATCCGTAATTTTATTTGCGCTATATTTGAACTTCAAGCAATTTTTACAAATAAATTCCCAAAATCAGATACGGTACATTTTCCAGCTTTGGGCCGTAGTGAAGACAGCTTCGGCCTGGCTTCGGCCAGTGAGGCGGAAATATACTATAGAATAGAATAGAATAGAATAGTGTTTATTTAGCCTCACAGGGCCATACACAGATTTTTATCAACACGGCATACAAGTATATTAACGCATTGAAAACGCAACTATCCTAGGACACATACATAAATTATCTTCTATTTAGATTCCCACTCACATAATCTACCACCGTTTTAATAACGTTTTCTTTAGTCGATGTCAATATACCAGGGAAGAGCAGCCCTCCCCCAAAGTAATCCGGTAGAGGAGACTCCTAGCACTGCCCTAGGAGGGGGGCAACATTGTCCTCTCCAACAAGACAAATCGGACACCTGTAATTATCAGTGATTAACCCATCCCTATTTTTCCTTCTCTCAAACACCTTTTTTCTAAAACCGAGTGGTAATGAGTTTGTTCGGAGCTGGAACCAAAGTTTCAGAGTCTGTGCTGGTAGACCTAACTTAAAATAAAATTCCATATGAAAAGTCCGCTTCAGTAATTTGTAATAATTTAGAGTCTCAGACGTTTGAATTGTCCCATGCCAACTTTGTATCTCCTGGTCGCTTATAGCAAGTTCAAACTGTTTCAGTAAGTGGGAGTGGTCCTCTGGGCCTGATCCCCCGTTCCAAGCAAATGACAATCCGGCACGATCTAGCATGGCTTTAACCTGGAAAGGCAAGGATTTTGGTCATCCTATCTCTAACAATTCTTTATATGCTACTCTTAGCAGCCTATCCACTGGGAGTCTAATAATTTTCAACCAAAACCGTATTATCTGCAACAGCCTAGATTTTTTCATTGTGAATAGGCCAAGCTCTCCTCTGACTGCCTGGGTATGAGTCGTTGGATGAAGTCCTATCAATCTCTTAAAGTGGAGCAGCTGAATCGACTCAAGCTGTGTGGCAGCGTCAAAACCCCAAAATTCTGCACCGTAATGTACTGTTGGAAGGATTTTAGTTTTAAAAATATTCGTGTGAATTTTCATATCTTTGAGACCTCTTAGAACCGAATTCCTTAGAATCGCTGCGGATACCATCCTCCCTCTTTTCCTCATTTCAAGTATATGCTCCTTCCAGCTACCCTTTTCAGAAAAAATCACTCCGAGGTATTTAAACTTAGATGTTTGTTTGATTTCTTTATCTCTATAGAGGAATTTCCACCCCTCATTTTTTTTCCTTCCTGAGAAAATCACAATTTCTGTCTTTTTAACATTTAAAGTCAACTTTTTCTTTTGTAGATAATCTGAAAGAATATTTAATAACGCTTGGAGGTCCTCAGGGGTAGACGCTACCAGTACCGCATCGTCCGCAAATAGCAACAGTGACAATGTAGACAGGCCTAGTCTAACCGTTGGTGCCCATCTATGTTGGAAATACTCAACTATGTCATTAACATACAGGCAAAAAAGTTTAGGTGATAGGGTGCTACCTTGCTTGACCCCCTTTGATACTCCAAAACAATGCGAAACTCCTTTCCCTACCACCTTCACCACCCACAATGTAAATTTATCCACATTGGCTATCAATCAAAACCGTATTATCTGCAACAGCCTAGATTTTTTCATTGTGAATAGGCCAAGCTCTCCTCTGACTGCCTGGGTATGAGTCGTTGGAGGAAGTCCTATCAATTTCTTAAAGTGGAGCAGCTGAATCGACTAAAGCTGAGTGGCAGCGTCAAACCCCCAAAGTTCTGCACCGTAATGTACTGTTGGAAGCATTTTAGTTTTAAAAATATTCGTGTGAATTTTCATATCTTTGAGACCTCTTAGAACCGAATTCCTTAGAATCGCTGCGGATACCATCCTCCCTCTTTTCCTCATTTCAAGTATATGCTCCTTCCAGCTACCCTTTTCAGAAAAAATCACTCCGAGGTATTTAAACTTAGATGTTTGTTTGATTTCTTTATCTCTATAGAGGAATTTCCACCTCATTTTTTTTCCTTCCTGAGAAAATCACAATTTCTGTCTTTTTAACATTTAAAGTCAACTTTTTCTTTTGTAGATAATCTGAAAGAATATTTAATAACGCTTGGAGGTCCTCAGGGGTAGACGCTACCAGTACAGCATCGTCCGCAAATAGCAACAGTGACAATGTAGACAGGCCTAGTCTAACCGTTGGTGCCAATCTATGTTGGAAATACTCAACTATGTCATTAACATACAGGCAAAAAAGTTTAGGTGATAGGGTGCTACCTTGCTTGACCCCCTTTGATACTCCAAAACAATCCGAAACTCCTTTCCCTACCACCTTCACCACCCACAATGTAAATTTATCCACATTGGCTATCAACCAAAACCGTATTATCTGCAACAGCCTAGATTTTTTCATTGTGAATAGGCCAAGCTCTCCTCTGACTACCTGGGTTTGAGTCGTTGGATGAAGTCCTATCAATCTCTTAAAGTGGAGCAGCTGAATCGACTCAAGCTGTGTGGCAGCGTCAAACCCCTAAAGTTCTGCACCGTAATGTACTGTTGGAAGGATTTTAGTTTTAAAAATATTCGTGTGAATTTTCATATCTTTGAGACCTCTTAGAACCGAATTCCTTAGAATCGCTGCGGATACCATCCTCCCTCTTTTCCTCATTTCAAGTATATGCTCCTTCCAGCTACCCTTTTCAGAAAAAATCACTCCGAGGTATTTAAACTTAGATGTTTGCTTGATTTCTTTATCTCTATAGAGGAATTTCCACCCCTCATTTTTTTCCTTCCTGAGAAAATCACAATTTCAGTCTTTTTAACATTTAAAGTCAACTTTTTCTTTTGTAGATAATCTGAAAGAATATTTAATAACGCTTGGAGGTCCTCAGGGGTAGACGCTACCAGTACCGCATCGTCCGCAAATAGCAACAGTGACAATGTAGACAGGCCTAGTCTAACCGTTGGTGCCCATCTATGTTGGAAATACTCAACTATGTCATTAACATACAGGCAAAAAAGTTTAGGTGATAGGGTGCTACCTTGCTTGACCCCCTTTGATACTCCAAAACAATGCGAAACTCCTTTCCCTACCACCTTCACCACCCACAATGTAAATTTATCCACATTGGCTATCAACCAAAACCGTATTATCTGCAACAGCCTAGATTTTTTCATTGTGAATAGGCCAAGCTCTCCTCTGACTGCCTGGGTATGAGTCGTTGGATGAAGTCCTATCAATCTCTTAAAGTAGAGCAGCTGAATCGACTCAAGCTGAGTGGCAGCGTCAAACCCCCAAAGTTCTGCACCGTAATGTACTGTTGGAAGGATTTTAGTTTTAAAAATATTCGTGTGAATTTTCATATCTTTGAGACCTCTTAGAACCGAATTCCTTAGAATCGCTGCGGATACCATCCTCCCTCTTTTCCTCATTTCAAGTATATGCTCCTTCCAGCTACCCTTTTCAGAAAAAATCACTCCGAGGTATTTAAACTTAGATGTTTGTTTGATTTCTTTATCTCTATAGAGGAATTTCCACCCCTCATTTTTTTTTCCTTCCTGAGAAAATCACAATTTCTGTCTTTTTAACATTTAAAGTCAACTTTTTCTTTTGTAGATAATCTGAAAGAATATTTAATAACGCTTGGAGGTCCTCAGGGGTAGACGCTACCAGTACCGCATCGTCCGCAAATAGCAACAGTGACAATGTAGACAGGCCTAGTCTAACCGTTGGTGCCCATCTATGTTGGAAATACTCAACTATCTCATTAACATACAGGCAAAAAAGTTTAGGTGATAGGGTGCTACCTTGCTTGACCCCCTTTGATACTCCAAAACAATCCGAAACTCCTTTCCCTACCACCTTCACCACCCACAATGTAAATTTATCCACATTGGCTATCAACTTAACTGTTAACCTAGGAAGTCCTATCCTCAGTAACTCCTCAAACAGTAAAATTCTATCCACTGTGTCGAATGCCTTCTCTAGATCTATGAACGCAACAAAAAGTCTATTCTTTCCTTTACTATACTTTTCTATCAACGACTTTAATATGAATACATGATCTACTGCCCCGTACCCTGCACGAAAACCTGCCTGTTCTTCTCGGAGTACTTTACGACTATTTATCCATTTACTTAATCGGCAATCCAAAACTTTTTCTATTATTTTGCTTATACACGGGACTAGCGAGATAGGCCTATAGTTGTTGTGCTCTCCTGGGTTTCCTTTCTTTAAAATTGGGCGAATAATCGATGTCCTCCAAGCTTCTGGCCATTCTCCTGTTCGCACTATTAAATTTGAAACAGACAGCAATAATGGTAATACTAGACCTAGAAAACTACGGTAAAAATTTGTTGGAATTCCATCCGCACCAGCAGCTGATTTACCCTGTAGCTTCTTTACTACTTCTACAATCTCTCCACTATTTATCTTTCTTACTAGACCTTCTTCATACTCCCCAAGTGGGAAAACTGCTTCTGCAACAAAATAGTTTGTATACACCCTTTGAGTTTGCTCTGAGTGGGCTAGTTATAGTATGGACTGAACAAACGATCGAATCAGAGTGCCCCAGTAAAAAAAACACAAAAAAACAAAGGATGCCTTCTACGCAAATAAAGTTTGTTTCAGCGACTATATCTTTTTCCATGTTATTGTAGAGAGACAAAAGGCTTGGAGCAAAGCCGAAAATCACCCCGACGTTGCACCATTTTAGGATTTCTACGATTTTGCAATAACGATCATTGACATGATTGGTTAAATATATTTTGGAGTACAACAATCAACATAGCGACCAATAGGCTATTGTAACCAGAAAGTCAAAATATAATAATATCTCCGACGAAAGTAATACGTTGTTACATAAAAGACAACATATGTTGTCAAAAACTTGATTACGAATAAAACTAAACATATGCTTAATTAACGAAAAAACAATAAAGATGGGAGAAATAAGTTCTTACCTGGCATTTTGATGTCACTGCTCAACAGCTTCTCAATATCAGCGACGATTACACTTTGGTATTTTCGACTTGAAGATTTAAACAATTTCTGGTCGTTTCGCACATGAGGTAAAGATTTATAAAACTTGCCTCTGATTGCACAAAATCGTCTTCAATTATGCCAAAAATATTACCGCGAGGTAGCTCTGTCATCTCTGCTTCATCTCGTGCTCGCAAGAAGCCGTTTTCATCCTCGGTTTCGTATCGTTCGCGCCATGTACAGAGAGGTGGTCTGTTTCAGTCGCCATTTACAACTTGTTGGGAGATCGCAGGAATTTTTAAAAAAAATACCAGAACCTGGCCAAGAAGTACAACTATATATTGCTGTGTTCTTTAGACCATACGAACCAGTCGGTAAGTAGCAGTTATTTTGTATTTAGAAAGTTTAGTAGACTGGTAGACCTCTGGAGAAGAAGGGGTACACATACGTATGAGTACCCTACTCACCCCTTATGGCATGCCACCCCGTTTGTGAATGGTTCTCAAAAAAGGGCTTACTGTACTAGACTGGTGCAGGAGGGTGGTGAAAATATCAAGGCATCATGTAGGCAAACTCAGTGCCTACTTGCCTGTTTGATGGACTGTCGAAGCTGATTCTTACTTGATGAAAGAGACAAATATCCACTTTGTCCAAGAGTGCCCAGCATGGACAAGGCAACGTCTGGAAGCTTTCCACTCTCTGAATGTTGATTTCCACGAGGTAGTGAGGAAAGCCAGATTAAAGGAACTGTCCAGGTACCTTCAGTTGACAGGGAGGCTAGACAGGTTTTAAGGTAAGAATGCGAGAAAAAGCGGTAGAATGAGTGATGTTTTTTATCAATTGTTCTGATAGAGTGATGTTTTCGTCAATTGTATTATAGAGTGATGGATGGCCATCAATTGTGAATTGGGGGATTGAGACAATGGGCCACTTGTGGCCTGAGTTTCGGCTGGAGTGTCTGGCCTACCCCACAGAATAAATAAATACTTGATGAAAACAGCAGTTTTACCTATTTTCAGCTGGATCTCAATTCATAGAAAAAAGAGTTGACTTGCCTGTTTGCTCAACAACATCCACTGCTGAGTCTTCCTTGATGAAAAAAGCTGACTCTCGTACTTGCTCAACATAATCATTTGGTTCTTGCTTGATGAAAAGAGCCAACCCATCTGTTTGCTTGGCAATATCAGTTGGTTCTTCCTTGTTTGAAACAGCAGACTTGCCTGTGGTTTGCTGGACTTTGACAGCAATATCGGCTGGTTCTTGCTTTATCAAAATAATATGACAATCCGCCTGGTGCCTTAATAGACTTTCTGCACCTATAAAGGAATCCAAGCAGTGACTACACTTCTGATCCATTTTAGTTAATTAGGTATGCTGATTTGGAATCATGTGGAAGCCAATGCACACAAGGTTTTAAATTATTTGCCGCCACAATAGTCCAGCATTGCGAGATGTTTGCAGAAAGAAGTCCACGGCCTTTGAAAACAAGCCCGGCTTATTTTCCCCAAATTTTTGCTGTTCAAGCCAGTGGTGCTATTTCATTAAAGGACGGGGGTGGGTGCGTGGGGGCCGGGGAGGGTGCAAAGATCAATTTTAGGCCCCCATCCCAGGTTTGTTACTCAGCGCGCTCCTTGAAGAAAATTTCGAAATATACCATGAGGAGCAAAACAGAAGCGTTATTTTCAAAGATAGTCAAAGGTAGAAGGTAGAAAAAAAAATATGAGAGCTCAGAATAACGTTTTTCATTCTTTCAACCCCTTGAGGCTTTCGATACATCCAAAGCATTTGATGATTTCTATAAAAGCTGTGGTATCTCTAGCGATCATCGAAGTACGCCGAAATTTCGAGAAATGGATGTAAATTCATAATATCTTCGGATTCGGGGTTTAACATCTCGCAACGGAAACTCTTAAAACCTCTCCAATACAATTTTTAGCTTGTGATGTGGCTCATTCTTTAAAATTCCGATGCTAAGACCCTACTAAAAATACGAAAGGTGCCGAAGGCGAAATTTTTTTGAAAACATCAGTCATTAGAGCTTTTTGGGGGATCCCAAATAAGACTAAGGGCAACAAATGTTATCACAAGTAGCTTTTCCAAGCTCTGTATCTAGTAATCTAGAGGTAAGGCTATGGAATACCAAATAGGACAAAATATTCCGAACGAGAAAATCATAGGTTAAAATCAAGAGTAAATATCACAGTAAAATGCAAATAAAATCGTTTCACGGTGCCGCAACATATATTACGCCGATAATCAATGGCAAAATTCACTGGGAAATATCAAGGGTGAAATTCACTAGGAAATATCAATGGTAAAATTCACTAGGACAAATCATGGGGAAAATTCATTGGGAAAAATCCTTTGATATTTTCCAGTTAACATTAACTGTGATGTTTCCAAGTGAACCGTGAATTTTCTCTTTCATATTTCCCCATAAATTTTACCTGTGATATTTCCCATTGAATTTTACCACTTATTTTTTTCTTTTTAAGTTAGCGGAGCGGCACCGTGAAATTTCCCTTTGATATTTCCCCGTGAATTTTACTGTTGATTTCTCCTCGTGAAATTTCATCGAAATTGCGTGAATTTTCCCCTTGATTTTTCCCAATGAATTTTCCCCATGTTTTTTCCTAGTAAATTTTACCATTGCTGTCTTTCCATCTGCAATCAGTATCTATTTTATTTGCATCACTGTGATATTTACTCCTGATTTTTACCTATGATTTTCTCGTTCGAAATATTTTGTCCTATTTGGTATTCCATATAAGGCAGGCGACATTAAGGGGACCCTAAACCAGATAATCATGTTCTTACCCTCCGAAGTTTCATCTGAATTAATACACTCATTCGAGATCATTGAGCTTATTATTCCGATATCAACCGAGATTAAGACGACTCTTATAACTTTTTCGAACAGAATTAAAACAATTAACCACGTGCAGTTATGTTATGATAATCGTCGAACAATTATTTCGTAGATACGGCTTGATATCAACCTCAAAGATTATCGTGATAAAACTAGCCGAAGGCCATAAAAACCGAGTCCGGACCCAAAGAAATAAGACAAAAACAATTCCGGCCTGAAAAAAGGTCAGTCAAGTGAAAGTCCGCGTCTGATTTTGAAATAGCTATTATTATCAGAAGGTCATCTACCACCGTAGGGAACCTGCAGCTTTGCACCTAAAAATATAAGAGAATCGAATAAGAATGGTCCAAGCGACATGGTTGCCAGCCTGTGGAAGACCAGAAATACTTTTTTAAATGAACGGTTTGAAATAATTTAAATTTCCGTTTGGTTTGATGTGGCGTAGATTCTGCCAGTGCCCCAGTTCTGACCTGATTCTGCCTCAGTTCTGCCTGGAGGTATATCCATATGCAGACCGCCTGAAAACGCTCAAGTTGCCGAGTTTATCATACAGACGTTTGCGAGGAGACGCCATCCGGATTTTCAAAATGAAATCCAAAATAGAGAATCTGCCGTTTGAAAAGTTCTTCAGGAAACCAGCCACAAGCCGAACCAGAGGCCACTCAGAAAAAGTCTACAAGCCAGAAACCAGAAAAAGAGCTCGGGCAAACTTTTTCTCGACGCGAGCAGTCGACACTTGAGGCGTATTCTCGCCGTTCCCCGAGGACTCCACTTGAGGAGTCCCCGCGTTTTTGTTTTACCCTGGGACTCACTCCCCGTATTCTCGCGAGTCCCCACGGACGAGGAATGCTCTGATTATCATCACCATCATCAAAAAGGACTCCCTTTCAAATTCGGAGGGGAATCAATTTTTGCTGTTGTAGGTGGTATGTAAAATTAATTAAAAAGAATCAGAATAAACAAAACCAAAAATAAAGTGGATCTGGACTAATTTTTTCAGCTGCATATTCATTTTTCGAACAAAATCCGTTTTAAAAGCATTCCCCGTATTTACGCTGTTTCTGTACGCGGAGTCCGCGTGGAGTGACTCCTTCCATTCTCGCCGTTCTCTTCGATTCCCCGAGGAGTCCTCGGGGAACGGCGAGAATACGCCTTTGGAATAGCCTGCCTGAACATGCCATCCAGGTACCAAATATAAACAGCTTCAAAAACAGAGTTGATAAGTTCTGGGAAGAAAACAACAGCAGATGTTGTTCAAGAAGTTTATAAATCAATCCGTAGCGCCTATGGGCGCATCGTCCCCAACCGGGGGCGATATAATCGTAAAGCTTTTGGAAATTTGTACAGCACGTTCTGCGCACCTTCTATACTATTTCGTTCTGGCGTCACTTATGTTCTGCGAAAGAAGGAGATTAAAAAGATGAGATCATGTTATTTTAAATATGCGAAGCACCTGCTCCATTTGCCAAAATTATATCATGTCATTAACCCTAAATTATGTCATAACCCTACATTGACGGAGAAATTCAAAATTCAAGATGCAAGTGTTACCCTTTTGGATGTTTCATCATCGCTTTCAAAAATCATGGAGAACAAGGCCCAACCAGCGCACGACGTCATCCACTGCTTCCTGACCGACGATTGAAAATTAAGTGTTCTTTTTGTGTGTTTATGTTTTTCTTGGTTTTTTCTTTATTTTCTTCATTTACTCCGCCTTTCCAAAATGGCGGGTCATAAATAAATTACTTACTTATTACTTACTTAAGGCGTCTTATCGCCGTTTCCCGAGGACTCCTCGGGGAATCGAAGGGAACGGCGAGAATAGAGGGAGTCACTCCACGCGGACTCCACGTACAGAAACAGCGAGAATACCGGGAATGCTTCTAAAATGGATTTTGTTCGAAAAATGAATATGCAGCTAAAAAAAAATTAGTCTAGATCCACTTTATTTTTTGTTTTGTTTATTCTGATTCTTTTTAAATAATTTTACATAGCACCTACAACAGCAAAAATTGATTCCCCTCCGAATTTGAAAAGGAGCCCTTTTTGATGATGGTGATGATAATCGGAGCATTCCCCGTCCTTGGGGACTCGCGAGAAAACGGGGAGTGAGTCCCCGGGACAAACAAAAACGCGGGGACTCTTCAATTGGAGTCCTCGGGTAACGGCGAGAATACGTATTTAGATTCAACACATTGGCTGAATGGTCGAAGTAGCTACAAGATCAACTACAAACTCATCAAACAAACAGAGGGCATCGAACAGGCAGGCCAACTGCCGGATGGTGCTGAACAACTTTATTCCCATTAGCGGTCAACGTTCCCATTTGGGAACACCTCAGTTGGAAATTTCCATACGCCCCTCATAAAATTCCCCTCAGATTAGTTCTTTTTTGGCCGCTAGGTGCGCTGTCGTAAAGAAAACAAGGACACGTTACTTCTTGGCTTACGTTTATCTAGGTTTGTTTTGCTATTTTCAATTCCTCTTAGGCCTAACCATGTTTCAAACTGTTTAAAATGCCTCTTCCCCTTTTTTTGCTTTACGCAACTCTGTTCTGTCAAGCGTCATCAAGTTCGTCATTTCTGGCTTCCGACTTCAGTGCTGAGTGCTGGCTGACTTTTCAGTGGGGCTAATGCGCGACTCGATATGAAGCGAAAGCCTAATCGCTTATTCACCCGTCAGATAACTTATCCACCCATCTCACGTGTGATTGTTATTGTTCCTCTAGCGCGTCTGGCGGCAATTCGTGATCGGATTTTATGAAGGACGTATTGACCACAATATACAAGCTAGTGCAAATTTCAATGTTTCTATGGAATTCTAAAATGATCAGCAGCCTTCTTGAATTTTTTCAGACGTCTACTGGAATCGGTTTGTTTTGTGGCATTTTCTAAAATCAGGTAAAAAGTGTGTTTTTAAAATACATTAGTTTCGGTCGAAATAGCAGAGATGGCGAGTGGTTGAAAAATCGTGTCACGGCGTTTTACAACTCCATACTTACCGTTGTTACAATATGCGGAGTATTTACATGAAAATATTTACAGAGGAAGGACACAGTATGAGGTAACTAAAAGTGTTCCCAATTGGGAACGTTGGGCATTTCGAACCCTCCTATTTTTACTGGCCTGCAATTCTGTATGACCATGTCTGCTTTACGGACGGGCCCTAAGCGGTACTGTATCCGTCAAATAAGCTGCCAGTGTACTAGATAAGCCAGTCGATAGTTAGAAAGGCGCTGATGTGTCATCATACCCTTGATGTGAGTGTAGTAAGCGGGCGAAGGAGTGGGTGACGAGGACATCTTGCAGGGACAAAGAGCTTGATAGTCCAGTCTTCCGCAACAGACGATTAGTGGCGTGAATTATGGGGGTGGGATGGTGCCGTTCGCGTCCACTTACAACCTTCTAAACGTTCGACTTTTTCAAAAAAAGTAGGTAAAAATGACCAGCCAGTCTGTAAATACCCCCCCCCCCCCCAATATTTTGGCTAGTAACGCCTCTGCGGACTATGTACCATTGGGCAGAATTCAACTGGGCTTCCTACGGTCTCTGTTTTGGGTTCGTATGTGATAACGACGTTCCAGTAAGCCGTGGTCGTAGTACAACAGCTTGTCCTATCAGGCTATCAACATATGTCGCGAAACGCCACTCCGCAGAACCGCTCCACTAGGCAAAGATATATTCAGTGCTCGTTTAGGGCTTTAGTATGTTTAGTTCAGTGCTTCTCACGCAGTACGTAGTACGTAGTACTGCGTAAGGTAGTAGTAAAGCATTGTCCTAATAGGTGATGTAAGGTGTATTACGGCGTATAAAGCTTATTACAGATTCCTCTTTTCCTCGGAGCGCGCTGTGATAACGTGAATAAGGAAAATAGACTAGCGCTCTATTCTGGCTTATGCAGGGCCAATCAGATCGCTTGGTTGGTTCCGCCAGCGGGCCGAGGAAAGAGCAGCGTCGTCAGGGTTGCCACGGGAAGCACTAAAGTTCTACTTTGGTGGAAGCTGAAGAAACAACTTTTCTAAAAAAATAACACGTTTTGTTCTGTTGCGACTGCTTACTGCTAGTTCAAGGACTTGCGCTGTCCATCCGTAGATTTAATTGCTTTTTACAATATACTGGGAGTCAAATTGTACTGGTGTACTTCAAGTAACACTAAGAGCACTTTTCTGATCTTTAGAAACTTGAAAAACTGTATGAGCGTGGCAACAGTGCACGCTGCATTGATAAGAGCCTCTCTGGTTCGTATTTGAACGGGCGTGTGTATTAAGACGTAAACATCGCGTATAGCGTTATTCAGCTTATTACACCTATTAGGACAATGCTTAAGGAAATCGGAGGCTCTGACTTACTCGATAATTCCTTGAACCCTGATCCGGAACTATGGCTTGGAAAAAGTAGGCTACTGGACCAAATGCCAAAACCTAACTTGCACGCCAGTAGTTGCAGCTTGGCATTTATATTGTCACTTACAGTACAGCGATGAGGCTGGATGGGTCCCACAGCTTGTATTCCTCCACAAAACTGTTCAGGGGAAGACGAAAACTATCGTCCAGGTCAATGGTGTAAGTTTTGGATCTCGGCGTAATACTCTATATGACTAAGTCCAAAACACGCTAGTGATCCTCGGGAAAACGAGAAAACATAGCACTAACGACTCAGACTCAACAACTCGATCCTGTGTTAACCAATCACGGCGGTCTTTGGGAGCAGCTGTGATACCGCTCCCGACTCTTCTGCTAGGTACAGGGCGATTTTGCATCGACAGAAGAGTTAGTCATATTACCCGATGATATCCATTACCTACGTCCTGGTGACAGCAGAGAAGCAGGGTCGGTTTCAAATATGCAGATAAAAGGCATGTCCAGAGTTCAGAGAGATCTCCGTGAAGCATATACGAATTGAATTCCTTTATTCTAGTGTTATTTTCTGTATATTTCCTTCGGTTCCAAAGCTAACGTTACCACCCAACGTTCCCATATGGGAAACGTAGCACCGTGGCTACACCGTTGGTGCAAATAAATATTTAGGGCTAAAAAACTTTAAGTCAGAACCCTATTTCGCAAAAAAAAGGAGGCGCCGCAAAATTCCACCGGTAACTGGTCTTGGGCTTTAATGGGTTAATTAACTTTAAGTAATAGCTTGTTCACACGGGGCTGAAACAGCGGCCGATTCTCGATCAGCGGCTCATTTACGCGAGAAAATAGCGGTTGAAAAAAATCCAAAAATTGCCGCTGATTTTCCGAATAAGTAAGGAAAGACCTGCAGTGTCAGATACTACTGCTGGGCAACGCTGCATTTCCAGCAACGCAGAAAATTTGAATTGATAAGTCGGCAGGATTTTGTGGACATGTGGCAACAGCAAAACAAACTTCTTTCTTTTCTGGTAAACAGATTAAGAAGGATGAACACTGTCATTAATAATTTCGTGACAAGGATTGCCTTGGGCTATCCTGACTATTCCTGGTAAACTACCTGCTTTGAAGCAAGAAACAGATCAAGTTGCGTGTTTCCTGCAAGTTAATCCAGGCCGTGGGCATGAACAGATGAATGGGATTTGAGATGCAGTTAGTTAAAGCAGAGTTAAAGAGACAGGTATGTACCTTAGATGTACCCTGTTCATAGGAAATAACATAACACATGTCAGAGCAATGACATACAGTGAATACAATATGTGAGAAATAGAGGACTACTTTGTATAGTACAAGTCCTACACCCAAGGAGTAATTGCATGGTAAAACCTTGGAAATACTAACTGTATGGAAGTAAACATAAGGCATTTTTCCATGCTCCCACAAACAGTTTGTGGGTCGATTGTGGCTTGAAAAGAGTGTTTCCGTGGTTTTTGTGCGGCCCACAACTGTGTTTTCATGACCAACAAGATTTTTGTGGCTTGGTTTGTGGCTCAAATTCGACAAACAACTGGCGAGGTGATTGTCGAATTTGTGGCTCGATTCTGCCGGGAATTCAAATTAAGCAGCAAAGTAGTGTCTAAACAAACTTTTTCAAGCATATAGACTTAAAACTAAGGATCCCTTTTGCACACAATGGTAAGGAAATAAGCCTTGAGTTATATTTATTGAGATTTTACGCGGATTTTTTTTAGTTTCAGATAGGCTATTTGAAATTTCCGCCCAAAAAATAGACAAAACGGTGTTTCCGCGAGTTTCAACTCGAGGTTCGACTGTGTGGCACACAATCATGTTTCCAGGACAAACACCTAGAAGTGTGTAGCCCACAATTTTGTCATGGAAAAAGGCCTATAACTGCTTTAGGCTAGTAGCTATAGAGTAAAACGATAAAACAAATACAGTGAATAGGGGTGTCTTCCTTAAATGAAAAGATGAATTGCAGGGAATTTATCTTGTCTTTTTTTGTTTTTTACTATCTGAAACAGAGACCAAAAATATTTAAAATATACCACTGCATTTAGGACCTGAATTAGGGGAGATTTGGGTAGTATGACATGGCGGGTACTATGACACACTCTCAGAACTACTGGTTCTATTGGTTTTATTGATCTGTGCTCCCAGTAGCTAAGAGACATCTACTATACAAAGGAGCAAACGAGTTTTCAAAAAAATAAATAATTACTCACTCAGAACTTATGCTAAAAAACATATTTTCTGACCCTCAAAGTAAACTTTTTTGTCTAACTAGGAACTCTCATGTGGATAAGGTGTTATGACATAGAATAACCATTTCTTGCAGGGACCTAGGTAAGGTATTTAATTATCATAAGCAGTTAAGAAACTGCAGGATATTCACACAATTTAAGAGGAAGTGCCTATCCCATAAAAATGGGGTACAATAGAAATCTTTCATGGTACAACAGAAATCTTACATGCCAAAACGTCAGTCGGGTAGTATGACACACTTCTTGTCGGCTTGTATGACACATGTCATAGTACCCGACTGACGTTTTGGCATGTAAGATTTCTGTTGCACATGGATTTCTTTGTTATTTCTTCAGTATTATAAGTATTGAGACTCACAATATGCAAGACAAATGTACTGAAACCTTCGTTTTTTGGGTTCACTCACCCATAAGGGGTGGAGGAGGGGGAGTCGGAAACCTTGTAACATGCATAGGGTGCGAGCGGGTCAACGGATTGTAGTGAAACAAAATGGGTGGTAAGAAAAATTGCCCTAAAGGACCCATATATGTGTCCACACCAGATTCTGCAACTGTGAGAGTTGGAAGGGACACAAATAATCTTGTCGTAGCCCTAGGGATGACACGGGTAGTTTGATTGGGATGAAACTTAGAAGCTATGAAGGTCATCTGCTCCAGATGATCCCATTTTTGATTCCAGTCGGATGCTGCCTCGGTTGAGGAGCTTGAGGGGGATACCATAAATTCTAAAAAATGCTCAGATTCAAGTGAAACTTCATAGATGGTAAAAGCAGATGCCATAGACGATGCATTGTGTCCGAACCGGATTTGGCCACGATGGGCACCAGCACCAGACATCTTTCTGCAGCCCTACTGATGAAATGTGTGGAGTGACTGGGATGAAACTTTGAAGGTGTGGAGCTTGTGTGCCAAAAGAGCTTACCCATTTTTTGGTCCCGGTCCGATCGCATTGATGGGGCGCAGGGGGAGTTGGAGGTGGATAGGAAATTTCCTGGAAACTCAAAACTAAGTGAAATTTGATAGGCAGTATAAGAAGGTGCCCTAGCCTAGATAATCTGTCCGAACCGGATTTGCCCAATTTGGGGGGTAGGGTTGCGAGAGCCCTGAAAGTTGTTGGGTGTGCTAATGTTCTTTTTCAATTAATGCCGCTGAAAACATAGTCTTTCTTGATTCCTCATGATTCCAAGCTTTTTAGTTTTTTAAAGAAAGTTTTTGAGTGAAATATAATAAGAAAAACAAAAATTAAAGATGCGTCAAACTGAACTCAGGGTGTGTCATACTACCCTCTACCGGCGGGTAGTATGACACAGTGACCATGTCCAGGATTTAGCCTATTACTGAAAAACTGTGAGAGAGAAAAATCCAACCCAGTACATGCTGCCAAAAATGGCAACATAAATACAAATTTTAGGGAAATAAAAAACAAAGAACAAACATGTGTCATACTACCCGACTCTCCCCTATGTATTTAATACCTAAGGTCAACAGTAAATTGTCCTATCTAGTTTTTGTTATGATTAATATTACATGTAAATTTAGCTATAAAAAGAGTAACTGAACTTGTATATACAAATTTGTTGATACCAAGGAGTAAAAGGCAGGAGGAAATGACACCACTACATTTTCTCTTTTAATTCTGGGGTGTCACTAACTCAGCTTCATAAAGGAAAGCTCTAATCATTCTCTGCAGCCCCGATTTTTTGTCAAAACAGTTGATTTTTTCATTAAAGTAGTCGGTTTTTCTGAAAATTGGTTGATTTTTGTCAAAATAGTCGTTTTTTATGGCACTTGCAGCTCTGCTCAAGTGCCATATACCGATCACTTTTCGGTTGGTCGGTCGGTCTGTAGGTACACTCTTCTCGAGTTATGGTACTTCCAGAAGTGCTATGACGATGAAATTTCGCAGGCATATTAGAGACTCAACCAAACTAACTTGGAGATAGTCACTTGCCCGATCCGACCATCGTGGGGGGAAGGGGAGGTGACGGAATCCAAAATAGGGGCATACATAACTTTCGAACGGGTGATCGGATCTTAACGAAACTTGACATCTGGAAAGATCTCGTATCTGAGATGTCTCATTTCAAGTCCGGACCGGATCCGATGAATCTGGGGGGAGTCGGAGGGGGAACCCTGAAATCGTGTGAAACTCTCAGACTGGAGCGATCGGGATGAAACTTGGTGGGAAGAACAAGCCCAAGCTCTAGATACATCACTGACAGAACCGGACCGGATTCGGAAACTGTGGGGGAGTTGCGAGGGGGGGCCCGGAATTCCGGCGATCCGTCGTTAATGTACTTCCAGGTGGGCTGGGACGATAAAACTTGGCATGCATATCAGGGACCCGATCAGATTAACTTGGAAACAGTCACTTGCCCGATCCGACCATCGTGGGGGGAGTGGGAGACGGCGGAATCGGGAAATTAGTGGCATGCATAATTTTCGAACGGGTTTTCGGACCTTGATGAAACATGACATCTTCAAAGACCTCATGTCTCAGATGTCCCATTTCAATTCAGGACCGGATCCGATAAACTGGGGGGCGGGGGGTGGAGGGGAGAACCGGAAATCTTCTGAAACGCATAGAGTGGAGCGATCAGGATGAAACTTGGTGGGGAGTACAGTCACAAGTCCTAGATGCATCAGTGGCAGAATCGGACCGGATTCGGGTACCGAGGGGGGAGCTGTATGGGGGTGTCCGGAATTCCGGTGGTCGTGAGTTAAGGTACTACTAGATGTGCTAGGAAGATTTGCTGGAGCATTAGAAACTTGACATCATTGGGTTAGACATCGTCACTTCTCCGATCCGACCATCCCTTAAAGAACTCATCTTAACCGCAAAGTGCACAAAATACTTTCAAGGTAAATTTACATTTTCACGATCGCCATGAGCACATGATCCTTTTTGCTTCAAGGGTTTTGCTTAGAAATTAATTTTTAGCACCCTTAAAGTGCGCATCTTAACCGAAAAGTGAAAAAAAAAACTGTTGACCATTACTTCCATCCTCTGACCCAACCTTGCAAGTTTGGTGATCTTAACCGAAAAGTGAAAAATATACTTTTGACCATCACTTCCAGCTGACATGCAAGTGCCATATGAGCTTCCAGCTCTTGTTGTAAGATCAGTGAATTTTTCTGAAAATCAGTCGATTTTTTTCAAAAATGCCATTTTTGTTCTTGGAAACAGTCGTTTTTTTCTGCAGAAAAGTAGGTAAAAATTTCAAGCCAGTCGGTAAATGCCTCGTCCCCCCAAAAAACATTTTGGCTAGTAACGACTCTGCTCTGCAGTGTAATATTTGTTTTCTGTTTCGTTGAACAAAGTTGCAGAGTTGACAATTGCCTTCCTTCTCTCTCTTGTGCAGACCATAGCCTAATTGTTTTTGCACCAGCTCCCACTTTTCAAATTTTTGTTTGAGCCTTTCGCAGATAAATTTGCAATACAAAACTAACCCAAATAGCTTGTGCCCAGCATGGACAAGGCAACGTCTGGAAGCTTTCCACTCTCCGAATGTTGATTTCCACGAGGTAGTGAGGAAAGCCAGATTAAAGGAACTGTCCAGGTACCTTCAGTTGACAGGGAGGCTAGACAGGTTTTAAGGTAAGAACGCGAGAAAAAGCGGTAGAATGAGTGATGTTTTATATCAGTTGTTTTGGTAGAGTGATGTTTTCATCAATTGTATTATAGAGTGATGGATGGCCATCAGTTGTGAATTGGGGGATTGGACAATGGGCCAGTTGTGGCCTGAGTTTCGGCTGGAGTGTCTGGCCTACCCCACAGAATAAAAAAAAACAAAAAAAAAACAAATAGCTTGAGTATGACTATTGGCACCAGCGTTTCTCTGTTGCATGTATTTGCACCTTTTTACTTTGTTTGATGCTAGTCATTTCTTCAAGGAATTAATATGGATGAAATTTGATATCAAGTAATTTGGTCAGGATGGATGTATCTGACATTCCACATGCGATTCTTGTGATTTAGTCTTTATTTACACAAGTTAACTAGGGGTGGTGCAAATATATGGGTGGCGCACATAGAAAGGTGTCCTGTAGTTGTGTGGAGGTGAATTTGAATTGTGCCCTAATTATAAAACAATGGCGGTTCATTGGCACCTTATCTTGTAAATTACTATTCTTTTAAAGAAGATTAAGCTACTCAGAGGCAAGGTAGAGAGGTGATTTTCACCTCAAACCAAAGCCAAAAAGTATGAGAGTCATATTCTGATGTTCAAAAACTTAGGTTTTGAATCCCTTTTATTTGGTGGCTACCCTGCAGGCTAAAGGCCTTAAGGGCTGAGAACGAGCCAACCAGACCACATTAGAGTAATGCTTATGTAAACACTTTTCAAAATCTTCACTACCCTCATTTTGTTTCTTGCTTTTAAAGCAGTTAAGTGGGAATGAGTGATAACAAGCTGTGTACAGAAGAAGTACCATTTCGGCTATAGCCTACTCTCTTGCCTAAATACATCCCTTGAAGTTACATAATCTTGAAATCTCGGAAATTTCTTTGTAGTCCGAACTGGTTCTTAACTGCCAAAAAGCAAAAATCTAATGATGTATGGTCTTGTCAGGATTGTAAGAACATTTCTGTTTAACATTTTGAAGGTTCGAGTTATTTACAGTAGAGGTATGCCTATTTAAGCATTGGTTCACTTGGATTTGAAGATTTAAGTATTTCATTATATGCAGCATAATAATTAGGCATTTACGTAAACAAAAAAGATATTAAGTGCTTTACAAGAAATCGAAGCTCTATTTAATCGTAGAAGCTTTGCTGAAGAAAGTTGCATTCTGTGCAAGTTTATAAATATTCTGGAACTCTAGTGTGATGCAGGGTTGGCCAAAGAATCAGCTAGACTCTATGACCTCCAGGACCCTTTGTAACTTCTCTCACCCCAATCTCCCCTCCTTAGACACAGTTTACATATCTTCCACTTCCTTGTGACACAAAAAGACTCCACAGGCTTTGAGAAATATTTTCTGTTCAGGAAGTCTTGCCACCAGTTAGCTACCTTAGCTGTCATGTCCAGCTTTTGCTTCTCACATCACCAGGGTTGTCACTTGACTTGAAGAAAATGCACAACCCATGTAGCAAAAAAGTACTACCAGAGGAGAAAATGTACTACCTAAAGAAAAATTGTGCGCGCGTTGCACTTCGCACATTGTTTTCCACTGTTGCTGATGCAAATTACTGTAGCAAAATAGGGGTTTCATTTAGAACCAGATTAAAATTAAAGTTATCAGATAAAATATTTCAGATAAAATGGGCAAAGTACAACTAGGCCCACATGAACTTTGACAGAAAGGATATTTTTTTTCGAATAGTACTACCTGTCTTAAAATGGACTGCAGAAGCACTACTTTTTTCATATGTACTACCAACTCACTACTTTGAAAACAATGTAACAAAAAGAGTACAATTGTACTACCGGTGGCAACCCTGCAAATCACCCAGATTGTTATTTCAAAACAGAAACTCAAAGGCAAGTTGGTCAGTTAATTTGACCCGAAAGGAACTTGAGAGAGGACTGGTCTTGCAACAGGAGTCATTATGCCCGATGAAAAATTTGTAGCCTGGGTAGTAGTTTGGTAGTAGTACGAAAAAGTTGCATGTAATACTATGTAATAGCAAAGACTACTATCATTTAATGTGCCTCAGACTGGTCCAGTCTTATGTAGTAGTATGTAGTAGCATCCTGTATTGCCATAGTAGCATCCAGCCTTGCTAATAGTAGCATATAGCAGGGACCCATAAATTTCCTGTAATGACTCGCCATTCAGGGTTCTTGTCATTTCCTATGCTTCTATGTTGCCCGAGCCTCACCTAGTTTCCAAAAATTCCGCTTGGATCGAATCGGCGTTCTTGCTAAGATAGACAAAAATTTGTTGGGACTATTCAGCATGCCACCAGGTACCTAAGCTAGGACAAAAGATTCAGGATACTCTTCCATTACAGAGAAATATTCCTAGTTCAGCACAGTAGCTGCGAAACATTTTGTCTATCTGGATAGTCGGGTATTTTAGCCCCGTGGATATTTCTCGAACTAAGTGACGCTCGGTCAAGAGCGCATCAGAAATCTCTTATTGACAAGCCCCCCGAATGGCGAGTCATTACAGGAAATTTATGGGTCCCTGCATATAGTAGTATGCAGTAACACGGTAGCCTTGAAGTAGAAGCATGTAGTAGCATCATTAGTACTGCATGATACATTTTCGTACTACTTCATAGTACTACTTTGAGATTAATTTTTCATCGGGTGGTCTTAGCTGCTGTTTTCCACAGAGAGCTGCTAAAAGTGTCAAAAGAGCGGGCAACTCCTACAGAATATTCCATGGCCAGTAGTCCTCCCCTAAAACCATTCTTAAGTGGGTGAGAGATTGCGCTTCCTTCTTTGGACATCTGATTGGTTGGCTTTTTTACCATCAAATAAAATGAATCAATGGCGTCGCTCATCGTGGAGTGAACGAATTTAAAAAACTTCAAACTTGCTGAAAGTTCAGCAATTTGTCATGGCAAGGACGCAAATTGAAGACAATGAATTGGATTGTAGTTTGATTAGACGGAGGGACCATTGTGCAGTTGTACCGTTTTTCGTATAGACTTTAACAGATCCGTGGCTGAAAAATTTGGCACTATGTTTCGAAGTTCAGTTACCTAATGCATTGTCTAAATAGGTGGTATAAGATGTATTACGGTGCATAAGGTTTATTCCAGATTCCTCTTTTCCTTGGAGCGCACTGTAATAAGGTGAATAAGGAGAATAGACTCGCGTTCTATTCTCGCTTATGCCGGGCCAACCAGATCGCTTGGTTGGTTCCGCCCGCGGGCCAGGAAAGGAACAGCTTCGTCAGGGTTGCCACGGAAGCATTAAAGTTCTACTTTGTTGGAAGCTGAAGAAACAACTTTTCTTCAAAAGAACACGTTTTGTTCTGTTATGACTGCTTATTGTTAGTTCGAGGAGCAATGCCTGTTCATCCGATGATTTAATAGCTTTTTGGGATCCCAAAACGTAAGTGGAGGGATACCTATGACATCGCAAAAGTTGTCCGTCTGTCCGTCCGTCCTTCCGTCCGTCTGTAAGCACGATAACTCTCGAAGGGAATGAGATATTTTGATGAAACTTGGTGTGAGGATTCGTTGGGTCGGCGGACCAGTCGAGTTCGTAAATGGGCTTTGTAGCCCTACATTTAGGGGTGGGGGAGGGGTACCATTTTGTAATCGGACAAGTAGTTCGCCCGGAATCCGGCCAAAACCGGAAAGTTTGTTAAAAGTAAAAGTTTTATTTGAAGTTGATTAGATGTTCGATTTAGAGGTAGGAAGACATGCTGAAGACGATGGTGAAAACCATTTTCTCGACGGACAAGTAGTTCTCCCGGAATCCGGCCCAAACTGGAAAGTTTGTTAAAATTAAAAGTTTTATTTGGAGTTGATCAGATGTCCGATTTAGGGCAAGAAGACATGCTGAACTTTTATGTGAAAATAATTTTCTACCCGGACATGTAGTTCGCCCGGAATCCGGCCAAAACCGGAAAATTGTTAGAAGTTAAAGTTTTATTTCTAGCTGATTAGATAACCAATTTAGGGGAAGAAGAGACGCTGAATCCGTGTGTGACAATCATATTTTACCCGGACATATAGTTCGACCGGAATCCGGCTGGAGTCGGAAAATTTGTTATAAGTTAAATTTTTATTTGAAGTTTATTAGATGTTCATTATTGGGGAAAGAAGATACCCTGAGTTTGTTTTTGAGCTTTCTTTTTTCGCCGGACAAGTAGTTCTAGAGTTCGGCCGAAACTGGGAAATTGGCAGAAGTGGCAGAAACGTTTCGTCAAAACAGATGTGACTTATACGGGTAAACAAACATGCTGAATCCATATCTGAACTTGGTTTTCTCAGATGATTAGCTATTTGGCCTTAATCTGTTTCTGAATTTTAATTGTAAGAATGTTCAAGGGTTCTGGCGATAACTGGATCTGGCTAAGACAATACCCAGTTGTCTGGATCAGATATTGAATTTTTGGGATCCCATCGAAAACTTTGGTCTTGTCTACAATATAAAGGGCGTCAAATTGTACTCGTGAGTACAAATTGTACCTACTGAGTTCCTATTTGAACAGGCGTGTTTATTAAGACGTAAAAATCGATTATAGGGCTATTCAGCTTATTACACCTATTTAGACAATGCTTAACCAATGAAGCAAACAACAGTAGAGTAGCAAAAGAAAAGTAGGCTACGAATGAAAATATTAATAACGAGTATCGGGCTTAGTATCCTAGACTGGCGTGTGGTCAGTCAAAGCCAGACAGTAGCCTGACGAAGCCTGAATTTTCCTCCCAAGTGATTCCACATCCCAAAGTGAAGCATCTAAACTAGAAAATAAGCAAGGATCATGCTAATAAGATCTGATACGTAGTTCAGAAAGTCTGATAAGCCAGATGGAGAAATCGTGCCAGCAATCCTAGCTCACACAAGATCTATGTAACCTTCGAAGCTTTGCTGAAAAAGTTGGGTTTTAAACAAGTTTATAAATATTCTGGAACTACAACAAGAAGGATGGGATACCGGGATGGCCGACTTATCAGTTAGATTCCAGGATCTACAGGACCCTTTGAACTCTTTTCATCTTTCCCCCCCCCCATTTTCCTAATTTGATCCAGTCACAGTTTTCTCATCTTCCACTTTTCCTGCTCCCCAGCCTTTAAGAAACTCTCTGTTCAGGAAGTCTGGCCACCAGTTGGATCCTGTCACTGTCATGTCCATCTTTTGCTTCTCATATTAGAGAGGATTATTAATTCTAAATAGAAATTGAGAGGCCAGCTGCTCACTCGATTTGAATCGTTTGCGCTCATTATTTTTACTGCTACCTACCAAGAGGGAACTTCGAGAGAGAACTTAGTGCCGTTTCTGCAGATACCATGGGATCTGTTACCACGGTAACTGAATCTGCAATTAGTCGTTTTTAGCAGTTACGGTGGTATCTGATACTATGGTTGCCCTTCAAAAACGAAAAGTGGCCGTATTTGCGCTTTGGAGATCACCCAAATTAAATACTGATATACTGACATCCAGAGTTAAATAACTTCGTTCCCACCAATTGGACAAAAATCTAAACTCTTTAAATAGTGAGAATAGTGAGAGTTTTTCAGATTACCAAGATCAGTTACCATGGCCCGACCGTGATATCTGAATATCCGCTACCATGGTAACTGGCCGAATACCACGATAAACGCCTTTTGATCGTCGTATATCACGGTGACTGCGAAAACGACCTCAGACCGTGGTATCAGATCCCATGGTATCTGTAAAAACGCAATTCTAGTCCACAACAGGAGCCGTTTTTGGGATCCCAAAACGTAAGTGGAAGGATACCTATGACATCGCAAAGTTGTCCGTCTGTCCGTCCGTACGTCTGTTAGCACGATAACTCTCGAAGGGGTTGAGATATTTTGATCAAACTTGGCATGAGGATTCTTTAGGTCAAAGTACAGGTCAAGTTTTTGCGGTGGGGGAGGGGTTTGAAATTAAGGGGAATAAAATATATTTTTAAAAGCTAATGAAATAGTCGAATTAGGGGTAAGGAGACATGCTGAATCCAAATATGAAATTTATTTTCTCGCCGGACAAATAGTTCACCCGGAATCCGGCGAAAACCGGAAAATTTGTGAAAAGTAAAAGTTTAGTATGAAGTTGATTGGAGGTTCGATTTAGGGGCAAAGATACTGCTGAGTCCGAATATGAAAGTTATTTTCTCGCCGTACAATTAGTTCGGCGGGAATCCGGCCAAAACCGGAGAATTTGTTTAAAGTAAAAGTTTTCTTTAAATTTGATAAGATGTTCGATTTCCGGGTAAGAAGACATGCTGAATCCGTATATGACAATAATTTTCTCACCGGACGTATAGATAGCTCGGAATGCGGCCGAAACCGGAAAATTTCTTAAAAGTAAAAGTTTAATCTGAAGTCGATTAGAGGTTGGATGTAGGGGTAAGGAGACATTCTGAATTCGTTTTTGAGCTTTATTTTTTCGCCGGACAAGTAGTTCCGGAATTCCACCGATACCGGAAAATTGGCAGAAGTAAGGCAGGAAGTTTCGATCTGCTTCGTCAAAATAGATTTGACTTAATGGGGTAAATACACATGCTGATCAATCCATATCTGAATTTGGTTTTCTCATATGATTAACTATTTGGCCTTAATCTGTTTCTAAATTTTAATAGTAAAACTGTTCAAGTAGTCTGGCGAAGACTGGATCTTGCGAAGACGAGACCCAATTGTCTGGATCAAATTTGAACTTTTGGGATCCCATCGAAACCTTTGGTCTTGTTGCCTTAGCTGTGAGTTTTCCACTGAGTTTAGCAAAAGCTGGTGAAAATTCAAAAATAGCAAGTCACTCCTACAAAACATTCCAGTGCCAATAGCCCTTTAGAACCATTCTTCAGTGTGTCAGAGTATGCATATCCTTCTTCGGACATCTGATTGGTTGGCTTTCTGAATAAGATATCCAGATAAACTTCAAATGGACGAGCTTGCCCGTCGTGGAGTTGTTAATTTTTATAAACTTGAAACTTGGTCTATGGTAGGTAATTTACCATTACCCAATTACCATTTCCCATAATAGCATAACAGATCGTTGGCTGAAAAATTGGGCACTATCTTTTGAAGCTCAGTAACTATCCTAATGGATGTTTTTTAAAAGTAGAACACATTTATTATTCGCTTATATAGCAAACAATTGTGGAGTAGCAAGAAGAAGGTAAGAAGACAAAACATTAGTAATGAACCAGATCTGACATAGATTTAACACATTTTTGAAACACAGTAAAATTATATTCCTGGAATCTGTTTGTTGTGAGTGGCAGCTTTGGAAACAAAACCACTCGCACCTATGCGGTTAACCGGTCTGATTTGCACGACTTTGAAGGAGTGTTGATTCGTAAATATTTATTTAATTAAACTAGAAGCAATGGTGAAAGTAGCCCCTTTCTTGGGGGTCAAGCACAATTTTACGAAAAGAAAGTGCCGTTTCCCCGCTATCGCATCATAAAACCGTTGATGTAGTCAGTTGTTCTGAAATTTTGTGAATTTTTCATTTACTCTGTGGCATCATTGTTTGCTACATGGGCTCAAAAATATGCCGTGCAGTCAAAAGTCTAGCAAACCAGAAAATTCGTGATAGACCCAGTAGCACTGTATCAATCTACTTAAGTAACGTTTTTCATGTGCAAACTTACGCGAATTTCTTATGGAGCGTGGAAACTTCGGCCCTAAGTGACATATAGCGATCGTAATGTCTGTCCGCTGAACCCTCCTGTCTGCTCAATCTGCCTAAATGTGTCTAGTTCGTAAGCTAGGACGTCGAAACGTGACAGGCATATAGATGACCCGACTAAATACTATTCAATCATTTGTGGGGGATGGGGTGAGGAGGAATCCGGGATACTGTGATATGCGTAAATTGCGAAATGGCAATCTGACTGACGCGTGGTAGGGTAGGAGCAAACGCCCCGGATATGCTACTTATCTGTCGAACCACATCCGACAACGGTGAAGGGTTAACAAATAATTAGATAGAACTTCTGTCTGTAGTCGCATGCAGCGACTATGAAAACCCCGACAAAATTGAGCGGACCTACAGGTTTTTGGGATCCCAAAACGTAAGTGGAGGGATACCATTTTCTCGACGGACAAGTAGTTCGCCCGGAATCCGGCCCAAACCGGAAAGTTTGTTAAAATTAAAAGTTTTATTTGGAGTTGTTCAGATGCCCGATTTAGGGCAAGAAGACATGCTTGATTTTTATGTGAAAACAATTGTCTACCCGGACATGTAGTTCGCCCGGAATCCGGCCCAAACCGGAAAATTGTTAGAAGTTAAAGTTCTATTTCTAGCTGATTAGATAACCGATTTAGGGGTAAGAAGAGACGCTGAATCCGTGTGTGACAATCATATTTTACCCGGACATATAGTTCGACCGGAATCCGGCTGGAGTCGGAAAATTTGTTATAAGTTAAATTTTTATTTGAAGTTCATTAGATGTTCATTATTGGGGAAAGAAGATACCCTGAGTTTGTTTTTGAGCTTTCTTTTTTCGCCGGACAAGTAGTTCTAGAGTTCGGCCGAAACCGGGAAATTGGCAGAAGTGGCAGGAACTTTTCGTCAAAACAGATATGACTTACACGGTTAAACACACATGCTGAATCCATATCTGAACTTGGTTTTCTCAGATGATTAGCTATTTGGCCTTAATCTGTTTTTGAATTTTAATTGTAAGAATGTTCCAGGATTCTGGCGATGACTGGATCTGGCTAAGACAAGACCCAGTTGTCTGGATCAGATATTGAATTTTTGGGATCCCATCGAAAACTTTGGTCTTGTTTCTCTAGGTTTGACCTAATGTTGAAACCCGTTTACTCCTCTTCCGTCTTCGCCGTTGGTTATCGCACAAGAAATAGTTTGTAGAGGTAACCAATTTGAAGGGGGAGGGGGGGGGGGGGGCAGTCACTGCCAAAAAGCCCTGTTTCGCGTCCTCTTTCCTTCTCTCAGTCACTGCAAAAAAGTCTTCTTTCCTGCCGAGATGTTCTTCATAAAAGAGAGAGATGTTCTTCATAAAAGCTCAAATGCTTCTTTTCTTTCAGCAACGCTTGGACGACTACCTTCATCTGACTGTTGCGGAGCAGTACGTATTGCATTGCTCTGCATGGTGCAGTGGCAAAGCTCCTGGGGGAACGGACGAAAGTGTTCGCAGTTTCCGAAGTGGTACTAAGAGGAACCAGGTTCGTACCGTGGAACCGTGGTGGGGGCGCCACAGCTCTTGCGATGACAACTTCGTCTAGAAGACGACGTCTGCCAGGTATGAATGGAGACTTTAAAGAAGCCCCACCAAAACTTTAGCTTATTAGCTCAGTCTGTATCGTAGCCTGTGCATTAAGCCTTGGCTGTCCTTAAAAAACTAGTTTCCTCAGAAGGGTGAAAACGCTGTCTGATATTCTCTGAAACTGAAGAACGAAGCTCCCAAAGGTGGCAAGTCACTTTTTGCTAGTTTCGAGGCAATGGCGTCTAAAGTTTCGAAAGTTGGTATAGTCCCTTCATCGAATCATACACAAATCCTCAATTTTTGGGCGTGGTTCACCAACGTCTGCACCCTCAGAAGTTTCATAACAGGCAACACAAGGATGCGCGGTCTCAACATACAACACTTGGGATATTAACTGTTGTCTCGACATACGTTATGCATGAGATGTTATGCATAACAAGCATTGCCAGGAAAGGCCGAAAATGACCAAAAAAGCATCTGCTAACTTTTTTGTTAGTTTTCATGACATCGGCAAATTCAGAAGATGATTTTTGGCGGTATTTTTCATCCGAAAGGATGTTTCGTTCTTAGTGGTCTCCTGAATTAAAAAAGAAAACATTCAAAATTGTTTGTATCTTTTTTTCTTTTCTTTTTTTTTATTTTTAGCAACACCCAAAAGCTGCCTCTTGGATTTAGTGTGGCCACTTTCCTGGGGGGCGCCATTCCTCTTTTCCTGGGGCAGTAATAAGAGCTTGGTCACACCTGGCTTTATTCCACTTTGGCGCCTAATCTGCGCAGAATAAAGCCAGGTGTGACCAAGCTCTTATTACTGCCCCAGGAAAAGAGGAATCTGTATACCGCGTATCAAACCTTAATACACCTATTTGAAAAATACTATACAGATTCGTCTTTTCCTCGGAACGCGCTGCAATAAGCTGCATAAGGAGAATTCACCCTAGTTCTATTTTGTCTTATGCAGAGCCAATCAGAGCCTCGTTTTTGTTGCACTCTGCAGGTCCACTTCTCGGCTGATTCTTTCTACATTCGTTTTTGCACTGGAATGCTTCCGAGGAAGACGGCAGCGCTTCTCGAGAATCGCGGACTTGCTTACCGACCAAGTCCGTGCTTCTCTGCAAGGTGCTGCATCAACCAAGAAGAAATCGTGCAGGAAGTGAATCCAAAAACGCATCTTGCGTAGAAGCAAAGACGTGCTGCATCAGTGATGCGGCAGCACTATGGCAACAAAAACGAGGCTCAGATCGCTTGATTAGGCTCCGCCAGCGGGCCGAGGAGCTTCGCCAGGGTTGCCACGGAACACTCTTCTAAAGGTGCTAATTTGTTTTCCAGATTGGACAGGAGCTACCAAGTGATGGAATTCTTCAGTACCAGGTGGAAGATGAATGGCCAGCAACATGTTGTTGACAGGGATCACGAATTCCAATGTGGAAACTTCCTAATCAGATTACTGGTGCGTGTATCTTTCTTTGTTTCTAATCCAGTAGGACTGAGAACAGAGGCGTCGTATAGAGGGGGGAGGGGTTTGTGGTAGACTAGGTGGGGGGGGGCTATCCATGAAAAATCATAAAACCTGCGACAAACAAAGCGAAATAACGCCCCCCGACTGAGATAACTAAATTAAATTAACTAATTTTAATTAAGATTATTTAAATTAAACCGCTGGAGTACGATTGTGGGTGCAGTGCGGAAGTACATGCATGCTGTGTTTAAAATATAATACAGGTCTTCGCATCCTTCTCTTCAACTTTATGAGAATTTATCTGTTAAAAGATAACATTATAGACGGTCATAAAATATATTCAGTTCAATTTAATTCAGTTTAACGAATGAATGAATGAATGAAGTTTGTTTCCCATTTTTAAGACACAAGTCACAGATGGAGTATGAAAGAAAAGAAAAAAAAAGAGACAAGAAGACACAACATGTATCACATAGATTTTGATACTCTTATTTACACATGGGGCAACATACCCCTATACAAAGTATGGCTAGCGTCAAGAGAACGAATAAAACCTGCAATTCGCTCAGACACTGCAATAAACGGATCGGTGACATTATACTTTGCCGACAATCTAGAATTACCGGCCCACGGAGGTAGTCCTAGAAGATATTTGCAATAACTATAAAATGTGGAACGAATGCATTTTCTATCTTTCATAGTCAGTAGTGACCAGAATGACGACAGCGCTAGTATGTGCGGCATAGCGAATGCGGAATATAGCCGGGCCAGTATGTGTCTATTATAACGACGCTTCGGAGTAATGAGTATTCAGTATGCTTTTCTAGCCTTTTCGGCAAAAAACGATACAAGACAAGAACGAGTTGTTTTCATGTCCGACCCAATAGGCAGACCAAGACCACAATCGACGGTGAAGGTTGAAGAATGTGATCCCCGAAGCATATATCAGTTGCCTCTGTATCAGGCTTTTGGTTGAAGAAGACAACCTCGCTCTTATTCGGGTTAAATGATAAACCAATACACTCATATACTTCGCTTAGAATCCTAATCTAAAAAATGTAACGGATACGCCGATGGGTTGCTTTTGCGTCATTACAAAACAAAAAGGTAACTTTCTACATCGAGGTTGATACCATAAAAAATATCGAGATTCGAGACGGACACGGGTAAGAACATACCGGATCTAAATAATTTACATGTAACTAGTAGATGGGCTACAAAAATTAAAATCATGCAACTAAAGTTGTTGACAACCGTTGCAGGGTCAGAAATGTGGTAACTTCCTTCGCCATCGTCAAGTTGTTTCGTATTCCTTACCTCGTCTAGAACAAGACTTCATACTACTACTGTAAAAGGTGATGCCGCAGGGCCCTGTTGTCAAGGAAAGATCTTAAATCTCTCAATGTGGATGGTCAATCGCCGACTCTCACAGGTAAGTGCTCGATAGGGCCTACCAATAAAATATCTCCATGACAAAACATCCCCGGCGAAACGCCCCCGTGACAAAACGTCCCCGTGTCCAAACGTCCCCGTGACAAAACGTCCCCAAGCATAGATTTTTAAGTTCGCCTCTCGCCTCGAACTTCAGGTGCATGATCGAGGTAAAACAACTTTTGAGTTTTCAGTTAAAATATGTAGTGTAAAATGCCTTGCCATTGACTCGTAACTGATCAGTTCTAGGTCGTTTGAAGCAAAATTCACAAGCTGAGGAGCACCAATATGCTCCTCAAAGAAAGGGGAAGCCCGCTGCGGCTCAAAGAGAGTCAAGCAAGGGAAATGCAGAAATAAGCGTAGTGCCGTTATGCTGGATAAGAATGACATGGGAAAGCGAGGAAACGAAAGCTAATGGAACGGTTAGTTAGGCAGAGAGACATAGTAAATCTAGGTTAGACGGGTTTGATCCTGTAAAAGATCTTTTAATAATAAATATCACCAAATTAAATATCGAACAAAAGCGAGATCAATGAGTTATATCGCAGCGTAAACTAACATACAAAATAAACCAATTAAATAAAAGATAGAATGAAACCTGATAAACTACTAAATCGTTGTGCTTTCTTTAAAGGACCTGTCTTACCTATAATACTAATGCAACCTACTTCCATAATCACTCCATATATTTCTAATCCCGGAGACCCCCAATTTCGTACGGTACATTCTAACCCTCTAACAAAACCACGCTGATTTTCTCACTTGCCTTGTTTTGCTACCTTCGAAGGGTATCACGCTGTCGACGGTTGTCTGTGATAAGTTTTTCCTTCAGGAATTTCCCTCTTTTCGCTACAAGCCAACAGTTCTCGGAAGAAGGCTCAAAACAGCCAAAACCGTGGGTTATTTGTTGAAAGCACAGCGTAGTTTAAAGGATTCAGATATTTTAAAATACTGTAAGTTGAAGAGTAAAAAGCAAGAAATGGCTATAGCCGGGAGCAACACTTTGTTTCTTGAGTATCGGTTAATGCCGAAGCAGTCAACCCATCGTGGTTTTCAAAAGTTTATATTCCAACAACATTTTTTGTCTGAACTGATGGCGCAATCAGTAGCCTAGTCTCATCGGCCTAGCTATCCCTATCAGCGACGAAAAAAAAATTTATATAGCCGGGGACGTTTTGCCAGGGGACGTTTTGTTGTGGGGACGTTTTGTCATAGGGACGTTTTGTCATGGGGACGTTTTGTCGACAACCCGCTCGATAGACCTGCCGCTCGACTGTATATGGCCATACGGCTTTCAAATACAGATTATCTATCTATCTATCTTATCTATGGTCGAATAGCAGGTCTCCCTTGGATAGTTTAAATCAATATAAACTCATCTCCGACATTTTAGACAGTAAAAACCAAAGAGCCATTGCTATACCTGCCTCTGAATTTAATCGGATTGGTAGTGTCCTAATCTTCTAAAGCCGCTTGTCTGAAGTAGGATTGCCTAAAACCCGCTTGTCCCATAGGGACTTGTCCTTCACTGAATTGCCCTTTGCGACTGGGAATTACCGGGATCTACTTGCCGAATGAAAACTTACCAACTGACCGCGATATAAGGCTAATGTCGTGGGTTTAGATCCTAACTGAGGAGAACTTCTGTCTTTAAAGGACACCTGAACAAAGAAACCATACTTGAACACATCATGGAGAATGCATTTACAGACATGGCCACGGAGAGCATTCTTCTCCTGAGCGTGACGTTTTCAAAATAGGGATGTTCGTTTCTGGAGGTTTGCACATGCAGACTTCAGGACAAACAAGAGCTGTAAGCTCATATGGCCCTTGCAAGCATATGTAGTAAGAAATACCCAAACAAGAAAAAATTAAGGGGGCCGAAAATTCAACCTATGGTTTCACTTCAGATATAAAAATAGGAGACAGAAAGCAAAAGGAAACAAGAAGGAAAACAAAAACCAGCAAGGCTGGGTCAGATGGAAGTATTCGGTTAAGATGCGCCAAACTTGCAAGGGTGGGTCAGAGGATGGAAGTGACGGTCAAACGTTTTTTTTCACTTTCCGATTAAGATGCGCACTTTAAGGGAGCTAAAAATTAATTTCTAAGCAAAACCCTTGAGGCAAAAAGGTTCATGTACTCATGGTTCATGGTATTTTTTGTATTCTGCGGTTGAGACGAATTCTTTAAGGAATGGTCGGATCGCAGAAGTGGCGATGTCTAACCCAATGATGTCAAGTTTCTAATGCTCCAGCAAAGTTTTATCGTCCTATCACATCTGGGAGTACCTTAACTCACGATCACCGGAATTCCGGACACCCCCTCCCCCCCACACCCCCCCTTGGTAGGGGAGACAGGGGCTTTTTCGGACGGGGGCATGATCGGACAAACGATATTGCTCGTTCAGATATCGATACAAAAATTTGACAAAAATGTCAATAGATGGCGAGCAGATAACGCACGTTCGATCAAATCCTGACTAGAATTGAGTAATAAATTTTCCTTTGAGAGGGTCAGATGTAAGTTTGTCAGTCCACTTCATAATTCGGTCATTAATCAGATTCATTTGGTTCTGATTCGTGACCGAATTCGACAATTCATCCAACTTTGTTCAGTCCGAGTCGATTTCACCGCATTCGCTATATCCCCAACGTAAATTCGGTGATTTAACGTATTTATTTGGTCTCATTCGTTAGCGAATTCTGTTGTTCACCGGACTTTTCTCAAGTCCGTATCTGTTCTATCGCATTCGGTCAATCCATTTCATAATTCGGTCATTAATCAGATTCATTTGGTTCGTTACCGAATTCGGTAATTCACTTAATTTTTGTTTGGTCCGCATATGTTACCAGTATAACCACATTCGGTTGTTTTAGGTGGTTCTCCTAAGAGTTTTATTCCATTCCCAAATTCGGTCGTTATACCGCTCCCGATCTGCTCCTTATTTTTTTAGTTAATTTTTCGGTAGTACGAATTTATTATTTGGTTCACTCCAGTTACTGTAACTGTGCCCAGTTATTGTGCTAAGTGGCACTTATTTAGCTCTTGTTCTTTACCATTTAACGGTAGCTTCAGCTGGTTCTAATGCTCCAGCAAAGTTTTATCGTCCTATCACATCTGGGAGTACCTTAACTCACGATCACCGGAATTACGGACACCCCCTCCCCCCCACACCCCCCCTTGGTAGGGGAGACAGGGGCTTTTTCGGACGGGGGCATGATCGGACAAACGATATTGCTCGTTCAGATATCGATACAAAAATTTGACAAAAATGTCAATAGATGGCGAGCAGATAACGCACGTTCGATCAAATCCTGACTAGAATTGAGTAATAAATTTTCCTTTGAGAGGGTCAGATGTAAGTTTGTCAGTCCACTTCATAATTCGGTCATTAATCAGATTCATTTGGTTCTGATTCGTGACCGAATTCGACAATTCATCCAACTTTGTTCAGTCCGAGTCGATTTCACCGCATTCGCTATATCCCCAACGTAAATTCGGTGATTTAACGTATTTATTTGGTCTCATTCGTTAGCGAATTCTGTTGTTCACCGGACTTTTCTCAAGTCCGTATCTGTTCTATCGCATTCGGTCAATCCATTTCATAATTCGGTCATTAATCAGATTCATTTGGTTCGTTACCGAATTCGGTAATTCACTTAATTTTTGTTTGGTCCGCATATGTTACCAGTATAACCACATTCGCTTGTTTTAGGTGGTTCTCCTAAGAGTTTTATTCCATTCCCAAATTCGGTCGTTATACCGCTCCCGATCTGCTCCTTATTTTTTTAGTTAATTTTTCGGTAGTACGAATTTATTATTTGGTTCACTCCAGTTACTGTAACTGTGCCCAGTTATTGTGCTAAGTGGCACTTATTTAGCTCTTGTTCTTTACCATTTAACGGTAGCTTCAGCTGGTTTCCATCTATTACTTAACTTATACTTCTAAAGATTGCAGAACTTTAGGAATAAGCACGTCTCCTGACGTGAAAACTGGCCTATTTTTGTTTGAGGTAAATTCAGAATAAACGTACTTTACACCTATTTAACAATGGATGGACCCTTTTTCGCCAGGCAGCTCTGTGGTTTAATAGGTAGCCTTGGGATCGCAAAAAGGCACTTGGATCATGAGTTTTTCCAAAAAATTTGGCCTGCGGCCCATTTAGCAGTCTTCAGTATTTACGAGAAGGGTACGTTATTTTTTTGGCGTTTGAGGCTTGGAATTTTGAGGTGCTTGAACCACGTTAAAAGCTAGAGTTTGCCAGAAAAAAGGCAGATTAAATTTTTTTTTCCGGCAGCGCTTTAATTTTCCGGGGGTTCAGCCGTTCACGACGTTGTCACTTGGCAGCAACTTCATTTTTTGTCGGCACATTTTCAGGTCCTGTTGGCAAAACCGGACATCCCCCAAAGGTAAAAGGCTAGTGACGGCGTAACCCTGAAAAACAAAGAAGTGGGAGAGCGTGAAAACACGCCAAATTTTCTCTTTAGACTTGATTTTGTACATACTATGCAGCTTTTTACATTATAGCTTCTTGAAGGCAACTAGCGGTTTTTTAGAAAAAAAATATAAATTCGGTCAATATCAGGTACCGATTCGGTCAATTTTTACCAGGTTCGCCCCCCCCCCCCCAATGAAGAAAGGCTCGGGACGCCCCTGGTGGGAACATTCCTTATAAGCAGAAAAGATTGGACATAGGACCGGTTGCTTCATAAATGAATTGTTTTCAGTTAAAGTATGTAGTTTAATATACTTGCAATTGTTGTTTGAAGCAACATGCACAGTCTGAGGAGCATCAATAAGCTCCTCAGAGAAAGGGGAAGCCCCCTGTGGCTCAAAGAGAGTCAAGCAAGGAAAATTTAAAAATAAGCCTAGTGCCGTCATGTTAGATAAAATGACATGGGAAGCGAGGAAACGAGAGTGGATGGAACAATTATTAAGATAGAGAGACATAGTAAATCTATGTTAAACGGGTTTGTTCCTTTGATAAAATCCTTTGATAATGAATTTCACCAAATTAAATATCGAACAAAAGCGAGATTAATGAGTTATATCGCAGCGTAAACTAACACACAAATAAACCAATTAAATAAGAGATAAAACGAAAACTTACAAACTACATCTTTGCGCTTTCTTTAAGAAATGGTTATAGCGAGGGCAACACTTTGGTTTGTTTCTTGACAATCGGTTAAATGCTGAAGTAGTCGACCCATCGTGGTTTTCAAAAGTTCGTATTCCAAGGACAGTTTTTGTCTGAATGTCTCATGGGCCGACCTATCCCTCAGCGAATTTTTTTTTTTTATAGCCGGGGACGTTTCGCCATGGGTACATTTCGCCAGGGGACGTTTTGTCGTGGGGACGTTTTGTCATGGGGACGTTTTGTCGGGGACGTTTCGAATGGGGACGTTTTGTCGACAACCCTCCCTACGTGCCATAATCGGCTGAGATTTAGACCAGACCGAATTATTTCAAACCTAGGAGATTTCGGTGTTTTTGTGGTTTTGAACATTCAAAGTGACAGTAGGGATGGTTTTAGCATTGTGTGTGTGATAGAAAGACCATTTTTTTTTGTGGTCCGCTTCAAGATGCAAAGCTCGGACGCCTGTAGAAAGTAGGAAAATGATGTCATGCAACTCATGCAATTAATTTGACATGTTTATTTGATTTTACGGCAGTGGCTTACATTTGTAGTTGGTAAATATTTCAAGCGTAGAAGGACAAGCGCATATCGATGAAATCTATGGCTAAAGGACAAATGAAGCGACATAATTTAAACGGGTTTTCGGACCTATTTAGGTGATGTGTACTAGACAAGCAAAGAATCATAACACTTGATGTCAGCCCTAATCAGTTAAACTTTGAATCTGTTTCCTGTTGGCCAGGCTCTAAAAAAATAGCGCACTCTTGGTTCACACTGATACGATGTATGTGATTTTTTTTTTCTGACGTGCGATATAATCGTATGCAGTTCGCACCCTAACGCTGACGCCAACGGCAACTGAGCTTATCTCTCAAGACTTCTCTGCAGTGGACAATCAAGCCCTTGGGAGTTGACCTCTGAACTGAACTACTCTGAACACCCTGGGGACGATATCAGTATGGGAATTTCAGTCAGATCTCATATGTCATCTAGTGATGACCTTCAGTAACGAAGGTTTACTCAGAAGATATTTGTGTTCAAGGAATGCAGTGTTGTCTCTAAGTAAGTGAATACAAATTTTTGGTTTTGAAAAATCAGAAATTTTTCTGGGCCAAAGTGCGTTTTGCGTTGCTTGTCGCGCGATTTATTTAGTATATAGTAGCTGCGTTCTTTGTCACGGGAGTTCTCACCAGTGGTCTCCGGTTTTTCCTACAAGCCGTTTTTGCATCCACTGGTGACTTCTCACCAGTCTTATAACCCGTTTTTGAACCAACCAAGGTCCGGTTTTATCTCACCGGTGCGGACTAAACAGAACCTGCTCGGGAGCCGGGCTTCAGCGAGGAGTTAGCCAGTTTTCATCAACTCACCGGTGAACAAACAAAAACGCGTTTTAAGAGAAGAACCGGACACTGGTGACTAAACACCAGAGACAGCCCTGAGTGCAACGAACGCAGCTAGTGAAACACAGAAGTTTGTTCGCAATGGCAGCAGTGTGTCAGCATATATATACCCAATAAATACCTCCATCTCTTTGATATCGGAATCACAAGCGCAACGGTAGTTTTGAAGTGTCAACCTCGCTGTGACCGGTAGATATTTTCATAACCAACACTAACTTCGCCGTCGACTCGGATAGATTAATGTAGAAGGTTTCCTTGGCGTTATTTTCCTAATGTCGGAAGTTAACCTTTAATAAAAGAGTTGGTTTTGTTATGAATATTTGCAGTAATTGCAAATGTCGTTTTAAACACTGATATTTCTGTTTTGATATCGTTCGATAAATTGCTATCGGATATTGGTGCAAGCAGCAAAATTGTTGTGCCCTGGTTCAAGCAAAGCCGCAGTTTTGGTCCTGAACATTTTAGGTTGAAACATCAGCCTTTAGAGGCCTTTGGATTGAGTAAGGTCTGAAAAGTAACTGTGGTAGTATGCGGGTGTTCAGTAGATAATTCTCCGAGTCGTACTGTAAAAACAAGACCAAAGGTTTCGATGGGATCCCAAAAATTTAATATTTAATCCAGACAATTATGTCTTCTCTTCGCCGGATCCAGTCTTCGCCGGATCCAGTCTTCGCCGGATCCAGTCTTCGCCGGATCCAGTCTTCGCCAGACTCATTGAACATTTTCGAACAGATTGCACAAATTCAGAAACAGATTAAGGCCAAATAGCTAATCATCTGAGAAAAACAAGTTCAGATATGGTTCAGCATGTGTGTTTACCCCCGTGTCGGGACATCTCGCCACAAGACAACTCGCCACAGCGAAAACTGGGAACCGACTACTTGCCACACCGTCATCTCGCCACAGTGACATTTTGCCGAAGCGACAACCTGCCACACCGATAGCTTGCCACACCGATAGCTCGCCACAGCGACAAGCCGACACACAGACATCTTGCCACAGAGCGACATCTTGCCACATTTATAGCATACAGTACTTTATTCAATTACTGTTTATCAAACAAAATTTTCGATGTAGCAGATAATTATGGGCAAGGGGCAATTATTAGGGGCAATAAATCAAGAGCACTGCTACGGTTGTACCTACTGACAATTCTTTCGATTCTCTGGTTAGTCTTCAAGTATTGTTTCTCTGGCCGAGGAGGAGAACAACCTGCCTCGATCCGACGTTCTTTTCAAATTTTCTTATGAACCATTTTAGGCAATACCAAAGACTTAGGTGGCTTGATCCTATCAGCTGGTTAAAGCTGAGACGCCAACCTTCTATGTGTGGTTCATGGAAGATGCCCAACTACTAGATCGGTGCACACTGAATTCCTGCCCGCTATGTAAGTAAGTAAGTAAGTAAGTAATTTATTTATGACCCGCCATTTTGAAAAGGCGGAGTAAATGAAGAAAACAAAGAAAATAAACAAAACACATAAACACACAGAAAAGACACTTAATTTTTAATCTTCGGTCAGGAAGCAGTGGACGACGTCGTGCGCTGGTTGGGCCCTGTTGTCCATGATTTTTGAAAGCGATTAGGAAACATCCAAAAGTGTAACACTTGCAAATGTGTTTTTATTTAACTGCGACATAAAATTATTATTGCGGATTGAAACTGAAAGGGTTAGTTAGTTAGAGGACCCAAATTCCCATGAGTCAGCTGAAGCTAAATGTCTATCATATTTTTGGAATGTTTTTTTATTTTTTATTTAAGACAATATTTTTGTGACGAGTTGTCCATGTGGCGAGGTGGCCGTGTGGCAAGTCGTCTCTGTAACGAGTCGTCCCTGTGACAAGTTATCGGTGTGGCGAGTTGTCGGTGTGGCGACATGTCTGTGTGGCGACTTGTCGGTTCACAGTTGTCGGTCTGGCGAGTTGTCTTGTGGCGAGTTGTCATGAAATCATTTACCCCTTATTGTGAGATCGATGGTTGAACGAACAGGATTTGCATTGTAAATTCTTCTGTACTAAAATCCTTGGTGCTGTTGGCATCAAGCGGTGTTTCCTGAGGCTCGTTTGCAGGTCTTGCTATTGTGGCAGCCAACTGGTCTAAAATGAGGAGGACTTCGTCGGAATTCGTTTCAAGTGCAGGTTGTCTTTTCTAGGAACCAGTTCCTTGAAACGTTCTCTCCATCTCATTTGAGATAAACATGTTGAATTCGTGCAGATGTAGCACAAGGATGTCTTGTCGAATAGATTTAGACTGCCCTTTTATCTGTTTAATCATTGTTTGTGTTTATCGATTCGCTGGGGCTGGTAGTTAGACCGCTTTTGGAGTCAATCTCAGGGTAATCTTCGACGATTCACTTCACATTAGCTTCCAGATCTTTTCGTTAAGATGCTTCCGGAAATACTCCTGGAATCTGGGGTCCATCTTTTGGTGGTCTTGTTCTTGAGCTTGTGATACTCGCACTCGTTCTCGCATATTAAAAGCATTAATACTTCTTCGTAGTAAGAGAAAAAGAAAAACAGATATCCAGTTACATCACTAAGCCTAAACTTCTTTCTCACCAATCTGACAAAATTTGATGAAAGTGAGATTACTTTTCAGATACCACGACCAGTTACCACGGTCGGACCGTTGTATCTGAATATCTGATACCACGATAACTGGCCAGATACCACGATAACTGCAAAAACGCCTTTTGACCGTGGTATCAGATACCAAAATAACTGCAAAAACGACTCTAGACCGTGGTAACAGATACCATGGTATCAGCGAAAACGCAACTATTATTCCGGGGGATAGCAGCGGCTAATCCAGGGTCTGTAGTGTCACGCTGTAGGCAATCACACGCTTGTAGTATTTACCAGGTGCAGTCCGAAAAGCCTCTTTACCAATGCTCTTCAAAGTCGACTTTCAGTAGGAATGAATTCACGGTCTTTGTTCAGTTCCAACGAGTTACTTTGAGGCCCGTCTTGAAAGAAGTTTTTTTTTATCTCATACCAGTCTAGCAAAACCTCTACAGACCGACAGACATTACGATCGATATTAAGCCGAAAGATGCATGTGCAATGAAAAGTGTTACACCGTGCTCGATATGGTAGTACGTGGCTTGAAAGACCAAGACTTAAGTTCGGATCATGTTTGTTATGTTGTGGGAGCAGGTAAACGGGTTAGACAATTCGTCTTGTAGATGCTGATGGTGACAAATACTAACTTTTTCCGAAGAAATCTTCGCTTACGTACTGAACTACAGCCATACCACTGTGATCCTTCAAGGTAAAGACGCATCGATAAAAATTGATATTTATTGGGTCATCGGGTTGCTTTCACCCTGTAGGAAAACACAAGGTTACATCTTCAACATTTTGTCAAAAAAAACGACATTTGCCGGATTCCCGCGGAATATCAGTCTGGCAGGAAAAGCAAGTTAAGTATCTTGATCGAGCTTGTTTACTTACTCCTGTTTTCACACTCTTTAATAAGTTTTTCTTAAAAAATATCATCCGGCCACACATAAGACTGTCGGATGGAAGAATTTACGAAGTCATCCGTATCCTTGGCTGCTATCAGAAGCTGTGGATTCTATTTTTGGGGTTCAGAATGGCTTGTTCAAATGCTCAGTTGGACTCTTTCATTGAAAATTTGTTGCATTTCTAAGCGTTGCACTGACGGCCAAATATGTCTGCTTCAGTTTCTGACAGCAGATTACCTACAAGAAACTCGACATCTTCCTTAACTTTTGCAGTCAGACGAAGACCAGCCATATTGTCGCCACCAAGACTCTCAAACAAGTGTTTCGCCAGCTGTCGCCCAAACTTTCCAAAATCCTTCTGAAAAGGAAAAGGACGTGATGAAAATTGCGGAGAAAATTATATGTTGCTGAGATCCACTAAATCACACAGTATGTACAAAATGGAAGGACACATAGGATGTCAGAAGTCAGTGCTCGTGAACGTTTCATTTCAAATCCAACACGTATCACACCGTAACTTGTCGGCATCAGCAGGACTTATTTTCATCGGGTAATCTACGTTCCGATAATCAGACAATATTACATTGCGACTTTCTACAAGCTTTACCGCCGTAAGATTCATACAGTCTTCCCCAAAGTACTCATGATACCCTACCAAAGTCTTGTCAGCATCGATCATACTATGACAGATGTGTGCGACAGCTACCGCACGTGGTACAGTGTTGCTTTTGTCGGTTAGAGTCATCGTCGAAGGTTGCCTCACGTCAAGGACAATTTTGTCATGGTGTCTGAGTCGATGATGATGGTTCTCAAACTGGTAATTGACCTTTTCCCCAGACGGACACATGATTGCTTGATGCCCATATGGACTACAGCAGATAACATGTTCTTCAAACATCCGTTCAGAACAGAAAGAGTATGGACAAAAAGGACAGTACAATTTGAAGTTAAGTCCATGTCCTGCATTCAGCAGCCGACTCGGGTTGACGACGGGGAAGAAATGTCCCTACTGGTCTTCATGAGATTCATCGTCAACTAAAGGTGGTGGTTCGTACAAGAGGAACACATGATGTTTTGGCTTCAAGATGAAAGGAGTTCGGACTGTATAGCAAGCCTTTGACATTTTTCTTTTTGGGATACACTTCAAAAAATGCTTCGTTCGGACGATGAATTGGCGTTGTAAAGAACTAAATGAAAACTAAACGAGAAGGGTATAATTGAGCCTGCTGGTGAGAATGCGCCGTCTATTGTGGCTCCACAGATGATGATTAAGCATGGGCACTGTTCTGTTCTGTTCTATCTGTTCTGTTTTTGGGGTACCTGTTTTCTGTTCTGTTTTTGCAGAAAAACAGAAACAGAACAGGTCACGTGTTCTTTTCTTTACCTGTTCTTTTCTGTTCTTCTTTGTGGCATACCTGTTTTCCGTCTGTTTCTGTTTTTTTTTTGAGCGGGAAATCCACTGACAATCGTAAGCTAGTCGTGGCGGCCATCTAGACGCGGTTTACGACTCGTTACGACAGGCTACGATTCTTCGTCGTCTCCACTTGTTCTCGATCGTATCGTATTTGTTTGATAGCACGCGGAATATAAGTGGCATAATTAGACACTAGGGACTGGGAGCAATCAGCAAACTCTATTTTTGGTTAGATCAAGCTAAATGAGTGTTGAGGTCACTCAGTTCAAAATCTGTCGGACCAGTGTGAACCTGTATGCTTTTTTACATCCAAGCTTCCCAAGATTACTATAAATAACTTTAGAAAATGGTAGAATGACCTTTAAGTATCTAAAGTGTCTCTTCTATCTACGTCTAATTTTTTCTTTTTCTCTTCGCGAAAATAATAATTAACGTCATTTTCAGCCATCCCACACCGAAAAGAACACTGCATTTTTATTTTGGCATGACTTCAGTCTGTTTCTTGAGTTTGAAATAAAAATATTGAAATCAAATTTATATTATTTCCAAATTGACACCGTTATCCGGAATCTGTAACTATTATATTAATTGTTTATACCATTTCCAGGTAACCGAGTTTCGATTTAGTCTACCATGACTTTGAATCAAGTCGTTATTCCCGGGGTTTTATCCCGTCAAGGGAGGGATTAAGGCGACGAGACCGGTAACTACAATGAAGCTTAAATTCACACATTGTCTAGTGCCAATAAATATCAAGCACAGTCCTTCTCCATGTGAAATTCCCCCCACCCCTCGATTGGAACCGCTGCCTTGAGTTGCAGTTTTAGAGATGTTTCGAATTCGGGTGTAAAATAATTTTCTTCATGAAGCTGCTGTATTACAATTGCGTTTCTGGGAAAAGTTTAACATACAGGGAGGAGGCCAACCAGTTTTTTAAATTATTATCAGGAACCAAATATTCCTTCAGCCAAAGATGACTACGGTACAGATTATGTTTGACAGTACAAAAAGGATACGTCAGCTGCATTATATTAGAGCTATATTTTGGCCCTTCTCGGCAAGGGTCCTCTTCAGGCTCAAGCCAATCAAGCTGGAAAATGAGCTTAAACGGAACGGAAAATGAACATAGGGGCTGAAATATAGGTCTAATAAAATGCAGCTGACGTTTCCATTTTGTACCATCAGGAACCCAGGGAATATTTGCCCAAGGACAGGAGTGGGAAATATTTAGTTCTTTGTCTGTTCCTCAATATATTTAGTAGCTTACATAGGTAAGCCAACTCAGATTTCTGAATATTGAGTAAGACAGCTGGCAGAAACTTCCTAAGACGTGTAATCTCACACACTTTTCTTTAAAAAGAGTCAGGCTACGAAGACTGTTTTTTCTTTTTTGTTGTAAGCCTGTCATTCCTCCCAAACTTGGGGTGGGGGTGGGCGGAGGGTAGAGTTAAGACCAATTTCTTGGCTAGAAGGCGGAACAAATTTCAGCTTATGTTGATTGTCTTATGACTGTTCCCTCAAGTCTGCCATTCCATTATTAGGATCGAGAGGGGAGTTCCCGCAAATCAAGTAACATCTATAGCTCTGGAACGAGTGATTTGATTTTGCTGAAACTTTAAACCCCTTAAAGTGTACATCTTAACCACAAAGTGAAAACAATATTTCTGACCAAATGGTGCATTTTCAAGATCCCCCATGATCGTTTTATCTTTAAAATGTAGCCACGTTATGGTACGTATATTGACGTCTTGGAGTTCGCATATTTAGTATCATCCTCTGAATCGAGAAATTAAATATTTATAACAGGGGCATAGGCATTTCTAAATATTTGACAGTTCAAAACGGATACGTCAGCTGAAATTTATTTGAGCAATATTTCGGCCCTCCTTGGAAAGGGTCTTCTTCAGTCCCATGTCACATCGATGTACGGGAACAATGCACTCGCATTGCGTCAAAGACGCTCGAAAAAATAACATTGTAAATCCAGAATCAGTATCGTTTTATTTCTGCTGTAATTGTTTGACTAGTAACAACCTTGCTTAGGACTGAGACGGGGAACTCTAGGCTATTCGCTTGAAACGAACACGAGACTCGGAGTGTTATAGGTTGTGGGAAAAACAGAAAACAGCTGTTTCTGTTTTTAAAGAAAAACAGAACAGGTTTCCAGTTTTCTGCGACACATGTTTCTGTTCTGTTCTCAAAATGCCCTGTTTTCTGTTCTTCTGTTTTTTTTTCTAAAAAAACAGAACAGTGCCCATGCTTAATGATGATCCTGGTTGGACAGTTTTTATTCATAAACACATGCTAAAAAATGGACTTTTTTCAATTTTCAGAAATGCGAATGATTTGGCAGCACCGCCAGCACACCTCTGTTTCCCTTCCTTCTGTGCTGATGGCCAAAAACATGACTTTTGCTGTATATTGTACTTGTGCAGCTACAGATGGGGCAGACAGCCCACTGTTCATCGACATAGACCGGGGCGCTGCCCCTTGCCCCGGAAGTTTGGCTCTTGAAGGGAATTGCAGCAAAGGCTGACGGTTCTCTTGTAGAGAAATCAAAAACATGAAACATCATTATTTTCGAGGAAGGAGAGGGGGGGGGGGTGGAGAGAGAAAGAGAGATGAAAAATATGTAGATTATGAAGAGACTGAAGGAAAAAATGTGCAGGTCTTGTCAGATGTAAGATCATCGCCTTTTGGTAGCCGAAGTTTGTTAGTTCGACAAACTGGCCTACTGCTGCGGGGATTTTCTGTTGGACGTCCATTTTGTATGTGACGAGTCGGGTTTCTTCCTGTCCGTCGTGAACAGTGAAAGAGCCTGGAATTTTGCTGTTTTCGGGGACACACTTACCTTTCAGCGTGATGCAACAGAAGATGGAGACTCAACACAACAGAAGATGGTAACTTCAGACATTGAGGTTGGTATCGGAAAATAACACCAAGACGGTCATTTGTGTATATGTATATATATAGAAAGGGTAACTTCAGACATCTAGGTCGGTATCGGAAAATAACACCGAGACGGTGATCAAATAAAAACCTATCCGATTATTCGTCATTCTTAAATGATCAAGGAGCCTGGAATGATATTTTGAAAAGCTTAGATGACAGGAATCACGTTCCTCCCTCCCATTTCTTTTCATTACATCACTCAACAGAAAGCTTACTATTACTAAAACGAACTCAGGACCAAAATAAAATGGTCAAAACCAAATCATAGCTGCCTCAACAGTCACTGAAGTGCCTGCTTTATTGAAATAATAAGATCTTGATGGCACAAAACGATGTTCTAGAATTCAGTTAATATTTCGTCACTGATTTTTGTCAGCGACCACATCGCAACGAATAGAAAAAAATAATCTCTTAACAGTTATAAAATGTAACAAAGACAAAATTGTCAATTTAAATGATCTTTTTTTAAAACTCGATAGTAGACTTTAAAATTCGAACCAGAAATTTTGAGCCGGAATTTACATTCAGTCATGCGTTCTAGCTGTTTCAGTCTCAGCCTAAAACCGCCACTATTCCGCACGGCGTAAATATCTCAATACACGTTCGACGGCACAACATATAAGATCTTAGTCCGGAATCCCGTTGTAACCGGATATTTTAGTATAATTTATAGTTTTATTTGAAGTTAGAGATAAGGATACACACTGAGTTCTTTAGATTTAGCTGCGACTTCTCATAAAGAGTTTAAAACAAATCATGGAAATAAATATATAAAACGAACCATTGGAAAAAATAGAAATAACAACTATTCAAAAATAAAGCGACTAAAATAAAAAGAAAACTACTGTATAGAAAGAAAGGAAAATAAAAAGTAATATTTCTTACTGGACACAAACAAATTGAAAAGCAAATTTATCTAGGGAGTTTATAACAATAGCATTATTACTTACCCAAATCGAGTGATGTCAGACAGTTTTCGTCGTCACATGAAATCGATTTATAAAGGGCCCCCTGTAGTCTGATCTTTCGCCCTTTGAGCCAACTGCAAACTGGTCGGGTTAAATGTCGTCAGAAACACAACCAATGCCAGAGGTCCAAGCCCATCCACCGCCAGAGCGTAATAATTCTGGCGGAATCTCCTTCTTTCTCTAATAGCATCACTTGCACATCGTACATCTTCCCATTTTCCTTCCCTGCAACTGCTGACTGCAGTAAACGCCTTTTACCAGCCGACCCGCGTTGCCTTTTGAGAGGTGAACTCATCTGCAAATGCACAGAATGTTTCATTAGAAAAATTATTACTTTCACTGTCAACGAAACTTCTTATCACCGACTAAAAGTCTACTCTCACATGTTGCATCAAAACACAAATTCCCCCCCCCCCCTGGATTTTCGAATCGACAAACCGTAAGACTATACGGCCCATCTACGTACTTGACCTTTCCCAATTTCCCCTTTTTCTATGTCACGACGAGGATTAATATTGTTTTGTACTATCGCCCATATTCCTTATTAGTAGAGCTTACCTCCCCATTTGGGCCAGCCCACTGAAACTTCCCACTTTCTTGCTGTATTTGTCATACACGATAGATGTTGCGGATTATAAACACAGTTTTTGGCGGGCAGGAGTGGTCGGACAGCGTTGATACCCAGGGAGTTCGTGCCAAGGAAATTTCGGTACTGGTTGGGAGCTAGTGGGGTGGGGGGTCCGATTCTTAATCGGATCGCGATGACTATTAATCAAATACATCACAAATACCCATATGCACAACACTGAAAAATCCTTGAAAACAATAAAAGTCTGATCCACTGTTGAGTGGGCCTGGATCTTGCACTGTTTACCGTCAACGGAACTCATACACTGCGGATGCTGCTACTGCTCTTCGAATGCAATGAGCTTGGCGGCCTCCTTAGATTGTAGAGGTTTCAAGTATAAGGGTTGTAAGGCATCCTAAATTACATTGCATGTCTGCCAGACTGTAGTTGGTAGTGTCGATATTTCCATTCTGTGCAACAGGGCAAACTGAATAAGTCTACGTCCCAAGTCAGGTTGAGGATGTATAGCAAGAAAAATAGTCAGTTATTAGTTCCTTTTCTTCTTATTTGATAAGAAGTAATCAATCAATGAAAATTACAGAAAAACCTTCCAGCAACAGGTCGAAGAGGACCCTTGACAAGAAAAGCCGAAATATCGCAGACGAAAATCGTAGGTGATCTTACTTTACGTGTGCTTAACAATTTGTCACACTAATCCTTAAACTAGAATCAGTACAGAACATTGCAACCATATTGGACCAGATACCAAATAATGTCCAGGAAAAAAGGAGCACACTGATCATGAAACATTACACAAAATCCAAGGCGATAATCTGAAGCATGTAGTCTTCCAACAAACTTTCAACAGGAACCACTCAGCAAATCATACATCACACATTTGATCGTTGAACATGATCCGTTCATGGTTCTCAATTGTGATCTATTTTTGTGTCTGAACCAGATTCTGCAGCGCTACGGGGAGTTTTGAGGGGGGAGGGCTACCGGAAATAGCGATGCCAGAATGCTCCGACTCGAGCGAAACTAGCTATTTCTAGGTCGAATCCCGCTAGGATGAAGGGGGTCTTTTGTGACGTTCTCATCTACTTTCTCCTACCACATACTCGTAACAAGTGCCATATGAGCTAAAATTGCTCAGATTATTGAGTGAAACTTGATAGGTGATTACAGAAGATGTCATTCAAGAGGCATAACCAGACTAGGTCGCCATAGGGTGAGACGGAGGGAGGTATTGGAAATCGTGTGGCGCCTATATTAAGTAACTAACGAAAATAATATAAGTTAAGACAAAGCTACCCCAAAACAATTGTGATCTATTTTTGTGTCTGAACCAGATTCTGCAGCGCTACTGGGAGTTATATTTGATGCATATTTGAAGGAATATTTAGCTACTGGGAGTTTTGAGGGGGGAGGGCTACCGGAAATAGCATGGCCCGAGGCGATGCCAGAAGCTCCGACTCGACTCGAGCGAAACTAGCTATTTCTAGGTCGAATCCCGCTAGGATGAAGGGGGTATTTTGTGACGTTCTCATCTACTTTCTCCTACCACCTACTAGTAACAAGTGCTAAAATTGCTCAGATTATTGAGTGAAACTTGATAGGTGATTACAGAAGATGTCATTGAAGAGTTATAACCTGACTAGGTCGCCATAGGGTAAGATGGAGGGAGGTATTGGAAATCATGTGGCGCCTATACTAACTAACTAACGAAAATTATATAAGTTAAAACAAAGCTACCCTAAAACCGATCACAGTTGACCGTCGATAAATCCTTAATTATGAACTTTTCGTACTGTAGTTGTAGGGGAATCCTTGAAATACTTATGATGGGAAAACAGAAGGCAAATAACTTTACCTGACATGCTTATGAGGACTATATGCTCGAGCAATTTTGGGTAACAACTGTTTTTTTTTCATTTAGACAAAGAAAAAATAAAATATTATACTAAGAATTCTATGTGTCACAGTCCAAGTCATCGTCTTTATCTGATGTTGCTTTAAGGTCTTCTAGGGTTGTGTTTAAATCGATTCCCTGTATGACAAGTCGACTGCCATGTAAGGAGCCTTCTGGAGTACTGCCAGTTCTTCCTCGGACAGTAGTTGGATGTCAGCAAACTGGAAAACAATTGTAATTTAATATCTGTTTTCAATTGCCTATTGTTGCCTCCCGCGAACAGGTTCCTACGATCGAATTTTTTGTCTTCGCTAGATCCCGTAAACATAAATATTCTTTGAGCCCAAGCTGACTTTGAAACATTTATTCAAACAATGTTTACAACGGATACGTCAGCTACGATTCTTCATCAGCGATAATTCGGCCCTTTTTGGCAAGGGTCCTCGTCAGTAAATATTCTTTAAGCCCAAGCTGACTTTGAAACATTTATTCAAACAATGTTTGCAACGGGTACGTCAGCTACGATTCTTGTACGATTCGTCTGCTGCTCCATGACTTGCTTCGTGGCAAATAAAGCACAGCTTCGGTTGCCCATCGTAGCTAACGTACATTTTCTCGTCCAGAAGTTGCAGCGAAGGCGGGATTTCCTTTTCCACATACATTAAAGCAGTCCCTTTCCCTGTGTACACTGGGATGAAACCTTCTCCCTCGTAAACTCTTCTTCGAATATTTAAAACCTGCCCGTACGGTCCTAGCGCTCGAGAAATATCTTCGTCGTTGGCCTCACCAGGAATTCTTCGAAGGTACACGACGTTTGGTCTCTTCCCCGACTTCTCAACGAAGACTGGGTCCAGATTCTGTTCTATCTTTATTCTCATGTTTGCTTTTTTCAGTCTTTCTACGGCTTCATCCACCAAAATTGCCGTTTCCATAGTGACGCGTACGCTACCGTGCCTCCTGAGGTCATCTGTATCAATCGCACGTACATTCGTTTGGCTCATGCCCACTCCCTTTAGGAAATAATGGACTGCCGCGTCCGTCATTTGCCTCACTTCTTCTTCTGGCACCGCGTTGAAATCAAACCTGATTTTGCTTTTGTTCATTCTCCTTTCTTTATTTTCAACTAAAAAACTATCCTAGATTATCCTACACTCTAACCTATCGTTATTTTTTTTTTACTTTTATTCTTTTTTCCTACACCTAATACAAAAAGAATATACACCAGTGGCAACACTGCCTGAAATAAAACACAAACACAACTCAAAATTTTCTTACACTTTTACCTTCTCAAAACTTCTAACTCTCTTATTTTTAACACCTTAAATTCCCACTTTTCAGAAATCGAATTATTATTTATTTCAAACACCACAGACGCAGCGTTGCCAACCCCTTCTTTGTCTCTCTACGCACGGTGTGCCGCAAATAATCAATTTCCAAATCATTTATCGAAATGACAAGTCTTGTCACATTATTACTGTTGGGCAATCTGTTTCGAACTGCTCAGACACGCCGACGGTCGGTGGAACTCCTATCGTGGCCAAGTTACAAATTTAATGCTGCTGAAAAGTTTCGGCAAAATCGCCCCAAGCCGTGAGGGTGTTTAGAACCGGAAGGCAGAGATATACCTCAATGCCAGTATGTACACCAAATATCAATTTTGTTTCTGTCTCGGTACAACAATTATGATTAGACAAAAACCTGTGAAAACCAAAAAACGACCGCTCTTCTAAACGATTATACTAATGGAAGATGGCCAGAGAATCGCGACAAAAGGCAACAGTGAAGTCAAAGAGTAAGTTGCTGGGAACAATTCAGATTGGCCTTGTTCAGGAATATGTTAGTGTAGAAGTAGATGAACGAATAGGCGTGGAGCTCCAGAGCATAAGGTCAATCGTTTCCGTTAGGAGTTCTCCCGCAACAGTTATCTTCGTGGTCGGTTGAGCGGAAGACCGTTGCTGTAGCTTCTCTTTGCGTAGAATATTCCCAGTAAAGTCATTTAAGTGTTCCGATTCGCGGCATCTCTTGCATAAGCGAAGTTCCTTTCATTTGGCAAGAAAGCTTGGGCAGTTTGGCAACTGTGAACAAAAACAGCTATACTGTCTGAGTAATTATTTCGAAACAATACCTAAAATCTCTGAAGCGTTTACAAAACTTGATATTTGGAAAGATCTCTCGTGTCTTCGATGACCCTTTTGAAGTCCGGACCAAACCATGAATGTGGGGGGGGGGGGGCACACGAATTAGATACGTCAGTGATAGAACCGGATCGGATTTCGGCACTATGGGGGGAGGTATGAGAGGCGGGTTCGGAATTCCGGTTATCGGGAGTTAATGATATTTCCAGATGTGCTAGGACGATGAAACTTAGCTTGAAGACTAGAGACTTGACATGATTGGCTTGGAAATAGTCAGTTCCCCGACCCAACTATCGTCCTAACACCTTGAAAGATCCTGCCACCGATTCATCGCGTTACTTTACAACCTTCGGACCCCATTTCAAAACCTCAAATCCCTTTTTTTCAGTTGCGTAGGTGCTCAAAATTTAATAGTTATAAAACAACTTATAGGTGTTTCAACCTCCCGGTGACTTCTCATTGTAACCTGCCATATATATGTGTTTATACATATGTATACATATATTAAGGGGTAACTTCAGACATTGAGGTTGGTATCGGAAAATAACAGCTGCCGTTTCAACACCATTTATCTATATGTAGGGGAGACCGGGGTTGACCCGGACGCGATTTTTTGAAACGGCATATCCGTTAGGACTACCTTCGAGATTTTTTTCAGATTTTTCTACAAAAAGGAAAAAAAGATTTTTATTTTTTTGAAATGTCCGAAACAACCCCTACCCACGGGGTTGGATCGGACGGCCCCAGTATTGGTTCGGACACCATGCTAAACCATTAGATTTCGACTTTTTTTTTCAAATATGCATAAAAGTATAAAAAGTAAAAAACAGTACTTCAGCTATATAAAATGACAAAAAGCTTTGAAATGACACACAATTCACCGGAGTTGGTACGAGCTGAGATTGTACTCAAAGACCAATCCTCGGCCGGCTCTTTCTGTGCCTCCCGAGTTTCGCGGGCGAGGAAGTTTGAAAACAATGTCGTCCGCACTGACGTCTGCCTTATCAGGAATCTCTGGAAACACGAATTTCTGTCCACTTTTTCTCATAAAGGAAACCCTGAAATGTCCGAACCAACCCCCAATCGCCGTGTCCGGCCCAACCCCATGTGCCCTCGTGCGACGTCAAAGTGATTGAAAAAAAAAATCAAATAGATGGCGCTCAATAAACTGCTCTAGAATCTTTCTATGTGAGCTACTTTTCTCCTGAAAAAATGTCATTGCAAATCCAGCAGCCTGGTCCACTCTATTAAACTCCAAACAGAGACCCTTGAAAAAAATTCTTACCTTAAAAAATACTTTTTGCAAAATTGGCTGCGTGTATCTAGATCCAAACTGGCTTGATAACAGGGCAGTAGATGGTGCACCTTTCGTGATTTTTTGAGAATTTTTGCTAAACCGCTAGGTGTCCATACTTGACTGTCCAGATCAACCCCGTGTCCGGGTCAACCCCGGTCTCCCCTATATATATAGAAAGGGTAACTTCAGACATCTAGGTCGGTATCGGAAAATAACACCGAGACGGTGATCAAATAAAAACCTATCCAATTATTCGTCATTCTTAAATGATCAAGGAGCCTGGAATGATATCTTGAAAAGCTTAGATGACAGGAATCACGTTCCTCCCTCCCATTTCTTTTCATTACATCACTCAACAGAAAGCTTACCTTACTAAAACGAACACAGGACCAAAATAAAATGGTCAAAACCAAATCATAGCTGCCTCAACAGTCACTGAAGTGCCTGCTTTATTGAAATAATAAGATCTTGATGGCACAAAACGATGTTCTAGAATTCAGTTAATATTTCGTCACTGATTTTTGTCAGCGACCACATCGCAACGAATAGAAAAAAAATAATCTCTTAACAGTTATAAAATGTAATAAAGATAAAGTTGTCAATTTAAATGATCTTTTTTTAAAACTCGATAGTAGCCGGAATTTACATTCAGTCATGCGTTCTAGCTGTTTCAGTCTCAGCCTAAAACCGCCACTATTCCGCACGGCGTAAATATCTCAATACACGTTCGACGGCACAATATAATTTGTAGTTTTATTTGAAGTTAGAGATAAAGATACACACTGAGTTCTTTAGATTTAGCTGCGACTTCTCATTAAGAGTTTAAAACAAATCATGGAAATAAATAAATATAACGAACCATTGAAAAAAAAAGAAATAACAACTATTCAAAAATAAAGCGACTAAAATAAAAATTAAACTACTGTATAGAAAGAAAGGAAAATAAAAAGTAATATTTCTTACTGGACACAAGAAATTGAAAAGCAAAGTTATCTAGGGAGTGTATAACAATAGCATTATTACTTATCCAACTCGAGTGATGTCAGAACTGTTTTCGTCGTCACATGAAATTCCGAAATCCTTTGGTGTTCATAGCCAGATTTATAAAGGGCCCCCTGTAGTCTGATCTTTCGCCTTTGTGCCAACTGCAAACTGGTCGTGTTAAATGTCGTCAGAAACACAACCAATGCCAGAAGTCCAAGACCATCCGCCGCCAGAGCGTAATAATTCTGGCGGAATCTCCTTCTTTCTCCAATAGCATCACTTCCACATCGTACATCTTCCCATTTTTCTTCCCTGCAACCGCTGACTGCAGTAAACGCCTTTTACCAGCCGACCCGCGTAGTCCCGACAATTGCCTTTTGGGAGGTGAACTCATCTGCAAACGCACAGAATGTTTCATTAGAAAAATTATTACTTTCACTGTCAACGAAACTTGTCATCACCGACTAAAAGTCTACTCTCACATGTTGCATCAAAACGCAAATCCCCCCCCCCCCCCTGGATTTTCGAATGCCTGGTTTTTTAAGCTTGCAAATACTTCATAACATCTTCCCGAGACGTTCTTGGTTGACAAGACAAAGTTTAGGAGCAAGTTTAACGCATTGGTGAAATACGCTCCCTTGCTCAAATGAAAGTAAAAGTTTCTTATCAATGCAACGTTCGATGTTGCCGAACTGATACAATTTTTATAGCTTCTACAAATCAGAAAAATTGTTCTTAGTTCAGACGTACACGAGTACAATTTGACGCCCATTATAGCCTATCGTACAGTGACTAACAGACCTTCCTCAATCCAAAGTCTGATTGCTCCAACCTAAGTGGGAGAAGCTTATTTACTTATTACGGCGGTCCATGAAATTTTTCAACTGGTCCGACATAACGCATGCGATTCTTGAGGGAAAGAAAAGAAAAAAACAAAGCCTAGTGAATTTTCAAGGGTAAAAATTGCTTTACCGTGTTCTGACTGTAATCCTAGGATGGCCGAATGCAAAATATCTTCTGAATAAACGTGTATTAACCTGTTTTGAACAAGATGACATATGGGGTTTGACTTTTCTGATGGGTAATCTGCCAGCATCTTCAGAGGTTGTTTCCCCAAGGGTAAATACGTACGATTCCGAGGGTTCTACGTATTTGTACGATTGGCGTCCCGGTATTCGATCGAGGTACGAGCTTTCAAAGAGCTTTTAAAGACGGGTCCCACTGTAGGAGCCTTGTTTTTTGTGAGATCTCGAAGATGCTTGAACAGACTGCCTATGTCTTTCTTCATTGCCGCTTCCTCGATTTCGTCAACTTTATTTTGGACGTGAGTGTGTGAAGCAGCTCAAGTCGGTTCTTTCGTGCGGCCGTCGTTGCCATGTATATTGGTTGATGGTTTTGCGCTGGAAGTACGTGTTTGCAACAGCAAGGCAGAGCTCGAGTAGGCCTGCGGCGCAGGCCATTGTCATTGAGGGGAACGGTCGTTATGGGTCCTATGGTGCCTCTCCATACGCCGGTGTCGTCTCTAACTCTTGCGTTGAAGTCCCCAAGAAGGACGCTGATGTCGTGGGGGATATGCCTGTGAGTATTCTGGAGAGCTCGGCATAGAATTCTGTTTTGACGTCGTCATCGGTATCGTGTCGGAGCATAACACACTAGAACCGTCATATTGCCATGTTTGTGCTGGAAACGTTCTTTCATAAGTCTGTCTGAGATCGCTTCGTGGGACAACAGGCACTTTCTTGCAAGGCTGTTGAGCGCAAGGCCGACATCGTTCCTTCTTGTGCTACCACCAGACCAGAACAATGAGTAGCTATCGCCTATTCGTTCTTCACCGCTGTGGGTCAGGCGGGTCTCGGTTAGCCCTGCAATAGGTATCTTGTTCTTACGTAATTCTTTGGATAAAAGGTCTTTCACTGCTGCTGCGTTCAGTGTTAAAACATTCCAGGTGGCTATTCTTAGTCCCCTTTGGTCAATAAGGTTAAACCCGTCGGTTTTTCTGACGTCGTCAACATATCCGTTGACGCGCTGCGGTCGTGAACTTGAAAAGAAATCCGTATCCGAGGCTGATTTATAACTTTGCGTAGCGTTGCAAAAACCAAATCCAGCAGTACTTAGAAGTACTATAACATCGGTGATTAAGTGAGGGAAAGACACAGACCTTTGCAAAAGCTATAGGCCAATTACAGTTTCTTGTCCCATAAGCAAAATCCTGGAATACGTCCTTCTTCCAGAATTAGATCAATAATGTCGCTTTGGTGAAATGCAGTTGGATTCCAATGCCAGTTGTGCGCATGCTCAAAACATATTGACCGCACCCGCAGCAAGTTTGGTATCTTCATTCAATATTTGGTATCTTCACTAGTATGCACTATTATTGCCCGGGCTTTTGTCTTCAAGTTTCTCTCAAGATTCAAGGATCGCAAGACTTCAACATTGTACTTTCCGGCATAGTGTTCTACTCTCTGTTTCATCTGGGTATAATTGAGACATTTTGAGCAAAAGATTGCAGCTCATTTAAGAAGTCAGGAGAACAGCAGTGACTGTTCAGACTCAACTATAAAGTGAATCCTGCTGAGAAAATCTTCAAGTCCAGACACATTTCCCGAGCAGCACGTAGGTATACGTTTACAGAAAGTAGGGCATCCCCTTGAGGACCGATCTTAAATCCAATTATGTTCATGGAGATTTACGATATCGCAGCAAGGCCCCAGCTCCCAGCTTCCTTTTTATAATCCCGTTGCAACACCGGGAAAGTTACAAATTAAAAAAACAGACCCACAGCTGCAGAAAAATCAATCGGAGATTAGGTGTATATCAGGCGTTAGTCAGAGAGTCTTCAGTTTTCCGTATTTGATGTATGAAAGAGTGTAGCTGAAGAGCGATATATGTGCGGCAGTTCCTTGGCCCCACAGCCAATATATCTTAATCTAGCGTTTGGCATAGCTTATGGCTAACGCTGGATACCCAGTGACAGACGCTGGATAGCTGTTGGTACCTAACCTTGACCGCTATTGATGAATTCTGGTTGGGTCATTTCTAAGCTTCAATGAAATGATCAGTTTTTATTGGGCTCATGTATCCAATATTTGGCATAGTGTATCCAGCGTTTCATAGTGTATCCTGAAATTTCAATATCAGAAATTAGAAAGAAACTCTCCTCGTTAAAGAAAACATCAGTGGCACCCTTTGATGTTCCAGTAGCCATTGCTAAAGCTTTTGCGAAAGAATTGGCGTTTCCTCTTCATATTATTTACAATAATATCACCAAAACTGGATATTTCCCCAAAAAGTGGAAAATTAGCTTCATCACTCCCATTCCGAAAAAAGGAGCAGCTAATGATTTCTCTGGTGTGAGGCCGATCCCTGTTACATCAATTTTTAGCCGAATTTACGAGAGCTTTGTTGCTTCTTGGCTAAAAAAATATCTCTCGGAAGTCATCGATAAGAGGCAATTTGGTAACATCCCGAAGTGTTCAACTGTTCACTATCTCGTTAGTTTACTTGATTTTATTTTTAAAAATTTAGATGAACCCGGGAAATGGATAAATCTAATTGAAATAGATTTTAAAAAAGCTTTCGATCTTGTAGATCACAAGATTTTGCTGGAAAAAATGGCAGAGAAAAATATTCCTGAATATCTTATTAATATCGTAAAAGCTTTCTAACAAACAGAGAACAAATCGTAAAATATAAAAATAATTTTTCTTCTTCTTTACCGGTTTTTTGCGGTGTCCCGCAAGGAACAGTGATCGGTCCTTTATGCTTCCTCCTCATGATCAATGAAATAGCTGTCGGGCTGGAAGAAAGATGGAAGTATGTAGATGATCTTTCCCTAGCAGAGGTAGTATCTGGAGCGTGTAAAAGTCAAACTTTCAATTATATTGAACAAGTTACCTCTGAAGCAGCAAAATTAAATATGGTGGTAAATAAAGATAAATCTTCAGTAATGACATTTTCATTTCTCAAGAAAAGCCTACCTGAATTCGAACCACCTATAGACCCAAACCTCCTCAGTAACAGCACTACCCTGCTTGGGGTAGTAATCTCTTCTGATCTAACTTGGCATGAAAACACAAGATTGATTGTAAAAAAGGCAAATGGTGCTATCCAAATGCTGAAGACTCTAAAGAAATTCCGGGTTCCTAAGGATAAACTAAAATTAATTTTCTGCATGTTCATCCGCCCACTAGTAGAATATGCATGTCCTGTTTGGCATTTCGCTCTTACAAAAGAAGAAAGTGATAAAATTGAACGGGTTCAGAAGAGGTCTCTACAAATCATCTACGGAGGTTCCCCACTGCCTTACTCTTTTTATCTAAAAGAATACAAACTTGACCCCCTTTTTGTCCGTCGAGAGAAACTGTGCCTAAAATTTGGCTCAGCCCTCCTCCTCCACCCCATCTACAAGAACTTCCTCCCGCCTCCCTTTGTCCCCCTCAGATCCCGACTCCCCAGAGAGGCGGCTGCGAAAGATCCAAAACTGACACCGGTTTACTCCAGGTCACAGCGTTATTCTCGAAGCTTTGTGCCGAGTTTTGTTCGTACTTTTAACAATTCGTAACTTGTGCGTTTTATCCTCTTCTTTTGGTGTTTCTCGTTGACAAATCTTTCTTGTATTAACTGTTTGACTAAAAGATACCATATTTGGGCTATGCCTATGAGAGACTGTATCTTGTTTACATTAAATGATTTGATTTAATTTGATTTGTACATGTCCTACGTTTGGCGTGCTTTCGTGAAGCCCGATCCTCACGTCCCAAGTGATCTTCTGCTAACAAAGAATGGACCCAAGGTGACAAACGGATCCCAATGCTTTAGACGGTTCCTCGAAAAGACATTTCCGAACGAGTTGAGGCCAAGTACGTGGTTACCTCTGCAAACAACGGTCCGCAACCGCATCTGTTTTATCAACAGAAAGGCAAAAAACAAGACCAAAGAGGAGAGGGAGATGATCCACGACTACCTGTGTCAGTTGGGCGAGTTTTTCTTTTTAATAACAATAAATTCCCATTCCAATTGAGCTTACTTACAGCCTGAAGGAGACACTTGCCAAGAAGGGCTGAAGATCGTTTGGAAAGAACAACAGTTGACCGATCCATTTCTATATTTTATATGAATTGTTCAACTTCTACTGATTTACACTGCCTGGAGAATGAACACGAATTAATTCGAGCCACTGGATCTTTTAAGCTATCGTACGCAGCCAATCAAGACACTATTTATACAGTGATAACCAACTTTGAAAATAACGCAACTGCAGATATCGAAAACATCCAGGTAGATGATGCAGATTTAAACGAACGATACATCTCCGAATCAGGATACCACCCCTGGCATTAGTAGCGACATTGGTCTGGATTTGGGAAGGGCGGTAAACAGCTCGGAAGCAGAAGTGTCAAGTATGTCTGAGATCACCAATGCAGAATTTTTCAAGTCGGGACGAACTTTAAACGGGAAGCAAGGTTTTTTTTATGTAGTCGCAAATATGGTGAGAAACAAAAAGAAACCCTTTTATGATTTCTGCATAGGCGGACCCGGAACGGGAGAAAGCCTCGTCTTAAAACCAATTGTGCAGAACCTTTTCAGAATTCATCAGAAACACATCGATTGTGATCCAGAAAAGATCACAATTCTATAATGCGCACTGACAGGAAAAGCTGCATGTAATGTGGGGGAACAATCTTTTTTGGAAATCTATATTCATCGGTCAAATAGAGAATAAAACATTCGCGGAAGCTCTAAATCGTCTGACGACCGGAAATCAAACTGACAAAGACATACAACTATTTCTGAAGTGACCGGTAAATACAGTAACAGTAGGCACCCAATACCTCTTTATATCCTCGTTTATAAGTTCAGTGCGGTTTTCCATGAAAGCTGAACAACAGCGCCTACCACTTGCAGATACTCAAGGCCTGCCTTTCGAATTGAAGCTAGCCGTCAGTGAACGGCTTGAATTGACTGTAAACATCCAGGTTACAAATATAGACAAAATGTAGAAAAGGGTATTATTGACACAATTTTTCCCATAGGCTACCCATAGTAGCCTACTGTAGGACGTGAATGCCATAGTGGATCTTAAAATGAACGGCATAGTGAACTTCTGCATTGGCATTGTCTCGTAGCTCCTGTTAGCTGAGGTATCAAGGGATAGTAGGCACAAATGGTTCAATGACACGTTGTAGTTATGACAGTATTTCTTAGTTGCATTTCCTTTCATTGTCATTCTTGAGATTCTTCACCTTATAAGTGTATCGTTCCTCGTCTACTAACAATATACCGATTGCAACGGCGGTTTGTAGACTACAGTGAAATCAGGAACCACGGTCTGTCTAAGTCTTTTCGCAGTTATCTTGGCATCTGATACCACGGTCAAAAGGAGTTTTTGCAGTCATCGTGGTATCTGGCCAGTTATCGCGGTGTCTGATATTCAGATCTGATATTCAGATACCACGGTCCGAGCGTGGTGTGGTAAATGAAAAGTCATTTCACTTATATTACATTCTGTCAGACTTAAAGTCAGATAGATGTATGTCCCATTTTGATGGATTACTACCAGATTCTGACAGATTTTATTCTAGACTGGTTTGTGGATATCTCTTCATGTGGCATTAGAACTCCTGTTAAGCTGTTGTTAAACTCGCCATTTTTTGTAAACTGAATAGTAGCTGCAGCCTAGAGCTACGTTCGATTTATCGTTCTCTCGGTTCTGTCAGCCGTCAATGTAGTTTCTTTTTCAGATGAGGGGCATGGAGGACAATTTAGATGTTCGATTTAACCGAGTGACGATGACGGCGATAGAAGGAGTCGAGTAGGGTGTACGAGTACATCCCCAAGGCTGGCCACCACCATGTTATGGTTGGTTCTGGAATCAATTTTGTTCGAACTCGGTTGGAATAGTTGGTTCGTTCATTCAGTGAAAAACGGAGTGAATTATTGTGGAAGATTATTGTGGATTATTATTGAATATAGAAGAAGAAGAAGATTAAAACTTGTTCAGCCAATTGTGAAAGTTCCAGTGATTTACCGCCAATAACACAAGACTAGAAGTGATAAAAATTTGAAAGTTTGCGTTGTGCAGACGCAGAAAATTTTCCTCTACAAAGTGAACTAAAAGAACACCGAGTGTGATCGAGTTACGAATCAGCCTACCCCAAAAACGCGATAGACCCAGGATCCATAGCCGGAGTCATCTAGCGTCGCGAACTTTTTCGAACTGATTCCTGTGTCATCGCCTGATTGGTCCTCCCAGGTGTAAGAGTTGCCAGAAGATTGAAAGGATACTAAAAGATGACACCGCCACCTAAACGAAAAAGCTCTATGTTCACCCAGCAAAGATGGAGCTGATATTTGTGTCGGCTGCGATATCAGACTTACCGAACAATCTTATGCGTTGCAGTGTGATGGTTGCCGCAAATGGCTTTGTATCGACTGTATCGATATGCAAAAGACAAATTACGACTTAATCAACAAGATAAGTGACGGAATCGAATTTGTGTGGTTTTGCCCAGTCTGTGAACCAGCAGCAAAAAAAGGTATCACACTTGAAGTCAAACAGGCAATCAGCGAGGCTATCGAAGGTCTTAAAGGGGAAATAGAAAGTCTTTCAACAAGCGTAGCAGAGCTCCGAGCAGACTTAGCGTCCAAATGTGATACCGACGACATGAAGAAAGAAGTTGAAAAACAAATTCGAACCGGAATCAGATCCGCGACAGACAGTCACCTGCAACTCCGCGAAATGCTCCACCACTTCTTTTCACAGTCCCAGACCTAACTACGAAAAAAGCGATCATGCAAATCTCCTTTGAGCGCAAAGAAAAACTTGTCCGTTCAAGGATCCCTGCCCCAACTCATGTAAATAGCCCTGTGATAAGTGTTTCCTTTGAGTACCAGTCCTTCCATAGGACTTGGAAACAAAGCACTGGACAAGTTCCAGACAAAGAATTACCCCCATATGACTTACGCTGGGCTACTGTACTATGCCCGATCAGGCGAGATACGGCATTGGCGAAGGAGAAACTGCTTTGTGTGATCAGACCACTTGGGTCTGGAATACCCGGTCTGGAATTCCTGTCCGGATTTTCGCTTCATCGTCACTTATACAAGAGCAGAGAACGGATTTCGAAGTGTGCAAAATGCAAGGTAATTTTTTGATCACAAAGGAGGATGAGGGCATTCCGATGGCGGACGATAGCGAGTGAGAATGGGAGGGGTACAGTATTGCGGGCTGCAATCTTTTCTGAGCGCATACTAAATGCAAGGGCGTTCCTATTGAGGAACCTTGAGCTTTCAACGCTTATTGTGAAGAACACGCTCCGGAGGGGACGTCGCCTTTTGAGATGATGTGAAAATTAAATGGAAAAGTTGGGTTGGCAAAATCATTTTTAAAGTGTGAATTATTTTTAAAGCGGGATTAAGATAAACGTTTGTGAATATAATAGTAATGAGACAAATAATAACAAAATGAAAACGTAAATAAGTGTTTATTTGCGCTTGGCAGTGCTTATTTTTGGGGTACTTGGCTTATGTTGCATTGATGATTCTCAACAGATCAGCGGTTGTTCAGTATCGGTTATTATCTAAGTATTATTTAAGTTAAGTATTCAGTTTAAGTATAAATATTAAACTTTCACAGTTGGACAGATTTTAATCGTAGGTGCCCGAAAATAAAAGAAAATAAAAGGGATGCATTTTCATAAGGCTCCTCTTTAGATAGCCTGAAAGAAAATTAGCTGGAAGAAAGTCACTCTGTGGTACTAATTGTACTCAGTAGTCTAGCAACTGGTTATAATTTAACACGAACAAAGTCAACAACTATTTCTTTTTGGCATAGATAACCGGGTTTCATAGCTAACAAGCATGACAGCTGATTTGCATTATCTACATATATATAATTCAAAACGAATAGAACTTGTCGTGCTTTTATTTCCTATCAAATCGCGGATAATAAAATATTTAAACAAAAAATATCGTAATTAAACAGAAAATCTATACCAAACTGAAGCAGGAGAAGATATAACGTTAATTACGCTACTATCTTGCTTTTTACAGATTTTTTCTGTTTAATTTCGTTTAACCAAACAAGCAGAACAGGATAGGCAATTCAAGCTCAAGAAAATGTAAATTGAAACCAATTCATCCAGGCAACAACGGTTAAGGATGCCCCTTGTCGTTTGACAAGTGAATATCGCCTTTAAAATTACGGAAGGGGGGACCTGGTGTCAGAATTGTGTATAGTTTTATGTTTTCTAGATTTATATAGTTCGAAACAGGGGCACAGAAACATGCTCAATCTGTGTTTCAATTTCTACGTTTGAGATGATGCAAAATATTTTGTTGCGAAAATCGATATATCGAAAATCCCGATATCACCCATCACTACCGCAATCCCTTTCTCGCTTTACAGTATACGACCAGAAGCTTCACAAATTTCCCGGTCAGCCCAGACTTCCCAGTTTAGAAGCCAGACGGTTGATGATCTCAAAGAGCTTGCGACTTGTCGTAAACTAACATTAAATCGACAAGATGGGCACACTGTGGACACATGCGAGGTGGGTATGAACATTTGTACACCAAGCCTGGGGTGACATTTTAAAGTCTCGTCTATTAATTTTTCTTCCTTTCCTGAAGGAAGCGTGAATCCCCTCCCTTGACAACTTTTCAGCCTGTGCACGATGAATCATCGAGTACACTGAACTCAAGTCAGCTCAGTTTATCACAAATACAAAATTCCTGGAGGGATTCTTACGTATGTCTTATGTGTTGTCCCTTGATTTATTTGGCAACATTCAAATATATATAAATAAAACATCATTCTATACTTATAAATAAATTCAAGCATCATCGATACAAAAAATTAAAGTAAATTTGTATTTGTTTGATGTTGATATGTTTTTGAGTTGCCGGCCTTTGGTAACCCTAGCTTGCGCATTGGGTATTTTTTTGTCCGATTTCGGGTTGATATTGCCGATTGTCGGTGGGTTTGTGGGGCGGATTCCCGTCTAGTGGTGAGTCATGGAATTATTAACATTTATTTATTTGATTGGTTATATGTAAAATATGTTTGTTATATATTGTACCGGATTTTTGTCAATCGACCTTGTGTCCCCGGCTCGACCCTATTTATTTTGATTTTATAGAGAAGTGTAAATTAAACCTTGAACCTATTGCAAAGTGCAAACTCTGGGCCGCTGCAGCACTGGACTGTGGGAACTGAATCCTCCAGTCTCGGAAGCTGGTGATGCTTCAGCCAGCCGAGAATGAAGTTCACAGGGAGGAGCTGAAAACCTAATCAAGGTTTGACGATTCAGTCCTATTTGTAGGAAAAAAGAGACGAGTTAAGGACTGAGCAGATGTATGCCGCATCTGCTGAGTGAATGGGAATAGGCGGCGCACTATCTGCTTGTGGATAAAAAAGGCATGTTTGCACAGAACTGGATTAACTGCGAAGAAGAGGGCTGCAATTTTGGTGGGCAGGAGGTGCTGTCGCAAGCCCGAAGACACAGCCCATTCCCAACAAAACAGTGACGGGAATATATTGTATTTCCGACCTATTCGTCTTTTTTTTTATTTGTTTAGTTTTTTTTAACCTTTTCTTTTGAATTAACAAATCTTTCTTACCGTCTAACTAATAAATCAAGTTTTAATTCATCAAATCAAGGGGGCTACTCATGGAATTTAGACAGTCAACAATTCGGGAAATAAACACGAAGTGCTTGTATTCTGAACCGTCAGGGGTCCAACTCTTTACCACGCGATTGATCTCAGTCATAACCTCAAATCGGCTGTATTCGCGGAGTTCAATATTCCTGATGTGGACAAAAATAGGGGTCATCTGGGAAGTCAGAATTAGAGTATTCCGAGAGTTTCTTGAGTGTCGAAGAACGCGAAATATTGTAGAAGGTGGAAGCAGATTGGGATGTGGAAGCAAGTAATCGTTTAGCATTTCACATCAGGAAAAAAAAATGAAAGAATTTCTACCCGAAAATAATTCAGATTCGTACGCGAGCCTTGGCAACTTAAATGCTAGCGCGTTGTCATTGTTGAGCGGTATTTGCAACGTTGAAAGTTCAGAAAAAAAGTAAAACTTGTGCCGTTTGGGTGCGCAGTTTCCGTAATCATGTAAGTGATTTATGTTCAAGCGGTAGACTTGGGAATAAATTAATATCACAAATTGTGTACAATTTACGCTCATGACGTTCCTTTTAAACTGTTTCCTATTTAGTTTAGGCTAAATGTCCGACTCGTAGTAGAGCGCATTGTAAGACTCAATGGTATCAAATTAATAACTAAGTAATTATTTTACTGTATACTGTTTTTTTTTTTTACTTTTTTCAAACAAGGTAGTATATCTGAAGAGCAGAATATCTGAAAATGCAAATTCTTAACGAGCCTGTAAAATTTGGGGGAGAGCTGGTCTCTTAGCTGGTGTCGGATTAGCAGTGGACGACCTCAAATCGGCTTGTATTCGCGGAAGAACGCGAAATATTGTAGAAGGTGGAATCAGAGTGGGATGTGGAAAAAAGTAATCGGTTGGCATTTCACATTTGAAAAAAAAATGAAAGAATGTCTTCTCGAAAATAATTCAGATTCGTACGGGAGCCTCGGCAACTTAAATGCTAGCGCGTTGTCATTTTTTAAGGTATTTGCAACGTGGAAAGTTAAGAAAAAAGTGAAACTTATGTCGTTTGGGTGCACAGCTTCCGTAATAATGTAAGTAATTTATGTTCAAGCGGTACACTTACGAATAAATTTTCCTCACAAACTTTGTAAAATTTACGCTAATGACATTCTTTCTAAACTGTTTCTTACTTAGTGTAGGCTAAATGGCTAGGTTAAATGACCGGCTTGTAGTACAGCGATGTGTAACACTCACTGGTCTCAAATTCATAACTAAGCAATTATTTTACGTTATCCTGTTGTTTTTTTAACCTTTTTTCAAGCAAGGTTAATATTCAGCCACTCGGTATCGTTCCCAGACCTTTCAGAGAAGTAATAGCCTAGTTCTGAGGACCTAACTTTTCTGCCATATTTGCGCTTGTCGCCACGGCCAGATTTATATGACAATTATTAACTTTTCAATTCTCTAGCGTATTTACTATGTTATCGAAATTAGACTGATATTGCATATTTGTATTGCACTGTTCCTGTCATGGAAAATACAATCGTCACTACAGAGTGATTGCATCTCATATCTTCATTTGGCTGCAAATGCTAATGGATCCCTATGATTGATCCGTTTTAGATAGTGTCGCAGGAGATTTACATCTATGCAACTACTGCCCTTGGCACCTATCCCTTTCCGACATATGTTAGAGCGTTTTCACTTATAGGAAGGGCAAACCGTGAGAGTAGGATACCCGTGTGGAAGGGGCAGGATGCCAACCGTATGAAGAAACGGTTTGCGAAAGTGCATGTGCCATGTGGCAAAACATTTTAAATGTTTTATGGCCGGTTTTGAAAAATGGAATAATTTAGTACTCCGTCGGGAATATGTGAAAATGCAAAATCTTGACGGGCTTGTACAATTTTTGGGGAATGACCTATGTCTGTATTCGCGGAGTTCAATATTTCTGATGTGACAAAAATAAGGGGTCATTTGGGAAGTCAGGATAAGAGTATTACCAGAATTTTTTGAGGGTCGATGAACGCGAAATATTTTTGAAGGTGTAATCGGACTGGGATGTGGAAGAAAGCAATCGGTTGGAATTTCACGTCTGGAAAAAAATGAAAGAATGTCTTCCCGAAAAAATTCAGATTCGTACGCGAATCTCGGCAACTTAAATGGTAGCTTGTTGTCATTTTTTTGAGGTATTTGAAACGTGGAAAGTTCAGAAAAAAAGTGAAACTTATATCGTTTGGTTGCGGAGCTTCCGTAATCAGGTAAATAATTAATGTTCAAGCGGTAGCCTTACAAATAAATTCTTATCAAAAATTGTGTACAATTTACACGAGTGACATTCTTTTTAAACTGTTAAAGTGTAGACTAGATGGCCGGCTTGTAGAACAGCGAATTGTAAGACTCAATGGTATCAAATTAATAACTAAGCAGATGATTCTTCCTGATGATACGGAGAAACGATCATACTTTTGGGATTAAATAAACATTTTGTTTGCATTTTGGCGACAGTTCCTAGTTTTATGCTTTTAGTGTTTAATACATTAATTACCTTGTTTAAAAAATTCCAAGTTGTTTCCGTTCTGCTGAATTGTTTGAGATCACTGAAGGATGATCACTCAGTCTTCATCTGGGTAACGTGATAAGCGGAAGCATCCCGCAGTGAACGTGAAAATAATTGTAAATAATCAGAAATAAGAATGATCACGACTGACCGAATCTGATTAATGAAAAAGGATTCCAGCCATGTATGAACTGTTTCCAGCGGTACTTGAACTATATTAATTTTGTGGGCAACCCAACGTGTTACTTATTGTTTTCGATGAATTCCTGATCCCGATTTATCAGATACAAGTTTTCCTGATTAACGTTTATTGTATGATTATTGGCAATCGTACGCTCTTTCGCCCAAGGTACGTGAGCACCATCTATCAACCGAAGAAGCAAGCCACGTTACAAACCATCCGTGTGGCAGTTGTGAAAAAAAAAATGCGGTGCCGGCACTTTTCAATGCACCGCGTGCCCCTCTTGGTTCCACCCATCTTGCGTTGGTATTTACAATGCTGCCAGGCACAAGAACCCTACTTGGAGATGCGCAAAATGCGTGAGCCGTGACACAGAACCAGTGCTAATCCCAACGACAGCAAAGAAGTGCCTGGAATGCTACAAGAGATGCGGCTCAGAGTCCTTACAGTGTACTATTCGTAGTAATTGGATCCATCCAAACTGCGCCGGTCTGTCGAAGAGCGAAAGAGACAGAAACCCCAGTTGGAAGTGTCTTTGCTGTCTTTCGGCTGCAGATTATATGAAGAACATCAGAGACGCTATCAACACTGCAGCCTCTCCTCCAGAAGCAACAGACCTAGCCTACAAAACTAAAATCCACTCCCTGTCGTGGGAACTAGAAAATTCGCAGAGAAGACTGAAGAAAAGTGAATCCGAACTGCTGAAGTTAAAAATGGAGAGCGTTAACAACAGTCATTGTTCTCCGTTGTGCTATGGAAGCCGTTCCCAGGCCCCGTTACCCCCGTTGAACCTGACTTTCACCCCCTACCTCAAAAGGCCAACACTCAACTCCACCATTCCTGTGGATGCCAGTTGCGAAACGACAAATGCTGATGACTTGATAGACCTGATAATCGTGAAGGATAGCTCCACACAATGTGAACCCATAACAGACACAGTATCAGAGGACAGAACCTCTCAGTGCATAAGCCAGATTTATACTAATGCTTACAGTCAGTGCGGTGCTCACACCTGTAAAAACTGCGACGAACTATCTGCGTTTCAAGAAAAACTATAAGCGCAAGTCCATTCCCTTCAGACAACACGGCCCAGTGCCGACTCTTCGGCGTTGGGTGGGGTTCAGTCGCGACTAGGATTCTCCCATGCAAAGCCCTCTCTTTCCTCCCTGCGCAACAAGGGTCCGAAGGAGAGAAGCTACAACTTGATCTGCCCTGAGGGTTCTTTGGCGACCCCTGTGATACCGAGGTTGCCAGGCCTGTGTTACCCTCCCCCCAAAATCTTCTCACTCTACCCCCTCCAACCCCCCTCTTCCCCCCTCCACAGCGATCATGCTTTCGGCCACATGTTTAACCCGCAACAGGTTCGACCCGCTTGCTTTACCGGACCGACGTGAGGATTGAAATGAGGAAACCGACAGCCTCTCAGTTCCTCAAAGACGTCCAACAGTTGCCACGCTCAAAAGTAAGTCTCATAAGAGGAACAAGGAGTACGTTCCTAGTCAGTATTGTTTTCCAAAACTTCTTTATAGTAACGCCGAAAGTCTTAACCCGGAAAAAACAATAGAAATAGAAAGTTTAGCGAGTATTTTAAAGGCTTCAGTACTAGTGGTCACTGAAATCCACCAGCAAAAGCAAAACCCCGAGTTGTTAAACATCTCAGGTTTTAATGCTTTTATGAAGTTCCGACCAGACGACCATATCCTTGGAAAGAAAGGCGGCGGAATCGGTTTATATATACATGCAAAGATCAACTCCCGCATCGTGCATGTTCCATGCCTTCAAGATCATGATGAGATCACCAGGTCAGAATGTACAAGCACGTTCTGATTTTCTAGAGAAACTCCAACTGAGTGCTGACTACGTTTCTGGGAAATTTTCAGGTTGATGAATTTTTTTGATTGGTGATGGTAACGAAGTACGCCTTGATCATATTAATAGAAGCCTAGGTCTTAAACAGTTGGAGAAGTGCCCTACGACGAGGGGTGGCACTTCACTAGATGTGATTTCGACTAACATGTTTGATTTTTATGATGATCCGATCCCAGGTTTCCCGCTTGGCGGTAGCTACCATTTTACGCTAGAATTAAACCCGTGCAATAGAGTCACTACTGAGTACACAACGACAGAAACTACAAGTCGACCAATCACCGATGAGGGTATCCTAAAATTTGCTGAATGGATTTGTGAAGAAAAGTGGGAATCAGTTTCATCTGGAAAGCATACCAATAGTAAAGCTAGTTTTCTAAAGGGAATCCTACTAGCAAAGTACCATGAGTTCTTTCCTGAGAAGAAGGTGAAGCGACATTCCTCTGACCGGCCTTATATTGTGAAGGCCGTGATAGACCTTAGTTAAAGAAAATTGCGTTTATTTAAAGCTGGTAAGACTGACCAAGCAAAACGACTGAAAAATAAGATTCGCAAAATGACGAGGAATGCCGCAAAAAACCACTACGCAAATCAGACTGAAAAAGTACTGAAGTCTGACCCTAGAAAATGGCATAATGGAGTGAAGAAAATGATGGGGAAGGTTCAAAAGGGACTTGATTTTAACCTTGATGAAAGTGAACAGGAACCGGCAAATAAATTAAATGCTCACCTTGCTGCTATAGTTCAAACTCTCCTCCCCTTTCCCAGGAAGAAATTCCCCAAATCCCACCTGATTTCGATTTCCCTAAAATTAGTCCAGATGAAGCAACTAAAAAATTAAGAAGGCATAAAGAACGAGTGTAACACCCGTAGATATTCCCGTTGAGCTGATTAAAGCTTTCCCTGAGAAAATTAGTAGTCCCCTTTCACATATTTTTAATAAAATAACAGAATCAGGTGAGTACCCGTCAGTTTGGAAAAATGGTTATGTGACACCTGTTCCGAAGAAAGATTCCCCTAATGATTTTACTGGTGTGCGCCCAATTACTATGACCCCTGTTTATAGTAAAGTTTACGAACAGTTCCTTTCATCATGGTTAAAAGAAACAATTTTGAGACTTGTTGACCCGACGCAGTTTGGTAACCTGCCAAAAACATCAACAGCACATTGCTTCGCTAGCTTGCTAGATAGAATACTCAAGAATTTGGATAATCCAAATTTATAGATTAATTTAATAGCTATAGACCTAAAAAAAAGCGTCTGATTTAATTAACCACAGTAAGCTCATTGCCAAACTCCTATATAAATTATATACACAACAAACTAAGTACAAAACGATATTTTAAGATATTTTACCTATTTTTTGCGGTGTACCCCAGGGTACTCTGTTGGGACCGCTTCTTTTTTTGGTTATGGTCAATGAGCTCGCTCTTTCCTTCGCAGATAGGTCGCTGCTTGAAGTGTGCACAAGAAATATTAAAAGCAGCGCTATGGTTATCATCGATGATGTCTGTGATGAGGCAGCTATGGATGACATGGCCGTCAACATGGATAAGTCGTTGGTTCTAAATATACCATTTTTAAAAAGCATGCCGGACTTTTACCCTCCCCTTCCCACTGTCCAGTGTGTGACACACGTAAAGTTACAAGGAATCCATATTACCCATGACTTAATATGGATCAAACAACTGGACAGCATGCTTAAAAAGGGTAATATTGCAATCCGATCCCTAAATTATTATCCCGTTACGGCGTACCTACCGAGCACCTTTATAAAAAATTTCTTGTCTTTTATCCGCCCTTCTTTAGAATATTGTTGTCAGGTATGGCACTTCGGTTTGACGCGGGATCAGTTGAATTCGTTGGAGAGATTGCAATTCCGAGCCCTCCTTGTTACTTCCAAATCGCCAAAGGTGCCATACATTGAGCTTCTTCGGAGTTTCAAGCTGGAATCTTTGCCCAAACGTCGGGAAAAATGTGCCTTAAATTTGGAGTTTGTCGTTGTCGACAAACTCCAGAGACGCTTGAGAATCCTCGTCTGCGAGACATTTTCCGCCTAAGTTTGAACCCGTTACGTATCGGGTTCAAACTCTTTTAAAAAAGAAACTCGTTTACGTGAACCCGTAAGTTACATCCTGTTTCTCATAACCGATACAGAAAAAGCTTTGTACCGTCATTCGTCGAAATGTATAACTCATCGTAATTCTTGTATAATTCATCGTAATTCGTGCTTATTTTATAATCGGTGAATCCTAGTTCTGACATACGTGTGATGTTACGTCATTCGCCGAAATGCATAATTCGGCGTAACTCTTGTTTATGTTATAGTTATTTGATTTTCAGTTCTGATATAAGTGTAATTGTAAATGATCACTTATAGTGATTCGTTATTATGTATGACAAAATTACGACATAGATCTTGATGTTATTATCTTTATGACTAAAAACCTAATGTTCGGTTCGCCCGTGAAGGAACTTTGAAAATAAATAGAAATTGAAATTGAAAAATTGGATGCGCGGTTTCAACAGACAGTAGTTCGGGATGTAATCTGTTGTGATTTGAAAACATTATGGATGAAATGTAAAGCATAACAAGCATTGACAAAGAGCCAAAAAATGTCAAAAAAGCATGTCATTACGCGCAACATGTAAGGCATAACATTATTAAAATCAAAATAGAGTATGTTCCAACTTTTGGCTGTTGAAACTGCGCATCCTCGTGTCGTCTGTTAAGAACTCCTGGCAGTGTAGCAGGCTAATGCCATACTGTCAGCATCGGACTCGTGCTGCACACTTTGTTACACATTTTCAAAGGCGGCACAAGTTTCACTGGTCGGCATAGTGCTTCTATTGTAGGAGACATGCCGTTTAAATCAGTTACGAGGGGTTGCTCAGTTTGTAATTTGCGAATATCTATTATTTAGAAGAGGTTATGCATGAATCGTTAACGTTATGCATGAACGTTATCGGAAAAATTCTGCAGATGCTTTTAAGCGGGTTTTTGTCCTCTTCCTGGTGTTACGGTAATGCCACATGAGTCATCTTCTTCAACACTTTGAGCCCGTTCATCAGGTCGATCGGTCTCTTGTTTGATCCCGTCACAGACAAATTATGTTTTTTTTTAATTTATTGAACAGAAATAATTATGCCCTAGTTTGTATTAGCGTAGCGCCTGCTGTCTGTTCCGCTATTGTCTGAGTTTATACCGATGCGAGAGCAATTGGGCTTAAAATATCTTCTCATGCTGACCTTGTTCTTTATAGGTCAGATACTTTGTTCTCAGTTGCTGCAGGACCCTGAGCATGGTTAAATAAGTATTATCTAAATGTGCTGTTAGGCCTTGGAATATGTTCTGCATGGCCGTCGGATATTTTGAAGGAAGGATGGATTATATGGAGACGCAGCGAATGAGTCGAGTAGGAATGCTATTTATTTGCAGGTTGAACATTTTGTTGTACTCCACAGTGACGTGTGTTAATCTTCGTTTCTTCTTGTAGTATATCGTGCGTATCACGCCGAGAGACCAGGGTATACTCGACATAATATCAGACGAATGTAACCAAGGACTCCCGCTTTGTGACGGGACCAAAAAACTGAAGGACGATACACGGCCGCTCGGGCTGTTTACAAACCGAACTGAGCATCATACCAAAGAATTCATAAGTCAAAACCCATTAGTCTCGATATAATAAAGGCTTCTGTAGTTTGAACTGGCAACTAACCCAGCAGCACTGTCTTTAGACATACGGACTTACTGCGATAGACATTTGAGCTATCAGTGTCACCGGCTCATTCATCTCAACCAAGATTTCACAATGAGGAAGATTACTCTTACAACTAGCTGCTTTTGCCCTGATAGACAGGGTAGTGCACTGAAGTTTTTTGACATAACTGGAAAAAACCTGACTGTGCTCAGGGACAAGGGCTCCAATGTAGTCAGGGCATGTTGCGTGCATAGAGCTGACACCGAAGCTCACGATTGTGTTGCTTACGGCTAGCCTAAAACATAACCCTTTGTGACCCTTGCAGCCATCGAGGAAATTTCGTGAAAAAAAGAAAAAACGGCCTGACGCCATTCAAAAACCGGCGCGCCGCAGCCAAATTGTTTTTCAGCGCGGCGTCGGGACTACAACCGTGACCGTTTCTTGTGACGTGACGTGTTTCTTGAAAATTAACGACTCTTGCAGTGTGACTCGAGAAATAATTTGAGAGGGGAGGTAAGTAGGTTTTCTCGTACCTTGAGCGTCAAATCATACAAAACTGTGCTTATTAAACGGAATTGGTAGCATCACAGACGCAAAATATTAGTTAACGATACTCAAATAGGTTACCGCTCTAGTTAAACAAGTAAATTCTCGGTAAGTAATTGACATATCGCGAACTCACGATGTGCTTGCAGGAAAAGACGTACTTTTTCGTGATGTCTGATCGATGGCCCGTTTCGTATCGCGAGAGCACCAGTTGCATTTCGTAGGAATTCCCCGATACATGGGAATTCTTTGTAGCTAATAACCCGGGCTCGGTCAGGTCAGAAAGTGAAGGACATCACTGGAGCGTAGTGGGAGTAGCTACAAGTAAGGCCCATTTCCGATGCATGGGAATTCTTTGTAGGTAATTACCAAGCCTCGGTCAGGCCAGAAAGTGGGAGACATCTTTGGAGAGCAAGTTGGAAACGTCCCTGCATACCTATGCAGATTCATTCGACGCGCCGAGACCTCGTCTATCCAGCGATTTGCACATATTGGCTGTATCTCTCTTCTGTGTGTTTCAATGTTTCGCGAATCAGTGTCGTAATTTTAGTATCGTGAGCCCGCACGGAAAGATACTTTCTTTTCGTGCCCACACACGGAAAGCTACGCTTTCCATGTGTCAGGAAGTGGCCGTAAGTAATGTACTTTTAAGTAATCAAAACAGAGTTGCCTTTCTTTCAAACATGTGTAGAGAGATCAACATAAACTCAAGACACATCATTTACCAAACCGTAACTAATATGGGCACTGTGGGGGAGTTTGATGGGGGTGGCGGCCGAATTTCGGTGATCAAGATTTAAGATACTTCAAGATGTGCTACGAAGATGAAACTTGGCAGGCGTGACTTCAAATCATGGGGAGTGGAGGGAGGGAAATCAGGAAACTTGATACATGCTTACTTTCGAACGAATGATGAAATCTGGATGAGACTTGACAGATTGCAAAAGTTAGGGCATTTTCTAATTATTGTGACGCACTTAGTGAATCTTGTGACACATTTTGGGTGGATATTTTGTGATGGAACTTGGCTGAGAGGATTACCCTATGCTTCGGGCGTGCATGGATTTGGAACGCGTATGGGATATTTGTTCCTTCGGTCACGACATTGACAGCACAAACTGTTATGTACTTCACAGCAAGATCATAGGTGGTATGGATATCGTGCGTATCGGTATACATGATATACTGTATCATACATATCAGATACATCATGAATCTCAGCCATAGTTGTATGTCTAGGTAGTACAGCTGAGATACATGCTAACTATCCTTGCAAGTGCAGCTCTTGACCTTCCAAGGATTTATTTCTGTCTTAAGCAAACAAACAAAAAGACAAGAGGTTTCCATGGGATGCCAAAAATGTATTATCTACTTGACTATTTATCCAGAGAATTGCGACAACTTTCCGGTCTTTGAGAGATCATGTAAACACATTGTTTTAGCAGCTCAGATTAACCAGATTGTTGTCAGATTACGACCCGAATACCAGTGCTAGTCAAAAATCGTAAGCTATTCCGATTCAAGATGTTCTTAACATTTACACTAGCTTGGACATTTTATCGCAGGATTTTGTTAATTTTTACTATTTCTGACTCTGACTATTTTCGACTCGTATTTTCCCGGTAGTATGTCGGAAAAGTAAAGCAAGTTTGTCGGAACATATAGAGATTTATTACCAAGTGCAGTAAGGGCTGGTTTTCGACGGACCAGAGCTAGACGACTGATCCGCTGATAAAGATAAACTGAAGGTCTTAACATATCCCGCAAGAATCCCTTATCCAACGAAAAAAATTTACATTCAGAGATGGATTCATCATTTATTTAAAATTCTTTTATTTTTAATCCCCCTTCGAGGGTTATCGTGCTGAAAGACGGACCAAGTCATAAGGTATCCCGTCACTCACGTTTCCGGATCCCGAATAGTCAATGCGTTTATGTGAATACAACGCCTAGAGAAAATAAGGTTGTTACTGTGCGGACGACTCGGGCCCTATCAGTACCTTCCCAGTTAAGTTAGTAACTAAGTGAGTAAGTAATTTATTTATCACCCGCCATTTTGAAAAGGCGGAGTAAATGAAGAAAATATAGGAAATAAACAAAACACATAAACACACAGAAAAAGAAACTTTATTTTCAGTCTTCGGTCAGGAAGGAGTGGACGACGTCGTGCGCTGGTTGGGCTCTGTTCTCCAATGATCTTTGAAAGCGATGAGGACACATCCAAAAGGGTAACACTTGCATCTTGAATTTTGAATTTCTCCGTCAATGTATGGTTATGACATAATTTCAGCAAGTGGAGCAGGTGCTTTGCATATTTAAATGCAACATGATCTCATCTTTTTAATCTAGTTCTTTCGCAGAACGTGAGTGACGCCAGAACGAAAGAGTATAGAAGGAACGCAGAAGGAAGGTGCTGTACAAATTTCCCAAAGCTTTACGATTATATCGCCCCCGGTTGGGGACGATAAGCCCAAAGGCACTACGGATTGATTTATAAACTTCTTGAACAACCGAAGAGCAAAATTTTGACAATGAAGATTTGAACGTTATGCCGAGCCACCGTAGAGAGTCGGTTGATTTGACGATGAAGGATCCAAGAGATACAGAAGCTTTGGATGCATTCGAACCATTTGAAGAAGGGTTGGAATGCAGGTACTCACATTTTGACAGGTTAACTTCAAGGCCAATTTTGAGAAGTTGCGACGACAGCTTAATTACATTTTTTGGTGAGTGTGGATCGGCTACGGCTTGCTAAGAGCAAGTCGTCCGCGAAGGCTATGTAGCTGAAGGCATAGTCTTTATAGAAGTAAGCAGGATGCAAAGAATCGAGACAAGTAGATATGGCCGATTTGAAGATGTAGGGAGATAAGACTCCCCCTTGGCGAACACCAGTTCGGACAAGAATAATATCTGACAAGCTACCTTGCCATTTGAACCTTACTGAAAATGAACATACCAAAATTTTAACAGATAGCCAACAGACAGATTCACGCCAGAAGTAATGAGAGAAAATAAGGCCTGAGAATGCGTTATATTGTCAAAAGCACCAGCTATATCTATAGAACATATACGTATAGCAGACTTTTGGCGGGTAGCCTGTTTCATCATTTTTGTCGGTATGTGATGAGCGTGCGCACAAATATCGCTCGAACGGAATCCATACTACATTGAACCAAAGCGACATTTTTCAACTATTTCTGGAAGAAGGACGTATTCCAGGATTTTGCTTATGGTACAAGAAACGGTAATTGGCCGATAGCTTTTGCAAAGGTGCGCGTCTTTCCCTCGCTTAATCACCGATGTTATAGTACTCAAGAGGAAACTATTCGGAACCAAACCCTGGCATAGACAAATTTGAAATAGCAGCTGAAGGTGTTGTGTTAAAGCTGGACACTCGATTTTGAAAAAATCGGCACTAAGTCCCTAAGAATCTGCAGAGCCAGTTCTCCTCAATTTTCGGAAAGCAATTTCGATGGAAGTACAAGTAACGGGAAGAAAAGAAAGGTTGAAATATTTTCCTTGGTAGGTATTTAAAAAGTAAATTTTTAAAGTGCTGCTGAATCTGTTTTTTTTGCAACCACTGAATGGACCACTGTAGTGGCTGGTCTAGTCATAGTTAGCGCAGGAGGAGGTATAGCTGAACCTTTATCTGTACGAGGGACCTTTTGCCACGCTTTTTTATCACTGGGAGCATCCTAGCCATTCGAACGAGCATTTTTAAGTGAAGATTTATATTCACACTTCGTTTTAGCTTTTAGATTAAAAACAGTACCATTCCCTGGGCGTCCAAAAGCAATCCAAATTTTAGCCAAAATTTTGCTTTGTTTTTTGCCTTCTAACTTCAGGACTGACTTTCCAAATAGGTTTCCTTGTACCAACTCGAATTCTCTCAGTTGGTACAGCAATATTGGCTGCCAATTTCAAGCAACGGACAAGCTCGCTACAATAGCAATTGATATCAACGGACGAAGTAGTAGCTGCTATACCAGTCTGAAGAAGGTGAAAAGGAACATTTAAAGGCGAGAGAAGATTAGATAACGCATAAATGAAGAGCACAGCATTTATACAATTCCAGTTACGCTTTTGGAACCAGGCCTTCTTGGGATTTGAAAAACTGATTCGAGAAACAGGGACAACCAAACAGAAAGACAAAGGCAGATGGTCGTCCTTCATTTTCTCCCCATCAACCTCAACAATACCGTCAATTAGACTTGTTTCAGAAACAATCAAATGATCAAGGTTAGAAACATTAGCGCCACGATTATGTCTATATGAAAAGGTTAGAGACTTCTCAATGAGACTGTGAGCTACCGGTAAAGAATAAAAAAATAAGTCAGTCCGTACAGAAGAAGTTAGAAGACCAGCGTTGATATCTCCAACAAGAGCCCATTTCATTCCTTTCCGTGAAATGTCTGACAGAAGTGTTCTGATTTTCTGACAAGCCTTAGCAAATGAACTATGTGATGCAATGTTCCGCCGGTCGCAAGGTAAATATATGTTAACAAGAACAATATTGCCAAACTGAACGGCAAGAGCATAACGTCCAGATTGGAACAGTTTTGGTGGGGCTGAACACTCACTGGCTCGAAGAAAAATGGCTAACCAACCGGAAGGACGACCTCTAGTTTTTATTGCCGGCTGGATGAACACAAAATGCTAAGGAGATCGGCGCAAACTTTCGCTACTGGGGGCGGCTAGCAGATGCTCTTGGAGACAAAGAATGTCCGAAATGCCTAGCAAATTATCAAGTAGAAGATCTTTGTCCTTTGTGCCATTTACATTTAATGACACACAGAACAGTTTCTTTTCCTGAAAAACCATTATTTGCCAAGACCCAAGGCGTTCCTCATAACGCTGCATCTGAGACTAAAAGAGACATGACAACCGTTGCAATTGGCACACTTTGGAGGCAGTGAGCAAGGCGAGTCTTAACTGTGGCAACCAGAACAACGAGCGCATTTTGGTGAATCACACGGATTCGGGCAATTGGCTACACTGTGGTTTTGGAGATTGACATCGAAAGCAGCGCTTGGGCATTCGGTGGAATTCATGAACACGAAAAACTTCATAACCGATTTTTACCCCGATTTTCATAGCTGTAAGGAGACCAACTTGACTTTTGAACCCGATTTTGAAAGAACGAGAGCCTGAAATAGGCACGACTTCACAAGCATCAGGAATCATGGTCTTCAAGGCGTCGGCCATAATGGTAACTGGAACACTCCTGACAACACCCAAAAATTTAGGAGAGATAATTTTGGCAGTAGTACCCTCCGGCAAACCCTTGGTGATTGATCTCGCAACAACCTCAGCATAAGAAGCACTTGAAGTGTGGACGATGAGACGATTTCTTTGAGTATTTGCTCTAACATTAGTGATCCCTTCGTTACCTTCGACGGTGTCAATCTGTTGCGTCCTGGAATCAATGTTAAGAAGATCCGACGAGATATTACTAACAACAACAATGTGCGTATCGAAAGGTGGTGAGAAAGGGGTGGCTGTCAAAGCCTCGGCACGAGTGGAAATAGCAGTGAAGCGATCAAGAGTAGAAACTGCTTCAGCGATAAAACGGACATCATTAGCAACAGCGCTTAGCTTTCTAGTTAATACAGATATGGCAACAGTCGGAACGACTGGAACTTCACTCGGAAATCGTATGACGAAATCCTGAACAGCAACGTCCAAGTCATCACAGCGACGGAAAGCGTCAACAATATCACACAGATGATTGGCCTGGGCATTTCTTCTCGGGGGGAGCTCACTAGGAAAAGCAAGAGCCCACAAAAACTTTTTCGCAGCGACAATCGCTTCAGCAGTGAAGAACTCCGCAGCGAACTTTTTGACAGAATTTATATCGACCCTGAGTCAAGACTTTTCTGAAAAAAATTAAGAACTGGCTGATAAATCAGACTAACTGACATCTCGTCGTTGACTTCACTTGGCGCCATTCCACAAACGCAGACTTTCAGTAACGGCTTTCAACGGTTTCACAAACAAAAACTTAACCGGTATTTGCGACCGTTCAGGTCAACGGTCAGTTGAAGACTGTGTTGAACTAACTGTGTCAACTATTGTTGGGATAACCGTTTTTTCTTGGATCCGTTTCAGTGTCTTTTACATAGTTTTAGTCTCTGTTTTATGTCTCTGTCATGAGCACACGAACGTAACGTCACAACCTTCTATTTGTGGTAAGCTCCTAGACGATGTTGTTCTATTAGTAGTCTAACATTCATGGCCGTAATCTAGAAATTTCACACTTTACTGTGTACTTCATTAGTTGCATTTTTACCTGAATTCAATTCTCGCTTCTCATTTCTGGTACAAATTACCGTTTTCTCACTTTTCCCCGTTCTCCACGAAAACGCAAGAAAAGGAGAACTGGCTCATCTCAATAGTCAAAAGACACGAAATCTAACAGGTTTAGAGGAGAATCGCGAAAGAATTCAGACAAAAAACACAACTCTGACAATTTGTGTTTTGATAATTTGTTTTTCTAACCATATTAGTGTCTTTTAAATAGTTATGTTTTAAAGGATTTATTTATCTCAGAGCTGGCCGGACTGGGCAAAAATCGGAATGTGATCTTCCGGTAGCTGTTATTGGCCTCATTTTCTGTTGTAACGTAGGAAGAGGTGACAGTCACCAAGGATAACTGACCTACCAAGTAGCCAGGGAATCCTTAGAACAAAAGAGTTCAACTTGCTTGAATCGGAATCTGTCTGGAGACACACTAACATGACACGTTGAATCAACATTGCTGCTCTGATTTTCTTTTCATTAATAAATTCGTGCACAAAAAAATGCGAGATAATTCTACATACTCGTTGTAGGTCGGTGAGCCTTTTCACAGAGGTTCGATCATTTTGGAGTCCGAAAGTGTAGTGAAAGTCAAAAGTGCGAAAATGGTTGACGAGCACAACTAGAAAACAAAAATTCATTACAAATCTAAGACAATTGTGCTAGGCTGTGGTAGTCTGTTTAATTTACCAGATCATGTGCCTTTAGTTTCCTCCAAGTCGATCATTGTCCAGGTTTGCACTTTGTACTGTGCAAAACTGTTGCTAGATTACGATTTCCTTCTCATCTTCGTCATCTTCCTTGAAGAGCTTGGTTATCACATATTTGTTCCTTCTGGACATGTTGTGCCTAATAAGGCCTGGGGCTTTGAACGGGGTTATTAAGGACAGAAAATTTAAGCCTCAGTCCCTTATTAACAAGAAAACCCAAGTTGAAAAAAAAAAAAAATTCCTGTCTTGACCGAATTGTGCTGCAAAAGCAGCAACTGTGTCAAAAATTAAATCTCAGCACTAGTTTTTCCATGAAGTGATAGTTAAAAGTAACAGATACAGGCAAGTACTACCTACCAGAAACGTGGACCAGGTTTATTAACGGAATAAAATTTAAGTTTCCAGTCCTTTATTAATAACAAAACCGAAGTTGATTAAAATACAGAAAAAAAACATCCTGTCACTACCCAGATCGTGCAGCAAAAATGTTTTAAGAGGCCCTTGATGATCTGCTTCGGCTAACTGGCAGTTGGTGGGTAGTGAGCTTTAGTCACAGCAAGTCAAAGTGCAGGAAAATTGCAAAGCTCAACAACCAAAGTCAATGAAGTGAAACGTTCAAATATGCATACATTAAACTTCTTTCCCAATTCTACCATAATGTCTAAGGTTTTCAACATTCTCTCTGAGGAGTTTAGTAGGCCTAGTCTGTCTTCAAAAGGACTTTCTTCCTTTCCTTGTGCAAAACATTTGAATGTTTTGCTTCACTCAGTTGCTCGTGGGCATCATAAGACGTAGATAATCAGCTGAGGTTTAGTCGACAGCCTTTTAGTGTTCTCTGACATGGTTATCGGCCAGACGTTTTAATATGGATGATAACCGAGATGGTTAGCGATCAGTCATTTTGATGAATGTCCGATATCTGTTTGAGATGGATACTCCCTGTCCAAACACAAAAGCAGAGGAGCATCCCTTCCACGCCAGAAAGCGTTTATTCTGTAGAAATAACGAGCCAGGGAGAGGCCCAGAAAACATCCGAAATTCTGCTCATTCAAAAACCTAATTCACGAAATGATACTGGCAATTCTGTCCATGAACGTCAAAGAAGAAAAAGAATGTAAATATTTGTCCTAATTTCAATGTTTTACCTTATTACTCGTTTTTCAAATTCCCTTGAGTCCAAAGATATCAGAAAATCAAACCACTCAGTTTTCAGAATTTTAGCAATCTGTTGGAGGATAGATTCCTCTCTATTACAGGTTCAGGTTCAGGTTCTTTTATTTCCAAAATACTCTGTGACAATATAGTTTGATCACTGGGGGCCATGAGATACGAGCTTGTTAGCTGGGCCCCATCTCTTATGACACTGAAGTTTTTGCATATTATTACGGCCACAGGAAATGTATTTCCATTTTAACACTTGCTTTTCAATCTTTACCACGTTCATATAATTTTAGAAGCTCAATCTCACCTCAACAAATATCTAGAATCAATAATCCTTTTCTTTTGAGTAATTCTGTGAAGAGAAACAGCAGTTAACGGAAAGTCGGAAACAAATTCGAGAACTCTTTTCTTCCACAGCGCGCAACGGCGCAACGCAAAGCGAGAGCCACCTAGAGTAATACAACAATGAGCGTGTTCCATCCTACTTACCGTAGTTACCACGCATGACGTCACAAATTCTGCCTTTTTGTCGTCAAGCCTGGAACGATTTTTCTATTTTCCAGTGGAATATCATGCCACGGGCGAATCCGACCAATCACGTGACAGAGATTCGTGGTTACTACGCTTACCACGCTCCCGAGCGTGGTAAGCAAATAGTTACTATTAGTTACTATTCCGAGAAGGCTGGAACGGCCAGCGTAGTAACTTTTCGTGGGGTTGGAACGGGTTTAGTAACTAATAGTTACTATTGGTACGAGGGTGGAACACGCTCAATAATTCGGCCTTCACGACAGATGACAGGAGCGACAGGAGCCCGGCGCAACTTTTAATATTTTGAATTTCACAAAAAGCCTGCGTTTCCAGGATTAAAGTCACCACCGTAAAAGTCACCGTTGACGAACATAAGAAAATGGAGAGTCGTCCCTGACTTTCTACAGCCTGACGATGACCCTTACAAAGAAGGGCCGAAATATTGTCGCTGACGTATCCTATCCATGGTATGAATATATCGAGTGAAACAATCTATTCTGGCGGTTCCTCTCGATTCCCCCGGTTGTCGGGAACGGCGAGAATATGTAAATAGAGGATAAGGAACATAGAGGGACCAAAAATCCGAAAGAATAAGTTCATTCGATGAAATCGACTATCTGTCGATAGCGGACGAACCGAGGAATGCATGTTTATTGGGTTTCTAGACTATGGGATCTCATCCGTATTAGGTTCATATTTAAACGATTAGAGTAGGAGTAAAGAAACGGAAAATGCAAGGAAATCAAGAGGGTTTGCAAATATTGAAGGGGGTTCTCCCGAAAATCCGTCGTGGCCGTGCTCGTAAGGTCCCGAACGTGCTCTAATTGGTTGAAACCCCTCAAAACGGACGGTTGCGATGCATTACGATCGCTTCCGATAGTTTAGGATTGCCACACACACACGTGAAGAAGGGATCAATCGAAATGTCAACAAAGGGATGTTTTCAATCAAGCAAGCAATCAATAAAGTTCAATTCCAAATACCATAGAACTAGAAGAGGTCATTTTGGGATATATTCATGAACAAATAAATTACATTATACTTAATACCTTGGATTCTATACGCTAGCATGAGATCGTCATTCGCGCAAATATTACATGACACAATTACATAAATGGACAGTTTATCAATGTGTACAACTAATTGGGTGAAATAGGGTAAAAAACTATCAGCAGAATTTATGAGTAGTCTTATTCGTCTAGCTGGGAAGCTGCGTCCCTCTGTCTGTCTCGCGTGTTGTGCCTGCTACTTGCTAGAGTCTCAAAATCAGATAAAATGGCATGATGCTTATGCGATATTTGCTCCAGAACGCTATTGTCAGCTGATACCGCCTTTCAGCAACGAAAACACATAAAAAACGACCATAAATTAACCAATAGGCATTGCAAAATATGACCCGAAACAAATGCTGAAATAAAACTGTGTCAAAATTCGGTCGACGAATTGGTAGGATACGGCAAAAATTTATCGCCAGTATTCCCCTCGAACCGACGCACGGACGACCGGAGGGGAGGGGGGAATAGACGGCACATCTGGGGCAACACATCATCTTTGCTCCGAAATTCTTTGAAAGGACAATCTGCAATCGATTAATTTAGGAACGCCCAAATGACAGCCTCTTCTACATACTCCTTGACCCCAAGCTGACTGGGAAAGTTATTCAAACAGTAGATAAAAGGGATACGTCAGCTATGATGCTTTGGCAGCGTATTTCGGCCCTTCTTGGCAAGGGTCCTTGTCAGGCTGTCGAACGTCAGGGACAACGTTGGGGAAGGAATGAACCTGCAAGAAGGGGCGACACATCACTGCCAAAATATATGAGAGCCTCTCCATGTGAGAGGCTTCTAGTTGCAAATGGCTTCAGTCAAAATCTTCCGGAAAGATTTGACCGTCATCCCATCAATGAGCTCAAGAGCAAACCATCAAAGAATGAAGTACTTCACCAAAATTCAGTTTTGTGGCGATGCCCATATCGTTTACAAACACACCATAGCGCGATATATCCGAGATCGGACCCTCACAGAAAACACAAGTTTCACCTCATTCGCTACAGCTCCTGAATGGCAGTCATCGAAATTGTGAGTCCCCCCATTACCCGCGACGCCGCCTTGGCAAACGCCCCGGCCCAAGGTGATACTCCAGCTGATACCCTTCAAAAATGACGTCTACGGAGTAGCCGAAATACAACAAATATTCTTGAGCCGAATGCACCAGCAATTCCAAACCCACCAGCAAGAATACACCGACGGATCTGTAGCGGGGAAGAAAGCAAGAGCTGTCGCCTACATACCATACTGTCCCAACTACAAGCTCAAGATGTCTATTCAACTAAGTGGCACATGCTCAATACTAACAGCCAAACTGGCAGCAATCGTTAAAACGTTGGAGTTCTTGTGCCAAAAACCACCAGAGTCGCGGAAGGCCATCATCCTCTCTGATTCAAAGTCAGCGCTGATCCTCATCGAAAAGGTTCCCAGATCCAGCAAAGACACTGATCTAATGAAGGCAAGATCGCTAATTAAAAAACTCCAAGAACAGAGAATCGAACGCGCTTTCCAACATATCCCTAGCCACAAAGGAATCTTACACAATGAGGTCGTTGGTAAACTGGCAAGAGACGCAGCCGCCTCCCCGACCCCGGCCAACCTAAAAATAACAACGCCCCATCCGACAAAGGCCCCCCCCCCCCACCCTTTTTAAAGAAAGCTAACTTTTCCATGAGTAAATATTCTTTGAGCCCAAGCTGACTTTGAAACATTTATTCAAACAACGTTCACAACGGGTACGTCAGCTACGATTCTTCATCAGCGATATTTCGGCCCTTTTTGGCAAGGGGGGAAGGAAACAAACCTGTAATCTATTTACATTTTTGATTGCAGGTTTACATTATGGATTACAGGTTTGTTTCCTTCCCCGAAGTTGAACCAGAGGATTGACAGCCGGACGAGGACCCTTGCCAAAAAGGGCCGAAATATCGCTGATGAAGAATCGTAGCTGACGTACCCGTTGTAAACATTGTTTGAATAAATTTTCCATGAGTATGTTAAAGCTCCTAAAGAAATTCAAAGAAAGAAAGATTTGTGTTTTATGTTTGTCGTTCACTACTTGAACATGCCTGTCCAGCATGGCATTATGGACTTAGAAAGAGCGACTCGGATAAGTTGGAAAGAATCCAAAAACGGGCTGTTCAAATTATAACTGGTGGCCATAAAATGCCGTACTCGTATCTCGTAAAGGAGTGTAAGCTGGAACCCCTTTCTGTTCGTAGAGAACAGCTGTGCCAGTTTTGAAACAAATTTGTTGTCTCGCCCTTTTTACGGAAACATCCTTCCTCCACCATTTAAACCGGAAAGAACCAGACCTCCAAGAGAAGCAGCTATGAAAGTACCAAAACTCACACCTGTCGCTTGTAAAACGGAAAGGTACCGTAATAGCTTTGTGCCTCAGTTTACCTTGTATCATAACAACTTTACTTGAATTACTGTATTTTTTCTATGACAATTGTATATATGTTTTAGTTGTAGGTTAATGACAAGTGCAAACCAATTTGCCCGCGCATGAAATGTTGTGTCACTTTTATTTTGAAATTATAATCAAATTAGGTCCAAACTCCACACGTCTCCCTTCAATACAAGAGAAGAAATTTGCCTTTTCTACCGTCTCAAAGCGACAACCCTGCTGCTCAACAAAACCCTGTTTGACTGGGGCCTCCATCACACTCAAAACTGCAGACTCTGCCACCAGCAGGATGAAACGGCGCTGCACATCCTCTTTAAGTACTCAGCAAACACCATAGCGACCCGAAAACTCCGAAAAACCTGCCACTGCTTTAAATTGCCACCCTCCCCCAAACAAATAGCAGGTACCAGCAGTCTGAAGATACGAGATGAGGAGCTACTGTACGGCGAGATAAAGTGGTGCAGGCAGCAGGAGCGTCTTAGCATTCAAGAAGGATAGCGGATGAAAAGAGAGGCAGAAAGGGACATAATAAAACTCATTTATTTCCTTAAAGGACCCCTCATGCTTATTCTGCCTTTAATAAAATACTTAGCTCCCATATAGAATTATAAGCTTCTAAAATCCCCACCTTTCTCCATTGTTTCGTTTCGTAACTACGGATTTTTAGCGCTTTTTCGGCCTTGCCGAGTTTTCCCGTTACCCAACGAAAAGTTTGCCGGAATCTTCACTGTCCGCTGACAGCTCTTTCACACTTAAGGATATGATAATCTTCTGTTTATTACTTCTTTTTTTTTGCTTGGTTTTCCCACTTTTTAACCAAGGCACGTTCAGTTTTCAAATCTTTGCGCCCAGCCGCCGCGTTGGAGAGCAGGAAGGCTGGATATAATCGACAAGCGCTAACAAGAGAATCGCTAGTTTCTGGTGGAAAGTAGTGGTATTTCCGAAAACGTTTTTTCTGATACATTATATAGGGAAAAGATCATTTCTAGTAAGAGTTGTGCTTTAATAGCATTTACAACTGCTAGCTGCGGACCGTCAACATAACAAATTACGAATCACGGCTGGCTGATATTCTGACAGTAAAATTACGAATAAAATAAGGCACAAACGAGCTTAAATACCTTTCGGTTGAGTTTATGGGGGACTAAAGAAGCCGTGGCTTGTTAATGTTAGCTAGTCTTCCCCTTGTGTTCGGTCTGGTCTGGTCTGGAGTCTCAAAGTCTGGAAAAATACTCCGATGGTGGGCAGAAGTTTAACATTTTTTCCAAAGTTCATCGTCAGTTGATGTCTCCTATCCGCAAGGGTCGGCAACTGAAGCTTGATCAGAGCATCCTCATAGGAAACATAATCCGGACCAAGCATCACTTTGCACGACCTCTGTTGGATAGACTCGAGTCTTTCTGTCTGTACTAATGTCAGTCCAGAATGCCATACAGGACAATCATGCATATTCCACGCAGGGACGAATGTATGTACTGTAGATTGTTTTTAAAACTCGAGGAGGGATAGCAAACCGGCGAAGGACGGCAAAAGACTTTAACAGTCTTTAACCGACAGCAAGTTGGAACCAACGCCAATGCGAGTTGAAGGAAGGAAGGATGAACTGTATAGTGACCTAGAATGATAATCGCTGCTCCCTTTTGTACATTTTTCAGGCGATCAGAGAGCTCTACAGAAAGAGAAGAATGCCAAACTGGTTAAGCATATTCTTATACTGGTTAAGCATATTCATATTCTTGGAATAATCTGCCGGAAAGCACTAGGATGGCCGAGTGTATCTTCCTTTAAAAATAAGATGAAAAGTTTTTTGATGAGTAAAGATGGGTGAGGAGAGAGGATTACCTTGGGTATGAATCGGTTCTGGATTGCCACGAGGTTTAATTGTCTTCTGTTTATCTATAATACTGAAACAAAAAATGTATTTATATTGTTGTTTATGTATAGTACTGCATTTATTTTTTCCTCGTTCTTTTTTGTTCCAAATATAATTAGGCTAAGTGATTAAATTATTGAGTCCTGCCACAAACATATCTGTATCGATTTTCAAATGGTAGGTCTGTTATGATATTGAAATTTTCTTTTGTAAAATTACATTGTATATTAAACTGGTGTCTCTGTCTCTCTCTGTCTCTAAATGAGGACGGATTTAGGTTTAAAAGCAGCAGAGGAAGCATTCAGTATCCAAACCAAAAGATCTGAGGGTAGAGAACCTTGGCAGGAGCCTGGTTCTAGTTGATAGAACTTCGCGGGTCGGTTGTGGACAGTCACCTCGCTAAAATTCAGTTCAGTCTTTACAATGTACTGTGAAATATGCAGGAGAAAGCCATTTCTTACATCTACATTCTTATCAAAAACGAATCACTATTTTTTTCACAGTCGGCCTATTAGCGGTTTTCCTTTTTTCAAATTCCATTCTCGAGTTACCCGACTTCAAAATGCCGGTGGTCTGTCACTGAAAGTTGTGTCATGACTTAGTTAAAAAAATTAACGGACTGTCTCTTGCCCTATGATTTTCAGCTTGACGAGGGTGCTTCCATTGCTAGTAGATAGTAACATGTGGCGTTGAACTGCCATATCAAAGGTCCACTCGAGCTCTCTCCCGCATCTGATCCATCTGAAAGATCCTGAAGTGATAGTTAATGCAACCAAAAAGTAGCCAATTCAAACTTGGTGAAACTCAAACATCCCCGATACACTAAGTTGCGTTTTCAGCAATTAGCGTGTTGAGCTCGAATCCTAACACGCTGCGCTGTCACCCGTTTACAGCACCCGTGTTTTAAATAAGAAAACCCGGCGCAGGATTTGATATTCTACCGAGTCCGTTTGTGTTTGGATTCATTGTTGAACTCGAAAGAAACACGGGAGCTAAAAACGGTTGAAGCCACAGAACACGGAACCAGTGTTAGGATACGCACTGAATGCGCTCCGTAAAAACGACTTGTGACGAACACGGTTGAGAATCGCAAGCCTGAAAACGCAACTTTAAATTGAGTAGGTAGGCTACCGAAAGTAGTCGATTTTTCACCTGCCATTTTGGAAAGCGCAGTATAGATAATTAAAAGAAAAATAAAAGAAAATGCGAAACAGATAAGATAAAACAATTTTCATCTCTGCCAGGAGACAGGATAAAAGGTCATGCACTGGTTGGGCCTAGTTGACGAGGATTTTCGGTAGAGACGAGGACACTTTGGAGGGCTTATACTTGCATCCTGTGGCATAGTGGCACAATTTTGAAAAGTCGAGCACGTGCTTTGCATATTTATAGTGGCACCATCTCATCTTTTTAGTTTCTTTTTTGGCAGAGCATGCGTTACGCCAGAACGAAATAAAAGAGAAGGAGCGCAGAAAGTGTTGTAGGCCTATAATTTTCCTAAGGCTTTCCGGCTATAGCGCCCTCCGTTAGGGACGATGCGCTCATAGCCATTATGAAAAGATTTACAAGCGTCTTGCACAACTGAAGAGCAAGTTTTTGACAGTCTAGATGGCGATCCTGGCGGTCAGGAAAGCTTCGCGAGCTGATGCGCCGGCTGTTTTTGCGACTTCGGCTAAAACTCGCTTCGCTTTCCAGAGCTGTTCTCGCGCTCCATTAGTTTCCGCCAGAGACTCCGAAAGCGAATTCACGAGGCGAGTGGAATGTGATTTCGGCAAGTCAGCGAGCGATATAAGGTTCGTATCAAAACCTGAACAACCCGATGAAAAATGTATCTCAAAATAGTAGTACGAAGTTGTGCGAAAGAGTAGCAACAGTAGTAACTGATGCTACTACATGCTTCTACTTCAAGGATACCGTGTTACTGCATACTACTGCATGCTACTATTAGCGAGACTGGATGCTAATATGGCAAGACAGGATGCTACTGGGTACTACTACATAAGATTGGACCAGTTTGAGGCACATTAAATGATAGTATTCTTTTCTATTACATAGTATTACATGCAACTTTTTCGTACAACTACCATGCAACTACGCAGGCTACAAATTGTTTATCGGGAAACTGGTCGAACCTGCAATGATTCGTTGGTTTGTGCGACTTGCAGGTTCGTTTCTTCCAAGAACGGCGGAAATAAATATAGCTGCAAAGCATCGTAGCTGGCGTTTCCATTTTATATCTAACCCATTTCTTAAATGTCAGATATTTTGATTTATATTGAATTCTGAGCGCGGGTGAAAGAAGATTATTTCGCAAGGAATGTATTCAGGGAGAATTAAATGGCAGTCGGGTTTGAGTTCGTCAAAGCAGCATCAGCGTTGCAGGAGTAACGAGAGGACGCATTTTTATGGGCTTAGTATCGTTTATTATGTTACAGTATAAAAAACGCCACACTACATTTTGTGTACCTCTCTGCAGTAACTTCATGTAATAAATCTACACCTATTCGTCCAAGATTTATGAAGCGATGTTCCTTTCCAAGTCGGTCACGTTATTTGATCGAACCAACAACCGCTCGGCTGGTTTGTGATAAAAGATTTACAAGCGTCTTGCACAACTGAAGAGCAAGTTTTTGACAGTGTATATGGCGATCGGGCTGAACAACCCGATGAAAAATTTATCTCAAAATAGTAGTACGAAGTTGTGCGAAAGAGTAGCAACAGTAGTAACTGATGCTACTACATGCTTCTACTTCAAGGATACCGTGTTACTGCATACTACTGCATGCTACTATTAGCGAGTCTGGATGCTACAATGGCAAGACAGGATGCTACTGGGTACTACTACATAAGATTGGACCAGTTTGAGGCACATTAAATGATAGTATTCTTTGCTATTACATAGTATTACATGCAACTTTTTCGTACAACTACCATGCAACTACGCAGGCTACAAATTGTTTATCGGGAAACTGGTCGAACCTGCAATGATTCGTTGGTTTGTGCGACTTGCAGGCTCGTTTCTTCCAAGAACGGCGGAAATATAGCTGCAAAGCATCGTAGCTGGCGTTTCCATTTTATATCTAACCCATTTCTTAAATGTCAGATATTTTGATTTATATTGAATTCTGAGTGCGGGTGAAAGAAGATTATTTCGCAAGGAATGTATTCAGGGAGAATTAAATGGCAGTCGGGTTTGAGTTCGTCAAAGCAGCATGAGCGTTGCAGGAGTAACAAGAGGACGCATTTTTATGGGCTTAGTATCGTTTATTATGTTATAGTATGAAAAACGCCACACTACATTTTGTGTACCTCTCTGCAGTAACTTCATGTAATAAATCTACACCTATTCGTCCAAGATTTATGAAGCGATGTTCCTTCCCAAGTCGGTCACGTTATTTGATCGAACCAACAACCGCTCGGCTGGTTTGTGATACGCTATCAATTATTATTACTTTGCAAGAGATAACATATGCATTGTTTGAACAAGAGCTGCGAGCTCATATGGATCTTGTTACGAGTAAATGGTGTGAGAAGCGAGAAAGTAAATCTGAGCATTTTTTCAGAAATTCCGGTACCCCTCCCCACCGTGCTCGGGTCCGGTCCGGACCCTAAAATATGCCACTAACGCATACGATCTCTGTACTTTCCAAGTTTCATTCAAATCAAACCCTCGTTTAACCCCTATGTGAGCCACAACATTTCCGGGACTCCCCTTCCAACTCCCCCCCCCCCCCCCCCACTGTGGCCGAATACGACTCGGACACATAAACTTCGCATCTCTAACATCTCCTCTTCCCGCCCATCAAGTTTAACTCGAACCGGAGCATATCTTCAAATTTCCTCCCCCTACTTTGGTCGGATTCGGTTCGGATGCCAAATGACAAACCTAGGCCGTATAAACTTGATACTGTCCAACTTGCATCCCATTCGGCCCAACCGTTTGGTTTCTGTGCATTTCACAAAGTTTTCGCACCCCCCCCCCCCCCCCTCCCCCAATTCCCTCAACCATGGCCGCATAGGGTTCGGACACATGCTTTGCACATCTAGATCATCAGTTCTTATCACCCATAAAGTTTCACTTGAATCGACCATTTGTTCGCAGCCTATGGAAGTCAGTAATTTCCAGATTCCCCCTCCCTCAATTCCCCGAAAAATGGTCTGATCCAAGAATGGAAGTCTTCCTAGGGCATTGTGTTCCAAGTTTTATCACCCTTAGCACATCTGGATGCTTGTTCTTCCCACCAAGTTTCATCCCGATCCCTCCACTCTAAGCGTTTGTAAAGATTTCCGGTCACCCCTCCAACTCCCCCCCCCCCCCGCCCCCCAATGTCGCCAGATCCGGTCCGGAGTTAAAATGGGACGTCTGAGGCACGAGGTGTTGTTAAATATCAAGTTTCATTTAAATCCGATCACCTGTTCAATAGCTGAGCACGCACTACACAATTTTCTGGATTCCCCATACCTCCACTCCCCCCACGATGGTCGGATTGGGGAAACTATATTATCTAGTCAATCTGTCCGGGTCCCTGACAAGCCTACCAAGTTTCATCTTCCTAGCACATCAGGAAGTATCGAACTCGCGGGATCACTAGAAACTTGGAACCCCCCTCCTAACTCCCCCACAGTGACCGGATCAGGTCCGTTTATGTCATCCGCATACCTGGGACTTGTGATTATTCTTCCCGCCAAGTTTCATCCCGAACCGTTCACTCTTAAGTGTTTCCCAAGATTTCCGGTTCCCCCTCCAACTCCCTCCAATGTCACCGGATCCGCTCCATATTTAAAATCGGGCGTCTGAGACACGAGGTCTTTCTATATATCAAGGTTAATTAAGGTCCGATCACCCGTTCGAAAGTTAAAAATACCTCACTTTTCCGGATTCCCCCTTCCTCTACCCCCCCCCCCCCCCCCCCAGGTGGTCGGATCGGAAACAAGTTTCATCGTCCTAGCATATCAGGAGTACCGAACTAGCGGGATCACTAGAAATTAGGACCCCCCCCCCCCCAACTCCCCCACAGTGAGTGGATCCCTTCCGTTTATGTCAATCACGTATCTAGGACTCGTGCTTGTTCTTTCCACCAAGTTTCATCCCAATCTCTCTACTCAAAGCGTTTCTCAATAATTCCGCCCCCCCCCCCTGAACTCCCCCCAATGTCACCGGATCTGGTCCGGATTTAAAATGGGACCTCTGAGACACAAGGTCTTTCGACGCATCAAGTTTCATTAAGATCCGATCACCCCTCCCTCCACTCCCCCCGATGCTCGGATCAGCGAAGTGAGTATTTCCCCCTTAATCTTTTGGGGTCCCTGATATGCCTGACAAGTTTCATCGTCCTAGCTTATGCGGAAGTGCCCAAACTAGCAAACCCTGGACAGACAGACCGACCGACGGACGGACAGAAACTGCGATCGCTATATGGCACTTGCCATAAAAAATAACCAGGGCAGCAGTCATTCCTACGTCACTCAACTGCACTAACGTATGACGTCCGAATAAAAACCGGCGGTATTCACTTTGTTCTAAAAATAAACGGATTACTAAGTTTGGGATTAATTTTGATGACCTTTAGAATGAATTTTAAATTATGAGGGTACATTTAGAGGCATTAGTTGAAGATTTGTCGACTCAGAACAGCCCGATGAAAAATTTGTAGCCTGCGTAGTAGTATGGTAGTAGTAAGAAAAAGTTGTGTAACAGCAAATGTAATATGTAACAGCAAAGAATACTATCAGTTAATGTGCCTAAGACCGGTCTAATCTTCTGTAGTAGTATCCACTAGCATCCTGTCTTGCCATGGTAGCATCCAGTCTTGCTAATAGTAGCATATAGTAGTATGCAGTAACACGGTAGCCCTGAAGTAGAAGCATGTAGTAGCATCCGTTAGTACTGCATCCTAATTTTTCGTACTACTTCATAGTACTATTTTGAGATAAATTTTTCATCGGGAGTGCTTATCATGCACTGGCTGTGACAAGTCAACTACTAGTTAGTAAAGTAGCTAATAGAGGATCGCACCCTACCCCACGAAAACGGATATTGTTACACCGTCATCACGGCGGCAAAACAAAAATTTTAACTTAAAGGAACAGAAAACTTGACTCAAACTTGACTCGGGGAGCTAGCTGACATATCAAGAATGTACCCTGAGTCGATATTGAGAGTAAGAAAAAATTCTCGTTACGACCATTGCAGTTTCCGAGAATTCGACTTTTGAGTTAGTAGAAAAAAAGCAAAAGGTTTGTGTGCCGGGAGTAAGAATCGACCGCATGACCTCTTCACTACTATCCCGATGTGTTCGTCAACACGGCCAAAGGCGAACTTTTGCAGTGCATAACTGCATAATTACAGTGCATAAGCGGCAAGGGCCTGCCAGCTAGCTTTGGGAACACTTAGGAGGGGGTTCGAGATAACAAAGAAGGGGGGTCCTACCGACAATAAGTCCCCCCAGGTCAGTTTGATGGCCGAAAGTTGCGTAGTCAAGTTTTCTGTGCCTTAAGGAGGTATTAGACTTTCGGCTTTGAGACTAAATAATCGGCTTTTGATAACCATTCTGAGTCAATGAGTTTGCTATAAACGTTAATCTGGCTTCTTTGTTGGTACACTAAAACTTCTGCAAAAGACTTTTCTTGATAACGAGAGTTTGAAGATCCTATTGGTCGGTTATGAAGTAATTTCTGAAATCCGATCAATAGGAAGCCCGATCTTTTGTGTACGGAAAGTTTGAAGGCTTTAAGCTCCCATTTCGGATGAAACTTTTCTACAATGCTGTAATTATACAATTACGAAAGAGCCAGGGAACTGTTTTCAACAATTTGCAAGCTCAGAATAGTTATCAATCACTCACAAATTTGGAAGTCCTATACCGCGCAATGTTAAATTACTCCTTTTCTACCCTTTTCCGTTTTCGTCGGGTAGTCTGCAATCTCTATATGAAGGGGCTTAAGAAACCTACATAGGTATTTCGGATCTTCATTCTGTCATCTACTCCAAAAATGACTGTTCAAATTTAAATAACTGTTCAAATAATCATACTCCTACTCTACGTAGGTTATTTATATGTTTTATATTTATTGGACCTCAACAACGAAAACACAATCATAGGCTGAGGCCGGCTTCAGTTTTTCGCTGACTGATTGGCCAAGAAAGACTTACCTTAGATCGAGTTTTTCCTGCAGCGCCAATGGCGTTAAGTGTCGCCAGTCGTCTCTCAGATATATAGCCGCCCAGATATTTTTCCATTCCGACTGGTACAGGTAAGGCGAGGAGTCATCTCTGGTCGCCCATCTCGTCTGGATTCCTCAGATTGCCAGTGAAGGATATTATCTGGGAAATCTCACACTTCCCATCCCGACTAATTTTTCCAGGGATCTACAGCAGCGGATCTCGATCACGTCTGTGATAACGAGTGGCACTGTAATCTTGCGAACAACGGCTTTGTAGCCCTTTCTATCCAGTGCCTCCTACCGTTTAGTTTGGGGCGAGGTTTAGTGGCGCGGCCTTGTAAGAAGAGCCAGCTTCAAATGAATAAATTTATCAACAGATAATCCGGAAAAGGTTACAGGAAGGGAGTACTTCCTGGCACCGCCATTTAGGCCTGTATGTACCTTTACCAGTGCATATTTAGGACCCGTCTAAGCCAAGTCTTTCCCGAGGCTAGAAGACATTTCTCGTGCTGTTGACTGAGGAGCCACTTCCCATATCCATACAGAGAGAACAAAGTTGCAGTTAAAAAGTCTCAGCTTGAATCTTAGGGAGCACTTCTTGCTTCTCAATATTCTCTCACTTACTAAGACTTAGGTCCTCCGCGCCTATGAGGTAAAGTAGTCCTCCGTTTCGTTGTTGACAATGCTAAACGGATAAATCAGCTGAATTTTGATAGAGCGATATTTCGGTCCTTCTTGGCAAGGTTACTTAAAAGAAACTGATGATTCAGGCTAAAGTATCATGATTTTGCCGTATTTCTTCGTAAGAATTGCTTGGAGTTAAAGTTGGTCCCGCGAGTTATTTTAGACGCGACTGCTTTTTTTTGCTGCTCGATTGGAACCCTGATATAGTAGAGATTTTTCAGCATTTTGGTTGACTTTGGTTTTGCTGTGGAGGAGGGCTTGGCGTCTGAACTTCCTGTCACCGATTCCACTTTGACTATCTCCAGCAGCTCCTTGTACGTTAAATCTGCGGCTTCAGCCTCTTTTCGAGTGAACGTAACATTCGAGGTTGAACACACCAAACGCCTGCTCAAATATTCTTCACGAGATGACCGTTAACTTGCATCCCCACATGGTACGAACTCGGGATGTTCTCTTGTGTGCAATTTCTTATGCACGACCAAGCGACTGCGCTGGGCGAACTTTTTCTCACAAAACTCACAGGAAAGTGGCTTTTCTCCTATTACTGAGCTTATTATTACTGACTATTACTGACTATTACTATTACTGAGCTATTACTGAGTCTTATTACTGAGCTGGATGAACAATATCTTGCAGTACTCGCATGAATAAGGCCTCTCTCCAGTGTGCAACTTCATGTTCACCTTTTTCAACGTTGACAAATTTATCTCATATTAAAACTACTTTTTTTAATTTTGGGAAATTTTTATGCCGGTTTTCGAAATACCAATCCAGTTCTATGGTTTAAAAAACCCCACTGATATTCTGAAAAAGAAACGGGAAACATTTTTTTCAAAAATTTATTCCATAAAGCACACTTTGACCGATGCGTTGCGTTGATTGTATTTTGGTTAAAGTTTAGGTAGACTTCATTGAGGATAGCGTAGGCTAATTGTTTTTTTTTTTTTTTCTTTTTTAAATGAAGTAGAGTTTGTATGAAAGTATATGGTCTAGTTATTAGTCTGTAGACCAATTGTGTGAATTTTATTATATTTTTTTTTTTAATCGCCAGCTTTGGCGGATACAAATAAATGAATTGAATTGAACTGAATTGAATGTGTGCGATCCTGTGACCGGGTCGACAGAACGCTTTCTCACAAAATTCGCAAGTGTACGGCTTCTGTCTAGTGTGCACTTTCATATGTTCATCGTGCGATAGTTAGTTTTGTTGCAAGGTTAGAAGTTTCCGATAATCCACTTTTAAAGGCAATTCGTGAGAATGCAGAATGCCGTTCTGGACTTTTTTACCGACTTTTCCGTCGACTGTGCTATTGCCCCGAGCCACCGAATGGTTAAAATGATTGTATGTATTTAGTAAGAAAATTCATGTGTTAGTGTAATCTTATTATGTGATGTGTAATATCACGAATTAAATAAATTGATTGATTGATTGATTAATACGGATAAATTTCTTATCACAATAATCACAAGAATACCGCTTTTCTCCAATGTGAATCCGCATATGCTGTATCTTACCACTCGGGCGAGCAAACCTCTGCTCACAGGCATCACAACAATAGGGCTTTTCTCCTGTGTGAGACCTCATATGATGTGTCAAGAGTGGCCGATCAAGCGAATTTTTGTCACAAATGTCACAAGGGTATGGTTTCTCGCCTGTGTGTATACTTATGTGGGCTGCTTTCTGGCTTGGATATGAGAATAGTTTCCCACAGAAATCACAAGCAAACTGAGATTCTTTGACTGTTGGAACTGGGGGACCCATTTCGTTCACGTGCATCACTGGCTTCCGAGAATTCACCAATTCGCTATAGAGATGAATCTTCACAGCTGGTACTTGTTTCCTCGTATTTGGGTTTTCATCGACATAAGCTGAAAGTATTCACAAAATAAGACAGAAACCACACTACATAATTTTCAAGGAATAGTCTACACCTCTGAGAAATGAATATCAGATACCACGATAACTGGAAAAACGCCTTTTGACCGTGGTATCAGATACCACGATAAATGCAAAAACGACTTTAGACCGTGGTAACAGATACCATGGTATCTTCAAAAACGCAACTATTATCTATTTACCAAATTCCAACTAGATAAACCCTCTCGATGCTCCATCAAAAGCTTAAGAAATTTTCCCAACTGGCAAACTCCCATAAAGCATTCATCTTTCGTTACTGTAACCATTACCTCCTCAAATTCGGTCATTTTACGTATTATTTATTATGTTCCCATTCGTTATCGAATTCGGTTGTCATCGGACGTTTACTTAGTCCGCATCTATTTCACCGCATTTGATTTGTCTGTCCATTTCACGATACATTTTCAAGTTCCGGCGGCAAAACTGGACGCCCCCACCTCAAAGGTAAAAGGCTGGTAACGCTATGCGTATTACTGACAGTATAGAAGTGGAAAAAATCAGGTTCCGATTGGTCAATTGTACCAGGTGTTCCATGCCCCCTCCCCCCCCCCCCCAATGAAGAAAGGCTGGGGACGTCCATGATGAAACGCATCCCGTGAAACATCCAGCAGATGCCACCCATTCCCATGAATCAATTATTTAATTGCTCATTCGATGCCAAGAATAGCCGTGGAGCTTGATCCAACTAAGTTTCACAAGCTTTTATATAATTATTACTGTATTCAAATGGCATTTTAAATTATTCACTGGAGAAATAATTATTTGGGGAAAGAAACTTAATTTGAAATTATGAAACCCAGAGCTCAATGAATGGACAAAACGTTTTTTTATTCATTTTATTATCCTAAGCCAAATCAAGTAACACTAATCTTTTATGTGTATCAATTTCTTGGATGTGTTCCCGATTATTCTGCAACCAGGGTTGATTCCTGGATCAGACTTCTAGTATTTATAGGTGCAGTTGAGCTCAAGGTACCAGAAAACAGCCTTTATCACAGCATTCTATTAGCTCAGCCATTGAGGTTTCGGAATCTTCTAAAAATGTTGAAAACTCCATACTTAGGTTAGGACCACTGAAATATTAAATGATCTCGTTTTACTTATAGTGCTAAAAGTGCAATAGGGTCTTTTTGAAAAAAATGCCAAGAAATGCGTTGAAGTAGCTTCACATATTATTTCTAATAAATTGGTAGCCTGTATACGAGATTATTGGGATTAGTTAGCTTTAACTAGTTCAGGTTCTTAACTAATCCCTGAAAGCAGCACGGTCGTTTTAAAATAAAGAAACAGCAGAAGTTTGATTTAAACGAATTTTACCACAGCCTACCAGCAGCTACCAGGAGAAATTGCCTTTCAGATAGTATTAACTGACTGGTAACCTTGGGAACCCTGCGGGATACCAAATAACATGGATATGGCAAAAGCCACAGGAACCCTGCTGGATACCAAATAACATTTGATGAGCATGTGAGGATACATGTAGGACAAGCTTTGAGCCTGAAGAGAACCCATGCCAAGAAGGGCCGAAATATAGCTCTAATAATGTAGCTGACGTATCCGTCTTGCACCGTCAAATATAACTTACCGTACTAAACAAGCACTACCCTGAACTCTCTCTATTTTCGGACTAGCTCTATCGCCCACGCTCTTCTCCAGACTGAAAGAGATTATTACCTTTTCCTCAATCAAGGAAAGAAATAACCTAGACAAACTTACCCCGTTGGTCACCAAACCTTTCAGACTGGATAGAGATTTGCTAGGACGTTAGACAGGCAACCCTATTCGTTGGGGCACTCTAAGGGAATTTAGAAATCGGTATAAAAGGACGGATTCCGCAGTTGGAAAGCAGTCCAGTTCTGAGCAGTCCAGTTCTCCGTTCAGTTCAGTTCAGTCGAGTTCTGAGCAAATTAAGTGACAGTCGAGTTCTGAGCAAATTAAGTGATAAGTATTTAGAAACCTATCTTCAATGTAAGAACGAACCTTAATAAACGTGATTTCGTGATTGACCTACGAACTGAGTATCGCCTTCGAAAAGACTCGCGCTATTACCTTAACTACACCTAAACCTACACATTCCACAGAACACAGCTTAATTCAATCTGGAACCCTGCTGGATACTAAAGGGATATGGCAAACGCCAAGAACGACTAGGGCACTACGGCAATATTTGCACCACCCCCATGAAAGAAATGTGCATGCAATTCCGACTGTTTCCTTCCATTCTCTACACTTACCAAATGTGTGAAATTGAGCCTTGACTGAAAGGTCTGATTATACTCCTAGCCTAAAATTTGTTTCCATTTCCATTTAATGAAGTTGCAGCATTGTCAAATGCCATTCTTCTAAACACCTGCTAACCATGGTCAAATTGTTTTTACACCACCTTCCGTTTCCATTTTTGTTTTGAACCTTTCGCATTTTTATATATGCTACGGTACCGCTCTTGCCAGGCCTTATGTTAGGCCTTATGGTGGGGCCATAAAGTGTTAATGGTCTTTTTTATTTTTTATGAATAAACTGGAACTACCAGGTCAAACCAGAACAATTCAAATAGCTGGAGACGACTCTTTGCACCAGTAATTTTCTGTTGCATATATTTGTTCCTTTTCAGCTTTATTTTGCGTGAGTTTATTTTCAAAGGAGAAACAGAAGTAAGTGGATGACATCTGATATTATTATTATTATTATTAATTTATAACCCATCAACTGGCCGAGGCCAAAAAGACGAAGTATGGAAAAAAATACAAAAAATAAATAAATAGGTGAACAGAGTAAACTGAAATACAAAAGAACAACAAAATCCAAATAAACTCGAGTCAAATCCGTTCAAGGGACTCCGCATTAGTAGTTCACAGACCTCATAAACTCAATCACTTTCGGAAAGAGTAGGTCTGCTGTAAGCATGGTGTTTTGCCCTCCCAAAATTTGCGCACTTCACAGAGGATGAGGTGCACGGGCCCACGGCTGGATTCGTGGCTCCCACCACACTTCGAGCATTTGACGTTGTTCTTGCAGTCAGAGGCTTTGTGAACAAACTCGTGGCACTTGTAACAGGTACTTAAATATTCGGAGGTAATCGTAGTCAATATGAAAGCCCTCTTTCAAATTTCTCTCGAGATCGTCTTGGGTTTCAAAATAAATTTTGACGGTAAGGGACTGGCCGATCCTTGTTACGCGGGTACAGCCAACCACGGCCTGTTGCACTTCCAGTTACGAAAGGGATAAAGGAATTACTTTATCAACACCGATAAATTTTCCTTCTTTTATTTCTCCAAGGAAATGCTTTGCTATGATTTGTGCTGATTGTTTGTCTTTGACTTTCATGGTCCATTTGCTATTTGACGACTTTACATGGACCACAAAATCACTCGCCTTGCAGTTGTCAACTAATTCACATTTTTCTCTAGGGCCGGAAACCTGTGGTGGGTTTGCAACAACCACTGAATATAGCTTTTGTGGACTAATTTCAGCTGCACTAGCAGTGGTCTTGATTGGGGAGTTCTGAGGGGTTTCGAATGATACCTGCAATACTTCCTCAAGTTTGCGCTTCTTGCGTTAACAATCTGTTGTTTTCTGTAGAAGTCACGTCTAATAGGAACTATATCGTCTGTGAATTCTTCCCTGTTAAATGCATGCAATAGGAAGTTCAAAACTCCATTCTGAATCACGCACAAGCCCATAACTTGGCAAACCAGTTTTAATCCTATCACAGGTCAATCCAATTATCCACAACGAGTTGAGATCTTCACGGGTCAAGAGCTGATGAATGACTTTTATTAATTCGGTCAGGTACTTTATTTTGATGTTCAACATGCCCTCTTTGTGATTTAGTCTTTATTCACACAAGTTTACTAGCACTGGCGGAAATATATAGATGGTGCAAAGCAAGGTACAGGATCACACTCTATTTCCGTCTGTTTTTATTTCCGGACATGTGCAGTACGTGATTTGAAACCACATGGTGCTGATGATGATGCTGAAAATGTTGCTGTTGAGGTATAAAAAAAGATGAAAACCAGCCAATCAGGTTCAAGACTTTTAAGTAGACAATGGGGTCAGAGTATTTTGAACAAGAATTCAGAATTTCAGTAAGAAGATCTGCTATGACGGAAATAGGTCTCAGCTCAAGTATTGGAGTTGTTTTTGTATTTTTACTAATCTGGGAATACTATCAAGATAGGTCAGAAGGAAAAATATTGGGAAAAAAAGAAGAAAAGTAGATCTTTCTTTCAAGATATTTCTATCATTTTTTGGATAACTGTGAAGTATCACAGGGACATTCAAAGTTTTAGATTGTTATTACTAGATTGAAAAGATGACGGAAATACCAAGTGATCCTGTATCCTATTTGAAAGCCTAATCATGTGTTCTATAACTAGGCTACAGATCCAAAAAGGTCAAAAGGGTACAGAGGGGTATCCAACCTGAGACAAGATTTCAAATTTCCAGAGAAGTCTTTCCTTCAGAATAATCTATCTGGCTTAAAAAGGAACCTATAAATATAGCAAACATACTAGACTGAAGCTAACTGAGTGGTTTACATCCTGGATAAATAAATATTGCTTCAATATTTCTTGTTACACATATTTTTCTTTTCAAACAAGATCCCCTTCATTCTAACCTTACCTCTATTGACTATAAAATGATTCAAAACAAAAGCTGTGTTTTTTGCCATCATCCAGTTAACCGTCCTACAAGATTTCCCACTGTAAGTCATTTTCGTCCTACAGTTAACCGACCTAAGTTTTATAAGCTGTTTTTTCACTCTGGTTGCTGGTCAGTTAAGCGACCTGTGAACTGAGGTGGGAGCTCAATCCAACCAACATACACTATTGGCATGGCACAAAATTCTAAATTCTCATTGGAGAGATAGGCACTGGCAATGGGAAGACATATTTTTTTCTTACAAGCCGTTTTAGAGCTCAGACGAACCGACCAGCGAGACAAAGAAATGTTCAATATTGGCAAATAGGTACAGGATCACTTGGTATTTCCGTCATCTTTTCAATCTAGTAATAACAATCTCAAACTTTGAATGTCCCTGTGATACTTCACAGTTATCATACACAGTTATTCGTAAAAGCAGTTACTTAAAACAAAACAAAAAACAGTCGGTAAAAATGACCTGTCCGCCAGTAAAAAGCCTTGCCCCTTAAGATACGTTTTGGCTGGTGACGCCTCTGCTGGTAATATTGTAATACAAAAAATGATAGAAATATCTTGAAAGAAAGATCTACTTTTCTTCTTTTTTTCCCAATATTTTTCCTTCTGACCTATCTTGATAGTATTCCCGGATTAGTAAAAATACAAAAACAACTCCAATACTTGAGCTGAGACCTATTTCCGTCAGGGCAGATCTTCTTACTGAAAATTCTGATTTCTTGTTCAAAATACTCTGACCCCATTGGCTACTTAAAAGTCTTGAACCTGATTGGCTGGTTTTCATCTTTTTTTATACCTCAACAGCAACATTTTCAGCATCATCATCAGCACCATGTGGTTTCAAATTACTTACTGCACATGTCCGGAAATAAAAACAGACGGAAATAGAGTGTGATCCTGTAGGCTAGGTTAACCGACCTATGGAGAAAAGGCAAAAAATCCAGCTACAGAAAAGGCACAGAATTTGAATATATTCTGGACAAACGACTGTTCAAAAAAGTCATACTTTGCCTCTTGACTGTCAGGAAAGCATGTACATTTCATTTTAACATTTTCACGGCAAAAATCGGGGTGTAGAAACAAGGTCAGGTATCCCTCCTGTACCTCATTTATCTGAATTTTCCATCCATATTTTCCTATTTAAAAAGGGTTTTGCATTTATCTGAATTCTCTAGCTAGGACACAATCCTGCCTATGGCCTTCTACAAACAAAAATTTGATTAAATAAAAAGAAAAGACTTCAAAACTTGCCTGCTTCACAAATTAATCTTAGTGCACCACCTCTGGCTGTTCTCCTTTCATACAAATAACTCGGCAGTTTTTCAATTGGTCTGTGACCTTTTCTTCACTAGAGAGCTCTTCACAGCAGTAAGAAGTAAAGTAAGAACCAACTGCCGCCTGACTGCCGCCCAGAAACTAGCATGGAAAAAGCTGTTTGAAACCTCGCGCCTCGCCTTATCCTGCCATCTAAAAGGATGAAACAACCAGCGGTATAGTTTGATCAGTCGACCAGAGATGACTCTGAGCGTGTTCCACCCTCGTGCCAATAGTAACTATTAGTTACTAAATCCGTTCCAACCTCACTAAAAGTTACTACGCTGACCGTTCCAGCCTTCTCGAAATAGTAACTAGTAGTAACTATTTGCTTACCACGCTCGGGAGCGTGGTAAGCATAGTAACCACGAATCTCTGTCACGGGATTGGTCGGATTCACCCGAGGCATGATATTCCGCTGGAGAAAAAGAAAAATCGTTCCAGCCTTAACGACAAAAAGGCAGAATTTGTGACGTCATGCGTGGTAACTACGGTAAGTAGGATGGAACACATCTCTTTCTCATAACGTGATGGTCTACTCCTGTAACCTGTACCGGTTTCTTCCATTCTAAATTAAAAGATGATAAACAAAAACGAATTTATATTATGATTTGTACTCGTTTCAGGACGCAGGCTGTAGGCCTGCAGCCCTATGTGGCCGTAAAAGCTGTCGTTCCAAGTCGTGCCATGAATCCCGCGTCTTCCACGAAGGTCATGGAATGATACAGCCAGGATTCCAAGTTGTTCCAGCTCCTTTCATGATGACAGGAACAGGACGGAACCAACGATGGGCTCGAGGCTTTTTTCTTTTTTTTCGTGATTTTTCTTGATGCTCAGCCAATTTTAACAAGAACATTCGTCTTTGGTCCAATGACAGCCGACTACGGATATCCCAGTCATGCACAAATCCCCAATTTTTGAGCAATGTCTGGGCATGCACAATGGTATGGAAATAATGCTCAATGTTGGGGCACCATGCTCTCCATAGCAGGGGCAGGTTACCCCCATAAATATCTGTTTGAAAAGTTTATTTTTCGTTACAGGTTCTCAACTGAACAGATTTGTATGGGATACCATGCCGGTGCCCTAACGGTATGAGCACCATGCCCGTACGTTCGGGCATGCCCAGACGTTGGGGCACCATGCCCAAAATTTGAAGATTTGGGTAGAATATGACTGGGAAAATCCACAAACCTGACCAGAGCTGCTTCTACCTGCAGCAAAGGCGTCATAGAAAGAGAAACAAGCCGTTTTATCTTAAAAAAGAAGTATTTTTTTCTGATTTGGAAAGAGTAGGTGATGTAAACGAGTTTAAGAAAATATTAGCGTTACCGAGTGGAGTGAGAAGTCGTAGCACAAAAGCTAAAAAAAAAAAATTTTGTTCTTAGAAAAGATGCTACGGGTTAAACAATGAGAATGACTGCTCATGGTAAGTTCTAAGATTGCTGTTTCGTTGCCACGGCCTTTTTGTGGAACTGAATCTTGCTAAAAAGCTTTATCACTTGTCCTTTCCTTCCGGCAAAGTTGGATTGTTGTCTGCCAAGTTTGCAAACGTCAAGGTTGATAGATAAAAGTTCCTTACTTCGTAGATAAATACTCCTTGAGCCCAAGGTGACTTCGAAACATATATTCATGCGACGGATAATAACGGATACATCAGCTTCATATGCTGTGGCAGAGATCTTTCGGCCCTTCTTGGCAAGGGTCCTCGTCAATTATCGCTGCTAGAATCGAAAAATTGATGCCAAAGCAGATGTAGCTGACGTATCCGTTCTTATCCAGTATATGAATATATAATTCAATCCTATCTTATTTAATCGATAATCTGTGGATGGCGGACAACCGCAGTAACGCATTTTTCTCGGGTTTTCCGTTTATATAATGTGTACCTAGAATCTTAGCCCTATTCGGTTAAAGTTAGAGGAGTGATTCAAATCTAACTGTCATAAGTGTTGACAGGACAGGTGGTTTATCTTCAAGTTGTGCTTTTTCTAACAGATATTAGAAAGATGGCGCTTTATACAGGGACTACCGCGACTGTTGTAAAACAACCTTGTTTATTATGCACCGCTGCAATACCGCGCGCGGTGTTGTAAGAGGGACCATTCAAGTAAAACGAAACTGGATTACCCTTTTTAGATGAGTTTAATTATTAATTATTAAGTAGTATTTGAGTGCCAATCCACATATACAAGCGTAATACTCTATTGGTGCCATTTTTTAAGTCAATTTTATGAGATTTAGTATTGATTTTTGTAGTATTTTTAGGGTTTCTAAGTAAGTAAGTAAGTAATTTATTTATAACCCGCCATTTTGAAAAGGCGGAATAAATCGATGTTTTCAGCTCAAGAGCGAATAATAAAGCAGAAGCAAATTTCTGAACTGAATTTAGAAGTCTAGGACCCCAGTCGGCAGTCGGAGCCTCGTAGCTCAAATAGCGGGGTCTCAGTGTGAAAACCAAATCAAATCAAGATATAGGTTGTGTTCCAAAAACTTAACAATTGTTAGCAATCGTCAACTTTATTTCGGGGAGCAGCTAACTGCAGCTTTTAAGATCGTTAACTTTTCGCATGATCTTTTCCCTATGAACTGAACCAGAAAGAATGTTTTTGGAAATACCATTACCTTCCACCTAAAACCAGCGATTCTCTTATTAGCGCTTGTCGACTATATCCAGCCTTACTGCTCTCCGACGCGGCGTCTGGGCGCAAAATATTTGAAAACCAAATGTGCCTTGCTTAAAAAGTGGGAAAACTAAGCAAATGAAAGAAGTAATAAACAGAAGATTATCACATCCTTATGTGTGAAAGAGTTGTCATCGGACAATGAAGATTCCGGCAAACTTTTCGTTGGGTGAAGGGAAAACTCGGCAAGGCTGCAAAAGCGCTAAAAATTCGTAATAACGAAACGAAACAATGGAGAAAGGTGGGGATTTTAGAAGCTTATAATCCCATATGGGAGCTAAGTATAAAATAAAAGGCAGAATAACCAAGAGGGGTCCTTTAAGTTCTGGAACGTAACCATAATTTTTGATGGGGAAGACGCCCTTGAGATGGAAACATCAAAACTAGGCTACGGAACTGAAAGGAAAAATGCTCCATAGTCTTTCACAATTCTTATTACGTTTGGATTATTTTAATAACTTTCTTCATGCCTTTTCATCACATTATGCCTTTTCATGGGTCCCATCTTGAGGGTTGAACTGGAACATCTTCTCGCCAGAAGCCACAAGAGTAAGTCTTCCTCCCGTGTGCTTTCTCATGGGAATCCACTTGTCATTTAAACAAGAAACTCTGTATCACAGAAGTCACATGAATGCGGCTTTTCTCCCGAGGCGTTCTCATGTGAACACGACTTGCTGGATGAGCAAGCAAACTCTTCTTCATAGACATCACACGCGTAATGCCCGGGCCCCACTATAGTCACACCTAGTAATAACACCGGTAATAAGGACGTCCTACGGTCGAAATTTGGAAAAAAAGACGCTGAAAACGTAAGATCGTCGAGATGGAAAAGTCCATCTCCGCCATTTTGAAACGTATCTTTGGAGCGTATGGACCAATCACAGATCAGAGTCGCTCATTTTAGCCAGTTTTGTTTACGTTTGAGTGATGATGGTGGTAATATATCTTGACCAGGTGTGACCAGGATGAAACGTAAGATTGAGTAATAACCAAATTAACGTACCAAATTACGTACAGGTGTGACTGAATGTGGCCCTGGCATAAAGGTTTCTCACCCGCGTGCACCCTCATGGGCGTGTTCCGCCCTAATTACCATAGTTACTACACATGACGTCACGAATTTTGGCTTCTTGGCGTCAAGGCTGGAACGCATTTTTCTACTCGGCAAAATATCATGCCACGGGCTAATCTGGCCAATCACGCTAGCCTACAGATATTCGTAGTTACCACGCTTACTACGCTCCCGAGCATAGTAAGCAAATAGTTACTATTAGAGAAGGGTGGAATGGTCAGAATAGTAGCTTTTTACGAGGTTGGAATGTAAATAGTAACTAATAGTTACTATTATTAGAAGGGTAGAACACGCTTCATGTCTCTTACTTTGTGATTTGACTGAGAACACTTTTTGTCACAGGAATCACAAGTATTACTTCTTGGGGTGGTTGTTAAACGGAAGTGTTTTATTTATTTATTCAATAAATTTCTCTCTCTCTCTCTCTCTAAGGTTTTTCACCCGAATGCATTCTCATGTAGGCTAACACTGCTTGTGATGTGCCTGATAAATCTTTTTGTCACAAAAATCACAAGAGTTAGGTTACTCTCTTGCATGTGTTCTCATGTGATAAACTTTGCCCCTGAAATGAGAAAACTTTTTACCACAAAAATCACAAGCATACGGTTTCTCCCCCGTATGCGTTCTCATGTGACTGAACTTGTTATTCACCATGGTAAACCTTTTCTCACAAAAATCACAAGAATAAGGTTTCTCACCCGTGTGCGTCCTCATATGAGCCAACTTGCCACTGGAAGAGGGAAACCTTTTCTCACAGAAATCACAAGCATAAGGTTTGTTTCCAGTATGCGTTCTCATGTGACTTTGCTTGCTACTCCAATCAGAAAACTTTTTCTCACAGAAATCACAAGAATAAGGTTTCTCTCCTGTGTGCGTCCTTACATGAGTTACCTTGCTGCCTGAACAAGAAAACTTTTTCTCACAGAAATCACAAGCATACGGTTTCTCACCCGTGTGCGTTCTCTGGTGAATTGCCTTTTGATTTGACCAGGAAAACTTTTTATCACAGAAATCACAAGAGTAAGGTTTCTCTCCAGTATGCCTTCTCATGTGACTGAACTTGCCACTCACCTTGGCAAACCTTTTCTCACAAAAATCACAAGCATACGGTTTCTCACCCGTATGCGTTCTCACGTGAATTTGCTTGGTACTCACCTGGGCAAACCTTTTCTCACAGAAATCACAAGAATATGGTTTCTCACCCGTGTGCGTCATCATATGGGCCAACTTGCCACTGGAAAAGGAAAACCTCTTCTCACAGAAATCACAAGCATAAGGTTTGTCTCTACTGTGATGACTCATGTGCCAAGCTAAATTTTCTTTGAATATTTTTCGGTCACACAACTTGCAAGAAACATATTCGTATGCTTTGCGAGACTTTCCTGAAAACTGACGACTGACTTGTTGAACAAGCTTGCGTTTACACAAGTTACTGGCATGCTGGCCTTCAAATTTTCTCAGAAGGGCAATACAAGTTTCCAAATGAGCCCTGGAAGCAGACAAACTTGGAAATATCTCCTTACAAAAATCACACACAGCCATTCCAGATGATGGTTCCGCTTTCATTTCGTCATCACATCTCAAACACCTGGGACATTTTGAGCAGCAGACAGACTTCTCATCTGAGTCTGATTTCCATCGACAATTCACGCCCTGGATGGAACAACAAGAAGTTCCACATTCCAGGCAACAAAAAGGCTTTTCCTTAGAATGAGTCCTCACGAAGTGGTAGTTTAGACTCCAAAAAAAAGAAAACGTTTCTACGCAGTCAGGGCATTGGTACATTTTCTCAGCATTGTGAGTCTCCAAATGAATCAGAAACTGTGCTATCGCAAAAAAACTGAAGTTACACTCTGCACAGTTGTAGATACTATTTTCAGTCGAGCTTTCTTCAATGCAGTTCATTTCTGTTTTCAGACCTTTTCTGTAGTCACCATCGGTCGGGGAACCGGATGCAAACTGGACACTTTCTTTGCATTCCAAGATCAATGTTTCGAGGTCAGCTTCTAGCTTTGGCTGTCCAGCTTGCAAAGTCTCACCTGAAACAAATAAATGCCATAGAAAAGAAAACGCTGTATCGAAGACCAGGGCCATGCTTTTGGCAGGGTCCCGTTAGTTCGCCTAAAATTCCGTCACTACGCTCGAATTTTCCAACAGTTCGTCCACATATTAGTTGACCCCCGAAAATCCATCAGTTCGAACACGTCACTTTGTCCAACGTCAGTTCGCTCACGCGGTAGTTCGCCTCCACGTCTGTTGGCCCAGGGTCTGTTCACCCACCGTCAGCTGGTAAAGTTCGTCCACACGTCATTTGACCCATGGAAATACGTCAGTCAACATAAACATCAGTTCAAACAAACGCCACAAGTCCCAAATTTGTGAAATAAAAATATATTTGTTTGAAACGTGTATAGCCTACAGAGTCGACCTGCCATCAAGCCGCCGTGACGCGTTCATATTTAACTCGCGTGACTAGGGAAAATCCTTAAGTGCTTTGGAGTAAACAATCGGTGGGCGTAGTGACAGATTTTGCAGGCGAACTGACGGGTGTGTCAACTGACATTTTTGCCACTTGACGTTAGGCAAAAGGACGTGAGGGTAATGTGAAGTGCGAAGAACTGACAGATTTCTAAAGTGAGTGAACTGGCGGTGGTTCAACAGACGGTGAGCGAACTGACGAGTGAGCGAATTGACGTGTGGCTGAACTGACGCGTGAGAGACATTTAGAGGAACCGACGCGTGTACGAACTGACATGTGGATGAACTGATGTGTGGACGAATTCACAAAGGAAAGAAACTAAGAAACGTCCACGAAGGAAAAAAACTAAGGAACAAGATTGTAAAATGTGTAAACATGCGGAGCGAACCTTTGAGTAAAAAATCAGTGTACTTTTAAGATCAAATCTTTCGGGATATCACAAAGGTATCCGAATGATTACTGGAGCTACTGGGGCAAAGACATTCACCATCCTTGACGAGCGAGGCGAAAAGCTGTCAGCCAATGATATCAATGAGCATTTTGTGAACATATGTCGTACCAATCCGCCAGCTTCTGTCCCTCCTCCCCTTCATGACCAGTCAGAAATCCCAGTGATCCTACCAAACGAGGTTGTCAAGGTACTAGAGAAGCTAGATGCCAACAAGTCAACCCACCCCGATGACGTTCCAACTCAATTAATCAAAGACAATGTGCCTCATCTCGCTGAACCACTGACAGCTATACTAAACCAGTGCTTGATCAGAGGATGCTTTCCAGAAAAGCTGAAGGAGGCTGTAGTGATCCCAGTACCAAAAGTGTCAACGCCCAAATCACCAGGTGAGTTGAGACCTATTTCCCTGGTGCCTGTAATATCCAAAGTGTTTGAAGCTTTCCTGAAAAAATGGCTACTGGAAGACTTTGTCGAAAAAATTGACCCGTGCCAATACGGTTTTATTAAAAATTCTAGCACAGCCACACTACCTCCTAAAAATTGTCGAGGAAACACTGGATCACCTAGAAAACGAGGACGCATTTGTAGAAATCTTGCAAGCAGACGTGGCAAAAGCCTTTGACAGCTCAAGTCATTCTCACATCACTGAAGCGCTGAAAGATTTTAGATCATTTTAAAGACAATGGTTTTCAGCTTTCTGTTGAGAAGAAAGCAGTGCGTTAAACAAAATGGTGCTATGCCCTTACTTTTGGAACTGGAACTGTGACCGGACCCATCTTATTTTTAATCCTAGAGACATATTAAATAGAGGTTTAAGGCAGGGTAGTGTGCTATCGCCTAGTATTTTTAACATTACAGTAGCTTCTTGTTTTAATGGTATTGGTACTTATTTTGTTTTTGGTAAAGGTTTTATTGCTTCGTGGATCGCTTATGCCGATGACCTGTTGCTTATAAGTCGATCTTTGCAGGCTCTTCAACAGAACCTTGATTTTATTTTTGATTGTTTAAAGCAACATGGTTTAAATATCCGACCAGAGAAATCCCAGTTTATTATTTTTGGCCCTAAGCCGTCGGAAATTGTACAGTGCTCATTCAGCAGTCAAAGCGTGCGGTCGAACGAGTTATCAACTGGCCCATAGACCTTGTTTTTCGATACGAATATAGATCAACTGGCCCATAGACCTTGTTTTTCGATACGAATATAGAGAGAGGAAAGTTTGGACATTGCGGAGTGACTTTTTCTGTTTGTGAACGATCGTGGAATTCTGGACCAGATTTGTTGGATGTCGGAGTACGGTGGGAAATAAGCCAGGCAGGTCCCACGTCCCATCGGCCACTGACCACAAAGTGGTTGCCACTGCTTGCGTGGGCCTGTCCCTATCTGAGATAAGTAAATTTCAGTTACTTTTAAACAACGAAAATGTCTGATCAACAGGAAACAAATCTGGATGTTCTACAGCGTCTGACAAATATAGAAAGCCAGCTTGGGGGCCTTTCTATGCTCGCATCGATAGCGAAAGAACTGCAGACTATATCCTCCCAAATGAAGCAAACTCAGGCGTCGCAATCGAAAACCACGGAGGACATCCAGAAAATTAAAAAGAAGATAGACGAATCGCAGAGGCGTGCAGAGTGGTTAGAAAAAGAAGCAGAACAGTTGAACCTGATTTTTTATAACTTTAAACCCCTAAACCCACCTACAAGGATCGCTTGCGGAGGAAATCAGTGAGGTTATTTCCGCCTGTTTGCCACAGATTGAGATCATGAGATGGGACATAAATGACGCTTTCCGTTTGAACACCAAAAAACAGGGGGAAATCCGTCCAGTTTTAGTGAAGTTCACAATGAAATATTTGCGAGATTTGATTTTGCGAAACTCGGTTCGCTTTCAGAGTTACGGTATTTCACTAGCTCCGGACTATACATTGGCTGAGAGAATTACTCGCAATGTTCTGAAACCACTTTTACAGAAAGCAATCGAACATGACCGTGAGGTGAAATTCAGAGGACCTCGTTTATTTGTGGACGGTGAATTGTTCACATACGACCATGAATCAGAAAAAGTTAGAAAAAATGGAAGAAAAAAAACAAAAGAACTAGCGCGATCTCAAGAGCGAGGGAACACTGATTCGAACGCGGAAATGGAAAGCGAAGGGGGAGACCAAATGGCGGAGGTAAACTCGGGTATTCGCAGCGGTAGTTTTCCACAGGATCAGGCTATTAGCCAGGCAGACGGGACGAGACCCGGAGTGAGCGGAGTCACGAGCAAACGAGGTTTAGAAGAGATCATCAGCCCCGAAGATCGTCACAGGCAGGATCGTCGGAACGTAACTCGTGACCCACCAAATCGAGGCCTTGATCGAGAACCCCCACGCCGCTCACTCAGAAATAGGCAAAGAGCCCGTTCAACTTCGAGGAATAGGAAGTAGACCGTGTACAACAAATTCAGTTTATGACATGGAACGTCCAAGGCCTAATGAGTAAAAAACAACAGTGTCTAAATGAGTCTTTTTTGAAGTGTGATGTAACATGTTTGATTGAGACCTGGTCCCCGCCTTCGGAGGATCTGTCGGTTAAAGATTACACAGTTTTCCGTGCTGACCGGCAAATTTCCCGAAACGCGCGATTTTACGGCGGAGTCGCGGTTTTTGTGAGAAAGCAGAGTTTCGCAGTTTGTCATAGAATAGAAAGTAGATCCGAGAACATTATTTGGTTGAACCTTAAGTGTCATGATGGATCGAAGATAATCCTAGGTTGCATATATGTTGCTCCACAGAATAGTAGTTATGTGAAAGAAGATACGTGGACTTCGCTGGAAAATGAGTTGGAATATTTACGGAGAAAACATAGCGAAGAGTATTTTGTTTTGATGGGTGATTTAAATGCTTATACGTCAGAAGAACCAGAAATTGGCCTTTTTTCTCTTTCAGGAAATGATTTGACGTCTCTGAGGATTCCAGAAAGCTACAAAATTCCAAGAAGGAGCCAAGATGTGAAAAGAAAGGTTAACCAATGGGGAAGGAACTGGTTGGGCATCTGTGGAGAATTTGGTCTAGTCATTGGAAATGGGAGGTTTGGAAAGGATGCGGGTCGTGGTGAGTTTACTTGCATTTCCGGAATGAATTTTAGTGTTATTGATGATGTTTTGGTGGACAGTAGGCTCGCACCTGAATCAGGTTCAGACCATTTTCCGTTAATTTTTCGTTTTCAGTCGACAAATATGGGCACAAATCAGCGAAAAAGAGAAAAACTAAAGCATCACACATTTGGAACAGGAACTAGCAGCACTGGCCTGGTAAAATCAAGAATACTATGTGAGTGGGCGGAGAAAGATGTGACCCGATTGAAAGAGTGTTTTTGCTCGGAGCCGATGGTACAACAGTTGAATGTCCTAGCATGTGAGATTGAGGAAAATACGGGAAGTGTAAATGAAGTTTCTTCAAAATTTGCTGAGCTGATACGGAGTCCTTTACTTGAAAACACGCAAAAAAAGGGGAAACAAGAAAGCCCGTTTTTCGACAATGAATGCGAACGGAAAAAAGAAGAATTAAATCACATGCTAGAATTAGTTAAAAAATCCGAAAAGGAAATCGAGAAACTGGAGTTGCTCCCACATTATAGAAGTAAAAGAAAAGAGTATAAGCTAATGATAAAAATGAAGAAACTAGAGTTTCGATGGCGGGAACAAAATAAACTTGCGCATCTTTATAAGACAAAAGATTCCCGCGAATTCTGGAAAAGAGTTTCATCAAAAAAGACGACTGCTCCCAAAAGTATTCCGCAAGAGGATGAGTGGCCCCCCTTTTTTGAGAAACTAGAAGCAGGTACAGCATCTGGCACACAACAGCCCCCACCCGATTTCGAAAAACTGGCAGAAGAAGTCGGAACACCCTCTTGTGACCACACTGAATACCCCCTACTGGAAGAAGATTATCACCTTTGTCGCCAAATCCACCGGGAAGAAACAGAAGATGCCATAAAACAAACTAGGGGTGGATCTGCGCCAGGACCAGATGGGATTCCAGCAAAGGCTTTTAAAGTACTTCAAGTTGTATTATTACCTCTGCTTCTGGGGTTGTATAACCTGGTTATGAAAGAAAAAAGGTGGCCTGATTCTTGGAAGATATCTGTAGTTATACCCCTATTTAAGAAAGGTGATGCAAGTTTGTGCGAGAATTACCGACCAATCAGCTTAGGAAACTGTTTTGGAAAAATTATGGAAAAAATTTTAAACAAAAGGATGGAATTATGGCTGGATGAGAGGCAGATTCTGAGAGAAGAGCAAGCTGGTTTCCGTAAAGGGTACTCACCATCTGATCGAATGTTTGTGTTAAATGCGTTGATTAGTAAGTATTGTAAGTGAAACGGAAAGTTGTACGTGGCTTTTCTTGATTTAAGTAGAGCATTCGACAATGTTGACCGTATAATTTTGTTTAGAATGCTTTTAAGAACAGGAATTCCGCCACCGTTTTTAAGGGTTCTTCTTTCGATGTATTGTTTGACTAGAAACGTTGTGAAGATAGCGGGAAGCGGTATGTCTAGAGTTTTCTTTAACGTGAAAGGTGTAAAACAGGGTAGTACCCTATCACCGAAACTTTTTGCTATTTTTATAAACGATCTAGTGGAATACCTTGAAAGAAGATGGGCGCCAGTTGTACACCTTGGAAATAAAGTATTTTCGTTACTATTATTTGCTGACGATATTGCTTTGGTGGCCAGATCCCGTTCGGAGTTGCAAACTCTGTTGGATTTGACAGCTGAATATTTAGAGGAAAAGAAATTAGAAATTAACACAAAATGATATTTTGCCGGAGACAATCATCAGGAAATAAAGATGAAGAGAGTTTTAATTTGAAAGGCGGAGCAGTGAAGGTCGTGTCTCAGGCAAGATATTTAGGCTTCAATCTAACATCGAACGGAAGATGGAGCAATCATATTTCGAAGATGGCAAATCGAGGAAAAGCAGCAATGGCAACGCTGTTTAGGAACAGCAATTTGATGGGAATAGGTGACTTAAAGATGCACAAAAATGTGTTCAACTCAAAAATAAGGCCAATACTGCATTATGGAGGAGAAGTATGGGGACCAGAGGTGGCAAAATCGTTAGAAACTCTACAGCAGCAATATTATAAACGAATGATAGGTCTGCACGTCACAACCCACACACTTTTCATCAAGGGAGATTTGGGACTTTTTTCCATGAGAAAACATAGGCAGATCCAATTAATCAAGTTTTGGCTGAAAATATTGCAATGTCCCTCCTCGAGACTCATCAGAGCAGCTTATGATGAATTACTGGTCCTGGGCCAAAAATCTTCATGGCCCTTCCAGGTCAAAAAACTCCTGGACAAAACTGGTTTATCGTATGAGTGGAACGGAGGTGATGGCCCAATCTCAGATCACAAAGTTTTCCTGTCAGAGATCCAATTAAGGCTGGAAGATCAAGAAATCCAGAAATGGTGGAGCGACCTTAGCCAGTCGGAAAGTTTAAGTTCGTATTATAAGGTGAAAGAAAAATATGGTGAAGAGTTTTATTTTAAATTAGGGATTCCAAAAGAATCCCTGAGGTCGTGGATGCAGGTGCGAGCGAACTGTCTCCCTCTTTATAGTGTTTGGAAAAAAAGGTGTTACCCGGAAATGCGGTATACTTGCCCTATTTGCGGTGATTTTGATGGGCTGGACCATTTTCTTTTTAGGTGTCAGGGGCTAAGCGAGGTAAGAGGGAGTTTTCTTGGGGATGGTGGTTGTGAGCCCCTTCTTGGAATTTTGAAGTCGACGTCGAAAGTAAATATAGTAGCAGTTGGAAATTTTGTCCGGAAAGGTCTTATTATTCGAAAGTTGAGCGTTACATGATTTGGTTTGGTAGTTGTTTGTTGCTGTATATGTATGTATACGGCCTGAAAAATGGCTTTAAATACAGTAATTCATTCATTCATTCATAATTATTTTTGTATGGTGGTTGGTGGTCTAGTCCTAAAACCCATTGACTCTATGAGATATCTTGGCGTCCTTTATGGTACAACTCGGTCTCTTACTAGGACTCATATTGTTAAGGAAGGATTGCTTTCACTACGTGATTATTTTTCTAGAAAAAATCTAGCTCGGATTTTTAACACAATTGCTTTGCCTCAGACTCTTTTAGTTTCCCCTTTCCTTAAATATTTTACGTCGGGTAATATGGCTAGTATTAAGACTTCTTTTTTTAACTACGGAAAATTTTTATGCCGGTTTTCGAAGTATGAGCGTAGTTCTTTTATGATTTCGAAGTATGGTTTAAAAGATCCTATTGAAGTTATGCAGCGTAAGCGTTTGTGGTTTCTTGAAAAATGTAAGATGTTTAGCCATAACCTTTGTGATATGAAGGGGTAAAACCTTTCGAAAGTCAAACGTTTCAAAACAACTGAAACTTCTTAAAATATTTCAAACATGGGAACAATCTTCTCAAACGCGTGAAAAATTTCAGATTTTTCTAAACTTCTGCACAAATTTTCCCACAACCATTCGAACTTTGCAATAATTCGAAACAATTCAAAAATTAAATTCCAAAACCAGTCAAATTACTTCCCAAAAGTTTACGAGATTTCGTTTCGGTTTGAAGCGTTTGCTTTTACAAAACAGCTATCGCCGCAACTATCGCCGCAGCCTTCGAATGTTATACTGAAGTACTGAAAATCGGGGACGTCGATACGGTTAAGTCTCTCAGATAGAATAATTCGGCGATGCCATGGTTACATGACAAATAAATAAACATCCTGTGAAATTTAACTTGTTTGCAGTGACTGTGATAAGTGTGACACTGTATCTAACTGACTCGTACAGTAGTTTGCCATGAGCCTCGACTGTTGCTGGATAAGATCTAACCACCTAGTCAGTAATTTCTGGTTGGTCACTGCTAAAATTGTGTCAGTGGCCTACTTGAAATGTCTGTCACAGATGTTTAATACTACGTTTAAAATGGCTGTGGTGCTCTCCTTCATAAGCCAGTTTATAGCTGGGTTCACAGCTTTAATGCCAGTTCATACCTTTGGTGAGAGAAATTTTATTTGACACTTCGTATGTTTTCGGTCTAAAGTCAATTTTGCAGTTACTGTGGTATCTGATATCAAGATCTGTCAAAAGGTTATTATGGAGTCCAGAGTCGTTACCAGTCAGCCACAAACCCCTGATTTTGGGATACCCTATGCCAAACGCTGGGTATGTCTAACGTTTGGCACAGCCTATGCCTAACCCGCTGGATAGCTGTTGGTACCCCAACCCTGACCCGCCCCACTATAGATGAGTTCTGATTGGTTGATTTTTGAGCTTCCCTCAAACCATCAATATTTAATTGGGTTCAAGTATCCAGCATTTGGCATAGTGTATCCAGCATTAGGCATAGGATGTACCAAACACTGTATATACCCAGCATTTGGCAAAGGCTATCCCAAAATCAAGGGTTTGTGGTAGACTGGTCGTTACTAGCAAACATTTTTGTGAGGGGGGGGGGGCAAGTTTTTACTGACTACTTGGTCATTTTACTGACTGATTTTGCAGGAAAAAACAACTGTTTTCAAGAAGAAATTACAGTTTTGACTAAAAATCAACCGATTTTAAGAGAAAATTACTGTCTTTAAGAAAGTGCTACGGTAACCCTGCAATTATCATTTTTGTCAGAGTAGCTCATTAATGTCCCTGAGAGCACATGAATATGTATTTTTGGTAGCAAGATAGCTTCAGGGGGTCTTGTTTTTTCCCTTATATTCATGTTATGTAGTCTATATAGTACGAATAAATGAATGAATGAATGGTATTGGTCCTGCCATTTACCCCAAACTGCACCGTTCAGATTTAATTAACAGCTCAAATAGGCATACTTCTACAGTGGACAAAGACCCTTGTCAAAGAATGTCAAAATATTCTACCAAAACTTGAGTTCTTATGTATAGGCTACAAAAAATCCCAGTTTGCCGACAAGACAGACTATCCAAATAGTGTTGATTTTTATGCTCTATATTGATAACACTTTCAGTGTTAAGCCATTTGTTTGATACATTGGCTAAATATTGTCTAATACCTTACAATAGTAGGTTGGACAGAATGCTTTTTATTTACAATTAGTCTTGCTCCAACTTAATATAAAGAGAAAGTTATAGCTCTGAGACAGTGTCAGATCTGTTTGATTTTTTATAGTGCAGCCTAAGTTGTATGCTTAATTGGTAACTGATTAAGGCTTAGACGAAAGTCATCTAACCATGTATACTAAGACAGCATTGTTTATTCATAAAGCTGGTCAACCCTTACTTTTCGACTGGCAGAGTACAGGAAGTTCACATATTTTATTGCTTCATCAAACTCCCACAAAACAAAATAAACAATAAAGTTATTGTCATAATAGGCTATTCCTTTAGCCCAAGCTGGCTGCAAATCATATTTGATAGTGCAAAATGGATATGTCAGCTGAATTTTATTACAGTATCTTTCAGACTGGATAAACGAACTTGTGGAAAAAACCACAAGTTCGTTTTTCCAATTTGAGCAGCTTTGAGCCTGGAGAGGACCCTTGCCAAGAAGGGCCGAAGTATAACTCTAATAAAAAACAGCTGACACATCCGGTTTGCACTATCAAATATAAAGAAATTGTCTACTGAACTACAACCCTGGAAGATCAACTATGGTCACCTGAGATACTGACTACTCTCATCTAGTGTTCAACTGTGACACCAGATATACTATACTGTTCGCATAATTGCCAGGATTCGGAAGTTACCATGAACCTCGAAACTCAGAAGAGGTCGAGCGAAGCACTGGTCGCAGACAAAAGGAATGATCTATGATATCATCGATAGTCCTTACTTTTATTCTGATCCCAAAAAGAATATATAATCATAAATATTTCGAAAATTCCGCCTGCAGCACTTTTCGTAATATTCTCTATTTTGTGGAAGGGCGCGTCATTTGACGGGGGTTTTAAGCCAGTTTTAGGATTGAGATTTCGAAACATTAAAAGCTAGAATTTGGATTGAAAATTAAATTTGGCATGAAAAAGAAAAAAAAAAGTTCGCCAACGGCGCTCACTTTATGTGATTATGGGTAGTATATTGACAGTTGTTGCTGCTGATGCCGGAACGTCGCTCCACCTGGTTTCTGGAACTTCTTAGAGTCTTGCTATTTAATCAACGGTAAGTGACAGAATTTGTAAGAGAAGCAGTTGAATTTTAGCCTACAGAAAAAAAAGGATTTCGAAAATTTTCGCCTGCGGCGCTCGATTTAATTTTCTACTGCTTATAACAGATAGAAGCTGTTACTGCAATCATGCCCGGCAATATATTCTCCATGTGGGCTTCGCCAAAACGCCGCCTAATAGTTGGCTTATCTTCTTTCACGCTGCCCTTTATTGTTACTCTTTCTACGCAGTCGTTTCTGTTCCATAATTTAAAACTCGAATTCTTAGTTCTAGGATGGAGTTCCCCAGGAGTTCCCCACCCTCCCATGAACGGGGAGGGTGGGGGTGGTTCATCTCCATATATATATATATGTATCCCCAAACCCTATGATCCAAAAGCACAAAGGAATTTCATCGCCTTATTTCAAGTTATTGCCAAGTTAAAACATTAAAATAAATGTGCAATCTGGACCCAATTGCCCCTGAACCAAGTAGGGGTGGGGTTTGGGACCAGCAAAAAGGAAAAAGAGACCCCAATGCTCACAAACCTACCAAGTTTCAACTTGATAACTGTTGATTCCTGTCACGGGTACCGAACTTTGCTCCTTGGCAATCCGGGCCTAGTTGACCATGAACAGCGTGAGTGGGGAGATGCAACTGTAAAAGCGATTTCCCAGCCCCAGGAACTACATGTACAAGGAATTTCATCGTCCTATGTCCAGTTCTGGTCAAGTTATGAACCTCATTTACTGGAAAAACTGGGCCCATTTGCCCCTGAACCGGGGTGGGGTGGGGAGTGGGACCCTCAAAAGGCACAACTAGACCCCAATACCTACAAGTGTACCAAGTTTGAACTTGATACTTGCACTGGTTCACGAGTTATGAGCTCCACAAAATACAGCGAAAACCGAAAGCTGCTACAGCGCTCGCAATAGTGGATTGTTCCAAGGAACACTCCACTAAAAATTGAGAAACGAATGCTGCTCTAAACCTGGTTTCTCGATTTCTAGTTTCTTAGTTTCAGCTCGGCGGAATGCTGCCGGAGTAGTGTACATAACAGATGTTGATAGACTGAAGATAGAAAAACTTGTAACTTCGCTATAATATTAACGTGTTCTACATTTCTTTTTACATAGTTGCAAATGCAAAATTTCAGTTTCTTAAATAGTTGCAGCCTATAGATAATAAAAATGTACTGACAACGGAACTCGGTTAGCGTTTCAGAATTGCGTATAACCAAGTATATGAGTAATTTACCACCCTCGCGCAAATTACACGTGAAAAGAGCAAAAACATGCATTGTAGTAAGTTTCTGAAAGTAGGCCAAAGAGAAGATTTCGGCCCCTTGGACAGCTAAGAATTGGTCCAGGCAGGTTGTGGTCTAACAGTCGAGCTAACAGTAAGATTTGAAAACTGAAATTCATTTCTCAGTTTTTATTTTTAGGTTGAGAGACTAATTTATTTTTCATAAAGATAATGCATTTCCCCAAGAATTTCAGTTCTCGAACATCGCTATTTAAGACCATTTCTGGCTTGGTAGCCACAAAAGTGCTAATGCAGAAATGTAGTTCGTTCTTCACTCTACTACCATGGGGAATCTCAGAATTTTCGCGATCTCGCCGGCTCTTCTGTGGTGGATCTACCAAGACCCACTTTTTTTACTTTACCTAGCCAAAATTACCGTAAAAAGGAAAGAAAAGTACCTACATACTTGAACATCTCGAGATTTGAAGTCCTAAAGGTAGATAAGAAGCTCCAAAAATTTCAAGGTCGTGTTGAATTTCCCTGATTTTTGTCGAATTTTTGAAAAATATTGACTTTTTCGACCATCAACAATGGAATATTTGGCCGAAAATTTAAAAATTCGTCAGAGTCCGAACAATTTTTTTTTCGCCGAAAAAAAATTTGGGGAAGGTCCTGGACCCTGGTAGATCATTCTGAGAATTTTTTGTCAAAATATGAGAAATCGATTTTTTTTTGCCTGGCTTTTTCGCTGGAATGACCCTCTTGCTGAAAAGTATTTCTTGTGCTTTAATAAATTCACTTATAAGGAAAACCCTTGAAACAAAATGATTATGGGCCCTTGGGAGATCATGAGTATCGTTTGATCAAAAGTATTTATTTTCACTTTTTGGTTAAGATGCACACTTTAAGGGTGCTAGGAATTCCTTTCTAAGCAAAACCCTTGAGGCAAAAATGATCATGGGCTCATGGGGATCATGAGAATGTATATTTTGCTTAAAACTATTTTTTTTATGTTGCGGTTTAGATGAGTACTTTAAGGCAGTGGTTCCCAACATTTTTCGTACAAGGTTCGAAAAGGTTGCGTCTACCCCTTTTTTCAGAACGTGAAAAAGACGGTATTTATTATCTTAAATGATAAGGCACAAATGTGTAGAGATGTATACAAAATCAATGAGACATTTGAGGCTGCTTTATAGCTAAAATTTTGCAGATCTCGGCTCGACGTCATTAACGGCATTTTTTGTTAACAGTCTGTTTCTGTGTTTGGTTTGATATTATCCGTGCTTTCATCAAGCTAAATTGCAAACATTTTCGTTAGCTTATTTCGTAATGACAAAATCACTTGCAATGTCTTCGATTCTTCTTGAAACAATATTGTTTGAAACAGGAACAGATTCTACGGTAGTAGGCTAGCTGTTTTTCGAGTCAACATTATTTTATTGTCTTTTATTAGGGCTTTTAATCAGAGTCGTCACACACGGGTTGGCAACACCCCTCCCCAAAAGTAGTCGGCCAGACTGTTAAAAAGAAACGAGTCGCCGCGATTTTTCGCAAAAACACTCGGTAAGATAACCAGCTAGTCAGTAAAAATACCGTGACCACCGAAAAACAAAATTTGCTAGTGGTAATATTCTGCCTCTACTGGTAATATTAGGCTTTCGGCAATCAAAAACGAGTGGGGCGAGATTCTGAAGCTACATACTAAACCGATTTTGGTAACTTCGCGTACCCCTTGCAAGGGTCTCGCGTAGGCTACCCCTTTGGGTACGCGTACCACCGGTTGAGAATCACTGCTTTTTAGGGAAGGCTGGATCTGGAAAGTGATAATTTCTAAGCCAATGTTGTCGAGTCTCTAATGCTCCTGCCAAGTTTCATTGTCCTACCAAACCTGGAAGTACCTTACCTCGCTATCACCGGAATTCCGGACTCTCCCCCCCCCCACGTTCAACTCCCCCCAAAGTGCCCGAATCCGGTCCGGTTCTATCACTGATGTACCAATAACATGTGCGTGTTCTTCCCAGCAAGTTTCATCCCGATCGCTCTACTCTAAGCGTGTCATAAGATCTCCGGTTCTCCCGTCCCACATTCATCTGATCCGATCCGGACTTGAAATGTAACGTCCACCGGAACCGGAACCCCCATCCACACTCAACCCACAGTGCGCGAATCCTGTCCAGTTCTGTCAATGATGTACCTAGGGCTTGTGCTTGCTGTTCCCACCAAGTCTCATCCCGATCGCTCCACTAAGCGTGTCACAAGACTTCCGGTTCCCCCTCCGATCCCGCCCCCACACTTATCGGATTCAGTCCGGACTTATAATGGGACATCTGAGACACGAGGTCTTCCCAGATATCAAGTTTTGTTACGATCCGATCACCTGTTCGAAAGTTATGCATTCCACTAAATTCCGGGTTCCGCCTCCCCCCCCCCCTCCCCCTACGATGGTCGGATTGGGGAAGTGACTATTTCCAAGCCAAAACCTGGGGGGGGGGGGTCATTCCGGGTTAATAGCCGGCCTAAAAGGTGAAATTTGGAGACGTTCATAAGATCAACTTTTAGCCACTGTCTGTTAATAACTTTGTCAAATCACTGTTTGTTGCAGATGTTACGTTTATTTTATGGGTAGCTGGCCCCACCATAAATAACCCCGGCAAAAACTTTTCCAACATGAAAGTTGTAAGTTACTGTGAGTGGCTGTTTACTTATTTGCTATCTGTAGTTGAAGACAGTCGAGAGTAGCTTGGAGCCCATATTTGGGACTGTAAGTGACCTACCAGGGGCTTAGTGTAAATAGCCAAGTTCAATATTCTGTCTTTATTGTTTGTTCAGTTTTACTGGAGGACTTTTTTGCGAACAGTATAGTATATCTGGTGTCACAGTTGAACACAAGATGAGAGTAGCCAGTATCTCAGGTGACCATAGTTGATCTTCCAGGGTTGTAGTTTAGTAGACAAGTTCTTTATATTTGATAGTGCAAACGGGATGTGTCGGCTGTTTTTTATTAGAGTTATATTTCGGCTCTTCTTGGCAAGGGTCCTCTCCAGGCTCAAAGCCGCTCAAATTGGAAAAACGAACTTGTGGTTTTTTCCAAAAGTTCGTTTTTCCAGTCTGAAAGATAGCTGTAATAAAATTCAGCTGACATATCCATTTTGTACTATCAAATATGATTTGCAGTCAGCTTGGGCTAAAGGAATAGCCTATTATGACAAGTTCTTTATTGTTTGTTTTGTTTTGAGGGAGTTTGATGAAGCAATAAAATATGTGAACTTCCTGTACTCTGCCAGTCGAAAAGTAAGGGTTGACCAGATTTATGAATAAACAATGCTGTCTTAGTATACATGGTTAGATGACTTTTGTCTAAGCCTTAATCAGTTACCAATTAAGCATACAACTTAGGCTGCACTATACAAAATCAAACAGATCTGACACTGTCTCAGAGCTACAACTTTTTTTGTCAGTAAAAACTTGCCCCTCCCCCTCACAAAAGTTTTTGCTAGTAACGACCAATCTACCACAAACCCTTGATTTTGGGATAGCCTATGCCAAACGCTGGGTATATACAGTGTTTGGTGCACCCCATGCCTAATGCTGGATACACTATGCCAAATGCTGGATACTTGAACCCAATTAAATATTGATGGTTTGAGGGAAGCTCAAAAATCAACCAATCAGAACTCGTCTATAGTGGGGCGGGTCAGGGTTGGGGTACCAACAGCTATCCAGCGTTTGACATAGGGTATCCAGTGTTAGGCATAGGCTGTGCCAAACGTTAGACATACCCAGCGTTTGGCATAGGGTATCCAAAAATCAGGGGTTTGTGCACTCTAGTCTAAGCCTCAATCAGTTGCCAATTAAGCTTACTACTTAGGCTGCACTATCCAAAATCAAACAGATCTGACACTGTGTCAGTGCTACAACTTTCTCTTTGGGACCAAGACTAATTGTCAATAAAAAGCATTCTTTCCAACCTACTATTGTAAGGTATTAGACAATATTTAGCCAATGTATCAAACAAATGGCTTAACACTGAAAGTGTTACACAATATAGAGCATAAAAATCAACACTATATGGATAGTCTGTCTTGTCAGCAAACTGGGATTTTTTGTAGCCTATACATAAGAAATCAAGTTTTGTTGGGAGAATTTTTTGACATTCTTTGACAAGGGTCTTTGTTCACAGTAGAAGTATGCCTATTTGAGCTGTTAATTAAATCTAAATGGCGCAGTTTGGGGCTAAATGGCAGGATCAATACCAAAAATACATATTCATGTGCTCTCAGGGACGCTTAATGAGCTACTCTGACAAAAACGAAAATTACAGGGTTAGCACTTTTTTAAAAACAATAATTTTCTCTGAAAATCGGTTGATTTTTAGTCAAAACTGTAATTTTTTCTTGAAAACAGTTGTTTTTTCCTGCAAAATCAGTCAGTAAAATTACCAACTAGTCAGTAAAAACTTGCCCCCCCCCCCCCTCTCACAAAAATTTTGGCTAGTAACGACCAGTCTACCACAAACCCTTGATTTTGGGATAACCTATGCCAAACGCTGGGTATATGCAGTGTTTGGTATACCCTATGCTTAATGCTGGATACACTATGCCAAATGCTGGATACTTGAACCCAATAAAATATTGATGGTTTGAGTGAAGCTCAAAAATCAACCAATCAGAACTCATCTATAGTGGGGCAGGTCAGGGTTGGGGCACCAACAGCTATCCAGCGTTTGGCATAGGGTATCCAGCGTTAGGCAGAGGCTGAGCCAAAAGTTAGATATACCCTATATCCAAAAATCAGGGGTTTGTGGCTGACTGGTAACGATTCTGAACTGGAAAAAAACCTTTTGACAGGTCTTGATATCAGATACCACAGTAACTGCAAAAATGACTTTAGTCAGTTTAGACCAAAACATATGTGTCAAATAAAATTTCTCTCACCAAAGGTATGAACTGGCATTAAAGCTGTGAACCCAGCTATCTGGCTTATGAAGGAGAGCACCACAGCCATTTTAAACATAGTATTAAACCTCTATGACAGAAGTTTCAAGTAGGCCACCGACACAATTTCAGCAGTGAACAACCAGAAATTACTGACTAGATGGTTGGATCTTATCCAGCAATAGTCGAGGCTCATGGCAAACTACAGTACGAGTCAGTTAGATACAGTGTCACACTTATCACAGTCACTGCAAACAAGTTAAATTTCACAAGATGTTTATTTATTTGTCATGTATACCATGGCAACGCCTAATTATTCTATCTGAGAGACTTAACCGTATCGACGTCCCCGATTTTCAGTACTTCAGTATAACGTTCGATGGCTGCGGCGATAGTTGCGGCGATAGCGCTTTTGTAACAGCAAACGCTTCAAACCGAAACGAAATCTCGTAAACTTTTTGGAAGTAATTCGACTGGTTTTGAAATTTAATTTTTGAATTGTTTCGAATTATTGCAAAGTTCGAATGGTTTTGGGAAAATTTTTGCAGAAGTTTAGAAAAATCTGAAATTTTTCAGGCGTTCAAGAAGATTATTCCCATGTTTGAAATATTTTAAGATGTTTGTTTTGAAACTTTTGACTTTTGAAAGGTTTTATCCCTACAGAGTGTGAGGCTATCAGTTCTACTGAACCTGATTGATTGATGTATAGTGTTTAATCGTGTTATAGATTATTTACTTTATATATTTTATTCCCGTCGTATACGGTGGATACAAATAAATGAAATGAAAAAAAAAAATGAAAAATGAAATGAAAATTAAAAAAATAAAAGAGTTGGAGAGCTTACAAAAACGAGCTGTAAAAATTAGATTAGTTCAGGAACAGTCCGATTACGATCAAAGTCTCGAGAAGCTTCTCCAAAGACTAGTTGCGTTTTTGATCGAAGTTTCGTTCGCCGTTAGCGTAGCCGGTTGCTTAATTTCCGTTTTCAAACGCCGTCGAAGTTCACAGTTTGCTTTATTAGTGTTTTTACGACTCCGGCGATCCTTGCCAGGCCGACGTTTATTCGGCGATTCAAGCAAACTTCGACTGTCAGAGTTTGAAGGACGAAGAAACTGTGACTGGCGACCAAAAACGGTAATTAAACAAAGACCTTTGAGGTTGAAGGTAACTTCAAACTGCGATAAAAAAAACTCAACTACTGTCTTGCAGACGCCATGACTTAACCATGAGTTTTGGTAAACAAGTATTTATGTCGGGGGAGCACCGAAACCTTCTACCATCTGAGGCGCCGCAGCCAAGATATGCAACAAGGCACAAAAACAAATTTCTGCGTTGCAAAGCGTCTGCGTCTTCACGATACAGGCGCTCGTTGAGTGTTACATGAACATGCAGGCATAAATAGAGAGTGACAAATCAGATGAAATCGTTAGTTAATGTGACTATGTAATAAAAGTTGTATGTTTATTTTTTTTATATGTTCATAACTGTGCATCTATCTGTAAAGATATTATACAGCAAATAAGCAATTTAGGCTTTCAACCAATCAACCCTTCTTCTGGAATATTTGTTCACCAGTTAAGCCCAAACGTATATCTAGAAGAAATTCCAATACGATCTGGCCAGCGCTGTACAAGATTTTAACGAATTGCACTTTTTGTCTTGGAGTCCGCATGTGCAGACCTCCAGAAACGAACATCCCTAATTTGAAAACCTCACGCTCAGGAGAAGAATGCTCTCCGTGGCCATGTCTATAAATGCATTCTCCATGGTGGGTTCAAGTACGGTTTCATTGTTCAGGTGTCCTTTATTCTTTAAGCAATATAGATTATTCTGAAGGAAAGACTTCTCTGGATATTTGAAATCTTGTTTGAGGTTGGATACCCCTCCTAAAGTCGTTAAGCCTATAAGACGTATTCTGGCCATTCCAACAGAATGGTTGACAGACCACTGGAGATATAAATTTACTTGATATTTCTAGCTGAACACATATTTATTTTTCAAAAATATCAGCTAGTTTTACCTGCGCTCAAATACCTTACCGCGATTTACAAAGTGATGAAAAGTTAGAGTTACAAAAATTCATAACCAGAAGGTCCCTTTTTAAAGCAGCTTCAGAACAAAGAAAAGGCAAATACAGTTATTTGAATATTTTGGGACTCAACTGATGAAAAATCTCAGATTTGCCTCTTGACTGTCAGGACAGCATGAAAATATCATTTAACATTTTCGCTGAAAAATTCAAATGTTGTGTAAAGACGAGATCAGGTGGTACACCTCCCACAATCTGCCCACAATACCCTCTCTTGAAACTATTTTTTTCTTAAGTAAGATTTATGGATCATAAGCACTTGGTGGAAATAAACAAAGACTCACCACCAATTCCTGTTCGCTCAGACTTAGTTGATTGCAACTCGATTTCACGGTCAAAATCTTCATTATTTTCCTGTTTGACAAAGACAGGGCCACAGTTACTTAAATGTTTTGAAAGGCAACGCTTATTTGCAAACTCCTTCCAACAGTCTGCACAAGTTACAACCATCATCAACAAGTCTTCTCCTTTTGGATCCTTGGGCCAATATGACAACACGATTTTGTATATTCGCGCCACTCTGTCGACCGTTAACATTGTTGCCGCCTACGAAAATAGATTTTACGAAACTCTGGAGATTAATCTTGATGACTATAGGCGTATTCTCGCCGTTCCCCGAGTACTCCACTTGAGGAGTCCCCGCGTTTTTGTTTGTCCCAGGGACTCACTCCCCGTATTCTCGCGAGTCCCCACGGACGGGGAATGCTCCGATTATCATCACCATCATCAAAAAGGACTCCCTTTCAAATTCGGAGGGGAATCAATTTTTTCTGTTGTAGGTGCTAGGTAAAATTAATTAAAAAGAATCAGAATAAACAAAAGCAAAAATAAAGTGGCTCTAGACTAATTTTTCAGCTGCATATTCATTTTTCGAACAAAATCCATTTCAGAAGCATTCCCCGTATTCTCGCTGTTTCTGTACGCGGAGTCCGCGTGGAGTGACTCCCTCTATTCTCGACGTTCCCTTCGATTCCCCGAGGAGTCCCGGGGAACGGCGAGAATACGCCTTATAGGAGGTTTGCTTTCCGGCGAGCAAAGCGCATCGCGAAAACTTTGGGAGAGCGATTCCTGGAATCACTTTCCAGTTTCCCGCTGGACTGATCGCGAAAACACATGGAAAGCTGACATCGCCGGGAAAATGTTGAATTACAAACTTTTTCGAATAAATATGGTTCACTTAACGCTTTTTTAATTCTCATGATATTCCATCGAAGTCACCTTAATTACGATTGCCATTGTTTTTATTTATTAGTGACACTTGCACTGTTTTCCTCCACACATTTCAAATTCCCGCCGAAACATTCAACTTTCCACGGAGCGTTCCATTATCCTCGTGGAATCACTTTCCAGGAAAGCTGCTTCGGTTTGCGAAGCGCGAAAACCGGGTTGGAAACTTCGGCAACTTTTTGAGGTAGCGCGAAAACCATTGGAGAGTGATCTCGACTTTGCTTTCCAGCTCGCGACAACCCTCTTTATCTCTCCTGCCGATGCAGAATCGCCGGGTACCTGCAGAAGAAAGCAAGAAGCGGTGTCACAGCTGCTCCCTAAGATCGCCGTGATTGTTACGGACACGTTTACTCTTAATTTATCAATCAAAGTCGGGTTTCATAGCGAAATCTTACTGTCGGAGAGAGGCCGATTCCAAATCTGTTGGTCTAATTATTTTTGGGTCAACCCTAGAAACCTGTGCCTCCCCCCACCCCCTCATACTGCAGAGAATCTTGCTCTCAGTTGTATAGTTCGATCTTGTCAGAAAATCAGTCGTCTGTTAAGAGCTTGATAGAAAGACACTAAAGTCAGGTTTTGCAGAGAAATCTTACTGTCGGAAAGCGGAAGGAGGCCGATTTTTGAAATGTTTGCCTGTGGCGTATAGTTTCGGCATTATTTGGTTCTGTGCAAAAACTTTGTATTTTAAAGGAGAAGTACGCTTAAAAAGATTATTCATGCGGTGGCTCTGCATGAATAATTTGGACTTAAAATCGGATTCCAAAAATTTGGCAACATACATGCAAATTTCAGGGAATTAAAAAACAAACAAAAAAAATGTGTCATCCTACCCGACTTTCCCCTACACTAAATAAAGATATATTACCTTAAATTACCTTAAATTGCAGTTGCAAGCAATAAGGATGTTGTATCCCGATGAGTAGCTTCCGGATGATGATGGTGCTATGTTCTGGTTGCTGCTTCCGGGGCGCACCAGTCCCTTTTACAGGGGTGCCTGCGCCAGTGCTCATTAACTCGCTTTTTGAAACCTTTGGGTGTTTCGCTTGCGACAGTTGGTTCGGACAAGCTGTTCCATAGAGGAACAGCTCGGTTACTGAAGAAGTGCTGGCGAACATGAGAGGTGTAGGACCTCTGGACAGTTTCCGGGAGTGACCTCTAGTCTCTGAATGGTTGTCGGGGGCGAAGAGGGAGGGGAGAGAATTAGAGTTGAGGATTCTGTAGACTAGTAGCAGTTTTTTTAGTAGTTAGCTTTCTATTAGAAGGTCAACCCCCTGGGAGGACTATGTCAACGAGCATCCTCCGGTCGATCGAGCTACGTCGAGAGGAGAGAGGGGAGAGAAGGCAAACCGCTTCTGCCCCTGTGAAGAGCAGGGGTAGGACTGTTCCAGGGGGGTTGGCCCTAGTGGTTACTCTTAATCCTAGCTAAAGAGAGAGAGAGGAAGAGATTCAGGTCTTATCTTTATCTAAGCTTTGAGGGAGGGGGAGCCACACACTCCCCCTGGACGCATAAAGGTTACAGGTTTCGATTCTTCTCTCTCTCTCTTTAGCTAGGATTAAGAGATTAAATAGTTGAATAAATAATATCCTTGCTAATGGGTTCCATGTGTGGAAAGGAAATCCGAACACATGGAACCCATTTTTAAAAAATCGAGGGGTATTTTAAGAGCAGAGGAGTCTCTTGTTTTGATTTATAAAAATAATTTATTTAAAATTTTTACTTAAATTAAAACAGTAATTTTTACTAATTTTATAATTTGAAAACTATACCTGTAAAAATAATAAAGAGGTAAGCTAAATTTAAGCTAATGGGCTCATATCTATTTCGCCGGTACGTAAGTGTCGGGATCTTCAGTTTCTGCAGTTGTTGTTTGTAGCATTGTCCTAATTGGTGTAATAAGCTGAATAACGCTATACGCGATGTTTACGTCTTAATACACACGCCCGTTCAAATACGAACCCGAGAGGCTCTTATCAATGCAGCGAGCAGTGTTGCCAAGGTCATACAGTGTTTCGAGTTTCTGAAGATCAGAAAAGTGTTCTTAGTGTTACTTGAAGTATACCAGTACAATTTTACGCCCAATACATTGTAAAAAGCAGTTAAATATGCGGATGGCCAGCATTGGTCTTCGAAGTAGCATTAAGCAGTCGCAGTCAGAACAAAACGTGTTATTTTGAAGAAAAGTTGTTTCTTCAGCTTCCAACAAAGAAGAACTTTACTGCTTCCCGTGGCAACCCTGACGACGCTGCTCCTTTCCTCGGCCCGCTGGCGGAACCAACCAAGCGATCTGATTGGCCCTGCATAAGCCAGAATGGAACGCTAGTCTATTCTCCATAAGGTGTATTACCGCGTATAAAGCATTGTCCTATAGGTGTTGTAAGGTGTATTACGGCGTATAAAGCTTATTACAGATTCCTCTTTTCCTCGGAGCGCGCTGTAATAACGTGAATAAGGAAAATAGACTAGCGCTCTATAGCATTGTCCTAATAGGTATAATAAGCTGAATAACGCTATACGCGATGTTTACGTCTTAATACACACGCCCGTTCAAATACAAACCCGAGAGGCTCTTATCAATGCAGCGAGCAGTGTTGTCAAGGTCATACAGTGTTTCGAGTTTCTGAAGATCAGAAAAGTGTTCTTAGCGTTACTTGAAGTACACCAGTACAATTTGACGCCCAACACATTGTAAAAAGCAGTTAAATATGCGGATGGCCAGCATTGGTCTTCGAAGTAGCATTAAGCAGTCGCAGCAGAACAAAACGTGTTATTTTGACGAAAAGTTGTTTCTTCAGCTTCCAACAAAGTAGAACTTTACTGCTTCCCGTGGCAACCCTGACGACGCTGCTCCTTTCCTCGGCCCGCTGGCGGAACCAACCAAGCGATCTGATTGGCCCTGCATAAGCCAGAATGGAACGCTAGTCTATTCTCCTTATTCACGTTATTACAGCGCGCTCCGAGGAAAAGAGGAATCTGTAATAAGTCTTATACGCGGTAATACACCTTATTACACCTATTAGGACAATGCTTATTCTGGCTTATGCAGGGCCAATCAGATCGCTTGGTTGGTTCCGCCAGCGGGCCGAGGAAAGAGCAGCGTCGTCAGGGTTGCCACGGGAAGCACTAAAGTTCTACTTTGGTGGAAGCTGAAGAAACAACTTTTCTAAAAAATAACACGTTTTGTTCTGTTGCGACTGCTTACTGCTAGTTCAAGGACTTGTGCTGTCCATCCGTAGATTTAATTGCTTTTTACAATATATTGGACGTCAAATTGTACTGGTGTACTTCAAGTAACACTAAGAACACTTTTCTGATCTTCAGAAACTCGAAACACTGTATGACCTTGGCAACACTGCTCGCTGCATTGATAAGAGCCTCTCGGGTTCGTATTTGAACGGGCGTGTGTATTAAGACGTAAACATCGCGTATAGCGTTATTCAGCTTATTACACCTATTAGGACAATGCTTTACAGAGATAGGGAGACGGAAGTTCTATAAGATTATTTGTTCATGCTAATATTAACTATTTGCCTACCACGCTCCAGAGCGAACTTAGCGTGGCAACTACGGTCTTTGCTACGTGATTGGCCCGATCAGCCCGCGGCGCGATATATAACCGAAAATAGAACATTATGTTCCAGCCTTGACGCCAAGATGCCAGGATCCGTCACCTCATGCGTATTAACTATGGTAAGTAGGGTGGAACGCGCTGTATGTGACACTTCACAGACTCATTCATATAAGATAACGTTTATTTGCTCTATGGTATCATATAAATGGACAGCTTCACATATAAGTGAATAAAATATAATTTGTATTGCACAGTCGTATTCAGTGGCAGTTTCACTGCGATTAGTCACTCTCTATTTAGGCCTTTATGTTCATGTAATGTAGTATTGCAAAGTATTGCCTGCACGAGCGCCTGTACCGGGAAGACGCTGATGCTTTGCAAGGCACAAACTTGTTTCGGTGCCTTGTTGCAGGACTTGGCTGTGGCGCCCCGGTTGGGAGAAGATCTCTGTGCTTCCCCGACATAAATACAGAAGTAAATACATAAATACTGTATAAATATTCCTTCAGCCCAAGCTGACTGCGAATCATATTTGATGGTGCAAAACGTCAGACTGTAATACTGTTGTTTTTTTGTGTTTTTTTTTTACCAAAACTCATGGTTAGATCGTGACGTCTGCGTCTTTGGAGTTGGAGCCTCTCAAGACTTAGATCATTATCAGTCTGTTCCTGGCGTAATAGAATTTTTACGGCTCGGTTTTGTACGCTCTCAAACTCTTCAGATTTCTCTTGGTTTAACCCTGCGTGCCAAGCAGGACAAGCGTATTCAGCAGTGACCATATGTACAATTTATAACAATTTAGTAACGATTCACTATTAAAAGCAAAACGACGGAGAGTGAATAGATTTCTAACAGACAATTTGCTGTCCTCGTAATTTCGTAAACTCGGTCATCCCAGTGAAATTTACAATTAAAAACAACACGTAAAACTAAACGTAAAACAATTAGAATACTAGTATTTTCAGGGGGTGGCAATTCACTTTTAAGATTTTTGCGGTTTATTTTCAGTTTTTGTCTTCGAAATCCCAAAAATCAACGAAGAAACCAACGAAAATGGGTTTCGAAGTCCCGTTCCAACAGTTCGACAATCTGTTTCAAACTGGTGATAGAACCGATCACTGACGAGCATTCTTAGGTCGTCGGCAGAGGTGGCACGATTCTTGTGCCGAGAGATAGGAGATAGGATTACAAATAAGAGGGGTCCAATCACAGTACCTTGGAGAATTCCGCAAAATAATTCCAAAAGTACGCTGAAAGTTGACCGAATCGGTACCTGATTTTTATCGAATTTTCCAGTTTTTTCTACTAAAACAGAGCGAGTTGCCTTTGAGAAGCTACAATGTAAAAAACTGCATATTATGTATAAAATCAAGTCTAAAGATAAATTTGGCGCGTTTTCAGAGATACGCCGTCACTAGCCTTTTACCTTTGGGGGACGTCCACTTTTGCCAAGAGGACTTGAAAATGTGCCGACAAAAACGCCGTTCCTGCAAAGCGATAACATCGATATTGGCTGCGCCCAGGGCAAATATAAGCGCCGCAGGCTGAATTTTTTGGATGCGCCTGTTTTTCTGGCAACATTTAACTATTTTCCATGCAAATTCTAGTTACTAATGTGGTTCAAGCCCCCGAAAATTCTAAGCCTCAAACGCCAACTAAATGACGCACCCTTCTTCTAAATAGTGAAGATTGCGAAATCCGCCTCAAGCGAAATTTTGTGGAAACACTGATGATCAAAGTGCCTTTTTGCGCTTCCAAGACTACCTACCCCAGAGCTGTCGGCGAAAAAGAGGCCATCCAGGCCAGGGTAAAGTAGACACAAAGTACATTTTTTCTGAGTTTCCAGCATACCGGACAGCAAAGTCCGGTGGATCCCCTGCTCCAGCCTCCAGTAAATTCTTTGAGACAAGTTTCTGTAGATTCCTTGAGCAAGATTTCGGTAAATGCCCTTAGCAAAATCCCGGTAGGTTCCCTGCGCAATAATCCGGTAGACTCCATACAAATCATCAAGTTCAGGTGAATTTGACAAATTTTGAATGGGCTAGTTTGGCTAGTTTTCACGCCAAGAGACGTGCTTATTCCTGAAGTACTGCAATCAGGGGCGTTACGACTGGGGGGAGGGGGGACGCCCCCCCCCCAATGTTGTCGGCCAGTCGGTAAGAACTTACCGAGTCGGCGCGCAGCGCTACGATCTTTCGTCAAAACAGTTGATTTTTTCATGAAAACAGTCGGATGTTCTGAAAAGCAGTCTATTTTTCGTCAAAACAGTCGTTTTATTCTGAGAATCAGTCGATTTTTTTTCTTCAAAACAGTCGTTTTGTTCTTTAAAACAGTCGTTAAAAATGACCAGCCAGTCTATAAATGCCTTGCCCCCCCCCCCCCGCCCCAATCATTTTGGCTAGTAACGCTTCTGACTGCAATCCTTAGATGCAAAAGTCAAGTAATGAATGGCAACCAGCTGAAACTATACCGTTAAATAGTAAAGAGCAAGAGCTAAATAAATGCCACTTAGGTTACCGAACTCGGTAACTGGGGTGAACCCAAAAATGCGTTCTTACTACAGACTAAAAAATAAGGAGCATATCGGTAGCGGTACAACAACCGAATTTCGTAATGGAATAAAACCCTTGTTAGAACGAACTAAAACAACCGAATGTGGCTAGTCCAGTAATAGATACGGACTAAACAACAATCCGGTGAATTACCGAATTCGGTAGCGAATCAGAACCAAATGAATCTGATTAGTCACCGAATTATGAAATGGACTGACGGAATGCGATAGAACAGATAAAGATAAGAAATTTTTAATAAATAAAAAATTTGACCGAATGCCCAAAACGTAGGGGGGTGAATTGTGCTAGATAAAGTAGGTTTGACTGTTTTAATCAAATGATCTAGCTTTAAATGCGCAAAAATGTTGATGCATGCTTTTCTCGTCGCATTTTCCTTCCGAATTTCCGTCCCTTAATCTTTCCTTCCTTCCTAGCAACGTGTCATCTAACGACTTTACGAAAACACCTCTGTTAAATACTTTTAGCTGTTACGCTAGATGACACAAGACGAACTGAATCCTGCAAAACGCAACCTATTTCAATAGCCTTTGTCATGCGATTCAAAGAGTAAAACACTCAGTTTTTTAATAGTTGCGTTTTTGCTGATACCATGGTATCTGTTACGAAGGTCTAAGGTCGTTTTTGCAGTTATCGTGGTATCTGATACCACGGTCAAAAGTCGTTTTTGCAGTTGTCGTGGTATCTGGCCAGTTATCGTGGTATCAGACATTCAGATACTACGGTCCGACCGTGGTAACTGGCCGTGGTATCTGAAAAGTCATCTCACTTTCATCAAATTTTGTCAGATTGGTGAGAAAGAAGTTTAGCACTTAGTGATGCAACTGGATATCTGTTTTTCTTTTGGGATGACTTCGAAAAGTGCAATTTCGGCAATAGTCGTTTTTGCAGAGCACCGTGTATCAGATACCACGATAACTGCAAAAACGACTAATTGCAGATCCAGTTACCGTGGTAACAGATACCATGCTATCAGCAAAAATGCAACTAATGTCTTTTACGCGTCCTTCCTGTTCAAGTGACTTTTCAAGTAAAGGCGGTCTCCTTGACCACAAGGAAAAGTGTTGTGAGAATGTAATTTATGTGAAGGAAGAAGGTACTGATAATGGTGATGTAAAATTAGAACTGAAATCAGATTCAGTCAGTTCTTAATCATAATGTGAATGAGAGTGACCACGTTGCTTATCTTCAGGAAGAAAATATGGATGATATTTACACTGAAATGAAATCAATATTTCTTAATAATAACATGAATGTCAGTGACAATATTGTTTGTCCGAAGGAAGAACCTGTAATTGATGCTGCATTTCTCAATGGCAAGTAACTTTACGGACCCTAGGTCAGCTCTAGGTTATGGCAGGGTTATTAAACTGAATTTAGTCTGGTCAGTTTTCTGCCTCATAACTTGTAGGCTAAATCAATTTAACATGATCCCTGGTTTTTGGATAGATTGTGCCAGGACTGTGCTGCAGTGGGGCAGGGGCATCACGACTGGGGGGGGGGGGGGGGGAGGAGGGCCAGTGTTGTTGGCCAGTCGGTAAAAAATGACCGAGTCGGCGCAAAGCGCCCCGATTTTCGTCAAAACAGTTGATTTCGTCTGTGTCAAGCGTAAACCACGTATCTCCCTTTTTTAAATTTTTCAGGAGGCGAAAAAAACATAATAACTTTTTCTCGTTAGCAGTACAGCCCCCTATGTTAATCCAAGATACGTGGTTTCCATCTTGGTTGTATCTTCCAAACTATGAGTCGGAGGCAATCGAGATACGCACGGTTCGACGCAGAATGTTTCGGCGAGTAGAACTGTGTCAGAAAGTGGAAATCGCAAATTTGAGGAGATACGTGGTTTCCGCTTGGCACCGATGTTTTGTTTCATGAAAACAGTCTTTTTTTCTGAAAATCAGTCTATCTTTCGTCCAAACATTCTTTTTTTCTGAAAATCAGTAGATTTTTTTCAAAACTGTCGTGTTTTTCCTTGAAAAACAGTATTTTTCTGCCAAAACAGTCGGTAACAATTACCAGCCAGTCGGTAAATGCCTTGTCCCCCCCCCCCAAACATTTTGGCTAATAACGCCTATGAGTAGAGGTATGTTAGTTTGAATGTTTCTCTTAATTTTGGGTTACCTTTGTTATTTTACCTTCTTAAATAATGAAAAACTAAGAACTTGAAAGAATTGGCATCTTGTTGTACACTACAGTAGAGGTATTCTTATTGTCCTGTTTTTACCGACTGTTTCTGTAGAAAAAAACGACTGTTTTCAACAACAAAAATGACAGTTTCGAAAAAAATCGACTGATTTTCAGAAAATCCACTGATTTTCGGAAAAGACGACTATTTTGACGAAAAATCAACCAATTTCTGAAAAACAGACTGTTTTCGTGAAAAAAACTAGCTGTTTTGACGAAAAATCGCTCGGTTATCTTTTACCGACTGGCCGACATTATTGGGGGGGGGGCGTACTCCCCCCCCCTAGTCGTGAAGCCCCTGGTCCTAGCACAAACTTCAAGTTTGAAGTTGAAAAAAAGTGAAATTCATTAGAATTTGCAATTGTGTTCATTTTTCTATCTGAGATATCTGATAATGTAAGTTACATTTTTGCAGATACCGTGGTATCTGTTACCACTGTAGCTGGATCAGCAATATAGATGTAAAATGCGAATTTTTCAATTGAAAAATTCAATCGAATATTCGCAAAATTGAAATATTCGGAGGCCTCTCGAAAATTGCGAATATTCCGAAAAACTGAAATATTTCGCAAAACTGAAAAATACGGAAAAATTGAAAAATATGGCGAATTTTCGCAATTTTCGCAAGAAAAATGTAATTTTCGCAGCAATTTTTGGGACTTTGCGCCCCCGCACTACGCAATCATGTCCAAATGCGGAACGCAATCAAGTCCAACAGATTCGTAGGATGGCGATTCTTTGCAGCTTTGATGGATAATTGGGATAAGTCATGTTAGTCAAGGGTTGCATTGCATTTGAAGGCAATTAGAGTGTGATTTAGGTACGAAGGATACGTATGAGAGTTCTTTATTTGTAACTGGTGATTATATTTTATTTGATTACTACGTTAGACAAAACAGGATCGGCAGGGCTGGACCCGTGGTTTCATATCCGGAAGACATCTGGGGGGGGGGGGGGGGGTGAAGGCGGGGGAATCTGGAAAATCGAGTAGTGTGTAACCTTTGAACTGGTGATCCGATTGGAATGAAACTTGATAACTTAATTAAGGACATATCTGTGATGTCCTATTTGGAGTAGGGACCGGATTCGTTAGCTATAGGGGAGTTGGGGGGGGGGGGGAGACCGGAAATCTCAAGAAACGGTTAGAATGGAGGGATCGGAGTGAAACTTACTGGCACAAGCATTTGCCCCAAATAAATCGTTTACACAGTTGGAATGGATCTGGACCCTTGGGGGGGGGGGGTAGAGGTGAGTTTCACTGAATTTTGGTGATGTCAGTTCTATACTGGAGAGATCGGGATGGAACTTCGTGGGAATAACAAACAGATGCTCTGGATAATTCTTTTTCAGAACTGGATTGGCTCCGGCGACTGTGGGGGGAGTTTGAGGGGGGGGGAGGGTCCGGAATTCCGGTGATCACGAGTTAACGCACTTCCACATGTGCTAGGACGAAGCAACTTGGCTGCAATATTAGAATTTCGAAAAAATTGGCTTAGAAATCGCCACTTTCCAAAGCCGACTTCCGTAAAGTGCAAATCTTGACCGCAAAGTAAGAAAAATACTTTTAAGCGAAATTTGTATTTTCATGATCTCCATGAGCTCATTATCATTTTTACCTCAAGGGTTTTGCTTACAAATGAAGCTCCAGCTCCCTTTAAGTGCGCATGTTAACTTCAAAGTCGAAAAGTACTTTTTATCAAATGATTCATCTCAACTTATAATAGCGGATTCAACAGCTATGGGGGAGTTGGGAGGGGGTGATCGGAAATCTCCAGAAATGGTTAGAATGGAGGAATCGGAGTTTAACTTCCTGAGAAGAACAAGCATTTATTCTATATAAATCGTTCGCACAGTTGGACTGGATCCGGACACTGGGGGGTGGAGGTGGAGGGGGGCCTTCCGGAATTCCGGTGATGGCGTTTTTCAAGACGAAACTTGGCAGGCAGGCATATCAGGGACCCGTTGAATCTGACAGAGCCCTTACCTACTACATACAGTTGCAAGTGCCATATGAGCTTACAGCTCTTGTTGAACTCTTCTTGGTTCACGGGTATCACCGGAAAGGAGTCGAGAAAGCTGTCGGCGATTTTGGATTCACATTCAGCCGAATTCCTTCCGGTAGATTCCCTGAGCCGAATTCTGGTAGATTACGTGGGGTCAATTCCGGGTAGACTCCCTCAGACAAATGCCGGTTGATTCCTTGCGAAAGATATCGCACAAATTCTAGTAGATTCCCTGAGCTGAATTCTGGTAGATTCCGTGGGGTAAATTCAGGTAGAACCCCTCAGACAAATTCCGGTAGATTCCTTGTGAAAGATTTAGTGTAGATTCCTTGAGCAAAATCCGGTAGCTTCCCTGAGCCAAATTCTGGTAGATTTCGTGGGGTGAATTCGGGTAGATTCCCTGAGACAAGTTCCGGTAGATTCCTTGTGAAAGATATCGCAGAAATTCCGGTAGATTCCCTGAGCCGAATTTCGTGGATTCCAAGGGGTAAATTCCGTGTGAAAGATATCGCAGAAATTCCGGTAGATTCCCTGAGCCGAATTTCGTGGATTCCAAGGGGTAAATTCCGGTAGATTCCCTGAGGCAAGTTCCGGTAGATTCCTTATGAAAGATTTTGCACAAATTCCGGTAGATTCCCTGAGCCGAATTTCATAGATTCAGAGGGGTAAATTCCGGTTGATTCCCTGAGACAAGTTCCGGTAGATTCCTTGTGAAAGATTTAGCGTAGATTCCATGAGCAATATCCGGTAGGTTTCCTGAGCAATAGTCCGGTAGATTCCCTAAAAATCATCAAGTTCAGGTGAATTTGACAAATTTTAACTGGCGCGGCTTCGCCGCACCAGTCAAAATTTACCGGATTTTGTTTCCCACAGACTTTCTGTGGGGGGGGGGGGTGCTACCCCCCCCACACCCCACCTCGGGACGCCCCTGCATGAAATTACAACTTTTTTAATTTGCTTTTGAGTAAAAAAGGATTTTCACTTCTTATATGACTGTTTTATTAACATATGTATGGAATAAAACCAAGCAAGCCTACAAATCTAAAAACTGAGTTAGCATTCGGGTGAGTTATTACAAGTTATGATGATAAAAGGAGGGGCGAGAGCCGTATTATGTGATAGTTATGACGCTCTTTGGAACGAAAAAAAAATTACAACGTGGATATACAGGAGGGGTATCCAACCTAAGACAAGATTTCAAACCTTCAGAGAAGTCTTTCCTTCAAAATAATCTGTCTAGCTTTAAAAGAAACCAAAAATATAACAAACATATTAGATTGAAGCTAACTGAATGGTTTACATATTGAATAAATAAATATTGCCTCAATACTTCCAGTTAGACATATTTTTCTTTTCAAACAAGATCACCTCATTCTAACCTTAGCTCGAATTCCTCGCCGTGACTTAAGGCGTTTTTCCTTGCTACCCACAAACAGTGGGTCGACTGTGGCTCGAAAAGAGTGTTTCATCGGTCTTTTGTGCGGTCTTTTGTACCAACAGGATTTCCATGGCTCGCTTTGTTGCTCAAATTCGACAAACAACTGGCAAGGTGATTTCGATTCTGTTGCTTGATTCTGGCTGGGAATTCAAATCAAGCAGACAAATAGTGTTTAAACAATAAATTTAACTACTTAAGTTAGTTACTACTAAGTTAGTTACTACTTTAGTTACTACTTAACTACTAAATTTAACTACTACTATATACACTTCAAACTGAGGATGCTTTTTGTACAGAATGGTAAGGAAATAAGCCAGGAGTTCTGTTTATTGAGATATTACATGAATTTATTTTATTTTCAGCTATTTGAAACTACCGCCACAAAAATAGACAAAACTGCTTTCCCGCGAGTTTCTACTTGTGGCTCGATTGTGTGGCACACAGTTGTGTTTCCACAATAAACACTCAGAAGTGTGTGGCCCACAACTGTGTCGCGGAAAAACACCTTTACAAAATGATGAAAAAGGTAGAGTTATCAAAGTCAATAGCCAGAAAATTCTTTTTCGAAGCAGCTTCGAAACAAAGAAAAGGCACAGAATTTGAATCTTTTTGGACACATGACTGTTGAAAAAAGTCATATTTTGCCTCTTGACTGTCAGGACAGCAAGTACATTTCATTTAACATTTTTGCTGCAACATTCGAGGTAGTGTAAAAACGAGGTCAGGTCTTGTCTTATCTTGTCGGAGGTGAATGCGCGCGGCTTTCGCCCTAAACGCCGCCAAATATAAACTGTCAATCAATTGTCCAACATTATAGTCTCCTACTAAAAATTAAACACTGAATTGTCACGTCACTACACTGAATTGTCACATCACTTAAGGTCTTAAGTCACTGTCTTGTGGTAAGTCCTGAAGAGCAAACAAATTTGCCTCAAGCACTTGTAAATCCTTGTCTTTTCCTAATGTCGCATATCCAAGTACCAAAGCTGTAGATGGGGCGAGGTCAGGTATCCCTCCTGTATGTCATCACTCTTACCGGAGTTCCTGCAGAGCCTATATGATCTGTCAATTGAAGAAAAAATCTAATCCAGGATCACTGGGTACAGGATACCTTGTTATTTGTGCCACCGATGTATTTGCTTCATCCCTATTAAACTTGTGTAAATCAAGACTAAATCACAAGGATCACGCGTGGAACATCAAAATACATCCATCCTGCCCAAATTAATTGATATCGAATCTCATCCGCTTACGTCTATTTCTTCTTTGAAGAATTGACAGGTGCAAAATAAAGTTGAAAAGGAGCAATTGACGAAAAACACTAGCGCAAATAGTCACACTCAAGCTATTTGGGTTAAACTGGTAGTGCAAATAAATCTGCGAAAGGTGCAAAAGAAAATTGGAAATAGAAGCTTGCGCTAAAACACTTTGGTCATCGTTAGCAGGTGCTTAGAAGAAAAGCATTTAGCAACGCTGCAACTTCATTCAGCGAAAAAGGATAACAAATATTACGTTGTAGAGAATAATTAGAGCTTCCCAGTTTCACATTTTTGGTAAGTGTAGAGGTTAGGGGCGGTGATAAGTGACGCCCTCTTCGTGCCCCTGGGGGCTTGGGAGGTATGCTTGGTATATTTGGCTTTTGCTTTTTCGTGCTTTCTTTGCCTCAGCTTACTTGCATTTGTAGCATGGTTAGCACTAAGCTTTAGGCCCCCTGGATAGGAATGTGATATCTCCAGTGACCCAGGGCAGCGTTGCATAATGGTGTTCATCCCCGTGAATGCAACTCTCAGCCTGCTAACCTATACTTACCCCACTCCGTGGTGCATGATCTGGACCTCTTGGGTCGAGGTCATTAGTGATAGAAACAGTTGCCTGCAAGGTTGTTTCAATCAAAAGGCAATGAGGCTCTGTCAGCTGAAAATGACTTAAATGCCTGTAAGGCCTCTCAGATCCAAGGCAATTAGAATCCATCAATGAAGGGTCAGTTCATTGACAGGATTGAGCTGGAATTCAGCAAAATTAGCAAGAAAATTGTCCAAAAGAGGGAGGAAGATCCTGCAAATCAAGCAATAAAGAATGTTGAGGGACAATCCCCAGTAAAAGAGTGGTGTTTCACCAATTGTCTTTAGAGTGATGGTTCCCCATCACTGTATTTTAGAATGATGGTTTACCATTAATTGTATATTAGGGGATCGAGACAATGAGCCATTTGTGGCCTGAGTTTCGGCCATAATTTTTGGATTACCCAGATAAAAAAAAATAAAAAAAAGAAGTGTAGAGGCTGGAAAGAAACTATGAAAATTGCATCATATATTTCATTCACGGGAGGTTGCGCAAATAGTAAGGTTTCCTGTATTTTTGTCATGTTTTCTCGTCATGTTTTCAATACAAAGCAACTTTTTTTATTAGGACTAGGTCAATTGAAAAAAAAGTTGCTTTGTATTATTTTTTCAAAAAGAAATGTTCCAACATGTTATAACTTTCTTACAGGTGAAAGTCATCAAGGAATACAGCAGAAGCAGGAACTGGATCTGAATGAATTGATCCTTGATTGTAAGGAAAGCCTGAACTCTCTGCTGGTGGACCGAAACAACTCCGAAACTGATCTGGGAACTGGAAGTCGCTGTGATAGAAGCAAACAACTCTACAGCTGCAACGAATTTAACTCTCCTTTCCGCACGCCTTCTGAATTTTTAACTCATTTAGAAACTCATAACCCTGAAAAAGTATACAAATGCCCTGAGTGCTCCAGGGCTTTTCTTACTTTTGGAGTCTGAATTATCACCTGGCGAGAACTCATTGCAAGACAAGACCACCCATTTGTCTGGAATGTGGTGAATTATGTTGTCCTTTCCAGGGTCTGGACTGTAGGGTTGTGAGAAAATAAAATATTGATAGTGTTTGCTGCACAGATTGTCCCATAAAAACTGAAATAATTAACAAATATGAAAGTTCTAGTCCACGCGTAGTGAATTGTGAATTTTGCAAAGACATATTTGTGAATCCCAATGGTTATAGGTCCCATATGATGACCTGTAGTGCGCTATTAAGAACGAGTGATATCCAGGCGATGAATTGGGTGGGGGATAGGCCTTATGCTTGTTTCAGCCGCCGCGTAAAGAGTATGATTCACCCACGAGGTTGCACAGGGAAGAAGCCTTATTCCTGTAAATTATGTGAAAAGAATATCAGCAATTCGTCAAGTCTTGCAATCCATATGAAGACACACACTGGTGAGAAATCCCACGCCTGTGACTTCCGTGAGAAAAATCCAGCTCTCGGGACCACTTCGCAGTTCACAGGATAATTCAGAGACCCTATTCTTGTGATTTCTGTGACAGAAGATTCGCCCTACAGGGTTCTAAGGTTAATCACACGAGGACTCACACTGGAGAAAAGCCTTATTCTTGTGATTTATGTAAGAGGAGGTTCAGTCAACAGAGTTCTAAGACTCACCACATGAGAGTTCACACAGGAGAAACGTCTTATTCCTGTAAAATATGTGAAAAGAAATTCAACAGACTGAATAATCTTACAATCCAAATGAAAACACACATTGGAGAGAGATCTTAAGCCTGTGACTTTTGTGAAAAAAGTTCATCAAATCTAATTTTGCTGTAATGCATATGAGAATACACACAGGAGAAAAGCCGTACACTTGTGATATTTGCAACAAAATGTTCACGCAGAGTAATAACCGGAACACTCACATGAGGATACACACAGGAGAAAAGCCTTATTTCTGTAAAATATGTGAAAAGAGTTTAGTCAGTTCCGACAGTCTCACTGTCGCATTGGAAGAGACACAACGGAGAGAAACCATACGCCTATGACTTCTGTGACAAAAAGTTCACTACCTCCAGTCAAGCTGCAGTTCACACGAGAAAACACACAGGAGAAAAGCCTCATACTTGTGGAATATGCATAAAGATGTTCAGGCACCGTAGTTCTCTGGTTGGTCACCTGAGAATTCACACAGGAGAGAAGCCCTTTTCTTGTGAGTTCTGTGAAGCTAAGTTCAGCATGAAAAGCAGTAAAGTGTACCATACAAGTGTACCATTACGTATGAATAGATGTGCCGACGAGTCGATCGACGCCCGACAAAACCATACAAAATTTTTTTATTCTGTATTCTTTATGTGTAAAAAGAACTCGATCTCCCAACGAGAATACCAAGACCCGACAAAAGCGTTCAGAATTCGATTTCTTCTGTGTTTCGCCCGACAAAGTTTGTAGGATTTTATTTCTTAGTATGAAAAGAACCCGATGTGCCGAAGCGTCGACCGACGCCCGACAAAAGCATAAAAAATTTTATTTCTTGTGTATTTCTTATGTAAAAAAGGAACCAGATGTGACGACAAGAATAACGCGGCTCGACAAAAGCATGCAGAATTCTACTTCTTCTGTGTTTTGTCCTACAAATTTTTGCAGGATTTGTTTCTTGCGTATAAAAAGAACCCGATGTGCCGACGAGTCGACCGACAAAAGCATACAAAGTTTTATTTCTTCTGTGTTTGCCGGCGCTCCCCACCGACAAACTAGTGGACTGAAAAGGCTTAACTGATAAGGCTTAACAAGTGAACTGATAAGGCAAACAAGTGAACTGATAAGGCAAACAAGTGAACTGATAATGCAAACAAGTGAACTGATAAGGCAAACAAGTGAACTGATAAGGCAAACAAGTGAACTGATAAGGCAAACAAGTGAACTGATAAGGCAAACAAGTGAACTGATAAGGCAAACAAGTGAACTGATAAGGTAAACAAGTGAACTGATAAGGCAAACAAGTGAACTGATAAGGCAAACAAGTGAACTGATAAGGCAAACAAATGAACTGATAAGGCAAACAAGTGAACTGATAAGGCAAACAAGTGAACTGATAAGGCAAACAAGTGAACTGATAAGGCTTGTCCCCCTACGGGGACAAGCCTTATCCTTGTAGGGTTTGTGGAAAAAAGCTCAGCAGGTCGAGCCATTGTAGAAAGCATATGAGGGTGCACACAAGAAGATAGCCGTTGTCGGTTTGCTTTAATCGTCTTACTCAGTTGGTAGACTTCAAAATCCATCATTGCGCCTGCGGCTTTACTGTTCCTTCTAGCAAAGAACAAATAAGCATCAGAACCTCTGTCCCTTGTCTCCATGAGCCCGATTTATTTTCTGGAATTAAATCTAACCACGACCACAGCACGCGCGATCCTCTTAAAACCCGGCAGCCTTTAATAAATTCCGAAAGATCAAGATTTTCACTGAGAAATACTATATTGAGGGTATGGCATAATTATCATAATGAAGTTAAACTTGAACTTTCTGTAAATGTTCTCAGAAATAAAGTTAAATCAATGCTCATTGAAAATACTTAAATAAAAATAATAATAATAAAAACAAAACAAAAAAGATTAAAGGTAATGTCGGGGGTGAATGGTTTGTCGCGGTTAGTCCCAACTCATATTGGTTGTTTGAATCTGGAAACTGGATGGATTATGGTTTATTTATAACTTGTGAGTTGATGGTATTACAGTTTGTAGTAGAAGAAAATGTCCGCCATTTGGCCTCGAGCCTTCTCTCTGCCAAATTGGCTCTTTATGTTGAATTTAATTTGTGAACTTATCTCTGTAATACGACCATGCGGAGTCGAATAGATCACGATACTCTGCCCGAATCAAACAAGCGGAGGGTAGGAGCTACAAGCAACATCACAATTCGTTACCTCTGCAAACATGATCAAAGTAAAAGCTGATTGGTTGCCTATCACTGTGGCGGGGTATGTGACGTGCTGCAGAGTGGGTCAGCACGCCTGCTGCACGTTTTCCTCTGAGATGCGCAGTGTCGAAGAGGGAGGTACTCGGGCATCAATTCGAAGTTCAGCAATTACCTCTAGCTCATCTCAGTTTTGTCGGGGTATCCACAGTCGCAGCATGGGACAGAAGACGGAGGTTCTGTTGGCTGTTTGTTCTTTCTTCTAAATGCAGCCAATCACATAATAGACATAGATCATAAGATAATAGAATCATTGATAGAATCACTAGATCATAGAAGATAATAGACACAGATAGCAGAATAGAGACGGGAAACTTCCAATGATGTAGTCTTGTTCGCGCAGAAGGCGACTTGAGGATGTACGTGGAATAAAACTGCATTCTTCCAATCCCTATGCGGAACAGTATTTGAGGTTTTTTTTTCTCAGTTCGTCTTGCTATTTTCCTCACAATTCTCTTACGTCGCATTTTTTTTTTACTATTGACTAGAGTCTTATCTATTCTCCTTCGCGATTCTGCAGAATCGAAAAGGCTGATATTCACTTTGTCTTGTTGTTTTTGTCAAATGCAAGAATAGCAAAAACGGTAGTTTGTACAAGAATCGAGGATTGAGAAGTGAGAATTGGAAATTCAGATGCAAAACGAATATATTTTTAATTGTTTGAAATAATATTAAAATATCAATAAATAGAACGCCGTGTTCATCTTAGTCAAAGTGCGAGTCACAAAAACCATGTTGGTCGCGGATAGTAGGCCACAAAAACGATGGAGGAAATACCACAGCCTCTTACGCAGGGGTGGGAGTGAGACCTATATATCCTATATATCCTATATTTTAAAACTTGTCCTATAATATACTATATTGAGTCAAAAACCCTATATTCTCCTATATTTCAGCTTTTGCTGTTTTTTTTTGTAAATTTCGAAGTTAATTCCGCCAAAACTGGGCAAAGGTCGAAGTAATTAATATTTCTGCAAAAATGTTTGTCTATTTCGTCTGTATATTTCCCTTGTGAATTTTTGTTTCCATCAGTTATGGTAATGCTGCGTGGCAAGAAATTTAAAAGTTGGCGTCGGCGTTGCGGATCCTCTTTGACTGCCAATCAAACGCCGTGGAAAGTCAAAGACTCTCAGCAATCTGCCGAAAGTCAAAAGTACCTTGCAACTTGCAAGAAATCGCCGAAGCCCCCCCACTCCCGATACGAAACGAAGTGACGATATACAAACAAATGATGAAAATCGTTCTATCGCTCGACGTACAACAGTAATCAGACGAGAAGAAGAACAGAAAGGTGGAAAGGGATTGGCTCCAAGCCAGACCCAAAGCCATTTTGAAGTTGAAGGAAGTATTCGCAAATACCTAATGGTCAGGGCACTGTCTAGGGAACCGGGAGCCATACTTTATATCCTACGTGCTAAGAAACCGGTAGTTCTCACGGAAATCAAACCATATGAGCTACAATTCCGGGATCTGACGTCATTGACTAACGGTATGTGCTGGATCCCGTTCCGGTAGTACTGGAAGTAGCTCACGGAAATTTCATCGTACCAGCTTCTCGTCCGGTAGTCTCACCAGTAGCGTATATTAGGGGGGGGGACGTCAGGGGCGATCGCTGGAAGCTGGAAATTCTTGAAAAAAGGGTTTTTAATTGGAAAAACGTGTGCGAAATACGGGTGGCAGGGGCGATCTTCATCCAAAATTCTCGGAAAAGGAGTTTTTTACGGGAAAAACGTACGCGAAAATACAAATTGAAAAGCTAAATTAAAATTATTTACAGTATGGTTCAGTAATTGATCTTAGAAACAGTTTTTGAGTCGTAGTGTGCATGATTACAAGGTTAAAGGTGTTTTTGGCACCTAGAGGAATTTTTAGTGTTAAAAACGGTTAAAATATGCAAAAAACGCCGAAAAATTTTCGGCCTTCCGGACGATAAGGGGGTGGCATTCGGCCGCATATTTTCACTGAGCTGTCGCCCCTCCCGAAAATAATCGGAATATACGCTACTGAGTCTCACGGAATTATGTACTGAGAAGCTAGGGAGCCGGTAGGTGATACCGGAAACTATATAATTGGAGCTTGTATCCGGTAGTGTCTACATGGAATAGATATATCACGGAATAGTTTGGATGAGAGCTAGGATGCCGGGATTTTCACTGACTCAGAGAAAATAACATGGGAAAAAAATAAACTACCGGAAAACGGTCGAAAATGACCAGCTCACGGACACAAACGACCATGGGCTAGGGTTCCGGTAGTGCACAAAATAAACATTTTTGAGCTCACGGACCCATGTCAGTGCATACTAGGAAATCGGGAGTGAATATTCTTAACTCACGGAACCCAATTCCCGTGGGCTAGGGTTCCGGTAGTGCAAACAATTAAAATTACAAACTCACAGACACGTGTCAATATGGTCTTCCGTTCCGGTAGCGTATAGTATCAGCTGACGGAACCCAACTTCTATTGGCTAGGGTTCCGGTAGTGCGTGATTATACTTATTGCTCTTCTTGCACATGAGTTGATAATATTTGCTACCCGACTCTTAAGTATTAACACTTCTCCGTGAGTTCGTTTTTTTGGCACGCGGGAGTTGGGTTAAGTGAGTTCAAAATATTCACTCCCGGACTCCCTTTTTTTGCTGCACTACCGGAACCCTAGCCCATAGCCATCTGTGTCCATGGGATGGTTATTTTCAACCAAATAGTTGTTGCTACCGGTACCTTAGCTCTCAATATATGGGTTCCGGTAGTGGTTTTAAGTCAGTGTAAATCCCAGCATCCTAGCTCTCATCCAAGCTATTCAATGAGTTCTATATCCCATGTAGACACTACCGGAACACAAGCCCCAATTATATAGTTTCCGGTATCACCTACCGGCTCCCTAGCTTCTGAGTACATAATTCCGTGAGATTACCGGACGAGAAGCTGGTGCGATGAAGTTTCCGTGAGCTATTTCGATTTACTACCGGAACAGGAGCCAGCACATACAAGTTTCCGTCAGTCAATGACGTCAGATCCCGGAATCGTAGCTCTCATGGTTTGATTTCTGTTAGAACTACCGGTTCCGCAGCCCATAGGATATAAAATACGGCTCCCGATTTCTAGACAGTGCCAATGGTCAGTTAGTTTATGTTGCTATCTTATGATTCTGAGTTCTGACCACTATCTTTCCTTTCATTGGGGCTGCATGACAGTGACCTGGTTGCTGATAGCCTGCTGTTTGTTGAATGTTCAGTCCAAAGTACAGGTCTGATTTCGTGATTTTGTCTGAATTCGGAAATCTCTCAAAACCTTCATTATACTCCTGTTGAACTCGATTGATACTACCAAGAACTTATAGTATCTTCTGGAGAACCTACATCTGAGCACCTAGTGGCACAGTTTTTGATTCCAGTAGTTCTTCACTCTGCTGATATTAGCCATTTTCCATTGCTGTTGTAGCTCAGCTGTTTGTGTTCTGCTGGTTCTCTTTGAACATTCGGCACTTCTAAGCTCGGCTATTTCTTTTCCACTGGTTCTGTGCAAACTTTTGTTCGAGCTTTGGCTTGCATAAATGAAAAAAGCAGATGAAAAGCAAAGTGGTCTCATAGAGAAGCTTTCTTCATTTAAAAGGCGCTGTTGACACTCAGTTTGACGCGGTTGTGTGGTTTTCTGGTCCTTTTCTGAAGTTTTTCACGAAGTCAATCAGTAGTGTGTTCGTAGTTCTTTAATTTTGTATTTGATCTCTGTCCATTGATAAAACTTACCCATCAAAGTCTCTCGTCTTGGATTCACCACTCACCAAAATTGTCTTTTGTTATTTTGCAGAAGATGGGGTCATCAGATTTTTTCGTCCAAATAAGCTGTTTTTTTATCCTATATTGTCCTATATTTTGATCTGAAAAATCCTATATCCTATATATATTTTAGCCTTAGGTCACTCCCAGGCCTGCTCTTACGGGATCGCGGCGAAGCGTCTTGAAGACATGTTAAAGTTTAACTGAAAAGGCGCCTCAGTTTTACTCGTGATATTCGAATACACTGAAACATCTTGACTCATTTAAGGGATTTTGTATGTTTCCACCCGGATCTCTAGTAATAACGTTCAGAGTGTGGGCTGCTTGCACAACAAGCAAAAATTCATCGATGCGCGCAGAATTTGAATTTCAACACAAGACCACATTCCCAGGTTAAAAATTGCTAAGCTCGGGCAAGTTAGCCTATGCCTGTAAAAAGTAGGAAGATGATGTTGAGATGAGTCTTGCAAGGAGTTATGCATTTGAATTTATTTTTCAGAAACGGCTTTCATTTGTAATTGGCAAATATTCCAAAAGTAGAGTGACAATCAGAAAGAGTAATAGGTTCAGAGCATGAAATCAAATAGGCTATCGCCAAAAATGGACAAACAAAGTAACGCATTTTTATCGGGTTTTCAGGCCTGTTGAAGTAAAAATGTGAATACGTCCTTCATAAAATCCGATGACGAACTACCGCCAGACGCGCTAGAGGAACAATAACAATCACACGTGAGATTTGAGGACAGATCTGTGAGATCTGGCCACAGAAACCCTGTTGGTCGCGGTATTCGCTGTGGTCGCGGCGAAGCGTTCTGAAGACATGTTAAAGTTTAACATTTTTTTTTCCCAGTGGGTGATCATCCTTTCTTAAATGAATTCACAATAACCTTTAATCTTTAGATGACTCTTATTTTGACGGTGTACTTCAGTGACGGCTATTATCTTGGGGTGTAGAAGACTAGAAAATGTTTCCAGCTCTTCTGTTTTTTCCGAGTTTAAACTTTCAGCATTACAGTAAAGTACTGGGAGAAATCACCCGCAACTTCTTTTTCTACAACTTTTCGAGTTTTCGGGGGTTTAGCTAGGTTTTTTTTTATTAGAGGGCGTATGATGGTCCAAGGGAATTCGGAACTCAAACTCAGGAAAAGGTTCTTCGGAAGGAACATTATTGTCTGTTTCAAGTAAAAAACATCTATTTCGAGAGCAAAATGAAAAATCCGAACGTGGAGGGGAAAGAGGGGATTCAGGCGTAGAGACTGTGCACGCAGTTACTAAACCACGGGTCGCAGGAGACATCGCATGGTAGTTTAAAAACCAGTTGCTTGCTTGGATTTGCCTTTGGAGTGGATCAAATTGTGTCTATGTAGTGTCGGTACTTGTACCGTCGTGTCCATGTAGTGTCGGGACTTACCGTCGTTTCCATGTAGTGTCGGTCTTCGTTCCGTCGTGTCTCTGTAGTGGCGGGTCCATGTACGGACACTTTTTTCGTTTCGATGTACTGTCGTGTCTTCGAAGTGTCGTGTCTACGTAGAGACATCATCCCGAATCAACATGTGTGTTTACCCTATGTCAAATCTATTCTGATGAAACAGATCGAAACTTCCTGTCTTACTTCTGCCAATATTCCGGTTTTGGCGGGATTCCGGCGAAAAGTAAAGCTTAAAAACGAATTCAGCGTGTATCCTTACCCTACCAACATCTAATCAACTTCAAATACAAATTTTAACTTATACAAATTTTTCCGATTTCAGCCGGATTACGGCGAACTATCTGTCCATGTAAAAATTGATTGCCATATACGGATTCAGAATCTCTTCTTACGCCTTCCCGATGAACAATTTATATCAAAATAGTACTATGAAGTAGTACGAAAAATTAGCATGCAGTACTAACTGATGCTACTACATGCTTCTACTTCAAGGCTACCGTACCGTGTTACTGCATACTACTGTATGCTACTATTAGCAAGACTGGATGCTACTATGGCAAGACAGGATACTGGATACTACTACATAAGATTGGACCAGTCTAAGGCACGTTAGTTGATAGTATTCTTTGCTATTACATAGTATAACATGCAACTTTTTCGTACTACTACCATACTACAACGCAGGCTACAAATTTTTCATCGGGTTAATCGGACACCTAATCAATTACAAATACAACCTTTTCTTTTAACAATTTTCAGGTTTCGGCCGGATTCCGGGCGAACTACTTGTCCGGGTAGAAGTGATTTTCACATCAGTGTTCGGCATGTCTTCTTACCCCTAAATCGAACATCTAATCAACTTCAAATAAAACTTTTACTTTTATTTATTTAGTTCAGCCGTAGCCATATACACAGAGGAAAAACACACATTCTAGCCTAAATATCGCACATAACCACATATGTATAAAAAAAAAAAAAAATCAACGAACCACAAGTTCATCGCTTCATTTTTTCCACAAAGGCAGTGAAAGTTGAAAAATTGGAGCGGTAAGAATTTGGATCAAAAGGCGGCTTTTTAGCGATGAAACTGCTTTACGTTTTAGTTCGTAAAACGAAGGCATACGATTATTGGCGAACATCCCCGAGGCGCTACACCGGTGTGGGAGTCGGTGAAGTTTTCTGTAGCAATTATTGTAAGTGACAAGGGTCACATTTATCGCACCAGCAGTGAAATTCGTACAAAGAGCAAAACAGTAAAACTGAGAACAAAAAGTACCAAACAGCCTATCACGGATAAGCGCAGAACAAAACGGAAATTTTCTAGCAACTACATTTCCTCGCACACACAGACTTCTTGTTAAATGACGCAAATGAGTAAGATCCCGCAGATCAGGCGTAAACCAGAATCCAAGGTATTTAAACTCTGCAACAAATTTCAGGCGTGACGAACACAGCAACACAGGAGGGACTATTTTGATTTTCAACTCTGGTGGTATAAATGCCATGCAGTATGAACTTTCCTGTGAACTTTCCCAAACTTTCCTGTTTTGGTTGGATTCCTGGCGAACTACTAGTGCGGCGAGAAAATGGTTTTCATATTCGTATACAGCATGTCTTCTTACCCCTTAATCGACTATCTCATTGGCTGTTTAAACACAGATTTGTTTGCCCCTTAATTTGAACCCCCTCCCCCACCCCTAAATGCGGGGCTGCAGAGACCATCTACGAACTCGAACTTCCCCTTGACCCAAAAGATCCTCACACCAAGTTTCATCAAAATATCTCATTCCCTTTGAGAGTTTGTGCTCACAGACGGACAGACAGACGGACAACTTTTGCGATGCCATATGTATCCCTCCACTTACGTTTTGGGGTCCCAAAAACTGCTGAGTGAACCTTCTCTTGCAGAAATCACAAGAATAAGGCTTTTCTCCACTGTGGGTGCAGACACGGTTTGTCAGTTGACGGAAAGTGGGAAACTTCTTTTCACAGGTCACAGCACAGGTGTGATTGTTCTTATTTCTATGCCTTTTAGTATGGACCTCGGCCTACTTCCAAGTGCCAAATTTCTCATCGCACATTTCATCTGTCATATCATCAGGCTGAGAATGCAGTATATACATAAACATTCATGCAGTCTTCACACATACACAGTAGTGGTAACGTTATAATAAATCTCATGCTGACTTTCCGGTTTGGCGCCTCCAAACGTGATTTTCAATCAGCCCACGTTGAAGGAATACTTAAAGGACCTGTCTTACCTAGAATACTAATGCAATCTATTTCAATATTCGCTACGTCCTTTCTTAAACCCGGAGACCTGGATGTTACACAGTAGGCTACATTATCACCCCAGGAATGACCCCTGACTTGCCTGGTTTCGCTACCTTTGAAGCGTATCATGCTTTCGACGGTTACTTCCCACAATCCTTCATTAGAAAAACCGCTGATCTATAGAGAGATGTCATTTAAAGAACATGTCTTACCTATAATACTGATGCAACCTACTTCCATAATCACTCCATTTATTTCTAAGACCCTAGACCCCAATTTCGCACGGTACATACTAACCCCTATAAAAAAAAACGCGCTGATTTTCTTACTTGCCGTGTTTTGCTACCTTCGATGTGTATCACGCTGTCAACGGTTGTCGGAGAAGTTTATCCTTAAGAAAAATCGGTTACGTAAATTGTTTCCCTGTTCCGCTGTTTTGTTCAACGGGTCCCGGAAAAGGCTTAAAACACCTAAAACCGTTGGTTATTTGTTGAAAGCACAGCACTCTTTTAAAGTAGTCAAATCTACTTCCTCTGTATTGTTCAAGAACTTAAGCTGGCAAGTGAAAAAGCTACCAGGAGAAGATTCTGGGCTTCCCCCAAAGAGGCTGTTTCCATACCGCTCATCCCTATGCCAAAAGTTAACGGCTCATTACTAAAAAAGCCGCAACACTTAAACATTTCGACCGTATTTCAAGTATCTCATAGAGGAGTTTTTCCAACAGGGTAAAATACAATGCGAAAGAATTCATAGTTTTCGCTCGCATATCCAATTGGTGTTTTTCGACTAGATAAACCCACCGAAAATTAGCTGCAAAGACGATATTCATTAACAGAAGATATTCTGCTCGACTTAGCAACGTTATAAAACTCGACGCGGTAGTGAGAAATGTTGCCATTAACAATGACTATTCTGAATACGTTGACAATTCTGATGATCTACTGCTTCGTTTGCTTCGGAATGATGCAAGCAACTGCACTAAATTTCCATTGGGAATGGAAGAATAGTGGCGTCGTCCTCTACATCAATAATACCGAATATGGGGATTTCACGGTGGATGCCAGCAAAGTGACGCATATTTTTGACAAGGACTTCAAGTACATTATTCGCAGAGGAAACGGAACCGAGGAAAATGGATGTCTCAATCCTGATGCTTTCTACGAGGGGATCCTTGCTGGAGAGAGTGATTCATATGTGATGATGTACATGGAAGAGGGTTTGAATTCAACGTTCATCATGACCATTTACTCAAGCAGAGGAGTATTTCAACTACATAGAAATTCTGCTGAGAAAGACTTTTTCGACCTTCTAACAGACGAGGATGTTGTGGAAGCCCCAACGATTCCACGAAAGAATCCCAACGTACAGCAGGTGGAAAACGAAACTGCGAAAGTGATTCCTGTCCGACTCATAATACACAGCAGCCAACTGCTTAACGGCTACTTTGTGTCTCCAGAGAAGGCAGAGTTGAGTGACAAATCTGCCCGTCACCGGGCTGCACTCATAACTTTGTTATTTATTTCGGCAGACCGCACTTTCCGCCAGGGCGGAAAATTTAGTTTTGCTATTACTACTGTTGAAGCTGACTTGCAAAAACATGAAAACGAAAATAGAGAAAAAGACAATATAAACCAAATCCGCGACGAACTTAAACAGCGTATTGCTAGTGACCTTGGAATGGAAATGGGAGGTTTAGACAAGGACAGGGAAGCTTTTACAGTTGTCTTTTTCGATGCAAGGCCAACATTTCCGCGCATGAGGGCCAACGGATGGGATGTCTGCAAAAACTCATACATTTTCTTTGGAATAGATCAAAGACACAAAAGTGTCCTACTGATTAATTTGCCCTTACTGTTGGATTATCTTGGCCTTATCCTAGGGTCTAGGAAAGGTAACCAAAGAAAATACGGCAAAGGAAATGCATTTGAAGGACGACGACATGAATGCGAACGACCTGACGATCCTTTTCTCATCACAGGCAAGGAAAAGGATTTAAAGCCAAGACGAGACCATTTCTACGAGTTCTCGCCTTGTTCCTGGATGGAGATGCAGACGTACCTGCGAGAGAATGGTCGTTGTTGGGCGGTCCAGGACCAGTATAATTTGTGGCATCCTAAGAAGAGGACGAGAGAGGAAATATTATACCAGGAAGCCAGATGCGACAACTTCCGACCAGCTGCAATAGACGAGAAATGGGAAACGCTCAAAACGGCAGCAGTGTCTCCAGAAACAGGAAACAACCCCCTGACAACATCACGACTGACGACTGGCCTCAATCGTCCATTTCAGAACAAGAACAAGTCAGCTACTACAACTGCCAAACCAATGACGACTTTGAAAAATGTGCCTGCCCAAATCAGCTCAAAGACAGCACCACTTCAGAATATAGCACCCTCTGCCAGAGAACCGAGCAAGCCTAGAGACGACCAAACCCATTCTCACCGAACAAAGAAAATGGGACTAACGAGTGAGCTTATTGACAAGACCCTATCAGCTACTATAGCTGCTAAACCGCGGAAGTCTTCACAAATTGCAGCTACAAACGATAACAAGAAGACGAAACCAACGCGAACTAGCATGTTCTGGACCAGCCAGCCGATTAAACCTCAGGATGGACAAGTCCATTCTGATCGAACCGAAAAACAGCTCGATGAAGATACGCAAAGAACAGGTATTTCTGCGAAGAATTCACCCAGACGGTTAACCGTGAAAACTAAAGCTCTTCTTCCAACAACACCAGCCTCAAGAATAGTCCACATTGGTCCGTCTCTCAAAACGACCCCATTGACTATTATCGATACCAACCCTGAGAGAAGCTTAGCTACTGACTCACCGACTCGTAATCCGACGTCTAACCCTCATAACCTAATCCAGTCTGTTGGAGCCGAGACAAATCGATCGAAAGCGAACCAACCAACACGCATCTCGAATACCTCCAGGTCTATAACTGGTCCAGGACCAACAACAACTTTATCGCCTACTACAACTGCCAAACCGCAGACGGCTTCAAAAACTCTAGATAAGAAAGGTTACAAGAATGCGACGCAAACTAGCACGATACGGACAACCCAACTGATTAAGCCTCAGTTTGACCAAACCCTAAATGGTCAAAGAACAGGCACCTCTGTGACCAGGCATTCACTAACAGGCTCAACCGTGAAAACTGACCCAAGAAAAGTCCACAGCCCTATGGTAACAACGCATATAAGGAAGGACTTGTCTGTAACTAACCGCATTCATCCCTCTCTCACTAATACTCGATCAACCTTTGTTGACGCCAAACCTGAGACGATTTCACCGACTACAACTACACCACGCAACACAAAGAGGGTACCAAATCAGAATATCAACCCACCGGCCATGCCTCATAAGGGCCTAATCCAGTCTGATGGAAAAGAGCAGATCCAGCCGAAGAAATTGCAATCAACAAGCATCACAAATACTTCCAGGTCAGAAACTGATTCACTGTCCGCACCAACTTTAAGAACAGACTATGGCGCTAAGACTACAACGCGGTTAATAACGGGCTTGCTTGTTGATGATAGCACCAGTGCCATCGTTCTTCCTCCTCCGTTAAACGACACAAATACCAAACCGCACATGATTTCTGCTACTCCAAGTGACACAAAGACGGTGCTGCCTTCCAACAGCAGTCTACCTGCCACCGAATCGACCAAGCCTTATGAACACTTGTCCACTCCTGACGTAACTGCAACGTTGACCCATCAACCAAGAGAAAAGCAATCGGTGAACAACTCAACAACAACATCAGTGACTAGCCAGACTCTCAAAACAAAACCAGGAGACATTGCTCAAACCCTTCAAGCCAGTATGGAGGCTTACAGTACAACTACTATGAATGAAGGAGATGAACAGAAGCAGAGTCCCTATTACCCTTGTAACGAGTGGCCCACACACTCTGGGAAAATTCCAGGTCTCCTTGAAAGATTGCCATGAGCTTCGAATCTAATTTCACCCAGCCTTATAGGAGACGCACGGCCTAGCTAAACCGTCAGTTGTGGTTCGGATTGCTTGCACACCGGTCAGGGTGATGGTATTAGCGTTGGGTCGTGTCGTGGTTTATAAGGTATGGTTCAGGTCTTTGTTCAGGTCTTTGTTCAGGTCTTTGTTTAAGGTCTTCAGGTCTTTACTCCAGTTTCATAAGGAGTTTACAGTGCCTTCGGATTAGTCAGTTTGGGCAGCTTAGTCTGGTCCCGGTTTCTTTTTATTTAAGACAAAACACAAATCTCTATTAGTTCTATTAAATTATTGTTCACTTTTTCTATAGTAAAATACCTATATTTTGTACTCGAGCGTTCTGAGGTTTTCCCTTGGATGGTCTGGGTAAAGGGTTTACCGCGGACCATCGGCACACTGTACACGCCCCAGAAACCCATCTCGGCTACCGTGCTATCAGTTACTGGCAAAACTCGGTTTGCCAGTCAAGAGGGGCGTTACAGTTATTTGGTGACAGCAGTAAATTCGGGGGTACGCCTTCCACGGGTTTTGTTCTTGAAGAAGCTCGATCGATTTTGTGGTATTTTTGCGACATTTTTAAACTGAAATTTGTTCGACGATTTGCGTCAGGATTTGTGAGGGCAGTCCAATTTGCTTTTTTGATTCTGACCTGAACCTAGCCTAGTTAGGATATTATTTGTTTCTTTCGTAGGCGACAGGATTTATTTGTTGTTGAAGCGCAATACCTTCAACTAGTCGGTAAAATCGTTTGGTCAAATATTAAGTATTCATGCGGCCCTCAAACCTTCAAATTCTGCAAAGAAACTAAAACCATCTCTGTAACCTGTGCTCGGCACAGTGAATGGACGATCCCCATTACCGGAAAAGGAAGAATGCTAGTGGCAGGCATAGGCTTAAGTTCCCTGCCTAGTTCTAGCATACAGCAATGAGCCTGGGAGTGTAGGAATTACGTTTCAGGCTGCGTCTACTCGTTGGAGTACGGGGAGCCAGCCTCACATTCGAACTGAATACGGCGGTTTCATGGAGCGGTAAGGGCTACGATTTTTGCGGCGGATGAGACATCATCATTTCCATCAGACGCGCAACTGCGACCTAGCCGTATTTGCCCTGTTCCCAGAACATTTTTTTTCGGCTCGCGGAAACTGGAGGCTGTGCCAAAGATAAACTGTGTTTTCCCCGCACCACGCTAGAGAAACAGAAAAAGACGGGCAGGGACAAACGCTAAAATTAGCCGGAGAAAAAAAAAATCGTGGTGTTAATAGGCCGGAGGGGCAGTTGTGTGCCAGCAAAGAAAATCTTAATGAAGTTTTAAGCAAAGGTTACAGAAACAGTTTTTTGTGAATCCTCTCTTTTCTAATCACCTTTTAGAAAGATGAAGAGGCGATTGTGATCGCAATCAAGAATGCGTCACAAGGACAAGAGTGCAAGGGCAGCGAGATAATAAAAAGGCCGCATGACAAAATGTGCATCTAAGACCACGGACTCCGACTAGGCGATTTAAGGGTGTCCTTCCAGAGAAAGTTTTTGGGCATTTGACCCAAGAAGAATATTTTCATGACACTTGCTTGTGAGCCTTGATTTCTTCAGTTTCTCATTAGAAAAGGCTATGTTGCAGCTGAATGTTTCTCTATTTCATAGGGCACGGATTGTCCGGTTTACGGTATCATAAATATGTTTGTGGACAACAGGAATACCATATGTTGGTACACGGTTCCAGGAACTAGGCTAATATATTCATATATGTAGCTAGGGAACCGCAGTAATTAACGGGTTTATAAGGCAACACGACACGACCCCAGCAAGCAATCCGCCCTCAGAATCACAACTGGAGACCCTGGTGAGACGAAGAACAATTTTAAAATTGTCTTTTTGCAGATATTCGCAACAGTAGTTTAGCCAGGTAACAAGCAGCGGGTACGGCATAAGTTGTTCCAGGACACGGCGCAGACACATCCTTAGTACAGTGCCATATTCAGGTTTGGACGAAACAGAGAGACCACAAGATCGGCGTCAGCAAAGCAAAAAGTTAAGTTCTGTCTTTACTTCTAAAAGTGTTAATTTTGCTTTTTCCCTAGTTGACTCGGGAAAATAAAGGCCTCAGTAGCTTAGTGCGTCCAAGGAGGTAAGACAGCCGCGTGCGCGAAGAGCGCGATTACTCTGCGGAGGAAATAACGACTCACCTGAGCTGAGGTGAACGGGGGCGACCGACACCTGGAGTCGTTTTCATGCAGGCTAATATTTTGTTTCATGAGCCATCCTTCACGACATGGATATTGTTATGTTGCATCGCAAGTTTTTGAAGGATTCATATGAGCTGAATCCGGAAGATCTGATACCCAAAGCGAAAATAAGTAAAAGGCTAAACCTCCCAGAAAATTTGATGGTAGGATGTTACAACAGTTTATTTCTACCGCGAAAAATTTGATAACGGTCATGGATCAAAATCAAATTTCATCAAAATGGTCCAGGCGAAATTACGGCGCTCAGTTCCAGAGAAAATCACAAGGGAGTGTTTTGATTTATTTTTTGGTGGGTCACAAGAAAGGCTATACTGCTTGAGGGTTAAGGTGAAACTAAGACACCGTCAGACTTGGACGAATGTATATTCGTCGGTTTATAGGCAATCAGCATGGGCCCAGGGCATAATTTTGCCGGATTTTAAGTGATTCGGAGGTCCGAATCCGCCATGGTTATAAAAAGGTTCAGGGGTTTGTCGAGAAAAACCAGGTCTAGGGTCTTCCAGAAGGAGGTTGCTACCCTAGGAAACGCGTTTCTGCGTTCAGTGCTGGATTGACCTAGGATTTCTTTTGGGTTGTATTACTTTGTAATAACCCGGTAGTCGAAAGCTTTCGCAATTCGGATAAATTTGTCTGATACCTCCACAGCGAGGTGGCCACTCGGGTGGAAAGTCAGGATTAGGTAAATTTATTGGGACGTATACGAACACGTAGTTTCGGGATAAGTCTGATCGGTGGTCTGAGTACATGTCGGGCAAGATTGAAAACAATTGAACAGATCTCGACTGTTCAATAGTAAAAGCAAGGGTAATTTTCTTTTCAAGAGTTTTATCTTTTCGGAAATCCCATCGATTCGGGAAACTTTGGCAGCTTTGGAAGCTGTTAACGCAAGGTGGTGTGTGAGAAAGAAAACCCTATGTTCATATCATAGCAACCAAGTTTTATGTAAGCATGCAGTAGACAAGTAATGTCTAGTATATGGTGATGGTTCTAAACACGAGAAAGGTCTGAACATGAGTCACGCTATGTGTCAAGGCTACATTAGTCAAGGCCGAGGAGGGTTGCTTTACTGGTTTAGAACCAAAGTATTCTCCTGGAACTTTAACTAACATTAAAGGAGGATGTCGTTTCTTGTTTTAACTACCGGAAAAAGCTACTTCCGACAGCGGTAACGCAAGAATACATGGATTTTGTTTTTTTTGCGGACTTTCGTGAACAGAATGCTGTGCTTTCCGGTTTTGTTCCAGGTGAGACACTCATAAGCACGACAAATATAAATGAGCTACACAGGGTAGGCTCCAGTTTGACCATTTTAAATGACAAAATCAACAAGACGAAGAGTGAGAGCCCTAAGGCAACAGGTGCAAAAATCTGGCCAAGCAAAAAGTAGAAAATCATCATTATTATTCCGACTAATTTTCTTTAGCTTTCCAGATATCACGAATGAGGAACAGAGAAACAGAAAAAAAAAAATCTTCATTTAAGCTCTGTCTCCAGCAGTTTTCGTACAGGGAAGTGTTCCAAAAGATATTTATTAGCAATAAACATCAGTTGCAATGAATAAAAGCAGCAAATATTTTCGGGTTTGATGATTTGAAAGGTTTTATCTCAGCATAGTATTTCTTGACGTTGTGTAGGTGAAAGTTGCGTTTCACCTCGGTCGATAAAACTAAAACATTTACAAGAAAAGAGGTCAATTGCACACTGCAGTTTCTGGACAAATTACTTTCATCTTGAAATTTTTAATGCGAATGGAACCTCAGATTTGCAACTTGTTTGCATCTGCTTTCTATCTCGCGGGTGATTTTCCGGAACGTTAAGGCATCAGCGATCACAATCTTGTTTTCCGCTATCTTTAACAGTTCCTATTATCCCAGTTATGATACAGGACAAGATTTTTCCTTTAGTTTTCCTCTGTGTATATTTACATTTAGGTTTGATGTGTGCCGCAATCAGACATTTCTTTCAGCATATTCATTTTGCCTTCCAAGTCGTAGGACGACGAGCATGGGACAGGCAGTCAGCCAGTGTTTGATTTGCGGAAATATGCATGAAGTTAAAGGAGGTTTCCTAAGAGTGATCGAGAACAGGGATTTTACGGGTTCACCAATGATCTTTCTGACTGTTAAATCCTTCGGTAAAATCGTTAAATCCTTAATCAAACAGAAACAAATGAGTGTATCATTTGTGCTTTAAGGACGAGTAAAGATCAACTGGAAAAGTTTTACGGATAATTGCTTCAACCTGTCCATTTCCGAGGAAAATTCTCATTTTATAAATAGTGTGGTTAAGTGCGCCAGAATTGACCAGATTTGAAATCTGGAGTTATGGCAGTAAAGCAAAATATGGTTTTGCTACCGTTAACACAGCAGCTATTGTAATTACTTGAGAAGCTAATTCAGCTAGTTCATTGGCCGAAGGAGTTTCCAGTACCAAGTTTCGTAATTGTCAAGGTAATCTCGACAGTTAGTTTAAAAAAAAGGAAGAAATCCACAAAACTAGATGTGACTAGTTTTGTACTTCTGTAGACAATGTTCTTTGGGTAGAACTGCCGTTCTAGCCATTTTGAAAAAGAGATAGCCAAAAAGAATTTTTGGTTTGATTGATGTCATTTTGTTGTTCCAAATGATATCGCTGAATTTTTCAGGAAGCTGACGTCGAAGTATCTAATGGTTCGACCATCTGTCTCTGTCCCAGCAACCTGAAGAGAAATGGTACTGAACTATAAACATGGATGGCGCTACTGAGGAACATGGCGGTTTCGCACTGACATTTAGATAGCTTGTTACCTGTGCGGGTTTCTCACCAGGAGAAGATTCGAAGCAAATCGCATCTGATCAGGCAGAGTGTATGGAGAGGGAGTTATTTTTTTTTCTCCCAGAGGTTGATTTTCGAGACTTCAAGGGATGAAGTCGTCTAAGTGTGGGGATATGTAACGAGTGGCCCACACACTCTGGGAAAATTCCAGGTCTCCTTGAAAGATTGCCATGAGCTTCGAATCTAATTTCACCCAGCCTTATAGGAGACGCACGGCCTAGCTAAACCGTCAGTTGTGGTTCGGATTGCTTGCACACCGGTCAGGGTGATGGTATTAGCGTTGGGTCGTGTCGTGGTTTATAAGGTATGGTTCAGGTCTTTGTTCAGGTCTTTGTTCAGGTCTTTGTTTAAGGTCTTCAGGTCTTTACTCCAGTTTCATAAGGAGTTTACAGTGCCTTCGGATTAGTCAGTTTGGGCAGCTTAGTCTGGTCCCGGTTTCTTTTTATTTAAGACAAAACACAAATCTCTATTAGTTCTATTAAATTATTGTTCACTTTTTCTATAGTAAAATACCTATATTTTGTACTCGAGCGTTCTGAGGTTTTCCCTTGGATGGTCTGGGTAAAGGGTTTACCGCGGACCATCGGCACACTGTACACGCCCCAGAAACCCATCTCGGCTACCGTGCTATCAGTTACTGGCAAAACTCGGTTTGCCAGTCAAGAGGGGCGTTACACCCTCTTGCAGAGTCGACCAAGCCTCAGGAAACCTTGTCCATTTCTGACATAACTGGCATGTTAATCCAGCAACAAAGGGAAAAGCAATCGGTGAACAACTCAACAACAACATCAGTGACTAGCCAGACTCTCAAAACAAAACCAGGAGACATTGCCCAAACCCTTCAAGCCAGTATGGGGGCTTACAGTACAGCTACTATGAATGAAGGAGATGAACAGAAGCAGAGTCCCCACTACCCTCTTGCAGAGTCGAACAAGCCTCAGGAACCCTTGTCTATTTCTGACATGTTAATCCAGCAACAAAGGGAAAACCAATCGGCGAACAACTCACCAACAACATCAATGACTAACCACCCTCTGAAAACAAATCCAGAAGACATTGCCAAAACCCTTGAAGTCAAGAGGCCGGCTAACAATGAAACTGCTAACAATCAAGGAGGCAAACAGAAGCAGACTTCCAACAATCTGCTTACACAGTCGACCAGGCCTCAGGAATACTTGTCCTTTCCCAGTGTGACAGGAACCTTGACCCAGCAACCAAGATTAAAGTTATCGGCGAACACATCCAGTGCGACTAAGCATACTCGTAAAACACAGCTCGAGGATATCACTCAAACCCTTCGAGTGGACGAGACGGGGGTTACCAAAGAAACTACTAGGAACCAGAGGCAAGAACATGAGCTGGCTTCCCGCCAGGCTGATTCTCGACGTGACAGCACGAAAAACGAGACAGACTCATTTCAAGACATGTCAACGGAAAGTTTCACGTCAAAGATGACGAAAAGAAATGTGAAAGTGCTTATCCAGAATAGCCCAAAGGCAAGAATCTCAGTAGCCAGATTAGATGTAGGCAAGAAGGAACTTTTACTCCTTTCGTTACTATCAGTCTTATGGTTATGACTCCCAGGTCGAAGAAAAAGTGCCATCGGAAAGCGTTTAAATCATATACATGTGTCTGATGGATTGGTCTAAGACAGTTTCGTCTTGAGAAGCAAATTCCAAGTCAGCTAGTTTCTTAGCGAAATTTTTGTCGTTCACAATCTGGGGAAAAAATCTGTTTAAGCAATTCTAACACAATTCTAGGGAAAAAGCTTGAGTCTTTCAAGCCTTTGCTGATATGGGATGTGTCTCGGTTTAAGCGGGAATATCGCGAGCGGCCGCTGATCAGTCTCGAGGGCATCAATGTCTATATTGTAAAAAGGTCGAACTGAGCAGTGTCCATATTCGAGAATGGGCCTTAGTCCTTACCAGCGAGGTGTACAGTAGAGTAAGCATATGTTTGTTGTGAAACTGAAAAGATCTTCGAAGTAAGCCAGAAATTTTGCTAGCCTTGGAAAAGGTCTGTTCATAATGGCTGTGGAAGCTTACTTGGGAGTCGACACTGATACCCAAACCCCTCTCCTCATCGCTGCTGCTTAGAGAAGTGTCTCCAATTTTGTAAGATGGCGGCCATTTAGTTCGTCCTAGGCTCATCAGGTGGTTTTTCGTTACGATGATTTCCATCAGCCAGATTTTCATCCATTTATTTCTTTTATCTAGGTCAGCCTGTAGTTGCAGTGAGTCTTCAGGGGATCGGACTACTCGGTATAGCTTTCTGTCATCAGCATACCGCAGAATATTATAATCTATCTCGTCGACAAAGACCGAACAACAAAGGCCCTAGAACAGAACCTTGAGGAACTTCATTGAGGACATCCGCGGCTATGTTACTGGCGGTACCATCGACGACAACTGACTAGGATCTTCCGCAGATGAAGCTTTGTATCCAAGAGAATAAGCTATTGGGGTTTCCAATGATCCTAGCCCATTCTGTCCGAGTTTGTGGAGCAAACGCTTGTGCGGAACTTCTTCAAAATTTCATATGATGCGTATAACCAGAACAAATAAGCCAATAGAACCTCGGTCTTTGGTCCCATGCACCGACTATGGATACCCCCGGTAAAATTGAGAAGAGCTAGAGGTGCTTTGCTGAGCTTTGAGTTGATGATACCCGTCTACTTCCCTCCTCTCGTGACATTCCACGTAGTTCCTACCCTTCGCTCGTTTGCATCTGGCAGGACACCGGGAATCTATGCGACTCCGCATTATCGTATTGACAGCGATAGAGAGAACCAGGTTCTAGTGCTTGTTTGTTCTTGATATAACCGAGAACAAATAAGCACCAAAATCTACCTGATACCAAGAACAAATGAGCAAAAGAATGTTCTCTCGATCTCTGTAACACGAGCATGCTTAGTCGAATAGATTCCTAAACCCTGTCTGCTGCAAACGAGCGGAGGTTAAGACCTACCCAAGGCCGTATCCAGGGGGAGTGGGGGGGGGGGGTTAGAGGGTTCAACCCCCCCCCCCCCAACGTACAAAAATGATCATTTCTTATAGGCTTTTCCGTCTGATCTTTTTCTTTTTTGTGCTTTTTTGTCCGACCCGCAGGCAACCCCCCCCCCCTCGGAAAAAAATCCTGAATACGGGCCTGCCGAAACCTCACAATTCTTCAACCCTACAAACAGCCATATCGCAGTAAAGCCCCGGAGAAGAAATTTCCAGAGTAAAAGTCGATTGGATGTCTGGACGCGCTGCAGAGCGCGCCTACTGCGCTAATTTCTCTGAGATGCACAGCGGTTAAGAGGGAAGTAGAAGGGCAGAAACTCAAAGCTCAGGAAATAGCTCAGCTCAGATGGTTCTGCATTGGACCAAAGACGGAGGTTATATTGGCTTATTTGTCCTTGATATAACCTGCTCACAAGAACGATCGATTCAGGGGAATTAGCATGTCCCAGTGAATGAAAGAACATATAGTCGCTGTCACGAATATTTTTTTTTTTAGAACTGATAGTATAATTAGTGTTAATACGGGCGAGAACCACTAAATCGGCTTGACCGCTGTATCGGTTTCGAGAATAAGTTATAATTGGATTGTAAAATATGTCGCGAAATATGGAGCGAAATCTAGGCAATCCGTTCCGGAAGAACCTTCTATCCCGGCGGAAATCTCAACACGGGAACGGAACCCTGGGAGACAGGACCGGAATAGTAGTATTTTCCAGCGGAAAGGGGAGAAAGAGGGACGGACCGGAACGGAACTGAGCGGTAAGGACGAAGGAACCGGACCGGAATACAGGATTTCTGGTTCTGTACCGGCGGAACACGGGAACGAAAATAATCCGTTCCGGTAAAGTTGACGGGAAAATCAGCGGAATTCCGCCGACAGTGAAACGGAAAATGTCCATTCCGGTCAATTTGACAGGAAATCCAGCGGAATTCCACCGATTTTCCGTTGCAATAAGGGCGGAACACAGGAACTCCGGCCTCCTTTTTCCTATCGGGTAAGCTTGTGTTCCAGGTTGTCAGATGTGAGATCCGCCCATTGAACTTTAAAAATATTTTTGTGAACCGATCTTCATGTTTTTTATGTTGAATAACATTTTTCGTTGCAGTAAGTAGTCTTTTTTACCGAAAGTCGCTTAGGTCTTTTTGACTGCTGTCGCTTAACTCTTTGTGACCGTACAGCTAAACTCTTTTAAACCGTTTGATCGTTCTTGTGGCGGTTAGATCTATTGATCAACTCATGTATCTCGGGAAATGCTTGTCGTAGGGCTCTTAAAAATATTCTTGATGATTAAAGTGGGTCCTCCACTGGCAATCTTAAGCTGTCGGAAGCGATCACAAGCAGCCATTTTGGCGGATTTCAGCCAATGTCAGCACGCTGGACAGGGACTAGCACGGTTACGACGGACTTACGATTGCCACAGGCGATCCCACTTAACCTTCCGTTCCTATAAAGAATCGTCGAGTACCTAGCGGAAAAGCCGGAAAGCGCAACCACAGCGGCCCCCAACGAACGCCGTGATTGGTTGGCATAGGATTTGAGTTGCTGAGTTTCTTCCCGAGGTTCACTGGCGTGTTTTGGACTTAGTCATAAAGAGTATCTACAGTAGATGCAGGAGCTAAGATCCATAGGGCTAGTTTCAGTAACTAATTTTCACAAAAACTGCCGCTTGACCCCGTGACAGGCACGGTATTCAGTCGTGCAGCTCGGCAAGCGATCTGGCGACAAGCCGACCGCTGGCCCTCGAGCTTCTCTGTAGGCTGAATATGTATGTTCATGAATGGAATGTCTTGTGTCGTCGTCATGTAAACAAACTGGAACGTGTCGGAAACCCGTCCGTTTAACTACGTTAACAGTGGTATGCAACTTATTTCTTTTTCAGAAACTTGAACAAGTCTTAGGGCATGTTTCTCTTTCATTTCCTCTACATCTTTTGTGTTGATGTTTGTTTCAGATAAAGCCTTCTAGAATAATGATTCCGGGGTACTGACGACACTTTGAATATCCGGTAACGAAATGAATCTCTCTCACAGCCTTCACAAAAGCAGGCTTATTCACCAATATGTATATTAATTTGCTCAACGAATTTATCTCATATAACAAACGATATTTCACAAATATGCAGAAGTCAGGCTTTCCAACAATGTGCAGTATCACTTGCTGCACCTTCCGACCGTCCCTATCTAAGTTCTTCTTGCACACTTCAGAAGAGGAACCGGTTTCTTCAGGGTCTAGGCGAGAATCCCCTCGGACAAACCTCCCCGCCATCCCCCCCCCCTCCCGGTGCCAAAAACTCCCAGGTTCCCAAACTCCCAAATCCTTTACATTTAGTACGAATACAAAACATTTAACTTGACTCCCCGTGATCTTAGTCTAAGTCAAGTGGAATTCTGGTACAAAAAGAAAGACTAACTGAAGGGGAAGGAACTGGGGGTGGGGCTTTTCGTTACACTGAGTGACACGGGTTTTGATTTCATCTTTCACTTTTAACACCTCACTGACAAGAGCTTAAGGTAGATACGTGTGTTCGTTCACTTCAGCAATTATTCTGTCACCATCAACCTTCACGTTTACATTCCCCTCCCTTGTTTATCTTTGTTCTGCCTGTGCTTTTTCCTTCACATACATATACCCTTTGTGCATGCACAAGCTTATTCTTACATTACTGGATACCCACTTCACTTTAGACATTATTGTACAGTCAAGTTGGAGAATGAAGTTGCGTCCAGTTATCCTACTCTTGTGTATCCGTCAGTAGGTACATGAGATAATCCGGGCACCCAGCTAATAATAATAATAATAATTTATTTATGACCTATCGTACACTCACAAAGAGAAAGACTGAGTATTAATCCATTGTACTATCCGTGGCGTAGGGATTATTTGGGACTAGGAGATTCTTTTGGTATTGTCTTTTTTTTTAGGCGGGGGACTTTTCGCCTGGGGGGTTTTGATACCGGGGAGGGTTTGGTCGGGGGGGGGGGGGGGGGTTCTCTGGTACCGGGGGGGGGGGGGGTCACCGGGGAGGCGGTTTAGCCGGAACCCGAGTTTTCATGTGTTTAACTTTGTGCTCTAACCTGTAAATAACTTATTGCACACTTCACAAGAATAAGGCTTTTCCCCTGTGTGTATTCTCATGTGCCGTACCTTTTGACAGCTCTGGACAAATCTCATTTGACATACTTCACAAGAAAAAGGTTTCTCTCCTGTATTTCGTGACTTGTTCCATGTCTGAACAAATTTTGACCCCACGTATTTCACAAGAGTAAGACTTTTCCACAAGGCTAGCTTACAGGCAGATTTCCCGAGCTTCCTTTCGACTTGTTCACACAGACCTCAGACGACGAAGGAACTACTTCAGTATCTTATTTGACGGCGCAAAACGGATAAGTCGGCCACATTTTAATGGAGCTATATTTCAGCCCTTCTCTAGCTGGAAATTGAACGTGTGAAAAACAGTTAGAGATTCTTCCATAAATATCCGATATTGTGAGCCTCTTCTTTGAAAATTGGTTGGAGTTAAAGCTGGTACTCTGATTTTATTCTGGACATGGCTGCTGTTTTGCTGTTTGATTGGGTCGTCGAAAGGGTAGGGACTCTTCTGCATTTTGGTTTAGGAGTCACCTGTCTCTACTTCTTCTTTCCAGCTAAGATGGGTACTTGTCGGCGGCATATATGGGCGATTTGTAGTTCCGTACTTCGGTGATAGATGTTCCTTCAGCCCATGTTAAACAACTTCAGTGAGAAGTCTCATATGTTTAACTTCGTATTCAGACTTAACAAACGATTCCTTACAGACGTCACACGAGTAAGGCTTTTCTCCTGTATGTCTCCTCATGTGTCGCGTCCTTCCGCGTCACAAGAATACAATTTCTTGTATAGAGAGATTGCACCCTACCCGATGAAAACGGATATTGCTACATCATCATCACGGGATCATAACAGCGAATTTAACATTGGGAGGTATAGGACTTTCAACTTTGAAACTGAATTATCGGCGTTTTCTCATCATTCTGAGCCAGGGACTTGCTGGAAATGTTAATGGGGCTATTCCTTAACCGTACAACTCTATTTTTGCAAAAGAGTTTCCATGGAAGTAAGAGCCTGAAGGCTTCAAAGTTTGAACACAAAAAGGAGTCTCGAATCTTATTGGTCGGCGATGACGCGGATTTGAGAAAATGGGTCATAATCAACCAATTACAATTGCAATTCGGTTTATTTATCCATAAATATCTTTTACAGACAAAAAATAGTGCTGGACATTTCATTACAAATAAAAAGATCAACCAAGGGATTATTGACAATGGTAACCAACGATTTATATATACAATTCACGGTTTAAAATACAATTCATCAGAATACGAACGCGAATTACAATGGCAAGTACAAAAATAATTCGTCATAAGGTCACTACTATTATCCAATTTACGGTTTAAGTACATTTCATGGAAATACGAACGGGAATTAAAATGACAAGTACAATTGAGATAAAAAGATGCAATTGTCAAACTATTTATGGGTCTGAAAAGAACTAGACGACAACAAGTTTTAGGATAGGACGAGACTCCGTCTTTGTTTACAAACTTAGACGCCTTCAAACTCTTACTTCCATGGAAACTCTTATGCAAAAACAGGATTATATGGTTAAGGAGGAGTAGGAGTAGTTGAAAGTCCTATACCTCCCAATGTTAAATTTTGTTGTTATGATCCCGTGATGATGATGTAGCATTAGTAGAATATCCGTTTTCATCGGGTAGGGTGCAATCTCTCTTTACAAGAAATTTTATTCTTGTAACGCGGAAGGACGCGACACATGAGGAGACATACAAGAAAAACCTTACTCGTGTTACGTCTATAAAGAATCGTTTGCCAAGTCACTTACGTTTTTGAATACCAAAGCTAAAAAAAATTTTCCCAATCAAGAGCCTAATCGGTGCTTACTTTTCTGTTACATCTTTATCTGACAATTTCAAAATACAGTGGCCATCTGTTTGTACCTGCCGCCAACCATAAAAAACATTTCGGGACAAAATTCGCAAAACAAAACAAAATTATTTATTTTCCCGAGTGTGGTGCCTCGTATGTTTCACCAGATGACTGTAATAGGCAAACTTTTTTTCACAGGTGTTACAAGAAAACAGCTTTTCTCCAGTGTGCAATTTTATATGGTAGCCCAGAGAGGAAGAGTTAGTGAACCTTATTTTACAAACATTAAAAGAATAGGGCATTTTCCCAGTGTGAACTCTCATGTGAAACACCTTGGTGCAGTGCTGAGCAAATTTTCGCTCACACAAGTCACATGAATAGGGCTTTTCTCCCGTATGCACTCTCATGTGCTGAACCTTGTTCATTTGTCGTCTGAACTTTTTCTGACATACGTCACAAGAAAAGGGCTTTTCTCCAGTGTGGACCCTCATATGCGCTACCTTATCAGCCTGCCGATCGAACTTTTTCTCGCAAAAGTCACAAGAATACCGCTTCTCTCCTGTGTGAATTCGCATGTGAGTCACCTTGCTGCTGTTCTGAGCAAATTTTCTCTCACATAAGTCACAAGAATAAGGCTTTTCTCCAGTATGCACTCTCATGTGCTGAACCATGTCTTGATGTCGTCTGAAAGTTTTCTTGCATAAGTCACAAGAAAAAGGTTTTTCTCCAGTGTGTATCCTCATGTGCTCTGTCTTGAAAAACTGCTGAGTGAACCTTTTCTTGCAGAAGTCACAAGAATATGGCTTTTCTCCACTGTCTATCCAGACGTGGTTTGTCAGTTGACTGAAAGTGGGAAACTTCTTTTCACAGAGATCACAGGAGTGATTGTTTCCTTTTCTATGCCTTTTAGTATGGACTTCGGCCTGCTTCCAAGTGCGAAATTTCTCATCGCACATTTCACACGAATACAGCTCTTCTGGTGCGTGAACTTTTAAATGCGATAATTTTTCAAAACGGCTGTCGAATTTTTTATCACAAAAGTTGCAAGAAAAAGGCTCTTCTCCTGTGTTCACTTTCCTTTGCCTTTTACTTGACTCACGTCGAGCAGTACTTTTGTCACAGACGTTGCAAAGGGGTTGGCCTTCACTGTTCTGGTCACAAGTGCAGGTGCTCTCGTTGCTTCTTTTCATTAGTGAAGCGCAAGTTTGTACATGAGATCGATACGCACTGAAACTTGTAAACAAAACTTTACAAAATTCACAAGTAACAGTGTGTGACGTTTCAGTCCCACAACTGAAGCTCTTGGGGCAATCAGTGCAGCATTCGATCCTTTCAGACATACTATCTCCCAACTCCTGAATCAAACAGCAGCTTTTACGACATTCCAAGCAATTCAAATGTCTTATTTGTGAGTGAGACTGTGACAGGTGATAGTTGAGGCTCCAAAAGTATGAAAACATTGTTGGGCATTCAGGGCATGTATACATCTTTTCAGGGTTGTGGGTCTCCAAATGAGTCAAAAGGTCTGAAGGGGTAGAGAAAGTACAGCTGCATTCGCTGCAGCCATATTCTTTTCCTCCTGATGGTTGGTGTTTCTCACATTTGATCACAGTTCCGAGACCATCTCCATAGCCAGAATCATATCGACGAACTAGCAGAGAGTTCAGGCTTTCCTTGCAGTCCAGTATCAATTCCTTCAGGTCTTTTTTATCTTCCGGTTGCTGTCCTGGCACACTCCCATCTGTAAGAAACAAAGTAAGCAAGTCATATTCTCTAAAGTAGCCTATCTGAGAAGGCCCAACATGTCAATTAGCTAGAAAAAGAATATTGAACAACTTTCCTTACGTCCTGGGAGCAATGTATGAAAAGTGTGTAACGAAAAATCTTCCACAGAAAACCATAACTTTTGCCGCCGCCGTGCTTACCCGGGGAATGCAGGAGCGTCAGGTATAGGGGGGGGGGGGGGGGGGGGGGAATGGGGGGGCCCTTCAAGGTTATCAGCCAGTCGGTAAATAATAACCGAGTCGGCGCGAAACGCCGCGTTTTTTCGTAAACAGTCGGTTTTTCTGAAAATCAGTCTATTTTTCGTCAAAACAGTCGTTTTATCTTAAAAATAGTCGGGTTTACTGCAAGAACAATCAGTAAAATTGACCAGCCACTCGGTAAATACCTTGCCCCCCCCCCCTCCAAACATTTTGGCTAGTCTGCGGGAATGAAAAGCATTTTCAACCTTTATACTCCCTCCCTCTCCACACATTCTTTCTCGCATCTTTCACTCGTCAGGTCGTCTTTTGTTTGTCGTCTCTCCCCTCACTCCTGCTAGCATGTCAGCGATTGAGCATGGTTATCGAAAAGGTCTCAATGTAGCCAACTAGACTGGAAAGTTGCATTTGGGCCTGAACATTTATCCCCTTTCAATGGGCAAATAACAGCTGGCTCAGAAAAGAGTAACCATTTGAGATCAATAATGTGGGAGACAAGGACAATGGCCAATTTGATGTGAAGCCAGTTCTTGGCCTATTCCCCATCACTATTCCTATTGGCTAGTGAATCCAATTTATTCATTAGAATTCATTCGGTTTATTAGCCGTGCTTTAATGACGGAATAACAGACTTGAATGGATGAAACAAAATAAGCTGAACGTCACCTAAAATAGACGAAATGGGTGAAGAAACCCACTCCGATCATGTCTAATAGTAGATGTACATACTCCGCCCAATCGTCTTTCACTGGTGGAGGGAGGGGTGTGCCCGGCGGCCCGCTGATAAATAAAACGCATTCGGACACCCCGTGCCTTCCCAGCGTATGGCCCGCGGGCGAATGAAACGACAACGAATAATCCGCTGTACTATGAACTTCAAATACAAACCAAGATTTTGAAAGCTTGGCAGAACGACAGAAAATCAAAATTTGTAGAGTACAATTGTGAGTTGTTTAGAAAATCACTAAGTACGCTTACAGGTGGTTATGACCTATGCGTCCTTACCTCCTGTGACCTAGTGAGTACAATTGTGATTTGTTGAGAAAATCCCTAAGTACGCTACAGGTGGTAATGACCTATGCGTCCTTACCTCCTGCGACCTACCCACGCACTTCGACTCAGAACCGGAAAAAACAACAACAGTAGATCTACAGATTCAAAACCAGGAAAGTTAACTGGGAGTTTTTCTGACGCCAACTGGAAAATGCAAACTACGGAATCATAACCGAAGAAGAGGATCCACAGATGAAGCCAGAGCTGATCACAATAATCCTACTAGAAGCCACAGATGTTGCTATCCCCAAATCTTCCGACCAACCTTCTCATCCAAATCCCAACAAGGCCACAAGAACCTGGTGAACTGCAGCATGTGACGCTGCTGTCAATGTCATGAAATTAGCAAGAAAAGCCTTCCAGAAAAATCCCAGCCCAAAAAACAACTTGGAACTGCTTCGAGCAAAGGCAAAAGTAAGAAAAGAGTGCTCATCAGCAACAAAATTTCATGGCAAAAGTTTTCCGATAAGATAGACATTAACACTACCTCATCAAAAATTCACAAGGCTATCAGCAGTATCAATGGTAAGCAGTCGGGAGTCGACGACATGCGAGACTACTTGAAAGTCGGAGGGCATGCTAGCAGTGACGAGAAGCAAAAAGTATAAATACTAGCTGACCAGTACCAAACGCTGCCACGGGAAATAGTTCTCAGACACCACCCCACTTGTAAACTCCAAGAAAGGCAGCATAGAAGTCCTCGCTGACAATGGAATTCACAATGACCGAAATGCCGGAAGCTACAGAAAAACCAAAGGAGGACACAGCCCCAAGATACGCCAAAAATAAACGCAAAGTGGATCAAAGAATTGACAGAACAGTTTCAAGTAAAACCTTGGAAACCTACAATTCACCATGGAAAGCAAAGATATTCCCGAGGATATGGAAAATGGCAACAATCAAACCAGTTCTGAAACCGGGGAAACTAGAAGAAGATCTGCAATCATACAGGCCCATATCGCTGCTACCAGCCTTGGGCAAAATAATGGAAAGAATGATATAGAAACGAACTGAATGGTTTGTCGAACATGACAAGATAATCCCAGAATTTAGGACTGGTTTTCGAAAAAGACCCACCACAATTGACACGTTCACTCCTCTGGAAGATGCCGAAGAGCATTAGAAGATCAAGGGCAAAAGGAAAATCACCCCTTGCTGTCCTGATCAACTATGAAGGCGCCTTTGACCAAGTAATCTGGAGAGAACTACAAGAGATCGTGATAAACCAAGATTTTCCGCTAGAACTAACAGAGTTCATAGGAAACTACCTGCAAGAAAGATTCCACCCCACTTCCTGTCAAGATGCAAGGGGCTCTCGGATTTGAGAGTAAGATTTTTTGGTGAAGATGGGTTGCTCTTTCCTGGTATCACATCTTCACGGTCAGCGATAATGGCAATTACAGGTTTTGTCAAAGAAGCGTTAAAGAGATGTAAATAGTTATTGGTGGTGGGAGTTTAAAGCGTTTTACATGTGAGTTTATATAATCGCTCTCTCGAAGTGTTTAAAAATGTATGATTTTGTGTATGGCCTGACGGCTAAATTAAAGTATCTATCTATCTATCTATCTATGAAGTCCGAGCTAACAGAGCTAGTCAGTTCAGATAAGCAGGGCATCATGATTAGTCTCCCTCAAGGTGCTATTGTCAGCCCACTGCTATTTCTGATTTAAACTCTTGGGCAGTGATCCCAGTTGAGGTGCCATAGACAAAGCCATCAACAGCCTACAAGAAGACCAACCAGAAGGCGGAAAGGGTTTCCCTCTCCAGCTGTCCAGATGCCATAAATGATTAGAAGAAGAAGAAGAGTGTGCCTTCTGACCGCCTTCTGATCCTACTGGACTGGACAATAAGCACGATCTATTCAAACTTTAGGTAACACAGAATTGATGTTATAACAAGCATTTCTCTACTTAGCTTGGCAGGGTAAATTTCTCATTTCTCTACTGTTGAAGCTTATCCTTATAGCCACGCACTGTTCAAATCGAAATAACTGTTCAAATAACTGTTAAAATAAATTGTTAGCCAGTTTTTCATTCCTGAACCCGATTAATGTGCTTGTCACTGTGTTCAAATTTTAGGTCTATTTAGTGTGTTTTTTTATCTATATCAAAAGAATGCTGTCATGTTTATTTACATTGTTTTGTTTAAGTGTTTTAATATGTATATTTTACTTGTGTAATTCATACTCCGCTGTTACGCAAAAAGCGGGTCATAAATAAATAAATAAATAAGCATAGGGGAGCTCGGGGTTGACCTGGACACTAATTTTCCTTTTCTTGCTAGGAAGCCATTTCTTGGCGGATTTACATCGTTTTTGTTGTCAAACGTGTAGAATGTCTGGGAGAATAGCTGGTAATTCTTTCAGATTTTTTTCTACATCAGGTTTTTAAGTAAATTTTTTTTCTGTTGTTCAGTTTGTCCGAACCAACCCCGTACCCACGGGGTTGATTCGGACAGGCCTCGGGTTGGTTCGAACATTATTTGTAATGCATACTTTTTTTACTCGAATTGTCCTTTCAATTAACCTAGGAATTCCAGAGGCTGGTAGCTTCAGACTTATATCAGCAAAGTTCGGTCCATCTTTAGTTGGACCGATTACTTGATTCAATTCTACAGTAAGATGATTTAGGCCGACTTATGTGCAGAAAGAATATCTTCAAGCCCCTGAACGAGCTTTCATTCAGTGAACCTCCTTTTCTTTCGACTTTCCGACATAAGAACCTTTTCAAAATTTAACTTCATAAGGACGCATCGCGTTTCTTTTTCCTCCTTGAAAATATCGTAAGCAAAGTATTAAATAAAAAAAATCTAATTTTTTACTTTATTGTAGACAGTTCTACTAAATGGCAACCTCTTTTTAGCGCGTTCATTTTTCAAACTAATTCTGTAAAAAAAATAACAGGATAGGATTCTGAAAACATCTTCTTGCATTTTTCTAAGTCAGTTTCGGTTTAGTATGGTGTATCAGTAGGAAAAGACTGTCCGAAACCCCTTCAAAACTGTCTGAACCAACCCCACCCTGACTGAAATAACAAAATGGCGTACTACAGAAAAATTAACTGATCTATCTTTAAAATACTAAGCAGGCTACACACCCCGATTACTAAGCTGTGTATTGTCATTTAACAGCTTTCCAGTTATCACTAATCTTCGGCATACAGCTTTTTAACAGACCATGAGGTAAAACCTTTTACCTCAAGAAAACCAATTTTTTTAAATTTTTGTCAAAACCAGAAAAGCAAGTACCATGAAACTTTGGTACAAAGTTAGATCACTAGCAGGCACATGTTTTTTATTTTTTTCCAAATTTTAATTTTTGTTTTGAGGGTCTCCAGGCCAACCCCGTGTCAGATCCAACCCCGAGCTCCCCTACCTCTACTGTACATTGGAAAGTTGAAAAATAGTGTACTGTACAGAAAAACACCCAAGATACCCAAAACTTCCATAGGTCAAGTCTTTTCTTTTGTATGGAATTGACTTGCCTATTTGCTGGTTAGATTGCACCTCTAATTTGCTGTCAGAAATTACATCCTTCTCCTCTTTGACAAATACACCACAACAAATCAAATGTTCTAACAGACACTGCTTAGTTGGAAAGCTCCTCCAGCAATCTGCACACGTAACACTCATTTCTGATGAGTTCCTCTGTAGACCAGCGTGGAAATTGCAGTTTGTAATTTTCGCGCCTTAGCGCCAACACGGTTCGCTTTAGTGGAGGTTTCCCAGGGACCGCCACAGCATCACTAGAAATGCTGCTCGGATTAACTCCCCTTGAGATTTGGCTCAGAGGGGAAGCACTAAGGACGAGAGTCCGACTTGAGATCCAAGGCACATGGTGCCAGAGAAATCAGATCAGTAAGAGAAGCCATTTGGATATTTGCAATAAATGGATGAATGAGCTGCCAGTGCTGAACATGCCTAAAGATCAAACTATTACTACGATGAAAAGTGGGAAGAGCTTTGAAGTGAAAATTGAGACAAGGTCCGAGACATTACGATTTCTGGAAAGCTTAACTAATCCAGAAGTGATCCGATGCTACACTGACGGCTCGCGATTTGATGAGATGACGGGAGCAGCATCTATACTGTTCAAAACAAATGTAGAGCCAGAGAGGCTGTTCACTCACCTGGGGGAGTTCTCGTCAGTCTACCAGGCTGAGATGTTCGCTATTCTGCAAGTTATCGATAGTCTTCTAGATAAAGGAGCTGTTAATGAAGAGATTTTTGTATTTTCGGATAATCAAGCCTGCTTAAAAGCACTTGAAACCCCGAAAAGCAAACAGCCTTTGGAGATGGAATGCTTTAATAAGATTAATGCAGTTGCAAATAATGGAAATCAAATCACTTTGATGTGGGTCCCGGGACACTCTGGTATCCCAGGGAACGAGGAAGCCGATGCACTAGCAAAGGAAGCTACCAAAAGAGTTACCTATGGACCTGAGCCCTTCATTCCCATCTCGGAAAGTAGGTGGAAAACCGAAATCCGGGAATGGATGAAAAAACAGGTAGACCAAACGTGGAAAAACCGCGTCGACTGTCGAGCCACGCGAAGTTTAATACCCACATGCAACGAGGCGCTGACAAGAAGACTAATCGCCATGAAAAAAGATGAAATCCGAGGAATCATCCAGGTTGTTACTGGAATTGGAAACCTTGGAAAACATAATTCAAATACAGGAAAAATTGGGTCTCCAATATGTAACAAATGCGGAGTAGATGAAGAGACAAATACCCACTTTGTCCAAGAGTGCCCAGCATGGACAAGGCAACGTCTGGAAGCTTTCCACTCTCCGAATGTTGATTTCCACGAGGTAGTGAGGAAAGCCAGATTAAAGGAACTGTCCAGGTACCTTCAGTTGACAGGGAGGCTAGACAGGTTTTAAGGTAAGAACGCGAAAAAAGCGGTAGAATGAGTGATGTTTTTTTTTTTACCAATTGTTTTGGTAGAGTGATGTTTTCATCAATTGTATTATAGACTGATGGATGGCCATCAATTGTGAATTGGGGGATTGAGACAATGGGCCATTTGTGGCCTGAGTTTCGGCTTGAGTGTCTGGCCTACCCCACAGAATAAATAAAAATAAAAACACGGTTCGCTCTCTGGCGGATAACCTATCAAATATGGTAGTTTGCTTTGCGAACATAGATGCCACTGCAAGAGAAATGTAAGGCCGGAAATATTCAAAACATTGCATTCTGGCAAATCCGTTTCAGCGGAAATTTCTAATAGTTCACATGCGTTAAATGATATATTGTTATGATTAAAATGTTCATTAATATTATAATTAATATATTGTTATGCCCTGATCAAAATATTGTTAGCATGCTCTGGTAGATGTTTAAACAAGCACGATGGAAGGTTGTCTTCCCCCTACAGGCTTATAATTTGCTGGAATCCTTTCTATCCCAAACAGTGATATGTGAGATGACCAATCCTGGACAGAAAGGAACTCCAAAGAAAAAGAATAAGAAAATATGTGTGTGTCTGGTTAAACTAACACAGAAATGATATTATTCGAAACATTATCCCGACCGATAATATCTTCTCGCCACAAAAGTTGCCATCGCTTTTCCAACCTATAATCGTCTTGATCTTGCCGAAAAGGTTTTCTATTCCTCATGAAAGAAGGCTGGAAAACACCCTAAGAAAGGTTAATAGCCGATACCAAGGACTCACAAGACTGTAAGCTTTAAGCCAGGCTTCAACTTTCAGATTTTTCTTCCGAATTTGATGACAAGATTCAGATTTTTCTTCCGAATTTGATGACAAGATCTTGATGACAAGATTATGTTTACACAGAGAGGAAAAACAACTGTTTATTCAAGCCAGAAAGTCTGACAAAAACAACTTAACTAGCAAAAAAAAATGTGTTCATACCATTTATGGCATCAGTACTGATGGCTGGTGCTATAGAAAGCTAGTTACTATTTTTTGCCACCGCCGCCGACGTGATTCCTTTTAAAAAGACTGGCATTTCAAATTGAACGAAATTACTGTTTCGCTAGACTTTTTTTTTCTAGTCGCCTTGCCGAAAAAAGTCCTTTCAAGTGGACCTGAATTCATTTCTGCTCGGCGAGATTTCTTGTCCGCAACATCCTTTCCAGCCAAACTGAGTGTGAAAGTTGAACTTGTCAGAAGCCTTACTAGGCTTCTTACTAGGCAGCCTTACTACCGACTGATTATCCAGAAAAAAAACAAATATTCTTAAAAAACAAGACCGAAGGTTTCGATGGGATCCCAAAAGTGCAAATTTGATCCAGACAACTGGGTCTTGTCTTCGCCAAATCCAGTCTTCGCCAGACTCCTTGAACACTTTTATTATTAAATTTAGAATCAGATTAAGGCCAAATAGCTAATCATATGAGAAAACCAAGTTCAGATATGTGTGAAGCAGATCGAAACTTCCTGCCTTACTTTTGCCAATTTTCCGGTTTCGGCGGAATTCCGGAACTACTCGTCCGGCAAAAAAATAAAGCTCAAAAACGAATTCAGCATGTCTCCTTACCCCCACATCGAACCTCTAATCAACTTCAAATTAAACTTTTACTTTTAACAAATTTTCCGGTTTCAGCCGGATTCCGAGCGATCTACACGTCCGGTTAGAAAATGATTGTCATATGCGAATTCAGCATGTCTACTTACCCGCGAATCGAACATCTCATCAGATTTAAATAAAACTTTTACTTTAAACAAATTCTCCGGTTGTGGCCGGATTCCGGCCGAACTAATGGTCCGGCAAGAAAATAATTTTCATATTCGGACTCAGCACGTTTCCTTGCCCCTAAATCGAACCTCCAATCAACTTCATAATACTTTTCACAAATTTTCCGGTTTTCACTGGATTCCGGGTGAACTATTTGTCCTGCGAGAAAATAAATATCATATTTGGATTCACCATGTCTCCTTACCCCTAATTCGACTATTTCATTAGCTTTAAAAAAATATGTTTTGTTTCCCTTAATTTCAAACCCCTCCCCCACCCCTAAATACAGAGCTACATAGCCCATCTTCGAACTTGACCTGTACTTTGACCTAAAGAGTCCTCACGCCTAGTTTGATCAAAATATCTCAACCCCTTCGAGAGTTATCGTGCTAACAGACGGACGGACGGACAGACGGACAACTTTGCGATGTCATAGGTATCCCTCCACTTACGTTTTGGGATCCCAAAAAAACGACTATTTTGAAGAAAAAATCGAGTTGTTTTACGAAAACCCGACTATCCACATGAAAAATCGACTGTTTCCAATAAAAAAAATCGTTTGTTCTACCGAATGACCGACAACATCCGGGGGGGGGGGGGGGTGTTCTCCTCCCCCCCGTACGTGACACCCTTGGAACTTGCACGAAGGTTTACGGTCCAACTTAAAGAGCTTGTGAACGAATTTGCACTGTTATCGAGCGTCGTCACCTCGTCTTCTACCTGGCCATACCTCACCCCTTTTTGGAAAATCTTTACCAGTTTTGAAACTTGACACAATATATCTGTTTATTTTATTTTGTAATCCAAATTTTTTGCAAAAATTGTCACTATGGACACAGGACACCAATTTAGTAAATAGATTTAGAGTATCCAACCTATCGCCAGTGTGGAAGATCCCCAAGCCCGCATCCTTCGTTCTTGCAGTCACCCCTGGGACCCCTGGTTCCTTCGCTTGTGAGGCCAAAGGTGACTGCAGGAATGAACAAGATCTGATTAGTTAACATAAACTTTGGGTAGCTATTTTGGTTCATGTCCTTTGTTTTCCCTTTTCAATTCGTTTTATCATAATTCACTAGTTCTTATGTAGTGCAGTGGGTAAATGGAATTCGTTCGTGTCTTCGTCAGGCTTCTCTTATTAGTGTGAGCTATACCCAGGCCAGTATCCAGGAATTTATTTCGGGGGGGGGGGGGGGGGTTGCCTGCGGGTCGAAAAAAAGTACAAAAAAGACATAGATCAGAGGAAAAAGCTTATAAAAATGATCATTTTTGTAGGTTTCGGGGGGGGGGGGCAACCCCCTAACTCCCCCTCCCTGGATAAGGCCTTGGCTATACCGTTCCTGCTGTATTGAGAAAATCTTTTTTTTGCAGGGGTCACAAGATCAAGGCCTTTCTTCAGTGTGCCAGAAGTGCTCATTCTCTGCTGAAGTTGTGAAGTTGTGCCTACAGCAGAAATATTAGTTATTAGTGGGTTCTTGTTATATATGAATTTATATGTTTCTTATCTGTTCTTGTTCTATAAAAACTTATAAGTTTGTTAAAGGACCACTCATGCTTATCGTTTTCACATCCGTAGTGACGACCTGCATGGTTTAATAACCATCTTTACAAAACCCTTTTTTTCGCTTTTCATCGGCGCTGGTAGAGATTTGTCTGGATTGTCAGACAATAACTTCGTTTATGTCTTTAAACGTTAGCGAGCAGGCGCTACCAAACCTGATTTCTTCACTGTGAACGGCACTGACAGGAAGGCGGCCGTGGTTCGCCATCATTTCTCGGCACCTAACCACGACGCGCATTTGCTTAAAAGTATAAGCAAGAATCTCAGCCAGTGTCGGCAAATGCTAGCAAGAGAATTGCAAATTCGATCAAGCAAGTACGATTATTATTGAAAAACGCTACTTCATCGGGTTTTCTAATCAAAGCTGTTTTTTAATTTAAAATAAATGTAAAATAATGTACTTGTTCTATATGATACGTTTCTTGTACAAGTTCTTGCTCGAAGGAATTAAATTAATGAGGCTTTTCTCCTGTGTGCTGTCCAATGAGATCCACTTTCCGAGAATAAAGGTATCTCCGCTTCTCTATGCCTATCCGCGTTTGCTTACTGGGGAACATTAGCCCCTGGCAATCCGATTCCCCGACCTGCAGCTCAATATCATCAATTTTTGTATGTCGGGGAATATTAGCCCCTGAAAGTTTGATGTGATCTCGAAATCGATTACGGAAACAATAACACTGGACACTTCGATTCCCAGAGTGCTCAGGGACGACTAGCCCTGGGCAAATAGATCCCTCGATCCGTCTGGGAACATTAGCACCTGACACATCGGATCCTCGACAGACCGAGAACAACAACCGAACAGGTAACGATCTCCCAGATAGGGTAACGATAGACACTGCCGTCTGGATGACCTTTGGCACAACCTCTGCCAGAGCAATATCTCTACAACTCCTCAGAGTACACAGATCCATCACCGAAGATTTAGGTATGCAAACTTCCTGAACAGTTTCAGTTCAGTTTCATTGGACTATATTTAAAAAACAAATGAATACACAATTTACATTCCTGCCAGGAAAGCACAAATGTAGTGCTTGGCTAGGCCAGGGAAATAACCTATACTAATTTAAACATCAAACAGAATCAACTAACTGAACATTCTATTTAAAGAAAAAAAGAGGAGAGGAAAAAAAATAATCTATTTTTTCAACTTTAAATAAAAGGAGAGAGAAAATAAGGGAAAGAAGGAACGAGAAGAAAGAAAACAAAAGAAAAACAAGGGGGGGGGGGTCTAAAGGAGGATAACACTAAACAATTTTCCTGTACAAAAACTGTTCCAAAATTGAAGCAGTATTAACTTTTCCTGCTGGAAGTTTCCAAAGTGAATGCCAATAACCCTAACAAGGATTTGTGGTATGTTAAAAGGGCTTAGCATAGACAGATATAGGCCTATTTAACTACAAAGGCCCAATCTCCTAGTGCATCCTAGAAACAAACTAAAAATAATACATTTTATCTGGTATTAGTCAGACACTAACATAGAGGGAGTCTGTGCTTATTTGGACGTCTGTCCTAATTTGTGCATACCTTGATCTGTCTCTGACTTGTAAACCGCAACTGAAATGGAAAATACACTGTAAAAAAAATTCCGTATAAAGATTAAAGTTAACTGCAGTATTTGCTACTCGTAATACTCTTATCTCTGCTTCGGATAGTGGTCTCGGGGCCGTTGCTTGTCAAGAATTTGAGGACGGGGAGTACCCATTCATGTACTTGAGCCGTTCTCTCACTCCAGTCGAACGAAATTTCTCAACCGTTGAACGGGAATGCTTATGCATAAAATGGGCGGTTTCAAAACTCTACCACTATGTGGAAGGACGTATGTTCTTCGTTTACACTGACCATAAACCTTTGAAGTGGCTCAGTGAGATGAAGAACTCAAATCCTAGGCTGGCAAGGTGGGCCATCAGCTTACAGGGGCTGGACATGCAGATTATTCCAAAACCTGGGTCTAGCCACCAAAACGCTGATAGCCTGTCTCGTGCATATATGAGCGCTTAATCTAACCACGTTGTTAGATTGGTGTACATACATTGTAAATAAACGTTTTGTTTTGTTCCAGAGCGACTTGCGAAAGAAGCGATTGAGCGCTACGCCAAGTTGAGCCAGAAGGATAGCGATCCTGAGGAGGCGAAACACCAACTGGTTAGTGATCAGGCGGCGGACATACGCATGTTGCAGTTGCTGGAGCAAACTCTAAATGACGCGAATGTCTCAATTCGCAAGATCCAGGGAGTCTGGTTTCGGGTATACAAAGATGCCCATCTTCAACTAATACTGCCCTGGCGTTTCCGCACTACACTTTACCGACGGTGCCATACGACCGAGTCGTCAGGCATACACCTTGGCAAGGACGCCACACTAGAACGGCTACGTGCCCGTTTCTTCTGGCCAGGGATCAAGAGGGACGTCGCTAGCTTCGTAGACGCCTGCAGCCACTGCAAGAACGCACGGAAGTGATTCAGGAAGCAGAAGTAGTTAAAGTTGTTTAGAGCTGTGATCTGTACTACAATATTTGTTTGTTACCTTGTAACGTTAAAGTGAACATTTAAGTGAACATTCACGCTACCAAAAGTTCAAAGTTTCAGATTATTTAAGTTATGAGTGTTATTTAAGGTTGAGGGAATGTCATGAAGTGACTAAGTTGTAAACCCCTCGCCATTCAATCTTGCACCCTTCGGTGGCAAGGTAGTTCATGTCTTTATATCTCGTCAGTTTTGTATGAAACAAGTTAGTAATAAAGTAACCTTCGGCTCGGAAGGATCTACCATTATTGCATCTGCTGCGCCTCCAGACAACCAATCGGTTTTAATTTGTAAAGTCACTTTACTGCGATATAACTGTTTTTGTAGAAGTAACAAACTGTGATGTTCGGTATAGCTCCTACCTGCTCCGCTCGTTTGCACCGGGGAGGGTACAGGGATTTAATCAACGTCGGATGGTCATATTACAGAGATAGGGAAACGGAGGTTTTGGTGCTTATTTGTTCTTAAAGGACCTATCTTACCTATAATACTAACGCAACCCTTTTTCTATAATCACTCCACAGATTTCTAAACCCGAGGACCCCAATTTCCCCTCTAACGAAACCACGCTGATTTTCTCACTTGCCGTGTCTTTCTACCTTCGATGTGCATCACGCTCTCGACGGTTGTCTGCGAGAAGTTTTTCCATCAGAAATAACGGTTATGTAAATTGTTTCCCTGTTTTCGCTACAAGTCAACGGGTCTCGGAAAAGGCTTAAAACAGCCTAAGCCGTGGGTTATTTGTTGAAAGCACAGCACAGTTTTAAAGTATTCAAATATTTTAAAATACTGTAAGTTGAAGAGTAAGTAGTGCGAGGGGTCCTTTAAACATACACCAGTCTCCCAAAGTCAAGATGAAATCCTATTTTGCTCAGTTAACAAAGTAGTCTACTGTGCACTGATAACCCTCTGGGAATAAGGGTTACACACAAATATGGATGTCATGCTTATCCTGCCAGGATGCCGAAGCGTTTGAGCAGATGTATATCAAAAGGGCTTACTGCACTAGAATGATCCCTCCTTCGGTACAACTAACCTCACCGGATGGCGGGTCTAGTGGCACTTGCCGGATAGAATGCCGGCAAGTGCCTTGGGACAAAGAAATTCATGTAATACGGAGATTCTTCATCGGGCACGTAGAGTTAGTCATCAATAGTATTCACCGAAACTAGTCCGCTTCGAAGCGCTGAAATGGCATATGGCCTATTGCGAAGCTTTCCCCATTCTCTACTCTAACACAAACGTGGGTTGGCTTCATCTCAGTAGTTAGGAAACGCGAAAAAGGATAAATGAGAGGATAAAATATAAAAAAAAATTACACTATTGGTTTATCTTGAAGCTAAAACGCGAAAAAGGATAATTGAGAGGATTAAATATAAAAAATGACATTACTGGTTCATCTTGAGAATTGGCACTGAATTTATGAAAGGCACAAAACGCCTATTTACATACTGACAAATGATACAAAATGCAAATTCAGAAGTTAAAAGCATATCAAGCAAATCAACATTCTCCTATAAAGTGCGAGTTTTCATCTTCATAAAGGGTCAATCAACATCCAATATCAATTTTGTTTCTTTGTGCGTTTTTTTTGTAATTGAGTGACTGATAGAACATGGTTGAAAAGGGCTTGCCTGTTTAGCACGAGTCAGCGGATTGATGTCACTTCCTTGTGTTTGTGTGTTTACATTTTCGTGAAATCATGGGAGAAAAACTGCCTATTCTAAGTTTCTTTCTCTACAGTGCATTTACTACATTATTGAAAGCTCAGTGTATTTTTTCCTTCTATTTGTCTGTACTGCGCTATTTTCCTCTTCTTATGTGCGTAAATAAAATTTCATCATCAGTGCTTGTCTAATGCATGTGACAATTATAAAAAAAAAACAAAAAAAAAACTGTGTGTTCCCATCCGTAGACAAACTTTGCTCAAGCAACAACCTGCCTGGATGGTCGGGCTTAAACCAAATCTAAGCTGGATGGGCTAGAGGTAGTATTCAAGGACCCATTGGCTCTAAATTTCACTTGCCATGATCCAAATCAGTATTTCACTTTTTTTCACACAGACTTTGTGTTGTCTTACGGGAACTTCACATATATGCTTGTAAACTAGTCACTTGTCTCTTGAATGAGTCAGTGCATGGGCAGATCTTTCAGAAGATGAACAAAACCGTTTATCACAAAAGTCGCATGCGTAGGGTTTCTGTCCAGTGTGCCTCCTCATATGCATTCGCATGGTACAGCTAACTGCAAACTTCTTTTCACAAAGTTCACAAGAGTATGGCTTCTCCCCTGTGTGAGTTCTCATATGTTGTATTTTGCTCGCATGCTGAGTGAATGTTCTTTTACAGACTTCACAAGAGTACGGTTTTTCTCCTGTGTGAATTCTCACATGCCTCGTCATCATACCAAGGTAAGGAAACTTTTTGTCACATACTTCACATGCATAAGGCAGGTTTCCAGTGTGACATTTCATGTGATCTACCATGCGGTGATGTTGGAAAAACTTTTGGTCACATACTTCACATGAGTAGGGCTGCTCTCCACTGTGCGTCTTCATGTGGTTCAACTTGTTACTAAGTTGAGAAAAACTCTTGTCACAGTCTTCACAAAAGTAAGGCTTTTCTCCTGTGTGTATCCTCATGTGTCTTATCTTGTACTCAGAAGTAGCAAACGATTTAAGACAAAATTCACATGAGAAAGGCTTTTCTCCGGTGTGTAGTCTCGTATGCTTTATCAAGCCGCTTCGATGAGAGAAGCTTTTCGCACATCCATTACAGGCGTAAGGCTTTTCTCCAGTATGTATTCTCATATGCTGCACCATGGTGCTTCGACGAGAGAAGCTTTTCGCACATACATCACAGGTATTTGGCTTTTCTTCAGTGTGAGTTCTCACATGCTTCATCAAGCTACTGGTGTGAGGGAATGTTTCTGCACATACTTCACAAGAGATGGGCTTCTCTCCACGATGCGTCTTCATGTGGCCTGTCTTGTGACTAAGTCGAGAAAAATTCTTGTCACACACATCACAAGAGTAAGGCTTTTCTCCGGTATGCATTTTCGTATGATCCATCAAAGTGCTTCGTTGAGAAAAGCTTTTCGAACATACATCACAGGTATATGGCTTTTCTCCAGTGTGCATCCTCACATGCTTCGCCAAGCCACTGGGGTGAGGGAATGTTTTTGCACACACTTCGCAGGTATGAAGTATTTTTCTACTGTGAGTTTTCATGTGCTGAACCAAGTCTTTGCGCTGAGTAAACTTTGTGTCACATACTTCACAGGGGAACGAATTTGTTGTGCTTACCCCACTAGTGACAGTTTCTTCACTTTCCTGGCTTTCAAGGATTATCGGTGATAAGTTGGACTCTGGCAAGGGGTCAACTTGCAGGATTTCATCTAAAAGAATAGACAAAATTTTTGAAAACCAATCATAGTTTTTTGTGTGTTCATGCTTTTTATCCTTTTTTGTTACTGCGCTGTTTCTGGGTTTTGTTCTTAGTAAATGTGTAGGCTATGGCTGGCTCAAGTTGTCTGGTAATTCAATAAATAAATAAAACAGATTCTAACGAGGCTGTAGACGAGCTAGCTCACACAGTTCTTGGAACAGCCGCTCACCTGTTGGTACCAATCCTTTGTGCCCACTGGATGACCAATGAATAACTTGCCCTTCGTGCTTTTCTCATTTGTAGTGTTGCATAAAGTTATCAATCGCTAACTGTTTTTATATCGATTATTATTTACTGTTTTTTTCATTTTCTCCGTTCTTGTTCAGTTCGAATGAAATTGGTAACAAAGGATATATACATGAATAGGCAACATACAATATAACCCCAATGACTACAGGAAGTTTAGCTGGGGAATGTTTGTCAAGCTGGCATGATCTAACAAACAGACATTCACAAACACCGTTTGTGGAAGAATTCTCCAGGTGACTGGATTATATTTGCAATAAGAAGAAGTTAACAGATCTCCTTGATTCAGAAACTTTTTGGTCCAATTGCCTATTCCGCAATCAATTATTATTATTATTTGTTTGAATCCTTCAAAACTGAAGAGTAGTGTATAAAAAGGAACAACAACATGTCAATCAAACTCAGACGCAATTACATACTAATAAAAATCTGACGGTTAAAGACAAATTAGCCTTCTAAATATAAAACGAAATACAATGGAAAAAACAAAGTTCAAAATAAACAAACTAATCAGGGCGCTTTTTTGTGAAAAAAAAGGTTGTCATGAAGAAGAATGTTGTCAGCCTTTTATGAAAGTTCTGGATTTTACTATTTAAAGTTTCCAAAGGGATTCTTCACTTTAAAATTCGAAGTTAGGAAAGAGTTACTTGCAGAAATCGGGAAACCAAGAAGGAATTTAAAGAATTTATAACAGGTAACTTTTAACGCAGCAAGTTCAGAAGGACGGAAAGAAGAAAAGAAAGCAGACGAAAAAAGAATGTGAGGAAGTGCAACAGCCGTATAAATAGAACCAAGAACATCTCTGCGATACATCCCTCGCAAACGACTAACATCACCGAAAGTTCTTCTTATTTTATCTTGCACATGTTGAATAAGGATAAGTTTCCAATCCTTGGTATTAGAGGAACAAGGGATTCCAAGATACATAACTTTCTCAACAGGGCTGATAAAAATCCCCCTACCACAAGCACTAAGCTACTAATCACAAAATAATTACACTTTTCAGAACTAATATTAGACCCTTCTGCCCCAATTTAGACATTAGAATGTTATAATTTTCCATTAATTTTTCCTCTAACCGACTTAAAATAATAATATCATCAGCATATGCTAAAAAAGTTACATCACGTGCGAAATGTATTAAAGAAGTCTTAAAGGACCCCTCACACTATAACAAAGTAAGTTAAAGGACTGTTCAGACACAGAAGGGATCTGTCAACACAACATAAAGATGTTAGCTTGGTCAGACCAGGCTGACCCTAACCGACTAACTTGAACAACACACCAGAAGTCAAGACCTTAACCAACTGACTCGAACCATACCTTATAAAGCACGACGCAGCCCAATACCTACACCGTCACTCTGACAAGCGTTGCAAGCAATCCGAATCACAACTGTCGGTTTGGCTTGGCCGTGTGTCTCTTATAAGGCTGGTAAAATAGATTCAAGCCCCACGGTCTTTCTTCAAGGAGAGTCAGAGATTTTCTAGTTTGTGTTTTGCATAATAATCGTTACAGTTAGTTCAGTTAGGAGAGCTACTTAGGCAGACTGTTACAATGCCAATTTCAGTGATACACCCAGTCTACCACAACCCCTTAATTTTTGGATACGCTATGCCTAATGCTGGAAACCAATTGATACCCCAGGATAAATATTCTTTCAGCCCAAGCTGACTGCGAATCATATTTGACAATGCAAAACGGAATCAAGAGCTGAATTTTAACAGAATTATATTTTGGCTCTTCTTGCCAAAGGTTCAAGCTCAAAGCTGCTCGAGCTGGAAAACAGGACTTGTGAAAAATCAAATTAAAGCTTCTAGTTTAGCCTTAATTTATTAGAAAACAGATATATCTTCAAAAATATATTCAAATAATGTACACAACGGATACGTCAGCTACGATGCTTCATCAGCGATATTTCGGCCCTTCTTGGCATGGGTCCTTGTCAGGCTGCCAATCTTCAGGGTCAACGTTTGGGGAAGGAAACAAACCTGTAATAAATAACTGAAGCTTCTTCTGTCTATAAATACTTTATTTGGGCAAATTGATTTCAAATGCCACTGTAGGGAAAAAACTAGTCCTGAGATTAAATTTTTGACACTGCCACTGTTTCTGCTGCACGATTGTTTGCGATGACAGGAAAGTTTTTGTTCTGTATTCTCGTCAACTTCGGTTGGTTCAGTTGAAAGCTTGAATTTTATTCCATTAATAACCTCGTTCCACGTTTCTATTAGGGAGTACTCGCCTGTACCTAACATTTTTTATAATCACTGCACTGTCCTGATGAGGGTCCTGATGAGGACTCTTGCCAAGAAGGGCCGATATATCGCTGATGATGCATCGTACCTGACGTATCCATTGTATACATTGTATGAATATAGAAAACAGATACCCCAGGGAATTCGATCCCTGCTGGGATCCAGCAGTTCCTGCGTCTTGGTTCGTTAAAAAAAAAATTAAAAAGATTTTTGTTGGAAAACAATAATTTAATGGTTGAAATTAAGAGAAAAAATTTGAATCTATTGAAAAAAGTAATGATAGATTTTGTTGCATTAATTAGATAAATTGTATACATTGATTGAATAAATGTTTTAAAGTCAGCTTGGGCTCAAAGAATATTTTGATAAAGGTTTAAATATGGTTGTTTATTTGAATAGTTAAAAAAAAGGGGTGTAAGTGTTGGTTCTCTGTGATTTTTTTTTTTTTTAGGTTGCATGGTGATGTAGAGGTCAGTTATATTCGCGAGAACACCTGGTGAGCTATTTTATTTTATTATAAAGATAGCTGTTTCCCAACCAACAGGCCACAGAGCCCTTGGGATTTTGTTTAATATATAGATTTTTTTTTTTTTCTATGTTAGTGCTATTTTAGTTGTGTATAAGTTTGCCAATAAAAGGAACATGAACTTGAAAAAAAAAGAACTTGTCCTTCCTTGCCTATTCCATTAAAAAGGAATTCTATGAGGTTAATTTCTCAGCTTCACTCCAATTACACCCTTACTGGGTTAGGGTACCCAGCTTTTCCTATTCAATATGCCTATTCCTAGGCCAATATGCCTATTCAATACCCAGCATTTGCCACTCATTTCCATGAGTAGTTTGTGGTAGACTTGGTACAGTATAGGCTAGGTATGCATGTTGAGCAACTTTGAATAGTGCCATTTTCATGCAACTGTTGGGAAAAATTTTAATCGCCAGTTAGCCAAAGTATGGACCAAAGTAGCTAATTACCCAGTGAAAATACCTGAAATAGATATTTTAGAACTTCATGCTACAATTTTGCCCAAAACTCTGTTTGGATTCAACCAGGACTCAACTGACTGTTCAAATAAGTCACTAGCCCCTGTCAAGGTTTATATTTTAGGTCACAACACAGCACAGTCAGGCAGCAGTCAGGTCACATTCACTGCACAGATGTCACAGTTCCTATCTGGCTGGGATGTTTGTCAGAGCTAGGAACAGGCTGGGAAGACACAATCAGCCTCAATAATGCAATATTAACACGAAAATCCCACTAGGGATTTTCCTAAAGATGATGCAGTAGAGATATGCTTATTTGAACACTTTGTTAGCTGTTCCACTATCTTGGCTTTGTAACTTGCATATAAACTATTTCAGGTCCTTCCTCTTTTGAAGGCATCTGCAGGTTCGGATGCAGATTCCTCGAGTTAAATTTTTCAAACTATAAGAAGCAAACCAGAGCCTCGTTTTGTTGCAATAATGCTGCTGCATCGCTGCTGCAGCACTTCTTTGCTTTTGGACAATATGCATTTTTGGATTCACTTTCTTCGTAGTTGAAGCCACAGCGCTGCAGCACCTTGCAGGGAAGCACTGACTTAGTCGGTGAGCAAGGCCGTGATTCTCGAGAAGTGCTGCCATCTTCCTCGGAAGCACTGCAGTGCAAAAACGGATGTAAAAAGAATCAGTCCGGAATCGGCCGAGAAGTGACCTGCAGCATGCAACAAAAACGAGGCTCAGGTGTGTCAGTCGAGTCACTTTCAGCCTTAGATTAGCAAAATATTCAAAAAGTGACAAAAGCTTTAGTGCTTATTACAAGTATTTGTGGAAAATTTGTGACAAAAGCTTTGGTGCTTGTTACAAACAAGTATTCTTTTAATAAGCACTAAAGCTGTAATAAAATGGGTTTAGTTTTTTCTTCAGCAATCATTTATTGGTAGCAAACAACAGTCACATAAGCATACCTCTACTGTATAAGCCAGCTCAGTAATGACTAGCTGCCCAAGTAGAAAAGAGCTTAGTATTCCCTGGGTACTCAAGACCATCTAAGGCTTACCTGCTCCATTTGTGCAGAATTCCTGCTTTACTTAAACAACGCAGCACTGCTCCTGATGATCAAGGAGACTCTTCTCATTTCTGAAATGTCCTAAGCAGTATGAACACTTCATAGCTGTGACAGATATACGGTCAAAACTTATACCATAACCACCCACAACAGCTTGCTATATCTGCCAGAGAAGTTGCTGTGCCGCGTGGCTGAGGTCGTTTGAAACTTCCGCGTCAAAGACAATACAGAGCGTGTTCCACCTTCGTACCAGTAGTAACTATTAGTTACTAAATCCGTTCCAATCTGACGAAAAGTTACTACGTTGACAGTTCCAGCCTTCTCGAAATAATAACTATTTGCTAACCACGCTCGGGAGCGTGGAAAATAGAAAAAATCGTTCCAGCCTTGACGACAAAAAGGCAGAATTTGTGAGCGTGTTCCATCCTACTTACCGTAGTTACTACGTATGACATCACGAATTCTGGCTTTTTTCCGTCAAGGCTGGAACGATTTTTCTATTTTCCAGCAGGATATCATGCCATGGGCGAATCCGACCAATCACGTTGCAGAGATTCTTAGTTACTACGCTTACCACGCTCCCGAGCATGGTAAGCAAATAGTAACTATTAGTTACTATTTCGAGAAGGTTGGAACGGTCAGCGTAGTAACTTTTCGTGAGGATGGAACGGAAATAGTAACTAATAGTTACTACTGGTACGAGGGTGGAACACGCTCTGTGACGTCATGCGTGGTAACTACGGTAAGTAGGATGGAACACGCTCACAGTGTTGCCGCATATTCTACGGAAGAGAAAAGCAAAGTCGAAATTACCTTTTGAACCTTCTTGGATTTTTGCCAGAAGGTCTGAGTTGTTAACAAAGAGTCGGAGGAGTGCCCAGGGTGCGTCCATGAGATTGATATTCTCTGTGCCAAGGCGCTAGCTTGAAGGGTCCCCTTCCCCGGGTCGAAATCCCGAACGCCGCACCAGATTTCGATTTCCCCCAAATTAGTGAAGATGATGTAGTTAAAAAACTGAGAACACTTGGAGCGTGTTCCATCCTACTTACCGTAGTTACCACGCATGACGTAACAAATTGTGCCTTTTTGTCGTCAAGGCTGGAACGATTTTTCTATTTTCCAGCGGAATATCATGCCACGGGTGAATCCGACCAATCACGTGACAGAGATTCGTGGTTACTACGCTTACCACGCTCCCGAGCGTGGTAAGCAAATAGTTACTATTAGTTACTATTTTGAGAAGGCTGGAACGGTCACCGTCGTAACTTTTCGTGAGGTTGGAACGGATTTAGTAACTAATAGTTACTATCGGTAAGAGGGTGGAACACGCTCTTAAGCGAACAAGTATAACCCCAGTGGATTTACCCATAGATATTATTAAAGCATTTCGGGAAAAAATAAGTGGTCCACTTTCTAAAATTTTTAACGAAATGACGGTATCTGATGATTATCCCGCAGTTCGGAAGACCGGATACGTTACACCTATTCCGAAAAAGGATTGCCCTAATGATTTTCCGGGGGTACGCCCCATAACTATGACCCCTATATTAAGTAAAGTTTATGAGAAGTTCCTTTCATCCTGAGCCTCGTTTTTGTTGCAATAGCGCTTCCGCATCGCTGCTGCAGCACTTCTTTGCTTTTGCACAATATGCGTTTTTGGATTCAATTTCTTCTTGATTGAAGCGGCAGCGCTGCAGCATCTTGCAGGGAAGCACGGACTTGGTCGGTGAGCAAGTCCGTGATTCTTGAGAAGCGCTGCCGTCTTCCTTGGAAGCGCTGCAGTGCAAAAACGGATGTAGAAAGAATCAGTCCGGAATCGGCGGAGAAGTGGACCTGCAGCATGCAACAAAAACGAGGCTCTGATTGTAACAAAACATTCTTAAACATGTTGAATCTAAGCAGTCTGCCAAAAACGTCAACAGCACATTATCTAGTTAGTTTATTAGATCGTATTTAAAGAATTTGGATAACCCTAATATTTGGATAAATTTAATAGCGATAGATCTAAAGAAAGCATTTGACCTAATTAACCATAGCAAGCTCATTGACAAACTTTTAATTAAATTCAAAATTCAACCATTCCTAGTTCGACTGGTTGCTCAGTTTCTGTCTAATCGAACACAAAAAAAACTAAGTATAAAACAGTTTTCTCTGATAGTTTACCAATTTTTTGGGGGGTTCCGCAAGGTACCCTGTTGGGACCGCTCCTTTTATGGTCAACGAGCTTGCTCTGTCTTTCGCAGATAGATGGAAATACGTGGATGATCTGTCGCTCCTGGAAGTTTGCCGAAAGAACATAAAGAGCAGTGCAAAAGTCATCATTGACGACATCTGTGAGGAGGCTGTTGTGGATGACATGGTAGTCAACACGGACAAATCTGTCGTCCTAACTATGATTTTTTTTTTTAAACTGTACCACAGTTTTTTCCCATCCCTTCCTAAGTCCCAACAGGTTGAAGATATCAAGTTGCTTGGAATACACATCACCCATGATCTAAAATGGAATAAGCAAGTTGATAGCATGCTTAAAAAAGGTAATATGGCAATCCGGTCACTTAAACTCCTGGCCCGTTATGGAGTACCCACTGACCATCTGTTGGTGATCTTTTTTACTTTTGTTCGTCCAGCCCTGGAATACTGTTGCCAGGTTTGGCATTTCGGGTTGACCCGTGATCAGTCGGATCTACTCGAACGGGTGCAGCATTGAGCCCTCCTTGTGGCCTCGAAGTCCCTTAAAGTCCCATATCTCGCATCGTTAAAAGATTTAATTTAGAATTGTTAGCACAACGCCGAAAAAAGTTTGTTTCAATTTCGGTCTAAAAACGCTGGAGAGCCCTGGTCTACGAGAAATTCTTCCCCCTGAATATCTGCCTATTAGGCCAAGACCGGCACGAGCTGCTGCCCAGCCTGTTCCAAAGTTGCAGCCAGTACCCTATTCCCATGACCGATACAAAAAAAGTTTTGATCCTTCGTTCACTGACCTTTTTAACGGGCATTCCGAAACATCTCCATAATTTAATCGTACTTCTGTGTGTTGTTATTGAATTGTAGATATAAAAATTGTTGATATTATCTAGTTTTCTGTTTGTGTAAATTTGACCAGATTATGATTTTTATTTATAGATGTTTTGATTAGTTGACATGTTACTTATGATTAAAGGTTTTGCTTAGAGTTTTATTGTGAGATACATGTACATTGACCAAATGAATAACATTAGCTATAGTTGTTTTTAATCGCTAAGTTATACATGACGGAAGAAATTCAATGTTCGGCTTCGTCGGTGTGCGAATTTTTGAAAATAAATTGAATTGAATTGAATTGAATAGTGATGTTCAAGTTCAAGTTCTGTTTATTACAAATTAAATTCAACATAAAGAGCCAATTTGGCAGAGGCCAAACGGCCAAATGAGCGGCCAATCGAGGCCAAACGGCGGAATCAAGGGGCGTATATAGGGGGGGGGGACCCCTCTCTATAAATGGTCTGAGAAGAAATGCTCCTTACGCCCAAGCTGACTGGGAAACAATGGATTACATGGATTCGTCAGCTTACGATGCTCGACAGCGATATTTCCGCCCTTCCAATACTCTATATGACTAAGTCCAAAACACGCCAGTGATCCTCAGGAAGAACAAATATACGACGCTTTAACGACTCAAACTCAACAACTCAAATCCTGAGTCAACCAATAGCGGCGATCGTTGGGGACAGCTATGGTGCCGCTTCCGGTACTCGGCGATTTTGCACCTGCGAGGAGAGGTTAGTCATCAAGAGTATTGCCAAGGGTTCCCATCTGGCTGTCGAACGTCCAGGACAACGTTGGGGAATGAAAGAAACCAACCACACAAAGGTCGTTTCAGGTTCGTTTTTCACAATTTCGCCCAAAACTGACTTTAAAATACAACAAATTCTGTTCGTCCCATTTTTTATTTGTACAAAATTTGTACAAAAACTCAGCTTATGACAAAAGCTTGTTATGTCAACTCTGTTCTAGTTATCGTATTCTGCTTCCAAATCCGATATGTCAGCAAAAAATATAATGTCGGATAATAATGTCGGAGTATGAAAAAATTTCAATCTCAACTTTCTAATCGAACCAATAGGAACACTTCTGATGAATTCGTTCAAAATTCAATTCCTGAATTTGTTTGAATTCTCGAATTTGGAAGCTTCTGCAATAGCTTGTTATTTCAACTCTGTTCTAGTTTTCATATAATTTTTTACTATGCATACAGTTTCAACTTTCTAATCAAACCATTGGATAGTCTTCACATACGCAGGATTCCGCTCGCGTTACCAGCCTATTCACCCTGTTCGACACAGCTCTGACACATCCACGGTAGGGATTCAGAGAGTTATTATAAGTTATGATGATAAGAGGAGGGCGAGCTCCATAGGGCTAGGCTAGTGTGATAGTTATAACGCTCTCTGGAACGAAAATAAAATAACCCGGTCATTCGTCATCACTCTTACAGGACTTCCTGCAGAACCAATAGTCGTTATCATTTATGGTACTCGCGACCATCATAAGTAAACTATAACGATCGTAAGAGTCGTGGAATGAAAATAATAAGAGGGAGGAGTAAATTTGCTTTTTACGGCGCTCTTTGGAACGGCAATAATACGAGAATAGTAAAAATCGTAACTAACAATAGTAGCGTTTTTGCAGATACAATTGTATCTGATACCTCGGTGACTAGATCTGTATTTTGTCGTTCTTGCAGTTATCGCGGGATATGATACCACGGTTGCTTCGCAAAAACGAAAATTGCCAAACTGGCGCTGTTAGAAGTCATCCCAAAAGAAAAAACTGATATCCACATTCATCACATCACAAGTACCAAACTTCTTCCCCACCAATTTGACAAAAAATAGGCTCTTGTTGGTGATGATGAAAGCGAGATGACTTTTCAAAAAAACAGGCTCTTGTTGGTGATGATGAAAGCGAGATGACTTTTCAAATGCCCATTAGTTTACCAAGGACGGTACCGTGGTATCTGGATTTAAGATACCACTTTACTTGCCAGATACTACAATGACTGCAAAAAAGCCATTTGCCCGTGGTATCAGATACCACGGTAACTGCGAAAACGACTTTAGAACGCAGTATCAGATACTGCGATATCAGCAAAAACCCAACTAGGTCATTCCGAAGTTCTCACAGATTCACTGCCCGAAAACTGAAGCCAGAAACCACCGAGATTAAGAAGTAACGTAAAACCATAGCCCCTTTAGGCGTTTTTCTGTGACAATCCAGATTGACGATTCGTTCCCCAAAATGCGTTTTCTCCGACAATCCAGATAATGAAAATTTGTTTTTTTTCTAACTTTCTGACAATCCGGATTCGTGCTTGGATCGTCAATTCGGGTATTTCGCAACGAAGCAAGATTGTCGGATTGTCCTTTTGCAATCTGAGTTGATTCGCCGTTTTGTCTAATGAATCAGCTATCTCGTATTAGAATTCGGTACTGTCGCGGAAAAACGCCTTTACAACTTCTCCCGGGCTTGCCGAAATCACTTTTCCAAGTCACTTTTCAAAACTAGCGGAGCACCAGAACATTCTCGGAAAGAAAGGCGAGTTTTAGCCGGAGTCCCCAGAACACACAGCGGATAAGCTAGCGGAGCTTTCCAGACCGCCAGAATCATCCAGAGAGAGACTGGACCCCACCTGACGAATACGGATATTTCTACATCATCACTGGAGGAGGATAACATACAAATTTACCATTAGGAGCTGTTTAGGAGTTACAGGACTTTCGACTTTGAGACTTAGGAAGCGTTCCAGCGACTTGTCAATATTACGATCTTTAATATTCTTATTATTATTTCCGTTCCAGAGACCGCCGTAATAGGTAATTTTGATTCCTGCCTCTTATTATTTTCGTTCCACGACTGTTACGATCGTTCAAATTTACTTATGATATTAGCGAGAATCATAACGTCGCGGTTTGAGCTAAAGGTCGTAACTGACATTTTTCTTGAATCCTGTTTTTCTGCATATTCTTATTCATATCGAGTACCTCTACGACACTTATAATTATCATGGGCCTATATACAGCACTTCTTGGAATATTCTGCATGTCTTGAACGTAACTGACATTTTCCGGTTTTGAGCAAAGGCCGTAAGTGAAGTTACGACCTTTGCTCGAAACTGAATTCATTATTATTGTCAGTTACGACCATGACTGTACTGTTTTTCTGTATAATCATCAAGTTGCTGGAACTCTCGAAAGTACTCTGAGAAAGGTTTTGGCAGGTAATACAACTACAACTTCTTTTTGCTAATAGTAATCTTTGGTAGGACTCCATTACTATTCAAAGATCTTAGGGTTTGCGTTGGCGTCAACCATTGGGTTGGCTCAACTAAAAGTTCAAACGGTCACATTTTTGCTGGACAAAAATGGAACTCTTGCAGATTCCTGCCACAAGTTGAGCTGAACTATAAGTGAAATTGGTTGACGCCAAACAGATCCTAGATCCCTAGATGTCACAAAGGTAAGTGCGGGGTCTGGTTAGAATGAGACCAAGTGCTGGGAAATATTGTGTTAGGCTAGAACAATCTTCAGGGAAGAGTAGCCTTCTAGTTTACAGTGAGTGGTGATTGTGAAGTGTGAACTTTGGGGGGGGCGGGGGGTAACAATTAGCGAAACAATGAATGATACAGGAGCCTGACTAACTCTTTGTCACTACGACTACATTGGTGTCATTTCCATCTTAAAGAATGCTTTTTAAAGGAAGTTCGTGGCACCGTTCTGCTCTGTGAATGTAAGAAATGTGAAAGTAAGAAATATGGCTGAAATATAATCCCTCTTCCAGGTCCCAGGATGTCTAAACGTATCAAGAACAAGAAAAAAACATTACACCAAAAGAAATCTTAGAATATTTGGCTGAATCAGATCCTGATCTTTCGTCTGAATCTGACACAGAATGGAAGCCTGATCCAAATTACAAACTAAGTGACAGTGACACAGAAGATATTGAACTATCTCTCGGGCTAAATAAGGATGTTTTGTATATGGAACTTGGGAAAAGTTCAGGTAGCAGAAGCCAAACGACTGAAAAATGTGAAGTAACTGGTGACAATATCAGTGCAGCGGATGGTTTGGAAACAAATAACAGTGCCATTGATTCCAATGTGGTAATGTCTGGTGTTGCTCCACTCTTTTCCGATCGGTCAGCACAAGAACCCATTGACCACTTACAAGAACAAGTATTAGACATGTCCGCAGCAGAAGTAGTTATCGATGGTGATGTGATTAACATTATAATCGGAACGGATAGTGAGGCGTTGGATGGAGGAGAAACAGCTGAAGAACACAAGAAAACAGGCAAGACCCCTGAGTACAAAATTGTTACATTGAAAAGAGCATCTGGGGAAGAATACACTTCAAGAAAACCGAAAAAAGTCATTCCAAAAAAGAAAAGAAAAGCTGTGACTTGCAAGTGCAAGTTCTAATGCAACAAACTTAGTGAAGAGGAAAAATAGAGCATCTTTGATGAGTTCTGGAAACTGGGAAGAGAAAGAGGGAACAGGGATGTGCAAAGGCAGTTTATTTTGGCTAGTATAAAAGTAGTACCGACCAAAGGAAAACCGCTGGGACGGATTCTCGAAGGAACTGTTCAGAAACAAGTGTGCAAGAAGAACTTCCTTGGGATTTTGGATCTGGGAGAAAAGTTTGTTCTGAATGTTTTGAAAAACAAGTCACCTATCTCGTCATTTCAACCAGATCTGAGGAACAAAAGCAGCCCGAGGAATCAGAAAGCGCGGGTTACTGAAGACCAAGCCAAATTTGCGAAAGATCGTGTCAAGTCATTCCCAGCAGTTGATTCCCACTACTGCAGATCCAACTCATCTAGGAAGTACTTGAGTGCAAACCTCAGCCAGCAAAAGATGTAGAATCTATACACAGAAACATGCCAGGCTTCCAAACGTGTACCTATTACCAAAACCTGTTACAGAAAGATCCTGAAGTCCTTGAACTTAACCTTCCACAAGCCAAAAAAGGACCAGTGCTCTGCATGTTGTCGTTTTGATAACCTGCCAGCAGACAAGAAACAGGAAGAATCTGAAGTACATGCTGCTCATTTAAACCGGGCAAAACGTGCTCGAGAAGTGAAGAATATGATTAAAGAAAAAATTATGAATGGAGAGGAAGGGTATGAGAATGCGATGCTTCTAAACATTGACTTACAAAAAGTTCTAGAAACTCCAAAGGCTCAAACAGGACCGATTTTTTACAAAAGAAAGCTGGCAATTTATGACATGACTATCTATGACTTAACAAGAAGAGATGGGTACTGTCACTTGTGGGACCAGACTACTGGAATGAGAGGAGCAGATGAAGCCGCAACCATTATGTTTCGACATATGCTCAAAAACAAGGAAATCAGAAATTTCATCTGGGTTACAGACTGCTGCGGTGGACAGTTTCGGAACCAGTTTGTGATGGGCATGTTCTTGTATGCTATTCGATTTCTGCAACACGTTGATGAAATTAGTCACGTGTTTCTCGAAAGCGGACATACACAACAAGAAGGTGACGCAATGCACTCGTGCATAGAAAGGGCCAGCAAAAACATCCCAATTTACAGCATGGAGGGGTGGAGCACGGTTTGTCGGGTAGCAAGGGTCAATCCCAGGCAATATGAAATTGAAGTGATAGATGACCACGAATACTTTGTTGACTTCCACGAAATTGGTGAACTCATTGTTTCAAATAGAAATAAAGGTGTCACCCCAAGCGGTGAAACGGAAACTGTGAAATGGAACTCCATTTGATGCCTTAAGTACAGCGTGAATACTGCTGACCAAGTGCAGTATCGTTACGACTATGACTCCGAATTCTCTGTACTAAAGGTGAATGAACCGAAAACACGAAAAGTGAAAGGGGTGAAAAAGGGTGCATCGAAAAAAGTGCCTTCCTACAAAGCAACCCACAACCTCGTTTCTGTGCCGTTGATAGATGCCTTGCCGAAGAGCTACAAGACACCGATACCATTGTCGAAGGAAAAATTCAAGGATCTCACGGACCTTTGCCAGACTCTGGTTATCGCAAGAACTTATCACAATTTTTACCGATCTCTACCTCATGCCGGCAATATTCGCGACGCCCTGGATGAATCTGACATCGAAGAAGATGATGAAAACTACGAATAATTATTTTTTTACCTTTCTTACATATTTGAAGCTGAATAAATAAAGCATAGTAAAAGCTGTAACTGTATTTAGGCTACATTTTTGGTTTTCAGCTAAAGTCGTCACTGCAGAATAGCCTATCAGGTAAGACTTGTCGTAGATGTACTTATACCATCAAATAATACATCCGAATATTACCGCTTATGATTTTTCTTAGATTTTTCTGGTCACTTTTCTTATGTGTGGAAACTTCCTTACCATTGTTTTCCTTCTACTGTAAAATTATGATTTTGTCAGTTACGACCTTTAGCTAAAACCGCGACGATAAGTGACAATAATTATCGGTAATGCAGGAACTCCCTTAAAAGTGATGACGTAGGTCTGTGTTGTTGTTGTTTTCGTTCCAGAGAGCGTTATAATCACTACAATACGCCGCTCGCCCCTCCCCTTTTATCATAACTAGTAATAACTCACAGGAACGCTACCACAATCATCGGCGTTTGGTAGCCATTCTGAGCCAGTGAACTGCTGGAAACGTTAATCGGGCTATTTCTTATTGTTGGTTTAACAACACCTTGCAAAAGAGATTCTTGTTTGTAAGCAAATGCGGAGTCTCGCATCCTATGGATCGGTTTTAACGCGTTTTCGAAATCCAACCAGTAGGAAGCAAGAACCGTTTTTATACTGAAAGTTTGAAGCCTTGACACAGCTGTACTTGTATAATTGAGAAAGAACCGGCGAACTGTTTCCAATCATTTTGGGGCTCAGAATAGTTATCTATCAAACATGGACAAATCAGTCTCAAATTCGGAAGTCCTATACGAGCAAAAGACCATCTTTCGTCCGACTGAACCAATCGATTCTCTTCAGATCCAACCTTCATTATTCCACATTTCTATGTAATATATAGTTCTGTAGCTTAGGGTACAAATATTCGCACTGTGGGATCAAATGGCCAAAAAGAAAAACAAATAAGGACAAGTCTCTCAACCTCTGTAACAGAAAGCGAGTTCTTTTTGACGATGGTGGTGGTAATCGGAGCATTCCTCCTCCGCGATGACTCACCACCATCATCAAAAAGGAATCCTTTTAAGATCCGGAGAGGAATCAATTTTGGGAGTTGCTGGTGCTCTTGTTTTTTGAAAGAAAAAACAAACAGATATTACACATGGTTAGGCTAATAAGAATTCTTGAGATCAATATTGAGTTTGGTTATAGTTTAAAAACTGAGTTTAAGAAAAAGGCATCTATTTCATTGTACCGTAGTTAATTAAAAACAATCAGAATAAACAAAATTAAGGGGTTCCAGACTAATTCCGTCAACTACATTTTTGTTTTTTGAACACAACCCATTTTTTGAGCACTCCCCGTGTTCTCCTTGTTTTCCGTGCGCGGAGTACGCGTGGAGTGACTCCCTGTATTGTCGCCTTCCTTTGATTCTCCGAGGAGTCCTCGGGGAACGGCGAGAATACGCCTTATAGTCGCTGCATAGGACCACTGATGGTCCATTTACACACTGCGTAAAATCCGAGCGTATTTTACGCACGTTTTGAGCTTGAAAACATTTCTAGCAATACGGACGTATTTGAGAAATCGGTCCGTTTTGTATCTAAATACGTCCGTGTTGCTAGAAATCTTTTCAAGCTCAAAACGTGCGTAAAATAAGCTCGGATTTCAAAATACGCCCGGATTTTAAGCAGTGTGTAAACCCACCATGATGACGGTTCGATTCGATTATTTGTTCTTGACAAAAGTTAACATCAGGTTCTGCCTGAACGAACTTGATCAAAGTACACTCTGACGTGCATCAGACCCCTTATGCAGGAGCTTCATATGGCGAATTGTGGTCTCGGTCGGTGACGTCGGCCGACGATTTCGTTCATAAAATACACTGTAACATGTTTCGTACTGTGGTATGTATTCAGAACCCGAAGCATCTGGCCAAAAGTTCTTATGCAAGCTTTATAAAGCCGACTATTTGGTTCGCGACCAACACGTCGGTGACGTCGGCCGACGTTTTTATTCATAAAAGACACTGTAGCATACTTCCGTACTGTTGTATGAAGTCGGGAATCCAAGCATCTCGCCAAAAGTTATGGTCAGGTTCTGCCTGAAAGAGCTTGATAAAACAACACTCTCGCCTGCATCAGACTTTAAGCCGCTTTCACATCGAAGCGTAGAGACATCGAGGCTATGTGAGTTCTCATTCTCCCTTATTTATTCTTGGATAAACGCATACGCGTCGCATCGCAACGACGAGTCAATGTGAAAGCGGCTTTATGCTGGAGCTTAATATGGCGAATTGTGCTCTCCCTGCACGTGAACTTTTTAAGACACAAATCACAGGAGAATGGCTTCTCCCCAGTGTATCTTCTCACGTGGTTATTCAGGAGTAAGTAATTACCACAGGAGTAAGGTTTTTCTCCTGTGCGCATCCTCATATGGTAAGTCCTATCCCTGCTACTGTAGAACATTTTGTCACATACATTGCAAGCGTATAGCTTTCCTGAGTGGTTCCTCATGTGTGCTTGCAAGTTGTACAGACGAGTATACTTCTGCTGGCACAATTCACAAGCAAAAGGTTTTTCTGTTTGCTCTTCGTCATCTTTGGCGAGACTTTCACTTCCACTGCAGTCTCCGAGCAGATTTACATCTAAAGTAAAGGTAATTGTTTAGTCAGAAACTCTTTATGTCCTACCGTAGGCAGAGGCGTTACTAGCCAAAATGTGTGAGTGGGGGGGGGGGGGGCAAGGAATTTACCGACTGGCTGGTAATTTTCACCGACTGTTTTCAAGAAAAAACGACAGTTTCGAAAAAACAACTGATTTTCAGAAAAAAAAACTACTGTTTTGACAACCTTATCATTTAAGCGACCAGCAAAAGGTCATTACAGAAAAATTGTTTAGTGTTCTCTTCTTCTTCCAGACCCACTTCCCCGTTTCTTTGTTTTCTTTCTTTCTCGTCCCTTGTTTCCCTTCGTGTTCTCACTTCTTTTTTTTTTCATTTAAAGGTGAAACCATAGGTTAGCTTTTCCTCTCCTAATTTTTATGGCACTTGCAGCTTCGCTCAAGTGCCATATACCGATCAATTTTCGGTCTGTCGGTCCACTCTTCTCGAGTTAGGGTACTTCCAGAAGTCCTAGGACGATGAAACTTGGCAGGCATATTAGGGACCCGACCAAACTTTGGAAATTGTCACTTGCCCGATCCGACCATCGTGGGGGGAGGGGGAGGTTGCGGAATCCAGAAAATAGGGGCATGCATAACTTTCGAACGGGTGATCGGATCTTAATGAAACTTGATACTTGGAAAGAACTCGTGCCTCAGATGTCTCATCTTAAGTCCGGACCGGATCCGATTAATCTGGGGGAGTCGGAGGGGGAACCGGAACTAGAGTGAAACTCTCAGAATGGAGCGATCGGGATGAAACTTGGTGGGAAGAACAAGCACAAGCTCTATATAAATAACTGACAGAACTGGACCGGATTCGGACACTATGGGGGGAGTTGGAGAGGGGCTGCGGAATTCCGGCGATCCGTAGTTGATATACTTCCAGGTGGGCTAAGACGATAAAACTTGGTAGGCATGTTAGGGACCCGACCAGATTAACTTGGAAACAGTCAAACGCCCGATCCGACCATCGTGGGGGGAGGGGGAGACGGCGGAATCCGGAAATTAGTGGCACGCGTAACTTTCTAACGGGTTATCGGATCTTAATGAAACTTGATATCTTGAAAGGCCTCATGTCTCAGATGTCCCATTTCAACTCCGGACCGGATCCGATGAACTTGGGGGGGGGGGGGGTGGAGGGGAGAACCGGAAACCTTGTGACACGCATAGAGTGGAGCGATAAGGATGAAACTCAGTGGGAAGTACAGGCACAAGTCCTAGGTGCATCAGTGCCAGAAACGGGCCGGATTCAGGAACCAAGGAGGGGGGGGGGGGGGGGGGCTGTCCGGAATTCCAGTGATCGTGAATTAAGGTACTCCCGGATGTGCTAAGACGTACAACTTTACTGGAGCATTAGAAACTTGACATCATTGGGGTTAGACATAGTCTAACCCCGGAGTCACTTCTCCGATCCGACCATTCCTTAAAGAACTCAGCTTAACCGCTTTTAAGCTTAAACCTTTTAAGCTTACCGCTTAGAAACTTTTAAGCAAAATTTAGTTTTTCAAGATCGCCATGAGTACATGATCCTTTTTGCCTCAAGGGTTTTTGCTTAGAAGTTAATTTTTAGCACCCTTAAACTGCGCATCTTAACCGAAAAGTGAAAAAAACAATTTGACCATCACATCCATCCTCTGACCCCAAACTTGCAATTTTGGCGCGTCTTAACCGAACAAGTGAAAAAAATACTTTTGAAAATTACTTCCATCTGACCCAGCCTTGCTAGTTTTTGTTTTCCTTCTTGTTTTCTTTTGCTTTCTCTTCCTATTTTTATGGCACGGCAGCTTCGCTCAAGTGCCATATACCGATCACTTTTCGGTCTGTCGGTCCACTGTTCTCGAGTTAGGGCACTTTCATAAGTGCTAGGACCATGAAACTTGGCAGGCATATCAAGGTCCCGACCAAACTAACTTGGAAATAGTCACTTTTACGGTCCGGTCACCGTAGGGGGAATGGAGGGAAGGGGAATCCGGAATCTCGAGGTATGTTTAACTTTGGAACGGGTGATCGGATCTTAATGAAACTTGAGCTGATATGCCTACCTACTACATATTCTTGCAAGTGTCATATGAGCTTACAGCTCTTGTTTCTTCGTGTAGGGTATTTAGTTAGGTGATTCTTTTTGTTTCTTAATTAACATAGGTTATTTCCCTGCCCTTGGCAAGCACTTCTTTTCTGCTTTCCTTCTGTTTTTTTGTCTTTAAATATAGTCCAATGAAACTAAAGTGCAAGCCGAAAGAACAAGCCAACATTCATACCTGACTGTGCATGAACTCTCACGTTCAGAATGCATCTTCACATGCAAACACAGTCGTCACAGTGCTTTGGACAACAAACAATATTTTCACATTCAGAAAAATCCCCAGTCAAACGCCCTCTGCCGACACCAGAAAGATAATAAGTAAAACAATTTTGTGAGAGGGAGTGAGTTCTCAGCAAATTTACAGCACAACCAATCCATTTTATTGCAAAAAGTAAAGAAAGAGTCACACGGACGATGCAGAGTCTGAAACCTGCAATCATGTTACATAGTTTCTGAGCAGGTGCAAAAATGATAGATGAACTTAGCATCCTGGATTGCAGTCCAAGTTCCCACGAAAAGGAGACTTCTCATGTTAAACAATCCCCCCACTTTCAATAATGAACAGAAAAAAAAATCGAATGTCAGCTTGAGCCTAAGTTATGAAACAGCCTTGGGTAAATCTCAACGACAACCCCCTAAAACCAATCTCATTTTTCTGAGACCTACTACTACTACTTCTTGTAACTCCAGAGCATGACCATTATTTCCAGCATATTACAAACCTCTTATTTTTAGGTCATCTACAACAAACCCTGGCTAGAAAATAGCCTAATGAAATGAGGCACCCTAAATTACCAATATTTTACTGGTTTAGGATTACAAGAACCACACTGGTAGGTTCATTCAATTGGCGCAAATGTTCGCCAAAACATTTGATTTTTTTCATTAAAACAGTTGATTTTTCGTCAAAACAGTCGTTCTAACTGAAAATCAGTCGATTTTTTCGAAACTGTCGTTTTTTTTTCTTGAAAACACTCATTTTTTCGGTCAAAAAAGTCTGTAAAAATTACCAGCCAGTCGGTAAATTCCTTGCCCCTCCCCCCCAAAACATTTTGGCTAATAACGCCTCTGGGAACAACAACAAACCGTCAACAGAGAAGATGGCAGTCTATAGTTGCATTTTTGCAGATACCATGGTTTCTGATACCACAGCCTAAAGTCGATTTTGCAGTTACTGTGGTATCTGATACCACATTAAAAAGGCATTTTTGCAGTTATCCTGGAATCTGGCCAATTATTGTGGTATCTGACATTCTAATACAGACCATGGTTACTGATCATAATATCTGGCAAAGGCATCTCACATTCATAAATTTTTGTCAAATTGGTGGGAAAGAAGTTTGGCACTTAGTAATGTGACTGAATATCAGTTTTTCTTTCGGGATGACTTCGAAAAGCGCAATATCTGCAAATTATCATTTTTGCAGAGCAACTGTATATCAGATACCATGGTAACTGCTAAAATGACTTATTGCAGATCCAATTACGGTAGTAACAGATACCATGATATCTGCAAAAACATAACTTGTATCATCAGATATCTCAGATAGAAAAATGAACACAATTCTAAATTCTAATGAACTTTATTTTTTTCAACTTCAAACTTGAAGTTTATGCTAGGACAATAAGCATACCTCTACTGTAGTGTACAACAAGATGCCAATTCTTTCAAGCTCTTAGTTTTTCATAATTTAAGAAGGTAAATAAAAAGTTAACCCAAAATTAAGAGAAACATTCAAATTAAACAGACTTCTACTGCAGCACAGTCTATTCAAAATCAGCATGTTAAACTGATTTAGCCTACAAGTTATGAGGCAGAAAACTGACCAGACTAACTTCAGTTCAATAACCCTGCCATAACCTAGAGCTGACCTAGGGTCCGTAAAGTTACTTGCCATTGAGAAATGCAGATTCCATTTCCATGTTAACAGCATCAATGATAGGTTCTTCCTTTGGATAAACAATATTGTCACTGACATTCATGTTATGATTAAGAAATACTGATTCCATTTCGATGTTCATATCATCAATAGGTTCTTCCTGAAGATAAGCAACAGTGTCACTGTTAATCACATTATGATTAAGAAAGACTGAATCTGTTTTCAGTTCTAATTTCACATCACCATTAGTACGTTCTTCCTTCACATAAATTACATTCTCATGACACTTTCCCTTGTGGTCACGGAGGCCGCCTTCGTCTGAAAAGTCACTTGGACAGGAAGTACGCGGAAAAGACATTTCAATTCTTTGAAGCACATGACAAAGGCTATTTAAATAGGTCGCGTTCAGTAGGGTCCAATTCGTCTTTTGCCATCTTGCGGGACAAATCGAAGTACTTAACTGCAGAGACGTTTTCGTAAACTCGGTAGATGACACGTTGCTATGAACGGTTGTTAAGAGCGTGTTTCATCCTACTTACCACAGTTACTATACGTATGACGTCACGGATTCTTGCTTTTTGCCGTCAAGGCTGGACGTTCGTGACGTCATGCGTAGTAACTATGGTAAGTAGGGTGGAACATGCTCAGAGATGCGTAGTTACTACGCTTACTACGCTCTCGAGCTTGGTAAGCAAATATTCACTATTAGTTACTATTTCGAGAAGGCTGGAACGGTCAGCGTAGTAACTTTTCGTGACGATGGTACGGAAATAGTAACTAATAGTAACTATTGCCAGAAGGGTGGAACACGCTCTAAGATTCAGAAGGAGCTCATTGAACTTTGATCAAATACGAACCTAAGAGAAGATGGCCGTTTCGCGATATGAAAATGTCGGAAAGAGTGTGTCCACTTCATGGAACCGCGAAGAACTCTGGGTACGATGTTTTTGAGTGAATCAATCGCTAACGAGAGTAACGAGGAAAACACCTGTATAGGTATTTTGCATCTTCATTCTCCCATATAGCTCAAAACGGCACTGTTCACATTAAAGTAACTGTTCACATAAGCATACCACTACTGTCTGCTTATGTGAACGTCTGCTAACAGTGAATGATCACCGAAGAAAAAACTGAAATCCAAACCAGGAGTTTTCTCCTATAAACGCTAGTAATAATCACTGACGCTTTTGTCACTTTTTGAACATTTTGCTAGTTCACGGCTGAAAGTGACTAACTGACACCTCGTTTGCTTTTTATAATCTGAAGAGTTTGCCACAAGGAAGGAACGCACCTTCAATGGAGAAGATGGCGGTCCAAACTTGCAGATGCCTTCAAAAGAGGAAGGACCTTTTCAATAAATTCAAAATCAAATAAAGTTAAGTGAATTTCTACTTCAACTTTGTGCCAGGATAACCCTGAAATAGTTGTCTGTGAGCTGATATCGGATTGTTATTTTTCTTTTCCATTTTACTTTTTTATATGCAAGTAAGAAAGCTAAGGCAGTGGAACAGTTGCAAAAGTCTCTGTACCTCTACTGTACCTGACCTTGTTTTTGCACTACCGTACCTCTGAAATGTACATGCTCTTCTGATAGTCAAGAGGCAAAATATGACTTTTTTTCTTGGGAAACATATCTTCAAACAATACATAAAACGGATAAGTCAGATTCGATGCTATGGTAGCGATATTTCGGCCCTTCTTGGCAAGGGTCCTCGTCATGCTGTAACAACCAGGTTTTCCTTTGATTGGGCATAGCATGCCTAATCATGGGAAACGGAAGTTTATAGCGAGGCACAGTCTCTATTGAGAGACGCTAAGTAGCCTAAGGTTGACACTGTAGAGAAATTGTTTTCTTTTAGGTATATTTTTTGTTGTCCAACGGATGGTTTACTCACTCGCCTGCTACAGCGTCCCTCCCTTGCTGCGCCGTGCTGAGTTGCGACTGAACTGTCCGTTTCAAAGGTCCTAAACCACGACGGAATCCAATCAGGCTATGGGAATTAGTTTACGTTTTTGAAATTTTTGTAATGCGTAAATATTTGACGATTTATGTGTCCGAATTTCGTCGTGGAAGATACATTCGGAAAATTTCAAGGGATGGAATTTCTTTAAGAGGAGGGAAGATGTAACAACCAGGATTTCCTTTGATTAGGCATAGCATGCCTAATCATGGGAAACAGAAAACAGAAATTATCCCATGACCCTCTCAAAAAATAAATGTGGTCTGGGGCTTCCGCACGTATCCAGGACGTGGTTAAGTTATGACATCCGCGATTGTGAAATCGGGAATGAATATATATACTAGGTGTAGTTCCAGAGAAGTCAGTGCGTCTTGATTTTCTGGAACTGTTTGTTCGTTCGTTTGTTCGTTTCTTTCGTTCATTCGGTTATACACTTTGTTTTGTGTAGTGCTATTTTGACTGATCCGTAAGTTGATATTTAATAACTATGCATATGACTAAACTACGAGCGGGTTCACTCTGGGTCCTCTCTTTATTAGAAATAAACTTTAGCTTCTTTCTTACTTGTTTGATCGTTGTATCAGGGAACTAGGTCAGTAGTTATATAAAGCCGATCCTAGCTCACCCGCCCCCCAATTTCAAAACCCCATTTTAACATCAATTTCTTAAATTTTAACATCCTTTTTTCCAAATTATCCCCCTTTTTAAAGATATTTTTATTTTCTTACTTCCCGAATAAAGGACCCAAGAAATAGGAAATATTACCCTTTACTACATATAAACTACTACTTTTTTACATTTTTATTTTTTATCAAAATATGATACCGCCATATTAATGAGTAAACAGTTCTATATCAACATATTGGTCAGAGTTCTTATTTACCCTCATAATAGGCTGCAAAACCAGATTGTTCTTTAGAAGCAACTCACTAGCAATTGCATTGTATCTCTGTGGAATAAACAAATCACAGGCTTTGTTATTATGATTAATAACGACAACCAACTTATCACCATATTTTGTCTTAGCAATTCTCATTTTAACAATGGCATATTTCAATCCTAGAACTAGTTCTTCTTTCCTGATTGTCTCATTGTATTTATTCATTCTGATTGTAGACGAGACTTCCTTCAACGACTCCATTTATAAGCGGCTGAATTTCTTTAATAAAAATCCAAATCGCTTATAAATATCTGATAACAGAATCCAGACACTAAATGGGAGAGATTAATTCATTGTAGACGTGGTACTGAGTTTGCGTGATAATGTGACGATTACCGATTTTGGAACTAATAAAATATTTTTGCAAATAAAATAAAATAAAAATAAAAAAACCCCACATCCCCAGACTTTGTATAATAGTTGCGTTAAGCACACGCAAAGCAAAATATTGTGATTGCTATTAGTCTGGGGAGCCCCTGAACAGGGAAACTCCTAGGTCACTATAGGAGTTTTTTGAATCGCTACCAACAGAAACTGCCAGCAGTATGATTCGAAAGGTCTGATGGGTGTTAATTAGCACGGGCCAGTGCGCTAACCAACTGAGCCATCGGGGTCCTCATTCGAATGGAGAAGTTTGCGTTTTCTGATGTGATATGAGTCATCGTAAATAGTTGCAAAACCTCTCGCCTCCAGACAAGAAATACAGGGAAAGTTAAGAGGTGTGATGGTGGTACACCTCGAGTGTTTGTTGTTGTTGTTGTTGTGGCTGTATTTATTGTCTGGAGGCAGCCCTGATTGGAGAGGAAACTCGGTAACAAGTTTTTTCCCGCCGCAGGATTCGATCTCACTGATAGAACAGCAGGCCAATTCGTTAGCTAGACGTTAACCCATTGCGCTATCAGGGCTTATTGAGAGATCTGAATGAAGGTTTTAACATGAGAATGCGTTAGTCATACCGGAGACTGAAATTACATCATAAATTGGTGGCGGGAACTGAATTATCTATGAATGACGCAGACAATTAATGCGCGTAGGAAATAAAGATCTTTTTGGTAGTTATGTGTTATATGAAAGCAATAGTCTATATTTTTTTGTAAATTTTCTTGTTTTCTTATAGATTCATTCTTACAATATTTATGACCGTTTAAGCGAACCTGTTTCATGTATTTTTCTCGAGGAAAGAATCAAAATGTTTTCCGCATTTCCGCTTCACGCTGAATGACTTCTTCAACCGTTAATTGCCCACATTTTAACAATGATAACAGTTCAGTGTAAAAATTATAAGCGGTTTTATACTCTGCTTTTCTTTCTGCAATGTTTAGATGTTTTTCGATTATTTCAATGATAACAGCACCCAAACTTAAAGAAGCTAAAGGTAGCACTAGAAACGCAGACATTCCTGCTGCCGAAAAGAGGAATTTGGATAAAAGTAAGCTATTACTTATATGATTGTAGTACTTGTAACTTCATCGATGAACAAACATTTTCTTTTCCAATTCTTCCATTTATTATATAATAAAATTGTTTCGAAAAATTATTTGACTGAATGAAAGCTTCGCGATTCGGAACACACGCGCCACCTGCGAAACTCTACTTGCTCTTTCTTGATCGGTTGGAGATATTTAGGTGGCGCTTGCTCTATGAAACGCAAAACTCAAGAGTCATCTCGGAAACTGTGCTGTCTGTGTTTCTCGATCGGTCGGAGATAATTAGGTAGCGCTTGCTCTATGAAACACATATTGAAACCAGTGATTTTCTTTACGGCTGAGAAAACGCAGTCGGGAGAAATTCATTAATAAAAATATCCCCCTATTAAATGATGAAAACTGCAGAGGTTATTCAGCGTTGTAAAACCATTATATCAAACAACGAATCGGTTATACGAAGTTTACCGCAATACCGAATTAATGAACTGCGGACATATGCGAAAATTAATAAAATCAAAACAAATGGAGCTAAGAAACATGAAATAACAAATAGTATAATAAACCATCTTAATAAGAATATTTTGCTAGCTGAAGATACAATTAATATTCGACGCAGAAACGAAAGAATCCATAATAAGAACAGACCATCCGACTATAACCCAGAACCGAAATTACGGACAATTCTGGAAGATGAGATAAAAGAAAATAATATCGCCATTAAGAAAATAAAACAAGAATACAATGGTAACAAAGAAAAAGAGACAAGTGAATTAAAGAAATTTCTGAAAAACAAGAACCTATCAACTCGCGGAAACCGAGAAGAAGTACTAAAAAGAGTTGGAGAATACTATAATAATATTATTAAAAAACATGAAGATACTACAAAGAAAAATAGAGATATCATTAGTAGAAAGAAGTGATAAAAATAAACCCAAAGTAGTCGATTTATCAACTCTCTTTATAAATAAGAAACGGATTAAAGAAGAAACTACCATTCCTAATTATTTATTCAAAACGGAAGAAGATCAGCAGCCTACTATTTCTAGGGAAATTGAAAATTTGTATACCGTAAATGTTTCAATTGAAAGCAATGGAAGAGATAAACATACTCTTATAGCTTTTGTTTTCGCTGATTTACAACGAAGAATGAATGAAAGATATCAATATAGAGTTCAATTCGTAACCAGGGTTATTTTCTATAGACAGGAGAATGATGAAGAAGTAGTAGTATTTTACAACAGTACTTCTTGGATTTTAAATAAAAATAGCATACTTACTCATAGTCATCTGGATGATAATAACAAGAGACTTAGTTCTTTAAGTAATACCCCTCGATCTGGGCTACAATTTAGTCGGTATGAAGAAATTGATTATAGGATGACACGAATAGAATCTTACATGGGAGGAACGTTTAAAATACTGCCAGATTTCGTAAAAAATAAAAAAGCGTGCATAAATATAAAAAATTTAGATCAAAAATGCTTTCTTTGGTGTATCTTAGCACATTTATACCCAGCCAAGGACAACGCTGAGAGAACTTCGAAACATAAACAATATGAGAATGAATTTGATTTCAAAGGGGTTACCAACTTCCCGATGGATACAAAAGACATCCATAAATTTGAAAATAAATACAACATAAAGATTTGCTTATTTCAAATTGATAAAGAGAAAATAATCAGAAGTCATATACTAAAAAGTACAATCAATGGCAAAACAGCAAAACAGGTTATTCATTTACTATATTTTGATAATCATTATGTGCTAGTAAAGAATCTGAGCAAACTAGTTGGTTCTTAAATATCTAAAAGACAAAAAAAGACATACCTCTGCACTTTTTGTGGAAGGCATTTTTCGAAACAAGAACACTTTGAAAAACATGAAAGTTAAAATAATTGCGAAGATCCTGATATTATAATGCCTCCTGAAGGTTCAAGTATAGAATATAAAAATATTGCAAAACAAATGAAAGTACCTTATTGCATAATAGCCGACTTTGAGTCTTATAACGAAGAATACAATCAGGTAAACGGAAAGAAAACAATAAAAGTAGCCGAACAGAAACCATTTGCTTATGGATTTCAGGTATGCTGTTCCTTTGATACAAACCAGAACAAATACTACGATTATTTCGGTGAAGACGCTGCAGAACATTTTGTTAAAACCGATACATAAGTATCCACAGAAATTGCAAACAAATATGAAAGCAGGCAGAGAAAACACACTTATACCGATGTAGAAATTGCAGAAAAATGGAATACACTAATGGATAAGACCTGCCATATCTGTAAGACTGAAATTACTGAAAATCCCCACTTTGATCACGACCACATGACAGGAGAAGATAGAGGATTTGCTCATGCTGAATGTAATATGAAATACAGGATTCCCAAGCATATCCCTGTAGTGATGCATAACTTATCAAAATATGATTCTCATCTATTTGTGAAAGAGTTGATACCTGATAACGGTATATTTGAAAGTGCAGAAAGTTTCATCTGATTCTCGAAAAGTATCCCAAGACAGGATAAGGAAATAAAATATGAAATCAGATTCATAGATTCCATTCGATTCATGGCTTCATCGCTGGACAAGTTATCAGCAAATTTAGCAAAATGCGATTGCAAAGAATCCTGTAATCCTCTGAGAGATAATTTCAAGTATACATCAAATAGTTTCAAAAACGATGAAAAATTCAAAGAAATAATTAAAAAAGGGGTTTATCCGTATGAATTCGTAGACAGTTTCAGTAAAATGAATTGTACAAACTTACCACCTATAGAAAGCTTTTACTCTAGGTTAACGGGAAAAGGTATTGACAAAACTGATTACAAAAGAGCGGTGTCTATTTGGAAGCAATTTAATTGTAAAACATTACTTGATTATACCAAGTTGTACCTAAAAAGTGATGTTTTAATATTGTCTGATGTTGTAGAGAATTTTAGAAATGTATGTATTCATAATTATGATCTGGATCCACTACATTACTTCTCAGCTCCAGGATTAACATGGGATGCTTTCCTAAAGCATTCGAAAGTAGAACTACCATTATTCTCAAAGGAAGACATGTATACATTCATTGAAAAGGGGATAAGAGGGGGTTGTATCTCAATGTATAAAAAGATACGCTAAAGCAAATAATAAATATATGAGTGATTATAACAAGAGTAAACCATCTAATTATTTAGTGTACTTGGATAAGAATAATTTGTATGGGTGGGCGATGTCACAAAAATTACCAGCGAATGATTTCCAATTCATTCCCATACCAGATGATTTGAAAGAAAGAAATGAATACAGTTCACTCGAGTATTATAACCATCTAAAAAATCATATTAACTCGGTGATGCAATTACCGAATGTAGGTGCTATCTATGAAGTAGATTTGGAATACCTGAAAGAACTTTTCAACTTACACAAAGATTTACCTTTTAGCTCCAGAACATTTCAATGGCAAACTATGTACGACCTTATATGATACGTAGTTCACCACAAGAATCTAGAATTCTATTTACAAAAGGGTTTGATACTGAAAAAAGGACATAGAATACTAGGATTCACTGAGAGTGCTTACTTAAAAGGATACATAGACCACAACACAGCACTTAGAACTAAAGGTACAAATGATTTTGAAAAGGACTTTTTTAAGCTGATGAATAATGCTTGCTTTGGGAAAACCATGGAGAACGTAAGGAAACGAGCTGATATGGAAATAATAACTGACGATAAAACAAGAGAAAAAATAATAAAGAAATGCAACTTTAAATCTGAAACTATTTTCAGTGAAAACTTTTCTGTGGCAAGAATGTGAAAGGAAAAGATAAAACTAGACAAACCAATATATATCGGTTTTGCTGTACAGGAACTATCCAAGCTCTTGATGTATGAATTCCATTATGATTATATGAAACCTAAATATGGGGATAAAATAGATTTATGTTATATGGATACCGATTCGTTCATATATGGCATAAGAACCGAGGATTTCTCTGAAGATATCAAACAAGATTTGAATGAGAGATTCGATACATCTGATTATGCAAAAGATAATCCATATGGGTTTCCTAGTGTAAACAAGAAAGTGATAGGAATGATGAAAGATGAATTAGCAGGACAAATTATGACAGAATTTGTTGGATTACGATCAAAAGTATATGCTTATCATAAGGACAACCAAGAACAATCAAGCAAAAAACTAAAAGGAATAAAAATGAACATAGTGAAAGATAAAATTACGATTCAAAACTATAAGGATGTACTGTTTGGTAAAATTGAAAACCTATCTGTAACCCAGTATAACTTAAGATCATACAAGCACAATATGTTTCTAGAAGAACAGAATAAAAAAGCGTTAGATCCTAAGGATGATAAAAGGATAGTAACAAGCGATAAATACACAACTTTACCTTTAGGTTATAAACATTAAATTCAAGTCCCTACTTCAAAAATTCAAGTCCCTACTTCAAAAATTCAAGTCCCTATTAAAAACTTCAAGTACCTACTTAAAAACTTCAAGTACCTACTTAAAAACTTCAAGTACCTACTTCAGTAAATCTTCTAATGAAAAATTCTTCCTAAATAAATGAATGAAAAGGCACCAATAAAAGTGTATGATTTTAGCGAAAAGAGCAACTATCAGAGCAAACACGAACTTGCACCTCAGTGGCCATTTAGATTATTAATTTGTGGAAGTTCAGGAACAGGGAAAACCAATCTACTCTTGAATTTAATTTATGAATATATCTGTTTCAATCGAATATACTTGTATGCAAAAGATCTTGAAGAAGATAAATATAAGGAACTTATAGACAATTTAACCACCATGGAATCAAAATGTAAAACGAATATTTTAACCGTAAGTAATGACCTTAATGATATTATCGATGTTGACGACCTAGACCCCAAGTATCAAAACTTGATTATCTTTGATGATTTTGTAACTGAAAAAGACCAGAAGAAAATAGAAGATTTATTCATAAGAGGAAGAAAGAAAAATGCTTCAATTGTTTATTTATCACAGAGCTATAATAAAACCCCAAAGGTGGTAAGACTTCAATGTTTTTATTTCGCATTCTTTCAGTGTTCTAATCCAAAAGAAATAAAATTAATCAGGCAAAATCATGTATCTAATATAGACAATGAGAACTTTCAGAAACAATTCGAGGTTGCAACTAAAGGTTACGGATTTTTCTTCATAGATTTGAAAACAAAAGATAAAACCCTGAAGTAAAGAAAAAACTTTGTACTGGATAATTTTTTTTCTATTATAAATGAATAAATTTGGTAGTGTTGGAAAAAAGGTTGGTAATGAATCGAAAGTTACTGATGAAAATGGTAACATTAACCTACAAGATAGACGAATTATTAATTTAGGAGATGCGAAAGCAGACCAGGACGCTATTAGTTTCAGATCTATGACTATTATTTTGAATCAATTTAAAGAAGAAATTACCGCAGAACAAAATTTGTAAAATTTGTGGAATGTTAGATACGCCCTTTGGTTTTGGGCACGACGATATAAGAAGAGCCTTCACCAGAGAATCCTGTATCATCCATTGTTATTCACTAAGACTTAAAGTCTTCCCGCGCCTGGTGGCGCATAAGGCGACAACTTCTGACCTCCAGGTGACTCTATCTTGGGCAGCATTCCACAGTTCGGTCATCATGGTCCGATTTGACTTGGCTTCCTTCTCGAGGTTTCTGCCAAGTGTGGAGTGCTGCCTACCCTTTGCACGCAGGCCAGAAGGTTTCCAGCACCAAGCGTCGTTGGGAAGTCTGCCCTCAGCCATCCGCACCATGTGACCCCAGTATCTCCATTAGGACATCTGTCACCAAGCGTTGCTCAGCTATGGCACGCATCTCAATACTGGTCACTTTATCGCACCAACTCGATGAAAATTTTTTAGCATAGGATAGATTAGATTATATGTAGGGTTTATTGAAAATAAGTGCTAGTAATTACAAAACTCTCCAGAAGTACACTTGCTAACAGGTTTTACAAACCCAATTTGACAGATTAACCTACGTAACACTATTATAAAGAAAAAAAGACGAAAAAAGAGAGGAAGAGAAAAGAAAAAAAAGAAATATCATAATGCACACTCGGTTTCTGGTCAAACACCCAACAAATAAAAAAAATATACACTCCAAAATCACGTCTCCAAAAACAATCTAAACCAAATAAATAGAATATGTATGAATAAATAAACATAACGGAATCTGGGTCAACCGGAGACCGACTCAAATCAAAATAAAAAGGGTGTTGAGATCTCGATGGAACTAGCACAGATTCTATGACCTTCTTAACGGTTCTGGCAATTTATTCCATACAATCGGCCCAGCATGATGTAATGAAAATTGTGACCTTGTGCTAACAACTAATGGCATTCGCATGTCACTAGCGTTACGCGTTGGATAATTATGAACCGCACCTCCAGAAAGAAACGTATTCAAAAAACAATTGGAAACCTAGTTCGAAAAATAATTAAACATAAATAATGCACACTAAATTTTTCCAAGTCCTGACAAGAGAATAATATTTAACTGCGCATGTCGTAATCTTACCGACGTTATATTTCTATCCCCAGACAACAACACCCGTGGTACTATATTTTGCATTACACGTAACTGTTGCAAATGAACTGAGAAAGTACTGGACCAAACACTCACACAATGCACCAAGTAAGGGTGAACTAAAGAGAAAAAATTAATCTCATCACTGAATTAGAAAACATATTTTCAACTTTCTCATCATTCCAACATTTCTAGCTATCTTATAAACTGCTTATAAACGAAATATAGTCGTTAACTCCAAGGTATTCATCCAAAATAACTTCGAGATATCGTATAGTATTAGTACGCTTAATAACATAGCTATCCATTTGTACATCTACTATCCAAGGGTAAAAGTTAGAAGATCTACCATACAGAACGAAACCTGATTTACTATGATTTAACAAAAGTTTATTTACTCTCATCCACTTATCTATACATACCATACCCTCTTTCATTCTTGCGATTAAATCGGATGCGGTCTTAGCTGCCAAAGTAATATGAGTATCATCAGCAAAACTAGGGATAATCACCTTACAATTAGGAAGTGATCCATGTACACTATCTATCAGATCCGAAACAGAAAAACGTAAATCATTTATATACACCAAAAACATAAGTGGACCTAAAACGGAGCCCTGCGGAACACCGTACTCAACTACTCTATCACTAGACTTAGTATGACCAATATCTCCGTGATGGGTCCTACCACTCAGAAATGTTAAAAAAAAAGTCAGCGCCCTTCCTCGAATACCACAATGTTTTAACTTCCGAATTAAAATTACATGGTCAACTGTACGAACGCTTTTATAATGTCAAGAAATATAGACGCCACTTTAAAACCCTGGTCCAAAGCATCATGCGCAAATGATGTCAGTACTAGTACTGCATTTAGATGAAAAAACACCTATTCTCAAAAAACTCAGATGCCCTAAAATTGATAAGTTTTTCTAGTAGCCTAGAGATAATAGAAATAAGGGATATCGCTTTACAATCATTCACATTTATCCTACCAACCCCCTTAAATAACGGCATTACTCAAGCATTTTTATAGCATTCCGGATGTATACCATATTTAAAACAAAGCTTTATAAATTCAAAAGTTGCTGCGCAATGACAGGGAAAATTGACTGAAAAAATTAAATCTGACCCCGAACAGTAACCGGTTGCAGATGCATAGAAACGTCAGTGCTATCAGGCAAACACTGAGTAAGATCACCATCACCTGGATGTTGTTCAACCGATGACACGAACCGGCCGCCTACACTCGAAAAATGCTGACACATACGCTCAGTAGTTTGCTGAATATTCTCACCATCAACAATACTACAAAGGACTTCAGGCTTATTCGGCTTAATCACAGATTTTATCACATTCCAAGTCTTACCGGAGTTACCTTTCGCCTATTTAAACCGATCACTTAGGTAATCAAATTTCGCTTTCTGGAGTATACTACTCAGCTTATTACTATAAGTTTGTTAAATACCTACACCAATATTATTATTACTTAACACTGACTGCCGAGAGTAAAGGAACTAGAATACTCTTCGTAACCCATGGCTTCTTCGGCGAATAAAAATAATTCCACTTCTTCTTTATCTGGGAATATACAGCATCCTTCAGCATCGAGTACCAAAGCGTAAACTTATTATTTACATCCAAATCTGTAGCCTACTTTCTAAAAAATCACAATTTTTCGCTTCAAGTTCTTCCTTTAATGTCAATACATTTATAACGCTTAGGTCCTTTTTCGAAAGGTCAGGACGCTTTGACCTAGACTGGTTAAATAAAAAAAGGAACGTACATTAATAAACCAAAATGATCAGAAACATCGTTCACTATGACGTCAGCACTACTATACCCAGTATTTAAAAATATATTATTAATAAGTGTCGCTGAATCATCTTTTACCCTTGTACACATATTAATAGAAGAATGAAGCCCGTAAGCCAACATCGTATTTAAATATTTTGAAATTACTTTTTACTCTTCGTAGATCCAGATTAAAATCACCGCAAATAAAACACGGCGTAGTGGAAATAGGGAACTTATCCTTCTCTAAAAATAAAACCAGATAGTGTTGGGCGATATTCAGATTTTTCGATATATCGATATTTTCACTTTCGATATTCGATAATCGATATCGATACTTCAGTACCATGTTTCGCTATAGTATAGGTCCCGTTTAAAAAAAAATTCAGAGCAAAACTGTCATAAAAAAGCATCTTGCATCAACTCAAACTTCGACTGAATAAAAACTTAATTACGAAGAACACATTGCACCAATTTCGGACATATAAATATAACTTATGCTGAATTACTGACAATAATTATAAATGAAAAAATATCGTTTTCGATATCGATATTTACGTTTCGATATTCGATATCGATATTTGGTCCGATATATCGTTATCGATATTGAATATCGCCCAACACTAAAACCAGACTCATCTAGATTTCAAGATGGGGGTCTATACACAACAACTATGAATCCTTTGAAATTCTGGAATTGCAGTTCCATACTTTCAAACACCATTTCACGATTAACTCTCAGACCTTCTCTTATTTTTACCTCAAAATCAATGTGTACATATATTGCCAAACCACCATGTTGATGCAGTTCTCTATTCTCTACATACAGCTCGTAATTACCAATCTCAAGCAAAGATGAATTGTGGTTACACAACTAAGTCTCCGTTAGAGCTAAAGCATGTGGTGCTGACTTCAAACATAATTCGTTTGAATCTGGTACGAACTACCAATCCCTTGGCAATTCAAATGTAAAATATTCAACGGACTTTGACATCTATTTTTACTCAAATCACACAGAAACTTGTAACGCGAATCAGGGTTTGAACAGGTAACTCACCAGTGTCAAAACTTCTATGCAATACTCCACCCCAAAACCATTTAACTTCATCGGATCGTTCTCAAGAAAACCCAGTCGTTCCCTACTCAAACTAACCATTCATTTTAATTAACTCATGAAAATGGAGACCGGGAGAGTGGAATGCAAATGAAACAATCTTAACATACTGGGAGTTACACGACCAAGAAGCGAAGAAACCCAGATGAACCAGCTCTGTAAGAAGAAAAAATATAGATAACAACAAAAAAAAACACAAAAAACACCGAAACCTCGGGGCAAACAAAATAGCAGAAAACGGAGATACGATGAATGCGTCACAACAAAAATAATTCAGTCTCCGCTACAACCGCTTATATTTTGATTTACTTTAACTTAACTTACATTAACGAGGCACTTCGGTTTGCAATTTCTCCACCTCTTCTACCACGATCACTTTTTCCCCCTGCTTGACTACGCTGAATCGCATCATCATTCCGAAATGCAGTCAACTCCTGAATTAATTCACCAGGGGAGTACTTCGCTCTTGACCCATTATGACGATCAAAAAAGATAAACGGTGGAACCGATTTTGACACCCAAACAGAAACTCCAATCTCACTTAGCTTAGCTTTCTTACCGTACAGCCTTTTCCTAGCTTCAAGAACCGACGGTGGGGCGTCATCACTGATGTAAATATTTTTCTGATTCCTCAGCGTTTTTCCTTTAAGATTTTTGCTCGTTTTTAACGGATCAATTTTCCGTTCTCTCGAAAAAACATTAACTTTGAAAAATTCCTGATCTTTTACGTTCTATAAAGCGGTAAACTTCGGAACTTCACGCTTTCAGGGCCCGCCAAACAGACTTTCTTGAAAGCTTCACTAGTCATGGCACTCGCACGTCATCAGCCTTTGCGACAATTTGGCAAATGCTTAGCGCAACTGCCACACTCGTAACAACACTTATCTGGTATTTAGACAATCAGTTTCGGTTTCAACTTAGGCTACAAGGGGTTGCACTTCCGTAACCGAAGGTCGAGACTCGCCATGGGCACTTTCAACCGAAATAACCCTCTGTTCAAGAGATTTAATACGACCATCGATAGAAGCAAGTTTTGATTCGTTTTCCTTCACCAGTGCCAACATCACGGCAAAATTATCTGCCAACTTTGCCAACGACTGGGACATCTCGCTGAAAGTGTCCGATATATCTAATACCCCGTCGACTCCACCACGCTGGACTTACGTCGGCGGCCCATCGCAAAAGATCGTTGGATCAGAAAAGCCTTACCTAGCTAAGCAGCAAATGCTTTTCACGGTGCTGCTAACGTGCATTACTCATCAGCCGTTAAAATGGCACGGCGAACACCAATCTCGAACTCAGCTCCAGAAGAAATCAAACTCTCGGGTAACCAGCAATGCCTATAAAATTAAACATCCTGATGAACGACTTTTAAAGTTCCCGATCACAGTTCGTGATGGCTCATCACCAGTTAAATAAGACACCGCCACTGACTAAACATTCCAGCGGCTATCGCGTATTGACCTTACTCGGTCAGAAGCTCATTCAGTACTGATGAATGTCACCGCATCACTGTATCACCATCGACTACGCAATGTTGAATATAAGGTTTTCGACGAGGAACTACATCCGTGCTATTAGATCACCACGGACTTCGCAATGCTGAATATCATGAGCTTTTTGAGAATAATGCGAAAAAAAGTGCATTGTTAGTTGTATTTTTGATCCGAATTCACCTTGTGATTCTCCTTGACTGATGCTGCTGAAATCACTCAGCCTTTCTCCTTGACTAATGCCGCTGAAATGACTCAGCCTCATTCTCTTTTTCTCCTTCAGTAAGTAAGTAGTATCGAGTGCATGTATGGCATTGATTCATTTTGGGGGACTAGAAAGCTAAGTTATGCGATTTGAAATTTTTTCTGTAGACACTATTGCACAAAGGTACTCGTCGGTTGCTCAAGCAGGTATCAATGTACAGTTTATACATTTTAGACTGGTTAAATTCAAAGCTTATATACAGTCTCGTAGAATTTGCCCGTTCAAAGCTTAGATACATTCTCGTAGAGTTTGCCCGACAATACTGCGACTCAACTGCAGGAAAACTGCTAATGTGATCTCTGGCGTAAGCTAACTGCTCATACGTTAGTCTCTTAGAGACTAGTTTCTTGGGACTTGACACGTTTCTTTTATCTCTGCCAGCGGTTCCAGTATTTGTTTTGTTCTTGACACATCCAAAACAAACTTTTTACAAGTACTATTCACTTCTAATCCGTAACAGAGTGTGTTTTGCCGTCGAGAACTGCTGGCACTTGTGTTCTCCGACCAACTAGCTTCTTCGTCACACACTTCAAAAAGAACTGTCTCTGTGACTCCATGGAGCTTAACTCCTTGCCTAGCAGCCAGAAGCTTTCGAATATAGCTTTTCGAGCATCTTGTTCAATAGTTTTGCACTCGAGTTAGCATTCGCAATTAAATTCCTTTAGTTCTTTTGCGGGAAAAACGTTTTGTGTTTTCTGTGCTTAGTATTCTTGTCCGGCAGCATGTTCTTTTTCCTGTCAATATAGGTCTTTTTCTTTCTTTCGGGATTTGGTTCTGTGCTCCTTCTTTCAACTGATGCCTGATCATCAACAACATTCAGTTCTGTGGCATTCGCTTCTGGAACAGTTGCATCAGTTGGATCAGGAGCGCTAATGATAATAATAATAACTTACTGAGTCCCGCTATACAACAAATGAAAGAGCGGAGTAATAAAGAGAAAGAAAAATTAATTACACACAAACAAAACGAAACACTACATAAACTTTATGAAACTTATAGATACGTTAGGCGAGTCAACGGCGATTCGTATTTGTTTTAGAGAGCCCGGGATCTAGCAAGACACTCTATGATTTCGCGCTTCGACAGGGCTGAATTAGACTCCCACGGGGGGAGTCCCAGAAGGTATTTTGCCAGTTTGTAATATTTTGTCCGAATTTGCCTTTTCTCGGAAATGTTTAGCAAATCCCAAAATGGAGAAATGTACAGAAAGTGCGGTGTGACCAAAGCATTGAACAGGCGCCCTAAGATTAGTCTATTTACTGTGTTCTTTAGTGCGACAGCTTTACCGTAACCAATGCACATACCTCTGTAAGCGGTATCCGAGATTCGTCCTCTGAGCATACGGATATCAGAACCGTACACAAGGCCCAAGTATTTAAGCGAAGTAGACTAAGGTATAACAGTGTTCTCATTTACGCGCAACCACGAATCGTTATTAACACGTCCATTGAAGACATACTCAGTTTTGGAGTAGTTAACTGACACGTCAATGCTTTTATACATATCGACTAAATGATGGATATTGTCTTCAAGCGCGAATAGCGAAGCATAGAAGTAGGTCGTCCGCATACGAGATATAGCTCAGGTCAAGCCCGTCCATAGAGAAGCTTCCTTGCAGGTTTCGCGTAACAGAATAGATTGCACTGTTAAATAGGACAGGGCTCAAGACTGAACCCTGTCTTACACCTTTTCTAAGCGGGATTTTGTCAGAATATACCATTACAGAACTTCCCTTTTCTGTCGAATCACCAAAACAAATCCTAATAACAGAGTGACCATACCAGAATCTAAGCACTTTCACTATACTAGCATCTACACCAAACTCAATAAGGGAAAGAAAGCACTGGGGATGGAGAATGGAATCAAAAGCTGTTGCCACATCTACACTACTTATGAAAACTGAAGATTTCGATTCCGTTGCGTGGCGCATAACACGTTTAAGAAGCCGATGGGCTGTGGCACAACCATAAAAAGACCGAAATCCGAATTGTTTATCACCTATGAGGCAAGGTCGGATCAGGTGTGGCAATGGGATCCGCTCGAAAACTTTTGCTTAATACCGAAGAAACTTTAATAGGCCTATAAGATTTGCAAGATGACTTTTCAGCACCTTTTTTTAAGATATTTGTGGTCTTACCTACGCAAAAACTAGTAGGGACCATTACCAAATTCAAACACATTTGAGATAACAATGCAATGTAATCGAACAGTAAATTAGAACCAAGTTTCAGGTGTTCTGCGCGGATCCCATCCCGACCAGAGGCTTTGACCTTCTTCAATTTTAGTACAACAGAAGCTACATTAACACTATTTATAGCAATTGGGCTGCGCCGGCCTTCATACATACGGAGAGCAGCATTTAATTTAGCTTCAAACATCTGACTTAGCTGAACCACACACTTTTTTGTAATGATCTGACCACTCAGGGTCAGGGTCAACTATCGGCTTGTTTGAAAATCCTTCAGAGCTTATCAGGTTGATCCGAAATTTGGCGGGACAAATTATCAACATTTTCAGCTTTAACTGATTCGACGGCCCGCTCGTAAACTTTCTTAGATTCGCGAAAGCATCGGAACACTTCGCCATTTCGTGGTCGATCGCACTCAATCCAACATCGGTTTTCGACACCGGGATAGCACATTTTTGAGCATACTTCATCGAGTGGACAATTTCGTCGGTAAAGAGATATAAAGCGATTTCATCTTTTTCACAGTTATGCATAAGCAGTTGATAGGGCACTTTAGTATTCGTGATCATCGAGTCAAGACTGTATTTGTACAGATCAGGGTTAGCTTTGTTCCAATCATCACAAGTGCGCCACTTTCGACCCGGTATGCCAGAAAAGCATGAGATGGGGAGGGTTATTTTAAGACCGAGATGGTCACTGCAATCACATTCTTCATCAACAAGGGCCAGATTGTTTGCGACTGGGAAGTTACAGAAAAAATGGTCAATGTCAGAGGTGGCACCGGACGCAAAATGTATATACGTGAAGCTATTATTTTTCGGGACTAGACGGAATGACGGTGGGAGGCAAGCTTGTAGGATGGGAAACAGCTTAGTATTGTCCGGTGAGCAGTTGAAGTCTCCACACAAGGTAATCTTTTGATCACTATGTTTCTTTAGCAAGCGGCCAAGACGAGAGCAAGCATTGCTGAATTTAGTCTACGACTTTTGATTCCGATAGTTTGTTGGTAGATGCATGGTTATGATGACAACATTGCTGGGTGCACGAAGCTTAATTGCTAGGTAATAATCACAAGAGTCAATTAAAATGCTTTTCATAAAATGCATGCATCGTCAAGCACTATTCTAATGCCGCCGGAGGGTCTCCCACCAGCAGAGATTCGTTTAGCGGGGTGAGAAAGGTATTGTCTATTAGGGATCTTGTGGAATATACTTAAGTTATCAGGTGTCGAAAGGTGTTCTTGCACGCACACTACACTATGTTCGTTGATACGGTCATAAAGAAATTGAAGCTTATGCGGAGCATGACCATATATATTACTCGTGTAGACAGAAAGCGAGCCGGTCATGACTGGCTTACGCTGGCTTTCATCGCTTCTCTGGCAAACTTGCAGTTCAGACTGAGGGCAGAATGTTTGCCTCCGCAACGGGCACATTTCGGCTGCTCCTTACATGGACTTTCACGTGATGCTTGATGATCGCCTGAGCAGATCGCGTACTTAGCTTGCTCCTGGCAGTCCTTTGCCAAGTGATCGAAAAAGTGGCACTTGTAGCATCTCTGGGGTGGGGTCAGGTAAGGATCGATTCTCATAAACATATATCCAACTGAGAGGGCAGATTTAAGTACGCTGTCGAGGGATCTTTTATCCGAAAAACTAAGTTTGAAAGCGGAACTTTTTCCATACGAATAGCTGCTATGACGGAGGGATCTGCAGCTCTTAGTTCATCCTCAGTGGTTTCAGGTCGAGTATTTCTGACCACATCCACAAATTGACGTTTTTTCACAGTAATGTCAGACTCGGGCATTCCCGACTGTAAGTTTACGGCAATCGCGTCAGCATCAGCTGGGTTCCTTGGAAGAATAATTAGTGAGTCTTTCTTGGAAATAACTCTCAGAATTTTGTCTGCCCCGCCATGAGCATCCAGAAGGTCCTTTTGCTTAGTAACAGATGCGAGACAGTTCTTCGGCGGTTTCTTGACAACTATTGAGACTGGATTAGCCTCACGTAGTGTGGGCTACTCTTTCACAGGAAGCTTATCATCGATTAGATCAAAGTATGAACTAATCTTCTCACAACACTCATTAACTTTGCACGCAAGGGCCGTATACGCATCGAATGGAATTCCTCGGGACTTCTTTGGGGTCGTAGATTGTGAACCGAAGGGTGAAATTACCCCTAGCATCCATGTTTTTTAGGCCTTCGTATGTGCCATCCAATAAAGTAGTAGCCTGAATAGCGGATCGTCTCTCTTTCCGAAGGTCTGGATCAACTTTTTCCGTTAGAAACTTGTGAGCCAGGGTTACCGAGTCTTTGTTGAAAAACTTCCCTGCTGTTCCAACGGCCACTTCCTTCGTAGTTTCCGCATTCTTCAAACATCTCCGTATAAAGTTCAATACCGGGCAATATACGTAAGTCATTTTTGATGGACTCATTTGTGATTCATCTCACTTCGCTAAAGGTCACTGCTCTGGGCGAATGCAGACGCTGACTCAACGAATGCTAGACGCTGACTGATGTCTACTTCAATAAAACTTTCCTGATTGGGAGTTTCCCCGGCACTGTCCCGAGCTTCAGCCATCCTTGTCTGGCACCCAAGCCTTGTCTCTGGGATCACCATCTGTATCAGATGACAAATCTTCGTCATAGTCATCTTCTATGAGCCTCAGAAGCTCTTCCAGTGCCGTCCTCTTTGGCATTCTTCTGCCTGAAAGATAGTTCTGTTTCATTTAAAGTTCATCAACAAGGTAATGCTGGAAAGAAGATAAATCAAAAGTGGACTACAAGACTACAATCAGATTACTGCACAAAATTTAAAAAAAAAAATGCAGAATAGGCCTAAGTATGCAAGATGTAAATCCTCTTAGGCGGCAGGTTTTAGGCATAATGCATTTTTTTTATCAACCTTTCAAAAAACTGGAAAATATGGAAGGCTCTTACCTCAACATACTCAGTCTGGTCAGGTTTAGCCCCGTAACCTTCCAAAATACGATTTTGTATTTCCCAACTTCCAGATTTCGTAATGGCGTAACTGACAAATAACTGATGAAACTGATGCACCTAAAGGTCGTAATTGCGGACTTCGACCTTTAGGCGTAACAGCGTTTTGCACAAACCTCTAGGGTTGGGTTTGCCATTTCGGTAACAAGTGGATGTTACGTCTCCCTGTGGTCGCAAACTTGTAGCATAGTATCCTAGGAGTCTAAAGTACAGTTTAACTCAGTTTCGCCAAAGATGTCAGTAACGCCCTTTAGGCGTAACAGCGACGAAATGGTTTGTTAAAGAAGTTCACATCAGAATGCTTTGCATCATCAGCAAAGGAAATTAGGGACTACTGCTGATATGTTTGCTATAAGTTTTAGTATTAGTATTTAAGTGAATAAGTAACGGGTAACTAGACTGCAGCATCGCGATCCTTTTCTGTTAAAGTTTAAAAAGATAAAAGAAAAACAACCCAAATGTCAAAAACAGGAATCATACCGCTGAAAAACTGTACAACACACATTATACAATAAAAATTTGAGGAATAATACGGTGTATTGCTCCTACCTTTCCATCACTTCAGGTTCGGGCCGTACTTTTCGAAGGAAGTTTCAGCGACTATCTTTATCAATCAGTATAAATGAAACTTCAGTTTCTTTCGGAAAGGGGAATGTAAAAAGAGCTCCGAGTAAAACTAACACTGGGTCTAGGCTCTCATTTATTTGTTTGGTTTTGTTTGTTTTTGGAAACGGATTCTGGAGTGTATAGTTATTTTGTTGTTGGGTGTTAGTCCAGGAACCGAGTAAGTGCATAATTTTGCTTATTTTCTCTCTTTTTTCTTATTTCTCACTCTATTATAGTGTTATGTAGGTTAATCTGTCAAAGGGGGTTTGTTAAACCTCTTATCAAGTGTAAGCTTCTGGAGGGTTTTCTAGTTCCAAGTATTTTATCTAATAAACCCCAGTAGTCCGGGATCCAGGCACCTCTATCGTTCAAGAGGGGTAGCTCGAGAGCTGCAGAAGGTTTGAAGATCTTTTCTAGAACAACTTTTGTGCTTTGTTTGTTTGTTGAGTGTGATTTTGTTATATTGTGGCCCATGTTGGCCTTATTTGAAATCAAATAAAAATAAAAATAATAATAATAATAAAATAGTACCGCACCACTCCGCACCGATGTACGTCACGGACTTTTTAACCTATAAAGGCAGATTAGGCCTATAAAAACAAACTGTATACAAATAATTTTCCTAGCGGGACAGCATCACCAAACAATACATATTCTGAATTCTCTTTTTGTGGGCTATCGAATGGTGTATTTTTTATTTTTTTAAACTTACCTATTTTTCTTAGAAATGCCTTAGAAACCAAGAAAAAGCGAAAATTCTTTAACTTTTTTAACTAAATTGTCATTTTTCTCGGAAAAACTTCTAGCAAACTACATATTTTTATTATTTAATTTTAAAGATAATTTCCTTACGAATCTTTTCAGCTGTTAAAACTTCAGAAATATTTAGTTTTAAGAGCTTCTGGATTTTCTTAAAGCAGAGCATCCAAGTTTTCATAAATGAGTGACAGTGGCAATTTTGAGCGAAATATATTAGTTTGATGGTAATTTTAGGGTTAGTTTTTGACGTGGAATCCAGTTATGACATTAGTTTCTCTCTTGGGATGCACATATACCATATAGGCTATATAACATAATGTCTGAATAGCTACCAAATCCGTCAAATCTCTCAAAAAAAAAATCGGAAAAAATTCCCGAAAACCGCGTTTTCTTTTATTTTTGTAATAGGAAGAGAAAATCCTTGCCAATCGTTATTCGATGAGTTATTAAACTTATATTGGTTTGACGATAAGTTTAGGGTCAGTTTTTGACGTGGAATCTAGTTATGACATTAGTTTCTCTCGTAAGATAGCATAGGTCATATAGCCTATATAGCGTACAAGCTCAATAGCCTATAATGAACAAGTGTACGCAAAACTAACTTTTTCCGACTCCCGTATGTCAGTTTTTTGTGCTGAATTCGGAGTTGTTATCAGTTATAGCATCTCATGGACTATTCGCATATAAATCTGCCTGTTCTGACTTTAAGCCGTGACAACTGCGCCGTGTGCGTTACAGTGTGGGTTCACAGATACAAGAACGGGAGGGTTGCAATATACAACGATAACGTGGGCAACGTTCCTTCACATTCAAGATGTATGCTGCATACATGTGGTGGTGCTCAGAAGAAAACAAAATTGTCAGCATTTCTGCTGGAGTTTCTAGAGGAACACTCCAGTCTTCAGCCCGCTCGCTGTAAAGGAAATCTGTGACTATCCCTATCAGACAATGATAATGCAACAGCAGACTTAGAATATCCCGTCTGCTATACCTCTACAACATCATCCTTGACATCTGGAATACATCCCCGAAGACTAGACTAGCGCAACTCCATCATGGCCCACCCCCTCCCCTTTTAAAAAGAAATGGTGACAAGGTTGATTGTAAAAAAAATATAGTGGTATCTTTCTGATAGTAAGTGCAGCAGAAGTCTTTGCAGCTATCCTACTGCAAAATTTCAGAGACTTCAGACATCAGTCACAAGACAGAACGAGCATGGGCTGCACGGACCAGCTCTTCTCAACAGGAACCCACGAAATTCTTCATCGACTTTGTTCCTGAACTCCATGCATTCTGCCATAGATGCCTGCGATCCATACTGATAATGAAACCTGAGGATCACAGGTAATGAAGAAGTGAGAACACTGGCAGATCACACCGACCGCTTCTGTCGACCCCAAGACGGACTAAGACGGTTCCTGCACGTACTCCGTCGACCTGATGTTGCTCTGTCCGAATTATGGCGCGATTCAACTCCCCCCCCTCCCCCAGCGTGGAAGATGTGAACGGGGGGGGGGGGGCAACGAAAGACATTGCTTCTCACGGTCAAGGTGGACCTCGAACCGATTGTACTCTTTTGGAAGGGTCAGAGACTATGGGAGGCCCAATGGCTCGCCCTGATGACTAAGCCAGTCGTGCATGAATGCGATTGGTGGAGGGAGACATGGCTTCTCTTGGTGGCTGCCACGAAGAGCAATCGAGTTTGGTCGTGAAAGAAAACTCGGTTGCAAGCGGGATCAGTAGTTGAGAACAACGTCCGGCCAAGATTTGTCGTGCTAGTCATAACTTTTTGTCTTCTAAGGCTGATGTTGTTTAGCGAGTCAGTGGCTTCAGCGTTCGAAAGCTTCCCAAAAAAGGACAAGCATGGCATTACGTTGGCGACAAGAACGTAACAGATTTTTTACTTGGAAAACCCATCACTTGGGCCTACAGGGAAGATAGACTGTACATTTTTGTTTAGATGAAGTAATCGTCAATATTAAATTGATTGAAATTGAGTATTAAATTGATTTCTGATTTCGGTTAATAATAATTCATAGGTAAGTTCGAGTATTTAAAAGGTTGGCAAGAGGCCTGTCTTTCTGAGGGATTGCTAAAAAAAAGGTAGACTAGTGTGGTTGACACTACCGACAAAAAATACGGTCAACGCAAAAAGAGGATCCATTTCCGTATTTGCTTGTTTTCTAAGGCATTTCTTAGAAATGTTAATAGGTTGGGAAAAATATGAAATATTTAATTCGATAGCCCACAAACAAGAATATATACATAGTTTTTCGAGTTTGCTGTGTTTTGCTTCTTTTGTTGTGTATGGGGAAATGTTTTCGTAAAGCCTAACTTGCCCTTATAGGCCAACACGTCGGTTACCTACACAGGTGCTGTGTTATCCGTATGTTCGTTCTCGGCTAAAAAATTAGGTTTGGAAACTGGTCGTTTCCAAAGAAAGATCATTATAGGATTTATAGGCTATTCAGCTTATAGGATATATAGCCTACATGACCTATACGTATCCTATGGGAAAAACTAATCTCAAAATAGGACTCCACGTATAAAACTGGCCCTACAGTTACCGCCAGACTAATATATTTAGTTTGAAATTTCCACAGTAGCCAACTCATGAAAACATGGATGCCCTGCTTAAACAAAATTCCAGAAATTCTAAAACTAAATAGTTTTTAAGTTTGAATAGCTCAACCGATTGTTAAGAAACTTATCTTTCTAATGAAATAATAAAAATATGTAGTTTGCTGGAAGTTTTTCCGAGAAAAATGACAATTTAGTTAGAAAAGTTAAAGAATTTCTTGGAAATTTCTTTGTTCTAATACGTTTCTAAGGAAAATGTGTAAGTTTAAAAAAATATAAAATATACCATTAGATAGCCCGTAAAAAGAGGATGCAGAATATGTATGGTTTGTTCTATTTAGTTTATGCGGTCCTGTTAGGAAAATTGTTTTTCTTCGGTTGGTCTTTATAGGCCTAATCTGCCTTTATAGGTTAAAAAGTCGGTGACGTACATCGGTGCGGAGTGGTGCGGTACGATTTTCCTTCTCAGCACAAAAAGTTGGTATAGAAAACTCCTTCAAACCTGCTGCAGCTCGTGAGCTACCCCCCACCCCCCTGTTTTTCCGCGATATCGGGGTCTGGATCCCGGACTACATATATAATCTAATCTAATCTAATCTATGCAATTGGTGTCTTCGTAAGTTTAAAAAAATCCCTGTCCCATATTAATCCATCCAACAGAGCTCTCTTCTTGAAACCCTCCACATAATTGGATAGACGTGTCCTACAGAAGCTTGAAAGAATACTTGTTGAAGGATGTAGCGCAAACCTGTATACACTGTCGTAGTCCATCATCTGATGACCAAATGACCGAGATAAAATTGCAGTGTCGATGATGTCTCTTGCCAAGAAACTTGGAATAGCATTCCTTGCAGTGTGGACGTCCCTACTAAAACAGATAGTGGAAAATCAAAAATCCCTTAGCAGAATCCAAATAATTCAGTGTATTCAGTTAAATGATAGAAAAAAAAATACTTTTCAGTTGAACTTTGAAAGAATGAAAATCAGTCGATTTCTCGACAAAAGAGTTGGGTTTTCCTGCAAAATACTTCATCTGATGACCAAATGACCGAGATAAAATTGCAGTGTCGATGACGTCTCTTGCCAAGAAACTTGGAATAGCATTCCTTGCAGTGTGGACGTCCCTACTAAAGCAGATAGTGGAAAATCAAAAATCCCTTAGCAGAATCCAAATAATTCAGTGTATTCAGTTAAATGATAGAAAAAAAAATACTTTTCAGTTAAACTTTGAAAGAATGAAAATCAGTCGATTTCTCGACAAAAGAGTTGGGTTTTCCTGCAAAATACTTCATAAAATTGACCAGCCAATCGGTAAATACCTTGCCCCCTCCCCCTAGGTTTTGGGTAGAAAGTCCTCCAGATCTGTTCAGTTGTACTGGTGAAACGAGACTAAACGGGACAAGAAGTCTATTCAAGAAATAGGCGAGTCACTGCTAGGATGAATGAATTATTTTATTCCGCGCGACCAGGTCGCAACCTTTGCTCGAAGCATCATTCTGCATGTGACCTGTTGGCACCCGCCCATGGTAATCCCTCTGCAAGCATTTTCAAGGTTAACCTTGTTATTTCATACACCCGACTGATTTTCAATAAAAATTCATGCTTACACAACTGGCTGGAATATCAGGTGTTCATTGATTAATTTGATCTACGGAACATGATTTTGGTACATGGTAATGTCCTTGATTCTTGATAATTACCGAAACCTGACAATTATACTAAATCCCGATCATTATACGGAATAGATTTGTACCGATAGCTTATTTTGGATTCTGTATAACTACCGAATTCCCGTAAATATACCGCAGAGGATATATGCTATACTTACAATTCAGTACCATCTTGATGTGCGATGTAACCATTGCATTCGGTGCACATATAATGCTGTCTTGTTTTTAGCGCTGCCTTCGTCATTTCTTTGTCAAAATAAATAGTTGCGGACGGAATAGCTCCTGGTTCACGACCAACCGTAGCATTTGGATTGCAGCGCTTCATCTATAACAGGGCCGCTGACATTGAATCAAATTTGCCAAGCATGCACAAAATTCTATCGTTATTCCCTGGAAAAAAATATGTAATTAATTGAAACGTCCAAGACTATTTCTAAATTATTTACCGACCATCTGTCCCGTCAGCTTTGTTCGTCTAACCAAGATGGTTTTCTGATTCATCGTACTTCATTGTCCTGGGGATGGGATCGCGGATGTAGAGACATGTAGATTTAAGGTAACAGTCGCACCTGCATTTCAAAAGCATCCGCTATGGTTCCGAGGATGATAAAAGAGTCCGCTTGGAACCATCGATTATATTTCGAACTGTCCTGATTTAGAAAAGACAAAAAAGTATCAACAATCTGGACGAATGTCATGACAAAAACAAATGATTTTTGTTATTATTAAAAATCAAAATAAAGTTATGATGCAAGGTTCGTGATTTCTTGATGTTTTTTCGATTATTCATAATTTTAAAATCATGACATATAAGTTGCGTTTTCAGCAACTGGCTGTGTTGGACTGGGGTGCAAGAATAAGCGCTATAACCGTTTTTACTACCCATGTTTTGTGTACAAACTCCGTGTCGGATGCGAGCGCTGAAAACGCTTGCAGGTGGAATTTGGCGTGAAATTCAAACGTTGAAAACGCGGTTTTCTCTTAAAATGGAAAACAGTATTCTATTCCAAACGTTCCAACAAATTTGGGATGCAGAATCCATTCTTAATGACTGTAATAGCTTCCAGATTCCAGATGCAACCGATGAAGATGGGTCTGTTGTAAAGAAAGTTATTGCAACTCTAGGCGAAGCTGACTCAACTCTGACTCAACCCAAAGATCTAAATTACCATGAAAAACTGTTGACTCGATGGGTGATCTGAGGTTTCGAGAACACTTTCGTCTAGACCGCAAGACTTTTGAAAGTTTGTGCACAATACTCTTGCAGAAAGAGATTTCATATGTGAATTCTTTCCACATGAGTTTGACAATACCGAGTCAGAAAATGCCTGTAACTCTCCCATGAAGTTCAGGAAAAGTCTGCAGATTTGTTTGTGGTACCTCGCCAACATGATTTCCATGACAGATGTCGGTGACAGGTTTGGTGTCGCAAAAATCGACTTTGCACAAGTCTGTAAGAAAGTGTTGCAGTATACTGACACGAGTATCTAGAAAGTTCATAATATGGCCTACTGATGCTAACATTTACCTAGAGGTTGCAACAAAGTTTCAAGAGATCTCTGGGATTCTCAACGTCCATGGAGCCATTGATGGGAGTCATTTACCTTTCCATTGCCCATCAAAGTACCAAGCATCCTACAGGAACAGGAAAAGTGGTGACTCAATTGTACAACAAGGCATTTGCACAGCAGATAGAATGTTTACAGATGTTTAAACTGGCTACCTGGGATCCATGCATGATGCAAGGATCTTTCGAAACAGTGGAATTCATGAAAAACTCTCTTAAGACATTAACAGCTTATCTGGAGGGCACATATTAGGAGATTCTGCTTATCCGTTGTTAACTTGGCTTATGGTGCCATACAAAGACTATGGATCACTTATCTTGAGACAAAAGAAATTTAACAGAAGACTTTCTAAGGCCCGAGTTGTTATCGAGAACACATTCGGTTTGCTTAATGGCTGCTTCAGAAAACTACGAATGCTGGACTTTCATGTTGAATTTGCTCCTACACTCATAGTGGCATGCTGTGTTCTTCACAATATCTGCATGACAGAAGGTGACAAAATTGAAAAGAGGTATGAGGAAAATGAAGAATCAGATACAGGAGCCCACATGTCGGTAGCCAGTGGTAACTCGCAAGCAAACAATGGCACTCTCATTCGTGATCGCATTGCTGCTTCCTTCTGAGTTTTTTTCTTTATATGAACTTCAGAGCAATCCTTTATCTTATTAAACTTGTTTCAAAGCAAAACTGTTCTGTTTATATTGTAGATTCTGTAGCTACATTTAGCGGCATCATGAAAAAAATGATTGCAGATATTCCCCATCTTCGCATTCGGTGATCCAAGCGGAATTTCTATTATCGGAAATGCTACCCTATCCCTTAGCATGGAACAGCATGACGCAGCATGATTTGCTCCTGCAACTCATAGCATATGAAGAGGGGAGTAGCTAGCACGTGAAAGAGAAGAGTAGGCTTCAGAAATACAATGTCGATTATTCCACTAGAAGTGCTGCACGTGAAAAAGGGAAGATTTTAATGTGGCACTAATTTTTTTTAATATTTACCTGCATTATTTATAAAAAGTCACGCCTGTGTTGTTGCTTAGTCAAAACAAGATTGCTGCCATTTTCATTTTATATCAAATACTTGAATTACGAAACATAAGAATACGGAGATAAACACTATTTGAAAAAAGTACCCATTTAGTCACTGTCACAATCCTGTGAAGGTGCTGGGTGTGAGATTTTCCTTTTCTTTTTTATTTCACTTCCTGAGTTGTCTCCCCTTCTCCCATTCTTATCGACATTTCGAAGAGAGACAGAAACCGATCTGATGCTTCTTTCTGTTGCACGACGGCAATTTTTTTCAAATCATGTTCTTTTTTCATGTGGTCCATTGCAAAAAAACGAAATTCTTTTGTCTACCCCCGAAATGATCTTTCTTCTTCAGACATTGCATCAAGCTTCTTCAGAGTTTCGGTCATCACTTACCTTCGGGCATTCGTTTTTTTAACAGGGGTTTCAAAGGGCTGGAGCGACTGTCGTGCATGTTTCCGCTCCCTTCTTTCATTTTCTTTTCTAGAGTAGTGACTTTAGACGTATCCACAATATTAACTAAAACTATATGGGTCGTCACCAATAATGTCCATGATGTCATAAAAAAATGCAGGTTTGTCAACTGGTGCCGCTCCAGTTTTCTTTGAGTTATCGATAAAGCTCTTGGCCGTTTTTTTTAAATTGTTCCACTTGTTCTTACACTTCGCAGTTGGGTCACTCCCAAGGTTACAACCAAGGTCAAGGAGTTTCCCAGAAATTTCCTTGTAGTTCGCATCTTGCTTTCTATTCTTACTTTTAAACTTTTCTTTCATGCCACTTATTATTTCTAAAAGTCGAACTATGGCAAGATTATCTGCCTCCTCTTTTTCAGAGCTACGCTTCAATTTCTTTTTTCTTTTGATTTTCAAGTGACTTAGAACTGGTGCCTACAGTGCTGCAGCTGGCAACATTTCAAAAGATTCAGACTGGGTGATATTTTCCATACCGAGTAACTCGTAGATTTGCTTCATGTCGAACTTCTCTGCTGCTTGTTTTAGACCAAACAATACATCTACACCATCTGGAATAAGGATGTGTTATGACAACCGTAAGCTGTATTTGAAGAACATTGGCACATATGACACTACAAAGGTCCATGCTAGGTGATGTTGCTGTAAACGCTACAAAGGACAGTCTCTGGATAGTCTCTATTTTTAAACTGAGGTTCTTTCAGCCAGGTAAAGAAACAGAAGAAAAATAATCCTTCTTAATACATGAATTAGGGCAAGACCACCAACAAAAGCTCAGTTAACCGTTTTACGGATCGATTTACGGTAATGGAGACGGGGCTTTACACGATTTGTACATTTTGCCGACTTTTGCCCTCTAAACAGAGAATAGTCATAAATTCACGAACGTCCATATTCGTCAAGCTGGGTTATAGCACAAACGGGAGACGTAAATACATTTTTGGTTCAAGTCTTTAGAAAATATGGTGGCGTTCGTAGCCAGATTTTTGTTAATCAGACCTTAACGTGGACAGATTTTTGTTAATCAGACAACGTGGACGCATTTGGCGGGGTACTTTTTTTTGACAATTCTCAGTAACCGAGAAGTTAACCTCTTTGGTTAGAGGGCGTCTAAGTCCCCAGCCACACTGACTAACCACACCCAAACCGCCTGGTGCAGTAACCACGTTATAAGTTTTCATTTATTTTCCCAATATGGTTAGGGGTTCAAAACCTCTTTGGTCCATCTGCACATGTGGATTAGAGGATGCCTGAAAAATCAGATCCTGGGGTGTTTAAAAGAATCCTCCAGTGGATAAGGAGACATAACCAAATACAGGGAGCCCCATGCAGCCACAGAAATTAAACAAGTTTACCACAGCAGGTAAGCTTACTTTCAACATCTCTCAGGTACAATAAATCACCATCAATGTAAAGGGATTGGTAATACACTCCCTCAATCTTTTGAATTTTTCGCCAACTTTCAGAGTGGATGCGCAAACTAAAAACGGTTTCTGGCGAACACGTGTTAAGAATCGGGAGCCTGAAAACGAAACTATAATCTGTTGTAACTACTTTGAAAATAATGATCCTAACTTCCTAGGTTGCTTTTGTCAAATTTCCGGTTTCGATCGGATTCTGGGACCAGATAATTCAAAGAGTGATCAAATTGAACGTTATACTAAGAAAGTTCAAAAAGGAATCTTGGCCAAGTTGGTAGTGCGTAGAACTACTGTGTGTCGCATTACCAGTTAAGTCTTACTTATAATCGCTCTCTTGGATTTTTCATTGATAAATTTCGAGAAGAATGTGTTGCCATGCAGTTCTTTGGTTTTGAGGTTTTCACTGAATGTTTGTCCTCTACTCATCCAATTTCTTCACAGAGCTAGAATGCAAAGGTTTATTTGACGAGGAAATACAAAGTAAGTATTCTTACCAAGTTTATGAATTTACGATAACAGTTTATACACGGGTCTGGGAAGTGAGTAAACTATCGACCTTAATTTTGCGTTCCAGGAACTAACAATTGTTAACAATCCTTAACTTTATTTGTGGGTGGTGCTAACTGCAATTTGTCAACTTTTCTCTGGAACGGAAATCGCTACATTTTACGCAAGCGCGAAGATACAAAACCACAGAACGTGAAAGTGTATCGGCTCCTGGCAAAGACCATGATTGATGATTTGCTGTCTTCAGAAGATTCAAGTGAGGACCAAATGCCGATCCGCATTCTCAACAACATTGATGTCTGAAAAACAAAGGTTATTTGAGTTGCACCCGATTATATTTAGGCCTACCTATTAATTTGACAACGTTTGGGAGAATATGAACAGCTTCAGATTTTCTCAAGAAACCTTTAAAAGAGTTTAAGTCCTTTCCTTTAAGAACCATTCGCTTGGCATGTCGCTGATTGCTATCACTGTTTCGTTCTGCTATCATTTCAATTGCAGTCTTCTTTTCCTTTGGCTTTACGGCCGGTTTTCTACCAGACAAAGATCCTTCTATGTCATCATGATCGGTTTCCCCCAATTCTGACTGATCTTTACTAGTGTCAGGGCCCTTGCAACTCTGTTTTGCTTTTTCTGAAGTGCTTATCTTTAGGTTTCCGTTGGCAAGCACAAGAGGGTCAATCTCTGAATTACTTCCCATGAAGTTTTTCATCATAGAAAATTATATCCACTTAACAGCCCCATTCCCAATTGTGTGCGCCTTATCACTGTAAAACTTGAAGCGTGCCTTTAGGTTGTTCAGTTTGTTCACATTTCACCTGAATAGCCGAAAAATTGTAGTAAGCTTTATTCATAGATCCACATACTGAAGACCAAAACACTTTTTGGGAACTTCGCCTTCCCACACTTTTCCTCGTCTTGACAAAGATATATCAGCCAAATCACCGCTTGATGGGTCCATTTCCTCTCCTTTCCTGTATTAGTTTTAGCAGTACGACTATCAGACAATCTATGTAGGCTGAAGACTAGGGTGCCTTGGAAATATCAAAACCCATTGCATCAGATCGCACATCCTAAGCAGTGCACCTACAAATAATTGGTTATTTATTTTTTTCTTGAACCTTATTGCAGTTCGGCGGCAGAAAATCAGAAAATTACCAGAACCATCTCGAGGCTAGTCAAACTGGAGTATCGTGTAGCTACACTGACAACGATTGTTCGGAATCAACGGTTTCCTGATATAATCACTAAAGTCTAGAAGGAGAAATAGTTGTCTTGCGCCAGATCTGGTGCGATTTGACTATGGTGTCCATGACACCACAATGGGTCTAGAAATGCCTTACCAAACTTAGGGTTGTTGTATATTTCTTACCTCCTTGCTCAACAATGTAGTTGCCAATGGCCAACCACCCTGCATACGATTTCACAACAATCCATTTTAAGACTGTTTCATAAGTATTTCATAAGTTTCTATACTGTAAATAAAACTCATTTTTATTGCATATTAGTTCAAGAAACTCAAGAAAAATACCGGAGTGAAAATACTTTTTCAAATCGAAAGAAACAGCGAATATCTAGACAAACCTGTTATCATAACCGAATATCAAAGCGAAAATTTAACAAAGTGTTGCTAAACTGAAAGGAGACAGAAGAACCAGATTCACTAAACCCCATGTCGGAATATACAGTCATGCCGATAAACTGGCTGTATGACACCGTGGAAGTTTAACTGACAAATTGCAACCAACCAATGAAACTTAAATGCGCTTCATTGTCAGGAAAATATTTCGCACATTCCGGAGCGGAAATATGTTAGTTTCGTTTATTGTTCTGTTTATACAGAAGTTATCGAAAATACAGTGCCAGATGGTAATTAGCAAGGCTTTGAAGTTTGTAACGACTTTACGCAATAAATGCACAAACTGCCGGCGAAACTCGACTACAACGCGAATTCCCTCCACTGCAAACAAAGTGGAAGTCATCACTGGAGATCCAAATGTGGTAAAGCCCACCGACTATGACGACGTCGAAAGACGTGTACGTCACCTCAAAGATCTCAAATGTGGTGCTTTTGCACCATCACGTTTGTAACTCCTATCTCGATACGTACGGATTCCAAACCAAACTGTTACCTTGAACCTTAAATCGACTCAATACACGGCTACGTAGCCCATTTACGAACTTGAACTGTACTTTAACCGTAGCGATCCTCACACCGAGTCTCGGGAAATATCTCCGTCAAAGTATTATCGTGCAAACTGACAAACTGGGAAAATTCACAAGGTCACGATATTTCGTCAAAAAAGTTGATTTTTCTCGTTAAAACGGTTGGTTTTTCTGACTATCGGTCGATTTTTCGTCAAAACAGTCGGTTTTTTCTGATAATCAGTCTATTATTTTGGGCTTGCAGTTTTTACCGACTTTTTTGGCAGAAAAAACACTTTTCGGACAAACGGGCTTCTCAAAAAGGGCATAGTTTGTTTGTTTGTTCGAGTTCATTGGCACGATTAGGGTGTAAAAGAAGCTACAGCTGGCTTCACAAAGAGGTATGCTTTGTTTGTTTGTTTTGAGGCTCATTGGCCTGAGCGAGGGTGCAAAAAGTACTTTCACTAATTAGGGATTAAATTCGCTTGGTGGGTGGATGGACTTCGAGAATTGTGTAATGAAGCAGTATGCAATGACACGGATTTGACAGCGGAATGTTTTAAGGGCCAATACTCCGTTGATTCTGCATTGCCAGAGAACTCTTCAATATATTTCGTAGCGGGGAGGTTAAACGCCAGGCTCGCCGGGGAAGTTTTGAGAGAGAAGTTGTCTTATAGATAATTTTGATGATGTCCTCGTTTGGGTCAAGAATGGTTTCTGTTCATCTGAAAATTTAAGAATTAAAAGGAATCCCATTTCAGCGAGTTTTCATAAATATGATTCGTGAAAAAATCACGCAGACTTTGTTACAGATACCCTTATTGAGAAAATTTTGAAAGGTTCGATATGGCGGGATAGCGTCGGGGAGCTAAAAGGGTGGTTTTGCCCTTGGCTCAGTTATATTGACGATAGTCTCGTAAAACGTCAAAGTAACCAGCCTCTCCATTCATAAAACAGGCAGTGGCGTTTTTTTCTGCGAAAACAGTCGGTAAAAACTGCAAGCCAGTCGGTGAATGGCTTGTCCCCCCCCCCCAAACATTTTGGGCTAGTAACGCCTCTGAGGAGAGTGACATTTTGATGGTTGGTAGATCTAAGCGACAATACTCTATAAGACTAAGTTTAAAACACGTAACTGATCCTCAGGAAGAACGAAAAAACGACTCAGTACCGACTCATATTAGACAGTCAAATCCTGTATCGACCAGTCACGGCGATCGTTGGGAACAGCTGTGGTGCCACTTCCTGTTCTTCCGCTAGGTTCCTGACGACTTTGCATCCTCAAGGAGAGTTAGTCGTCAAGAGTATTGCAAGATTCTTGTTGAAGTTGTCGTTTCTAGACGACTTCCGTGGCCACTGTAATTTCTCCATTGTAGGAACCCGTATGGAAATAATTTAGACGTTTCCAGCTGTTCTGACCTGTTTTCACTTGTTTTCAGCCGATTTCAGTTGGAAACACCTGCTTCCAACTGTTGAATTTACAGCTACCGTCGATAGACGTCGATGTTACAACTTTATAGCTGCTTGTAACTGTGAACAGTCGTATCCAGCTGTACTTCTGACGTCTAGTCCGGATAAGCGTAGATGACACAGCAGTATATTACTGTATACACCTGTCTGGTGGCGTATACAGCTTTAGTTCTTAAGTGTAGTCGGGATACGCGTTGGAGACACAGCAGTATGTTACTGTATACACCTGTCTGGTGGCGTCTACAGCTGTAGTTCTTACGTCTAGTCGGGATACGCGTTGGAGACACAGCAGTATGTTGGTTGAAGTTGAGAGCTGTCATCCGTGTTTTTGCTTCACTTTATTTCAGAAAGCAGCTTTCGCAGTCCTCTATACTGCTACTGGTAATTTGTTTTAGAGTGCTGCCATTTATTCGATAATTTTGAAAAAAAAATTAATTGCATCTATATACCAGAATGCAAACATTTCTCCTTAACATCCTTGACTGAGTTGAATCACAGCAAATTAAGCATAAGTTGAAGTTGGAGAGAAGCAACCGTCGAAAGCAGCTAAACAACACAACATAGCAGCAACGACACAGCTGGTATCATCTGTGTTTTATACGCACACGGGCCTTGTTGAGACACCTGTTGAAAACGTCCGATGATACTTTTGTGTCTTTACAACTGCATACAGCTATATCCACCTGCGTTTGGGACAGCTGTGGAACACGTCCCATAATGCTTCTGTATGTTTACAGATGTTTCGGCGACACCTGATGGATAAACGAAAGTAATTGTTACAGCTAAATACAGTAGGATACAGCAACTTACAGCTGTTTTACAGACAGCTGTAAATATTACACGCGTTGAAAGCGTCCCATACTACATCTGTTAGTTTTAAAGCTGTCAACAGCTGAAAACGTCTAATTTATTCTGTACGGGAAGTGCCATAAACTGGTTCGTGCTTTGCATATTTGTTATTTGGCTAATAAGCTGGGTAATAAGTATGACGCAAACAGTTAATAACTGTCTTTATTTGATTCCGTTTACATTTCAGAATGACCTGCTAAAATGCTTCCAGAACAGGAAAGATGCTGCTGCAAGAAGGACAAATACGGAAGGAAGGGGTTGAGAGGCGTGGGGAGGGAGAGGAAGAAGGGGGGATATCTGGAGGAGTGAGGGTATTTTTATTAATGTAAATTGCTCACGATAAATCTTGTGCTGTTATCTTGTCTCCCTGAGATGCGTGCCGGTTCAAATTCAATTAGAAATTACCTTTTTTCGCACTTCGGAGCGGATGAGGTACATGATGGATCTGTTATGCTCCGCTTCTTGTTGCTTTTCTGGTTGGATGGTCAGAATAGAAAAGGAGACACCAAGCTGCCTGTTTCTAAAATTTTCCTTTGAGAGGGTCAGATGTAAATTTGGAGGTAAATTTAAATTTCTAGCTGTATGTTCCTTGTCATTTTTCAGGCGTTCTGCAAGCTTTAGGGGAAAGCAGTTTCGGCAGGTAAGAGAGTGATCTATTGGCTACTTTCTAATTATAAAGTAATGTATATAATTGCATTTTTTTTTGGCAGCCATCTTTTTATTAAAGGTCACTGTGGGGCATTTCCGGACACAGATTACGGGGCATGTACGGACATTATTTCTTGTCTGTCCGAACATGCCCCCATCATGTGAAGTTCAAAGTAAAGTGTTGAAACTCTTACCAGAGTTTGAAATAAAGCTGCACAGACCTGCACAAGTTTCACTTTTATTCTTATCAGTTCTAATACCTTATTTCTTTTCAGACAATGGTACGAACGTATCAGCCGGAAACGAGACTACCCACCCCCTGATCTATCAACGTTACAAAGAGCAGTCGCTTCGATCGTCAAAGATGGTAGCTCTATCAGAGCAGCTGCGGAGAACTTTGGACTCAAGAAGTCAACAGTTAATGATGCCCTTAGACGATACCGTGCTGAACTGGATGCCTAGCCCGATATTCTGGAAACTGATAAATCTCCGGCTAAGGTGCTGTCATCTGAGAGACGTGGATTTTGGCAAGTTTTTACTAGAGAGCAAGAGAAGCAACTAACCGAATATTTAAAAGCAGCATCGCTGATGAATCATGGGCTGACAGCGCTTTCAACTCGTAAGCTTGCCTATGAGTTTGCAGTAAAGCTTAATGTGAAGATGCCCTTAACGTGGACGGAAAAGGGAAGGGCAGGCCTAGACTGGTTCTCTTCGTTTATGGAGAGAGGAAATGAGCTATCAATCCGGTTTCCAGAAAATACTAGTCAAGCACGTGCTTCCGGTTTTAATGCTCCAGTGGTCAGCAAGTTCTATGACAACCTAGCAGAAGTTTATAGCAGGCATAAGTTTCCACCTAGCAAAATCTGGAACTGTGATGGAACAGGTATCCCTACCGTTTTGGATCCCCCCAAGGTTGTAGCCAGGAAGGGGGCTAAGCAAGTCTCACAAATTGCTTCAGCAGAGCGGGGAGAGAACACGACTATGCTAGCTTTCATCAATGCAGCCGGCCGGGTTATCCCTCCTGTTTTTGTCTTCCCTCGAGTTCATGTGAATTGCCGGATGTATAACCTGGGCCCACCTGGAAGTTTAGGTCTGTCTAACAAAAGCGGCTGGATGACTTATGATAATTTCCTCCTCTCTATCAAGCATTTTCAAAATGAAACAAAATCGACGAAGAAAGATCCTCGCTTGCTTTTGATGGATAACCACGGCAGCCATATCTCCGTTGAAACTGTTCACTTTTGCAGAGAAAATGGAATTGTTGTGCTAACGTTCCCCCCACACTGTTCACATAAACTGCAACCCCTTGATATCAGTGTTTATGGACCTTTTAAAAACGGGCTACGGAATAGTTTCAACGAATGGCTTATAGCACATCCAGGTGGCAGAATATCGATCCATGAAGTTTCAAAGGCCCGGTATTTTCCCATTCAATCGTCATGCTTTTGGCGAATCAGATTTTCTCCCTGCTCTCGTTACTGACGTTTCACTAGCTGCAACTACTAACCCTACTACAGAGGCAGCGGATCACGGTGGAGTTATCCAGGACTCTGAACCTGAAGGTCCCGCTCCCGGTACATCCGGGACAGCTCCTATCACCCCCGAGTCTGTAAGGCCGCACCCAAGGATTGACCCAACAATAGGAAAAAGCAAGTCCTCGTGTGTGTATTACGTTGGGCTAGTCGAGTCCATCGATAACGATGTTGCTGACGTAAAGTTTTTCAGAAAAATTGGCCCGAAGTTCGTATTCCCAGAAATTGAGGACAAAGCAACGGTCGACATAAAGGACATTGTCCTAGTCTTACCAGATCCTAGTTCCTCAGGTGGGACAGCAAGATCCATTGCTGGACATGTGTTTTCACGTGATTTCTCAGCCTTTACTATAAAGTGATGGTTAAGTAACAGTGCTTTTAATTACTTTTCTTACATTTACACAAATATACGAAGTTTGTTAACACTTGTGCAGTTCTTTTCTTTGAGAGGTGGGGCTTGAGAGGGCTTGAGACAGCATGACCAAACTTGGGAAAATCTCATTTCTGAAAATGTGGTTGTAGATAGGACAATGAGGTTGTTGGTGTGGATTGAACCGAAGAGGTTATTACTCGTGTTATTACTCTTTACTTCCGAGTTCCCGCGATGGACCTTTCGTTGCTGGTTCAATGTCGATACTCTGACCGAGAGCTAACCCCGACTTGCGAACATAACGGTAGCGTGCGAACGGGGGAATCGTTCAACTCTTCAAAGGCGTATTTGGGATCGTAGTCTTTCGTTCGGTGGTTCGAGCTGACTTACTGTATTATAAATTGCTGGTCACAAAATAGTCCAATGCACAACAGCTTTTTCTCGGCTTGTTTCTAATTCGTATCTCCTTCGCCTCTCGTACGTATCTGTTTCTAAAACCGCTCTCCAGTTCCTGCTTCCACCACCACCACTTCCGTTAGCTTGCACAATCGCGGTTCTTCCAAAACCCACAGAAACCACGATGCTTTACCAAAATCTATGTTTTTAGCAGGATATTCAAAACCACCATTTCCAGGAAGTTCCACCCAAAATCTACGTTTCCAAGGGGAAATGGAATATTCTTTTACGTCTTTTATATTTTCTGAACTACGAATAAAACGCTTCCGATAATTAATTATTAATGACCAACCCAATGTAACACTCCTTCCTTCCCTGAAAAGTTTTGTCTCCGACAAAACAGAACCACGTCAAAACTTGATATCTTCTACTTAGCTTTCTACTGCTTAAGCTTCATTTTGATTTCAATTATTTTTAACTCTACCAATCGGTCAGTCTGTCTAACCTTAGGTTACAACAGGACAACCTAGTTGCAGTATCGGCTTTGTAAAAATAAGATTCTTAATTCTTAACAGCCTCAACTCTTGCTTTGCCTGAGGGTTCTCATAGCGGTGACTACCGGGTTTTATGGACCCGAAGTCGGTGCTCCAGCACTACTAGCTGTCTACTCTCCTGGCAAAGCGTAATATTTTATAAAATATTCAAAACAATAAAATAAATTCTACATCCCTCCCCCCTTTCGAAAAATCTCGTTCGGGGTAGGGTTTATTTTTATTTCGACGAAATCAAGTTTTGATTCTCCGATCTCAACTACCAACAAAGAAGAATTAGTATCACAAACGTCTGGTCACTCCATTTTACTTTATAAGTTTAGTAGATCTAATGAGATATATAGCAAAATCGACACAATTACTTTTTAAAATATCAACTATTTGGAATAGTTTGCTTTCGAACCAACCTCCCAGAATTAAAGAAGGAATAAACTTTTTTCCTTTTAAAATTCTACTTAAACCATGTGCAACCTTGGAAGCTGTGGTCACGATGCAAGGAACGAGAACTACATTACCACGATTCTGAAATTCGCCTTGCCAAAGCTGTTGTCAAATTTACAATCATCAATATCTAATTTCGTATTCTCCTCCATTGGCTCTTGATACTCGGCCATGATGATGAACTCTCCTTGCGGTCATCTTCCATGACCTCTATGCCAGCGTAGCTGAATGAGTTTGCAACGACGTTTCTTTATACAACCAGATGTCAGCTCCTGCAACAAATGAGCACGTTAGCAGACAATAAAAGCCGGCTAGTAAGACTTCACTAGCCGTTGGCTAGAATCGGCTGTCCTCTGACGCCCGATTTTAGCCATAAGGGACTGCATAATAGTTGGCTGGCGTTTGGCCATTATAATGGTATGGCCATTTCGATAATTTCGCTGGATAAATAGTTTCGCTTATATACATGCTTCTGTACACACAGGCGTCTTTTAGAAGTTGGCTTACTCTTAGCCGTTAGAACTGTATGGCAATTTTGACAAATATGTCACAGATGAAGTTCATACTTCATACGCAATTTCTTAATATACGTTGTCGTAACCTCTTATTTTCATTAGGCTTGTTGTTGTGAGTGACATATGATTCGAGGTCTCAAAATGGTACAGTCGCACTATGTTGTTTCGGGTAGTGGCAGAATTTCGATTAACTGCTCAATTTCAGTCTCCTTGGTACGGTTCTAAACAGTTGTTCTTAGTCTACCTGGGAGTGTGCGAGAAAATGTCAATAGTTAGAAATCGATAGACGTCTGTGTCGCGATGACGTAATCAGTCTAAGGACGCGATAAAAACGCACTTTGACATGAAATAGTAATAAAATTGATTTATAGCTACGTTTCTCCTGGGTTCTTCATTAAGAACCTCTGGCGGTGCAGACAACTCCTCGTCCACATACAGGTTGACTCCCAATCCAATGAGGGGTGGTGATTCCGCTTGTCCGTCTTTCACCGTATTGTATGTGGACTGTGTCTTTCCTCCATCACGCCTTACAACGGCGACACACTGATAATCCTTGGATTCACTTCTACTTTAAATTAAAATCTGTAAAATAGTAAACGCATTATATCTAGAACAGTTATTTAACCGCTTACTTCGCGATATCCTCACGTCTTCTCTTTGTGATAATTTCATAATCCATATTTCTTTCAAATTTTTCTCATTTCTTCACGTTTCATTTGTTCACGTGTTTCGGTATTATTTAAAACTCCACGTCTTTGATATTTAAAATATAGCAAATGCCAAGACCGCAAATTACGTGGCAGTTTAAAATTCTCTCGACTTCTCGTTTGTCGTTAAAAGAACGCAAATGATAACTCTACCGCAAGTTTTGATAGTTCAACTCGTGACGTAATCCATTCAAACTTAATGGGCTTTCTCTGTTAGTCTCAAACTGAAAACTAGAACAACAAATTCAGCAAGATCAATCGACCATTAAACGAATCGAGTTGAAATTAAATTAAAGTTGCGATATGCAGTTAAACCGCTAGGTCGTTTGGCTGAAACCAAACCGCAGATCTACATCAGGAGTAGCAATATTTAAAATCTTGGCTTCACAAGCTCTACAGGTCTTCTTTTATGTCATACACACTTCGTCATGCTCTATACTACGTCACACATGAATTCAAATTTCGTGACGGATTTAATTAACTTAACGTCGATGAAACGGATTAAAAGAGTTTGAAACTTCCTACTAATTAGGCCTACTGCTTCTAAATTATTTTTTTTAGATTTTTAGGTCGACTAGAAAAGTTTAGACTGTACCCGTCTTCGGTGCCGAGACAGCTCGAGCCTGTCTCAAACACTTTTCCAGGGTGTCGCATAACAATAGACCAATAGTAAAAACATAATTTGGCCTTTAATGTTATAACTCTGGGTCTATTACTAACTAACTTAAATTTTATGATTTGTTCCATTTGTCTGAAACAAGGGAACAATACAATAAACGTTCTTGTCCGTGTATTATTGGCTACATCAAACACAATATGAAGCAAAACAAAGCCAAGCGATTACGCAGTAAAACAGCAACATTACTAATTTAATTTAGCAACCACTGACGACTATTCTATTATCTTTCATATGAACAAAAATCGCAATAGCTCAACGAGTTTATCCTGGGCTTCAAAGAGCAGCTCTTGCACGTCTGCAAGGTGACCTTTTACGCCCCGGAGTTCAACTATTGGTTAATTCAGCCTAACGTTTATTAGATTTTATTTTAGACCTAAGATTTTCTGCTGATATTGCTAACTGGATCTTTTGTTCACGCGTTTTCCAGCTTTTCCTTCTGAAGCGCTATCTGCGCCTCCATCTTATCCCTCTCGTTAACTTTCCATGTTTGTCTGATCGTATTTATTTTTCTTTCAATTTAGAATAAAACACTGCAACTACTATACGTAGAATCCATTTTTACTAATTTACCCTTCTATTTATTGCCTATGATTTTCCGGTAAATAAGGGCTTCCAAGTTTACCATACCCTAACCTATTTGGGGGGCGAATTTCTCTGGACGTTTGGCTGGTACCTCTCGTAGCCAGATCAAACCTAACGCCTTGAAGTGCACCTCGACGTGCAGCTTCCGTTCGTAGTCTGAGAGCTTCCGAACGAACCGTAGGGTGGCTTAAAGCTCTGTCACGAATTAAAATTGGTGGGGGGCTATTAAGGTCAATAGGGCACTCCGACACTGGATGGTCGGATTCCAGTTCTCCGAACGGTCCCCTCAATTCAGGCATACTCCCAGAACAATTACCCTCATTATTGACCCTAACGCCGGGTTCTAACTCGAGTCCGGTCTGACCCGAGTCTTTACCAGAACCTTCGTCCTGAGGGCTTGTCCCTCCGGCTTCTTGTAATCGTGGCACTTTACTATTACGAGACTGAGGTGTCTCGATCACCGTCTGATTAGGTGATTCTTCTTCCGGTCGGACAGGGGAAAATTTAGGGGACCCGTCAACCCGTGAACTGGACTGGGGAAAGTTAATAACCCCGGATGGACCCTCAATATTAACAGGATCACTACGCTGATCCGGAACAACTGGGCTCTCGAACTGGAGGCGATAGTTAGGTGGATCTAGTGACGGCAACCAAGCACCCTCCAGATTTTCGTAGTAATCACGAGATGGCGTGATACCTGGCCTTGACATTGGTTCCTCGCCAAAAGTTGGCGTGGAGCATCTAATTCTCGCCGGTGTGAAAAGCTCTCTTTTCACTAGTGCGTCATCTAGTGACTCACTCTCGAAACTTGAAGAACTTCCTAAACCTTGACGCCGAAGAGGCGTTTCTGTGTAGGGGTCATCCCAAGCCATATCTTCAGAACCCACCGAATAACGTCGTTTACAGTCCCCATGTTCATTTGGTTGATCGGTGTGATACGGTTGTAATGTTAAAGGGCGGGTCAATAGAGGAATTTTACGAAATTTTTGGAAATCCTTACCCGGTTCAGAACCCAAGACCGGCGGTTCCGGTCTAGAAGTAAAATTACCCGTGCCGATATCATACATTTCCTCAGTAAGCAGGTTTGGTGGATCGCAACCTGAAATAGCTTTCTGAGCCGAAGGTGTGTTGTCCCACCAAGTAACTGTTTTCCCGGTGCGCGAACTTTCAGGTTTACCCCCGGCCGGTTCTTTTGCGAGAGTGGGTAACGGAAGAATAGTGGGCGGGGATAACGGATCAGTAGTGGGCGGGGATAACGGGAGATTTATGGGATGGGGTAGCGGAATTTCGTCAAAATCAGGGGGTATGATCAGTTCATCCTGGACGACGTCTTTTTCCCACAAACTCCTGGGAACGTACGTCTTCAAACGATTATAATGGACAACTTCCACCCGTCCGTCTGATAGTCGTGTGATTTCAAAATTTAACCCATTCTCTAAAATTGCCGATACCCGGTACGGTCCCGCCCATCGTATTTTGTCTAATTTTCGTAGCCGCGCGTCGGGTGGAGTATGCAACAGGACGAGAACGCCCACCTTTATAGGTTTCTGATTCTCATTTCTGTTGTAATAAAACCGTTGCCTCTCCCGAGCAATGTCAGAGTTTTCTCTGATCATTTGGTACGCAGTTCTTTGTCGGGTAATCATCTCTGATTTGTAATCGGTGTCCAGATTATAATAAACTCTACTGTTTATGACAGTGTCCGTCGGGAAACGGACGTCGCGAAGGAACATAGCATAGAACGGATTATCTGAGATGGATTCATGAAAAGCCGTATTCATAGCAAACTGGACATAACGAAGTTGATCCTCCCAATCAGAGTGTCCCCTATCTTTGACATAAAGGCTTAAAATGTTTGCAATATCTCTATTCCGTCTTTCTACCGCCCCGTTACACATTGGATGGTAAGCAGATGTACGAAGCTGCTTAATGTCTAGAAGTTCAAGGATGCCTTTGAATACCGCATTTATGAATTCTGAACCCTGGTCGCTAATTAAACGTTCACACGCTCCGTAAACCAGAATGAAATTCTCGACGAACGCTCTGGCAACAGCTTTTGCTGTTTTATCCGCTATGGCCGTAAGAACAATGTATTTCGTGAAGTGATCAGTGATAACGACTATATACTTTGATCCTTGCCTGGACACAGGTAAGGGACCTAGTAAATCAATGCCTACCATATCGAGTGGTCTCGATGATTCGGGAATGGTGCCCAAAGGTGCCCTAGGTAAATGGTTAAGACCTTTTCGTTGACAGCAGTCAAGGCAACACTGAACGTATTGTTTGACAACGTTGTACATGTTTCTGAAGTAAAAACGGTTGCGCACGCGTTCATATGTCTTGAGGAACCCAAAATGACCCGATATTTTAGAATCATGGCAATCAAATAGCACTTCCGGAATAAGCGAGCGGGGTAAAACCGGTACTACCCGCAGATCCGATCTACGGCAGTTTTGATACGGGGTGTAAACGTAACAAAGTAAGCCATCATCTAGTACAAAATTTTCGATTTCGCGCAAAACTTGATTTTCGATTTGAGAGGGCAACTCACTACCATGCTGAAGGTAGTTACGTACCGCAGACGAAAACCCGTCTTTCCCTTGTAAATTACGCATTTCTTGTGAAGAGAACTGGCTGTCCGCCCCTGGTACCACGGCCATTATATCGAGATTTGAATCAGCCGTCGGAAGGCGACTGAGTGCGTCTGCGACAACGTTTTGAGCCCCCGGAATGTGTGTAATCTCAAAATCGTACCCCTGCAGTTCCATCTGCATTCTAGCCCACTTCCCGGTGAGATCCTTCCCTGTGCTCTTCATCAACCACTGAAGAGGCTTATGATCTGAGGCGACAATGAATTTTCTACCAAGCAAGTAAGGGCGAAACGACCTAATGCAGTGCGTAATGGCTAAGGCCTCCTTCTGAACCGCGGCGTGTTTTACCTCTGCGTCATTGAACGTACGTGATGTATACTGCAAGACCTTTTGTACCCCATTTTGAATTTGTGTCAAAAATCCCCCACACGCCTTGTTGCTGGCATCGCAATAAATTTTCATCGGATTTGCTGTTCGACTAAGATCTGGAAGACCAAGGATAGGTTCTTCCAATAATTTAGACCGAAGCTGTTCAAAAGCCTTCTTTTCTTCATCACCGAAAACAAAAGATACCTCCTTTTTCGTGAGTTTAATAAGGGGCGACGCTATGGCCGAAAATTGGGGAACAAATTTCCGGAAATATGAGAATAGACCTATGCAGGATCGCAATTCACTGACGTCTTTCGGATACGCGAGGTCACGTACGGCACTTCACTTATTAGGATCGGGACGAATTCCATTTTTATCGACACGGTGACCCAAGAAAATAACTTCTTCCTTGAAAAAATCACATTTCCGCGCTTTCAACTTCAAACCAGCTTTGCGAAAAGCTGCAAAAACTTTAGTCAACAAAATCATGTGTGAATCGTCGTCATCGGAGGCGTTTATCACGTCATCGAGATAAACGGCGACCCCTTCATCAAACAGATGTTTTAAAATTCGATGCATAATTCTACTATAAGCCGCAGGCGCGTTTTTTAGACCAAACGCGAGTTTCGCGTATACGAATTGCTCGTAGCCGGGAGCTGAAAATCCTGTATATTTTCGACTTTCCGGGTCAACTGTCATCTGCCAATAGCCACTTAAACAGTCGAGAACAGAAAAAATCTTTTTACCATGCAGTTTGTCTAAAATAGCAGCAATATGGGGAAGGGGAAACTCATCGCTGACAGTCACATCATTCAGTCGACGAAAATCTGTAACGGCCCGATAAGATCCATCCTTTTTCCCTACTAACAGCAGTGGAGCCAGCCACGGTGAAGCTGCTGGCTCTATGACTTTACAGGCCAACATACGGTCTATTTCTGCCTTTGCAATTGGTTCTAGGTGGACTGGGATGCGATAAGGATGGATTTTCTGTGGGGGAGCATTACCAACGTCAATTACAAACGGCTCAATATTACAAGTGCCCAAATCAAAATCGTTTTTCGCAAACACGTCATGATTATCAATAAGAAGTTTCTCAACATTTTGTTTTCGGATTGGGTTCTTTGCAAGATGATCTAATTTGAACATTTTAAGAAACCCATCCACTTCATTGTTCGGCAGTAAACCAGAACCCGAAATGACCTCTGTGGGTTTCAATGTTTCAGAAATACTCATGCAAACGTTTTCTTCCGGAACCCAAGCTTCGGCATTTGCCATGTAGAACCGGGGAATTTTCAAAGTTTTATCCGAATAGTTCTCTATGAACACCTGAAACATGCCATCCTGAGTAGTTACAAGCTGTTCCGGTAGGACTAAGTCTGGGAATCTTTCGCTCATTTCCTTTGTAGGTGAAACCAAAAATAAACCGTCCGTATCTATTGGCCCCCTACTAGTAGATAACACGCACCGCTTACTGGTCTTGGCATTAACACTAGCCCTAGACACAAGTTGAAGCCTATATATGCGTTTCGGCGATTTCGCCGATTCGACCTCCGGTTTTCCTAACCCAATTTCTGATTTTAAACCATCACTTTCATTGATAGGAGGTGGACAAGGGTAGCTGGGATGGGGTAAATTAACTACAGGACTAACGGAGGAACAAGGAATCGACTGTGGACCACAGGACTGGCTTCGAGCAAAACAACAATTTGGTTTCATTTGTTCTTTAAGGTTGACCAGATTTGCCGACGGGTCAGAAAATTCACAAACAGACCGCAGACTTTCCCCGTTAGAGCCTCTACGGATTAATTTGTCATTCTTAGCATCAATTAATAGGTCATTTTTCTTCAAGAATCCATAACCTAATATCATCGGCATTTTCAATTTGTCACTTATCAAAAACGTCTCAAAGTATTCATGTTCGTCAATATTAACATTCTCTGAAATACTCCCGATAATTTCCATGGAATGACCGGTAGCACTGCTAACATCATTATAGTTTTTAACTATCTTTGACCTAACTAAATCGGGTAACTGCAAAAACATATCGTAACTTAAAAGCGATATCGAGGCGCCACTATCGGCAAGCGCGCGTACAGAGACACCACACACAGAAGCATTAACATACGGCAAAACTTTACAATTTACTCCACTGCAATTAGCAAAATACGACGCTATAAAATTTTCTCCCATAATTTTAGTCGAACGATAAGGGACGGGATGCGCATCAGAATTTACCGAAACGTGACGAAGTGCGCGTCCCCTTACAAGTTTAAACGACTGAAGTTTTCAGCTAGATGGCATTCCCTTGAGAAATGTCCCGGTTTCCCACATTTAAAACATTCCTTGGGACGAGGACCGGCAGATTGGCTGCAACATTGTCTTGCCAAATGCCCTACTCTTTGACAACTATAGCAACGCATGGTACGGGGTGCGCGACATTCCCGAGCAAAATGACCGGTTTTGTTGCAGTTGAAACAATTCTTATTCGAACCGCCAGGTTTCCGGGACTCGGACCTCCCATAGGAACCTTCCCGAACCCCTCTCATGTCACGAGATCTACCCCTGAAGCTGCTTATGTCATTTGACAGTCGGTTACTTTGTGACGGTTCCCGACGGCGAAACGTTGGGCGACTTGAACGCCGGAAAATAGTGCCGTCGGTACGCTTATCTGGTATGTTTTCTGAGACCCTGCCATCTCGTGTGGCTCCATTTGCTAGTATACTAGGCCTAGTTTCGACTGAAGCGGAAGCAATATTAGAAAGCACATGAGGCGACTTGGCTTTAGCAAATTCACGTGCACGAAAATCGTTTATCAAAAACTGTGTGGCTTCCTCAAAATCTTTGGGACACTTCGCGACCACCCGCATTCCTAGTTGAGGGGAAAGGCTGTCTAGGAGGAGGTTTTTCAAAAGATTTGAATAGCCATCAAAGCTTCCTTCGGTTGCCGACGGAACTTGATCCAAACCCATAAGTTTCAAAGTTTTTAATTTCAATTTTTCGAAAAACGGAAACGGATCTTCGCCATCCTCCAGACGAAGAGTTTCGTGGACCAACCGTGCCCTAAGGGACGTGTGTTCAAACTGCCTGGCAAGGGCTTTCTTCAAATCATCGAATGACTCAAATTTCGCGTGACTGGTTAGGAAATTAGCCGCCTGACCTGTCGTTTTCATGAATGCCAACCGGATAAGTTCATCGCTCTGAATAGACTTATCCCAGAATTTTAAATTTTCGAGCGTCTCAATAAATATCAAAACGTCTTCGCTCCCAGAGAAAGTGGAGACTTGAGATGCGATTTTGCAAAGTGTGCCAAGGGACATATTTGATGTGTCATCTTCAGACATTCTAACCCGGTCTAAAGGAAAATACACTCAAAACACTATATCTAGCCTATGATTCCCTTCCAAACGAAAGACAAACGCGTCACCAGTGAACCGAACACCCAACAACAACCAAACAAATATTAGTTATCAAGATGAAAACTATATTCTCCTTTCCCTTTTTGTTTTACCTTTCGGTAATTTTGATCGCCGAGCAAGCATCTGTCACAGGAAACGACCCAGAAATAGTGCCTAACAAGAGTCCGGTCCTCAGAGCAGCTGACTGCTCACATGCTCGTACAGAATATAGCCTCGTGCATATGGACAAAACCGAGAGCTGTGATGGTCTCAAAACCGATTCGGAAGGAATAAAGGAACAATGGGACTTGCAAGTCATTACTACGTCGAATTACACTATGATCAGAGTTATGGAATGCTATGTCACATATGAGGTTGACATATTCTATTGCGGATACTACTCCCATCTGTCTCCGGTTGTAGGAGGGAATAGACGAGATTTGTATTCTGTAACCCCTGAGGAATGTAAATTCATTGTTGAAGGAAGGGGTTTTATTCCGTCAGGTTTTCCATCCCGGCCTAATATGACTGTGTTTTCTAATAGCACGTCATCTGTTTCGGTAACTCTTGCGGGTATAGTAGACCAGAATAGCAATTGTAAGGGAAGCCATTTTTCTAGTGGGACAAGGACGTGGAACAACGTTATAGCTCAAAGTTTGTGGACCTTTGTAGTTCGGGATTATCACGTTCGTATCAACGCGGGAGATTCTTTCGTAAGATTAACAGGTGGGAAAATATGTGATTTTAAGCAAGGGAGTTGTTTTGACCCTGCACTAGGAACAGTAACGTGGGTTCCTCTGTACTCCACAGATCATTGTGACAGAGCAGGTGCTTCCATCCTCTACGAAGGCACTGGAGATGTGACGACTGTGAGAGATATTCTCACCGACAGTCCCCGGACTGTGATTACAGTAGTGTATCCGCAAACGTCTACACCTCTGCACTTTTTATTGGCCGGTCAAGCAACATTGTGCCACGAGGAAGGGTATCTGACAGACTATCCCACCGCTGCCACCAGTGAACCGAAGAGGTTATTACTCGTGTTATTACTCTTTACTTCCGAGTTCCCGCGATGGACCTTTCGTTGCTGGTTCAATGTCGATACTCTGACCGAGAGCTAACCCCGACTTGCGAACATAACGGTAGCGTGCGAACGGGGGAATCGTTCAACTCTTCAAAGGCGTATTTGGGATCGTAGTCTTTCGTTCGGTGGTTCGAGCTGACTTACTGTATTATAAATTGCTGGTCACAAAATAGTCCAATGCACAACAGCTTTTTCTCGGCTTGTTTCTAATTCGTATCTCCTTCGCCTCTCGTACGTATCTGTTTCTAAAACCGCTCTCCAGTTCCTGCTTCCACCACCACCACTTCCGTTAGCTTGCACAATCGCGGTTCTTCCAAAACCCACAGAAACCACGATGCTTTACCAAAATCTATGTTTTTAGCAGGATATTCAAAACCACCATTTCCAGGAAGTTCCACCCAAAATCTACGTTTCCAAGGGGAAATGGAATATTCTTTTACGTCTTTTATATTTTCTGAACTACGAATAAAACGCTTCCGATAATTAATTATTAATGACCAACCCAATGTAACAGGATTGCCAAACAGTTTACCTTCCAAAAGGAAGTATAAACAGTGATCGGTCCAGTACGGAAAATGACACAACCGAAAATCTGAAAAACGGCCAGAATAGCCCCGGTCTCCCCTAAGAGTTCTTTCGGGTCAATGGTAATGTCAGATTCGTAGACGGTAGACGGAGTTTGGTGGGGGAAGGGGTTCAAATTAAGGGACAAACAAAATATTTGAAACAGCTAATGTGATAGCCGATTATGGGATAAAAAGACATGCTGAACACGACGGTAAAAACCATTTTCTCGCCGGACACGTAGTTTGTCCTGAATCCGGCAAAAAAAATTAAGTTGCTTAAAAGCAAAAGTTTGATTTGAATGTGAATAAATGTTCGATTTAGTAGTAAGAAGACATGCTGAACACTTATGTGAAAAGCTTTTTCTGCCTGGACAACTAGTTCGCCCGGAATCCGGCCAAAACCGGAAAATTTGATGAAAGCAAATTATTTGAAGATTTAACTCTAAATTTTATTTGTAACCCGTCTAGGTAAAGACGGAGTATGGTAAAAAATAAAAAAGAGAGAAACAACATAGCATCAACAACAACCAAAATAATTAAAATTCAGTAAACCGGAACATCATGGAACTCCATGGGTGGCTACAGCTTTCCTTCGTCCTGTTGATGGATCTCAGGACAGCCGCAGACAGATCAGCTATACGGAACTTTTCGATGAGATGGCTGTTCCTTGTCCAGGGGGGGAGGCGTAGCAAATATTTAGAAAACCGAAAGAAAATGGAACGAATTTGACGAAGATTTTCGTTACTAAAGATGGTCTAGAAAGGGGAAAGATACAAAACGTGTGGAAGAGCAGTGGCTTTGTAAGTGTAGGCAAGAATCTTTCGGTTAAACCGCAACTTTCCAGAGACGATACGGGCATAAGCTCCACTGATGCGCTTCAGCAAATGAGCGATCAGTAATTTTCGAGTGGTTTTCATTGAATCTCCGATTGGCAGTCCTAGGTATGTCAGACTGGATTTGCTTTCGACTTGGCATCCTATAAGGTCGATGATCGTTGGCTCCCTCGAATGGTTATTAAACATCAAAATTCAGTTTTTCCCTTGTTGAATTTAAGTCCAATGCCAGCATATTACGAAACTAGTGATTGGAAAGCACTTTCGATACCATTTGTAATACGACTAAGGTTCAGAATGTCATCTGCATATGCTATCACTGAGCAATTGAGGCCATCATCGACACAAGTGCAAGGGGCTTTGGACTGGGCGTTCAGGACAGCATTGTCAAATAATGTAGGGCTAGTAATAGCTCCTTGCCTGACTCCTTTAAAAATTCTGACTTCAGGAAGCTGTAGATTGAATTTGAAACTACTGAAATTAGAACACTTCTTGTCACACTGGACGACTTTCAACTTTGCCCGAAGATTGGCATACGTGTCTTTCATAACTCTGATGACACCAGGTTGCACGCCACGATTGCGAAGCTCTAAAAGTGCTTGTGGATGGACGACAGAATCAAAGGCTCTTTCGACGTCATGACCCGCCAACGCCAGTGAAGTTTTCGTCCGGTCAGCTTCCTGGAGAATAGACGCCAACGCAAAGAGAGCATGGGCGCATCCCAAGCCAGAACGAAAACCGAATTGGTAATCTGGCATGTAGCATTTTTCTGTAACTTCTTTGATAACAAGAAGCTCCATGACTTGCATAAAGTCGGGGAAACGGTGATAGGCCGGTATGATGAGCACTGATTTGCAGGTTTTCCCTTTTTGCACAAAGGGGTTTGTATGTGGACATATTATTCGTCCAGAAACCGGTTGTAATCGGAATTATTTTATAAGTTTTATTTGAAGTTCGTGAGATGTTTATTACAGAGATAAGGATATACGTTGACGATTACGTGGATATACGTTGACTACCGATTAGATGCATTACATATAATTGTCGATCTTTAAGATCAAATCTGCATGTTATTGGAGATTTACTAATTCAGTGCGATGTTGTAATCCGTCAAGAAATTTGGCTACAGGAACGTGATTTAGTTACATTACAGTCACTACTTCTGGATTTCTGTGGTAACGGAGCTTCTCCAGTGAAGGATAATGCAATTCTGATAGGGAGACCATTTGGAGGTGTGGCTGTGTTATGGAGGAAGAGCCTTGGGGTTCGTGCTGAATACGTTGACCTTAAGGATGATAGAATGATTGGTTGGCAATTTTCTAATATGTCTAGACTATTTCTTTTTGTTAATGAATATATGCCGAAGTTTAGTGCGGAGCAAGAATGTCTGAACAGACTAGGTGTTTTCGACGAAGGCGATTTCTGATATTTATGTGCAATTTATTAGTGCTCTGATTGTCGCTGCGAGGACATCAATACTACTAATAGGAGCTCGTTCTAAGAGGAGGAGTCATATCAAGATTCCTGGGTGGAATACACATCATGCAGATTTCTATTGATGGTCGAGAAATGCGTTCCATAATTGGACTAGAGCTAGAAGACCGGTATCCGGAGTTATTGCGGATGCTAGTAAACATGCTAGGTCGCATTTTAAGACTAGGCTTAAATGGTGCAAGCATAATAAGCGTACTCTCAGGACGGAAGCTTTAGCTTTTTCTTTACTTTCTTCCACTGGTGAAAGGGATTTTGGAATAGAGTAAGGGATGTCTTTTGTCCTAGAAGGTATAGTGTTTCTCAAACTGTAGATGGTGTGATCGGTGATATTGCAGACTTATGGCGGGAAAAATCTTCTTCACTTTTTAATTTGGTGCCCAGTGACTGCTCTTGGACGAGTACCCTTTCTGCTTCGGGGTCCCTAACCCTTATTCTTGCATGTGAAGTCTTGAAATTGGTAAGGAAGCTGGATGTTGGGAAATTAGAGGCGTAGATAATATATCTGCTAGACATCTAGAGTATGTATCGGCAGAGCAGTTTGGTATTTTGGCTCTGTTATTTAACGCGTTAATTCGGCATGGTTATGTACCGGATTTAGTGATGGCTATGTCTATGGTACCTATACCTAAGGGTTGAGGGTGTGAATTTGCTTTGTCGGATAGTTACAGACCAATTGCTCCTGCCATTGTTCTGTCTCAGGTGTTGGAAAAGTGTATCCTTTCTAAACGGAAATGTTTTTGGTTTTATTCTACGCCAGTATTTGTTAGACTCAATGAAGGCATTCGACCGGGTGAACCACAGTAAAATTTTTGAAATTTTAGCTAAATAGGTATTCCTGCACCAGTATGTTCGGTTACTAGCTTTTGGTTTTAGAATCAGAAGTATTTTGTGAAGGGGGGGGGGGGGACGCTTCTAGTTCTTCATTTTCACTGGTGAATGGTTTACGCCAGGGTGGGGTTTTATCTCCTTAATTGTATGCGGTTTATGTTGACCTTCTGTCTGAACAGCTGAAAAATGCTGATATTGGGTGTTTCATAGGTGGTAAGTGCTTTAAATATATTTTCTTTGCTGACGACCTTGTAATTCTCTCGCCTTCGGTAGATGGACTGAACCGTCTTCTTGCTATTTGAGATCATGATGCAGCTAGATTTGAAATCATTCTAGCGGATGTGATCTTCCCCGTCTTCCGACGGTGCTTTCTATGCGTACATAAGTCTACATTTCAGAGCTTAAGTATTTTGGTTTTTTGATTAGTAGAAAGAGGCGGGATGATTCCCATTTAGAGCTTACCATAGCCTATGTAAGTGGGGGGACGTCCTAATTTGGAAATTTCATGACGTGAATCTTGCTGTTAATGTGCATTTGGTTAGGACGTACAGTTACTCAGTTTTCGCGTTACCCCAGGAGTATATCCGATGACTCAAAATAGTACTATGAAGTAGTACGAAAAAGTAGCACGCAGTACTAACGGTGCTACTACATGCTTCTACTTCAACACTACCGTGTTACTGCGGACTACTATATGCTACTATTCGCAAGACTGGATGCTACTATGGCAAGACAGGATGCTATTACATAAGATTGGACCGGTATGAGGCACATTAAATGATAGTATTCTTTGCTGTTACATAGTTTTACATGCAACTTTTTCGTACTACTACCATAGTACTACGCAGGCTGCAAATTTTCCATCGGGTAACCATACGAAAAGATCACCTATGAACCTTGACATAAGCGTGTTTTTCGTCGGTTCGAAAAGCTACAAATCCGAGCTAGCATCAGCCACTCGTTTGTGTCGAGGCATTGTTGTACGTTTATTTTTTGTTGTCTAATGAAGTCTCGGAACGATTTAGTGGAGTTTGCTTCAAACCCACTATTCTTCAATCTTCCAATATGGAGTCTTTTGCTCGACCCCGAGCCACCATGATGGTGATAGTTTGTACTCGCTTGTTATATTTTTTTATTTTGTGTGTTGTTTATATGGCTTACGCTGAATAAAAGTGTTATTATTATTATTATTAATTAGTTCGCTCGGAATTCGGCCGAAACCGGAAATTTGGCAGAAGTAAAGCAGGAAGTTTCGCTTAGTAGCGTTAGTTAGTTGTCCTTCTGTCTGTGAGCACGGTAAACCAGAGGTTTTGGCAGGAAGTTTCGGTCAGAATCGTCAAAATAGATATGGCTTATAGAGGTATATCTGAACTTGGTTTTCTCTGATGATTAGGCTGGCAAAGACTGGATCTGGCGAAGACATGACTCAATTGTCTGGATTAAATATTAGATTTCTGGGATCCCCTCGAAACCTTTGGTCTTTTTCTAGCAGGCAATCAACCCTGAATCATGATCGAAGGGGAGAGGAATCCACACGCAGGTTTCAGAAAGGATAGGAAAACTTGTGAAGTGCTCTCGTTGCAGCCATCAAACAAATGTAGCAACACATCTGTGCCTCAGGGGGCGGGCCGCCAACAAGTATGGTCAGGACTATCGACTAGCTGTTCCTTTTCCCCTGGGTTTCCGTCTGGAGTAAAACGCTTGTAAAGCATTACGGGAGTGTTGTTTGAGCCAATGATCTGGCACATCTACGCGATACGTTCAAGAAAACGAGCGGATACTTTTTGCCTTCCACAAGAACGATCCCGACAAATATCTTTCCGCCCGCCATTCGGTGGCGTCCTTTTTACGGCCCCACCCGGCGCTGCTGGAAGACAAGGCAATAAAGGTAAGGGAGGTTTTCCTTGTTACATGGTTATCAGGTGTGGTAGAATGAATACTAAGGTTTCACGTCTAGTTCTTTTCTTCAGTCTATTCTTGTGATCCTACCATCCAAGTATTCAGGCTTCCGAGTTGACCAGAAGTCTACTGCATGCCAAAAAATGGTAAGATTCAGTGATGGATCGCGTCGTTTGATTATACGATAATCAGAGAAACGACCAGTAAACCGTATTTGTTCTGTAAGGTTTGGAATTAAAAATTTGCGGCGATACCAGGTTTAAACGCGTTTTCGCGATCAGTCTAGCGGAAAGTAACCATTGGAGTCGCTTAGAGATGCGTTTTGCTCGCCGGAAGGCGATTTCGAAATTGCAAGAAGACCCTCCTGTAGCCTTCTAGATGGTGTGTCGTAAAGTGGTGGAAAAACAAATTTCATATCCATTGCATGAGACTGAGAGGGATACACTTTCCTAGCTATTTCCCAAAGTGATGTTAATTCCCTCTGATTCGAATTCAGTTGATCATTGAGAGATGATGAGCAGTATTATTTTGAAGAAATCTGCTTGATACGGTAACATCCATTCGTTTAATCATGAAAGTACCAATGAAACTTCTTGTATGGTGATGAATTTGAACAACTTTTGATACGTCGAACAGTTTTTTTGTTCTCTACAGGACGGTTTAAAATTTATTACTCTTGCGATTTATTTGCGGTCGAACAGCTGATGGTTGTATGGTGATGAATGTGAAACACTTTCGGTTGACAGCAGCCTATTTTAAAATGATGTGATATTCCAGCACGTACAACTTCATCAGAAATGTGTTTCCCATGAAGTAAACCCTAAGCGTTAGGAAAATGTAGTTTGTCATATCCAGTACGCGAATAAAATGAGAACGGGGAGGAGTAGAGCATTCTAATAAAAACAGTTCGATGGCGCATATCTAGTTTAGTTGTGGTCCCATTTACTTTACAATTATATTTCAGGACGAGCAAGAAGTTGTCCTACATTTAAAGAGAGCACACACCTACTTTACTGCCCACAAAAAGAATGGGGTTAGGTGGACGTTCGAGGAGAAGACAGTCTTTGCAGTCTGCCGGGCCGTCGGTGGGGTTGAAAAGAATCTTGCTGACTCGAAGCTAACAAGTCGGTTCTTCAGTCATCTCACGGGTCGCGTATGGCGTGGGCTAAGAACAGCCCCAACCTTGGCTGCACTGCTCGAAGAAGCCGAGGTAAGCTAGAACAGTGACATACTAAGTTTACAGCGCAAGTTTTGTGCTGAGTAGAAGGTAGTAGTAGAAGTAATTTTAATGAAATGAAATGTTTTTAATCGATAGCAAAGTAAATATGTGGCTTGCGAGCACATGTTAACTTATCGAAACTAGTGAGAATATGGAGGACGACCCTATCTACCAAATTTTTTTTTTAACAAAACACATGACCTTGCGAGGCCGGAAACAACAAAAAACAAAAAATAATTATCGAAAATATGAAAACAAAAATTAAGAAAATTGCGATCTCTTTCCAATCCGGGTTTTTTTCTAGTACCTCTGGAACTCCCAAAGCTGAGACTAGATCTAGGGGCATGGATTAATCTTACCATCTTAGCAACCATCAAGTTAATCTGAGCATTTATTCCAGTCCGGGGACTGCAAAATTTCTTTAGTACCCTGACCTATATTGTAAGCAGATCGCCTGGAAATTTGGTAAAATTAATTTGTTTCGTAAGTCAGTTAGACATTTTTTAGTTTTTAGAGTAAAAAGTCATGCTGAAACCGTATCAGAACTTTTTTTTATTTTAACTCGCACGGAATTCGTGTGAAATCTGGCAAAATCTGAAAAACACACGCAGCTTTGAATTTATTGCAATAATTGAGAAATGGGACGTTCACTGTTTGTACATTTTATTAAATTTCTCTGCCAAGTTAGTTTCTACCGGGTAAACAAATATTTTTCTCTTTTTACCATCGAATTAATCGGATATAAATCAAAAACCAAAAAAACTTGCTTGATCAGAATATATATTGGATTTTCGACTTGCACTGATATTCCGGACGTAATCTGACTAAAATTTAGGTAATCTGAACTTGGGAGAACAACAAGTTTACGGGATCTAGCGAAGAAAAAAAATCTACAAGAATTCGATATTCGGGATCAAGGAGTCATGATGGATGAAGAATAAATGTTCGTCTTGGGGATCTTACTTAAAGTCCCACCAACAGTATGCCAGTAAGCTGACATCCAACTTCTGTCCCAAGATGAACTGGACGTTCTCCGGGAGCCTATCTATCCGGCGGTAATTAGTTGACTGTTATGACGGAATCGATATAAACACCACCCTCGAAGACCTTGAAGCAACATCAGAGAAGGTCGACTATGTGGACCCCGACATATAGAATTCTTAGTATAATATTTAATTTGTCTTTGTCTATATTAAAAAAAAAGTTTTTTTTACCGAAAAGTGTCGAAGATATATTCCTCATAAAAAAAGTTGGTTTGCTAGCAGGGGGAGTTCTTCGTAAACGCCTTTTAGGCTTAAAAGCTTCATCGCCAAGTAAAGTTGTAGTCCTGTCGTCGTCCTCACGTTCAGAATGGGGATTTTCAGGGGAAGCTTTAAAAGGCCTTCTGAGTGGAGTCTGGAAATCCTCAGACTCAGGTGAAGTATGGCCTACTCCAAGGGGTCTCCTTAGAATTGACGACATACAGGAGCCCGACTCAGAATCTTCTGTAGGTACCCTTCCATTCGGGGACATCTCCTTAGAAGGGGGTGACCTCTAAATAGGGTGTTGCTTCCCAAGCGGTCCGAAAAAATTCTGGCCTTGCTGGATAGCTTTTGAATGACGCGAGTTGCCAGACAATTGGTTCAGATGGTTCTTTACCTTAGAGGACTGCGACCTTGTTGCTCGTGGTGATGACATTTTCTTCGACAAGAAAAATTTCAGAACAAGTTTTACAAAAAAAAAAATTTAATTCATGAAAACTTTGCAAACCAAGTAATTCTTCCAACTGCCAGTGCAAAATTCCAACAATAATGCAACAAACCAAATATTTCAAATTTTAGTTCTCGAAAATCTCGCAAACCGAAAAAAAAATCCAAACTGGATAACAGCAACAGCGACAAAAATTTTAGTTTACGAAATGCGCAAACCCAGAAAAAATTACTAATAGGATAGCAGCAACAGCAACCAGCAGCAAAAATTTCAGTTCACGCAATCCGCAAACAAAAAAAGTTTCCAGAATGCTGGGGTAAATTTTCAGTCGGATTACCAGCAAAATGGGTTAAATTCCAGCCAACAATAGACGGATATCAACTGGTAGAACAAGAGCTGCGAGCTCATATGGTACTTGTAACGAGACGACTTTACAAACAGGGTCGTAAATGAGAATATCACAAAATGTCCATGCCCATCCTCCGACACCCACTACTATTGCCGGATACGGTTTATGCGTTTTTGGGATCTCAAAGCTCGGTGGTCAAAATGGCCCATTTGTTATTACCTGTATGTCTGCATAATCAGTAATATGTCCATTGTCACGGCAGGTGATGTAGAAATTCCCTTGAAAAGGGAATGCGTCGCAAAATCTAGTTGCCAAGTGAGTGTGTGTGGTTGACCAACCGGCGGAAAAAAAAACCAGAGATCAAAGGATGAAAAGCCGCGCAAGCTGTGTGAGCATTGCTTCTGTCGATAAAATTGAAGCCATACGTCCTGTTGTAAGTAATCTTACTCCCCGTTAAAAATAAAGAAAATCGACCGACCGATTGCAGGAACAAACTTGAGAATCTAAAGTACTTGTTCTTGAAGTGCATCACGATAATGTAACTTTGGTCTTCCATTTCAATATAATGCTTTGGATTAAATCGTGTCATTATTGTAGGTAGAGCCCTACTATTACTAAAACAAGACCAAAAGTTTTGATGGGTCCCGAAATTGAATATTTTAAGTGGGCCTGATATATTTTTCAGAATCCGCGAGTTTGCAATGTAAACTTGCACACTCCTTAACGAGATAAGTTAGGCAATATTTTTTCACAAAAAAGTATCTCTGACAATTTGTCATATTCGTAAAATTCAGCTGACTATTTTAACCAGATGGCCAACGTGAAAATAAAGTGTTTGCCGGCTGATCGTGTCTGTTTCTGGTTTAGCAACCTTCCACCATGTTTGAATGATGACTTCTTATGCGCCTGTGTCTTTAAGCTGTGCTATTCCTCAAACATGGCAAATTCCGTTGAGAAACTTGGGACAAACGTGGATTCAGCATGCGTTCTGACCTCCAAACCAAAGCTCTGATAAACTTGAAGATTAAACCTCAACCAAATTTCGGTTTTGCCTGATTCCAGGAAAGATTGCTTGACCAGTGAGAAAATAAACCTCAGACATAAATTCAGCATGTTTTTGTATCGAAAACTTTTTCCCGAATCTAATTTCCGCTTGCAGGTGCGCTACTTTTCCGGCAAAAAGATAAAGCACAGAAACGAGTTCAGCTTGCCCCCTTACCTCACGTCAAAACTGTAATCAACTTCGGATAAAACTTTTATTGTCACTAATTTTCCGGCGTCAGTCAGATTCGGGGCAAATTACTGCCCGCTAAGAAAATAAAGTTCAGAAGCAGAATCAACATGTCTCCTTACCGCAACATCGAACCTCTTTTCAACTTCAGATGAAACTTTAACTTCTAAGAATTTTTTGGCTTGGACCGGATTCCAGGCAAACTATACATTGGAGAAGAAAAGAAGTCTCAGAAATGCGTTAAGAATGGTCTTATTACCCATAGATGGAGCATCTCACATTACCCATGTTGACCCAATGACTTTTAAAAATTTTCCAGCTCCAACCGGATTTCGGGCAAGCTTTAAGTTGGAGGAGAGATAGGTTTTAGATAAAACCTAGATAGACGCTTTTAGTTCATACAAAAAAACACCTCCACCTTAGGGTTACACTGCTTGAGAAAGTCACTTGCTTGATGTCCCCATTCTTGGAAACAGACAGTGGCTGTTAGCTTGTTTTCATTTTAGAATGACTTATTCTTCTGGCCATTGAGCCAATCTCACGTGAAATGATGATAAATGACTAAACCTGGTGAATCCTACGCTGAACCTTATTCTTATGACAGAAAGTACGCAAAAGGCAATGGGATAGGCTACGTGTCACCGAGTAAGTTACGTCCGTGTTCTAGGTCCACGCTGATGATACCTACGTTAATTTCCGTGAAAAAGCTGGTGCCACAATTCCACTGGCCAAGAAGGATTTGCTCAGGATTCCCAGAAATAATGGTTCTGGCAAACACGTCTGGCAGATGTTGCAAGTCATTACGGGAGGTCGCGAGCAATCCTTAAACATAACACTTGGCGAATGGGAGGCTCATGAAACGATTGACCTCGTTGCTTTATACGGTGAGTGACGCAGTAGACGTATACTTGTCTATATTAAGGTTGATCTTTACTGAGTATGTTTAAATCGGTGTGCGACTTTTTCGTACCAGGATTCTTGTCTAGAATGACACCTTTCCCACGGAAAATGTGTCAATTGATTGATCTAGCTAAAATAGGTTCCAAGGACGATCAAGGCCGTGATAATTTCAAAGCGGTTCGGAGATGAACCCAGAAGGACAAATATTAGACCGGATAATATGAAATCGGTCCGGGTCTCCAAAACCTCTTGTCCTAAATTAATGAGACGGTTGGAAATTTGGCAGCATAAAAATCCGTTTACATCTTAATTCCCATTTTAAATCTTAACTAGGTTCCGTCCACGACCTTCTCTGCTTTAGCAACAGCCTACCCCACTGTGCCAGAACATCCCATAAGGGGCCGAAAACTTCGGCATTTATTTGCTTTCGAACAAATTACATTTATATTAAAAAAAAATGACGAAAATTAGGCAAGACCAATCCTCTGATGAAGAATTATTCACGGGCACAACCTTCTTGTCTTTATTTCTCGTTAGCTGAAATTTCTGTGACGAACTAATCCTGTTTGGCCGAACTATTCATACGACGACTTAATCGGTAGGTGAATGTTGTATAGCACAAATCGCCTAGGGGAAGACTTACACGTATGGATGTTCCGGATGGTCTGAATGGGTTATTTTACATTCCACAAGACGTGTACGCCCGGCAGTTTAATTTCTTTTTTTTTTTAGAGGTCTCGTGAGGGGTCCCCGTTATTAGCCAAAGTGATAGCGATACTCCTAGACCCACTTAGTAATCATTCACATCTGAAAAAGGGGTTAGCCCTCTGAATTCCTTGGTAGATTCGACAAAACCCAGCCCGGCCTACTGTCGGCCAGCTTACAAGCCCACAGACAAGCTAGCCTTACACTGAAAGACCTAAAACGTACACTTTGACAGGCATGTTTGAGCAAAATATCGATTGCAGACGAAGAAACAAAGAAAAAAAGAAAAAACTTTACCAAGTCAACAGGACCACTTTGCTGACGTTTAAGGCTAACCTTCAAAGTTTTCTAGAACATACGAAGTCAACTCCAAGGTTCCAGGCATACGAGGTCAGCACAATCCGTTATCAACTCCAGAATTCTCTGAGCTCGGCAAGATCAAAAGATAAATCCATGAAGAGCAAAGAGAGTTGCTTGGAGACACTGCACACTACAGAGTGTGCAAAATCCTGAAATTCAAGGATTAAGCAACAAAAAATAGTAAACACTCTAAAATGTGAAGTGTTACGAGGGGATGCAAGCCACACACCATGCAAAATTCCGAAAACCAGGAATAATGCCGAAATTGGAGCAATTTAACAAGGATTACTGCGTAAATTGAGAGAAAGAGTTGACCGTTGGGGTTCGACAAACAAACATAGTGTGCTAGCTGAAAAGTCAAATACAATCTAGTAGGATCTGGCCCAGGCAGGTCGACCAGATTCAGCCTAGCCGTGAAAAATGCAGGAGCTCTCTGCGAGCTAGTTCCCGAAATCCTAGAACTAACTAAAAATTCCTGTTTGGGCGGTTGGGATCAGCTAAAACTGCAACAACAGCCAAAAATGGTCTTGGAGACTGGGTTCAAGCTGTCTCCAGTGATGGGATTTTGAGGTTGGAGGTTAGGTCTTCAAGACAGTCCGTCCTCCGACCTCCGAGATTGTTTTGTCAATAACAAAATCAGTTCTGATAAAAAAAACTTAAAGGGCCGCTCCAGCATTCGTCTTCAGATTTCTTAGAAACACTATCTGACCTAAATGGCAAATATAATTTTTTTTTCCGTGGTCTCAAAAATGATGACGGTGTGCTGCAAGACATATTTAGGTGGCAATGCTGGAATCGTCGGAGTTTGACGATGTTGTTTCACGCCTGCAAAAAGTTTGGATTGTATGAAAATGCATCGCAATAGCACGAAATTTGTAAACTTTTATTCCGCGATCCAGTCGGAGTTTGACGGTGTTGAGTTTCACGCCCGCAAAAAGTTTGAATTGTATGAACATACATCGCAATAGAACGAAATTTGTAGACTTTCATTCCGCGATTTTCAGACTATAGACGTTAGAATTAAATATAAAAACATCTAATCCAAGGTAAACACAAGCACATGAAGATTTCCGTAGGTTGATTTTGACCATTCCTTTTTTCAGAAATATCCTCAGCTTTAGCCTAGGCTACTTGTAACTTTTCCTGTAGCCATAGCTGTTTTTTTTACATATGAACTCCCCTCAAATTCAGCAATTTCTAGACAGATACTGATATTAATTTTGGCAGGTTTGTGATCTGTTAGTCAAACAAAGGACAGCCCCACAATGGTATTGTCTGGGTATTGTTTACATTGCAAAGCACTGGCATCAGCTGGTGTAGATTTCTTATATAACTGAACCACCAGATGGCACTACTGCCTGGTAGGTGGAAATAATGGTAACAAATGTCGCCGGCAGAATTTCAGCCAAAGTATTTCTGTTTTAGTTGAGTCCCGCATCATCTTAGTGACTTGGTTTATTGATTCAGACCTCATTGTATGGTCCCCATTTTCGGCATGTCCGATCGGTGTGGTCTCGAACCTTAACTTCTTGAACCATTACCAGTTAAATTCCCATGTATTAGAAATGTAAACCCTTTCGTTTCACCATAACCTAGGGAGGGTGGCAAAGTTTGCTGGTCATAATTTCGGCCAAAGACCAACATTTTTGGCAATTTTTTGCCTTTATTTTAGCAGTTTTCAGCACTAAAATAACACCTCAAAGGAGTTGTGTGGCCGAAAGCTATTTTTGGCTCTTTTCAACCGTTCTTAGCACTAAATCAAGCCTACGAACATTTCATTTGCGCCGAATGCGAGAGATTCTCTGCGTTTTGTGCCATGCTTTGAAGTTTTCTACTGTGAAAACATCCTCTTCTAACAATTCTCTGAAAAAACTATATGCTAGGAACACATTACTATGGTCACTAATGAAAACTCTGTGACCCCCCGCCCCCCAATTTAGGGGCCTGTCTTGCTTAGAACCATAGTTTGAACATTTTTTTTTTTGCAAAATGAGTAGCTCTTCAGGATCTTGCCTGAGTCTGAGTGACTTAGATTAACTACTGGACAAACCAGATTATGTCCTTGAACCACAGTCTAACACTATGGAGGAGAAGCTGCAGGTTGAGGCTCAAGGGGACTTCCGGTCTGCCATCACTGGTGAGGTACCAAAACCAGAGCCTCCACTGACTGAGAAGGATATTCCTGATGAGGAATTACTGTAAGTATCTTAGGAATCCTGGCAATTTTACGTCCAGACTTTCTTTTTGCTGGTGTTTTGTAATGCATTACAATACGAAGAAGTGTCTTTTGACGAATACTACTATATCAAAAGTATTAACAGCAAAGAAACTAGGTTGGTACTGACTTTATAGTTGCCTTGTTTTTCCTTCTCACCTTCGTAAAGCCAGGAACATCATCCCCTCTTCTCAATCTGACGTATGGTAGATCTATATTGCCTGCATTCCCTTCTCATCACTTTCATGAAGTGTATATGACCCATAGTTAGCAGTCTGTTATTTCTCACATTACAAGAGAAGTAATGAAAGCCAAAACAGGTCAACCAAAATCAAGAATAGTGACAATGCAATAATACAACCCCCAGCATTCAGTGGTCATTGTGAATCCAGCAAATGCAGAATTGTATATTTGCCAATTACAAAATTTCCAGAGGAAACAGCAGTGAACTGCAAAAACATTCTTGTTAAGCACTGAACACGCTTCAGTTCCCTTGGACAACTTCACCGCTTTTCAGTGGTCGTGCATTTTGCTTTTCATTTGTAGTAAGGTAAAAATGGCTTTAGCTCGGATAAATACAGTTTAGTGCATACTAAGTACGCTTAGATGTTCTGCGACAAAGTTCGTTTTGTGGAAGTACGCTTTGGAATAGGAGGTTCAAAAATTGGCCCTTCTTTGACGAAAAAAATTGTAAGAATTGGAGACTTCTTTTGATTCACAGCCATGTCTGAATTTACGGCCTGTATCTGCGAAATTATATTGGTCGCTTCGCTACTTTGTCCGTTTTCACATATTTCAATAAGTGAAAGATCGTCAACGTCATTTCATCTTTGAAGGTGTATTCTCAATAATTACAAGAAAAAGTAGCAGTCCAAAAATTGTTCCCTTTGGCACACCGCAAAAAATCGCTGACGTTATCGCCTTATCGCTAACGTTCGTAGACCCCCCCCCCTTTACTCCCTATTATTTTTAATACGCTACCGCTTCCCCCTATGCTTGTTTTTCTTTTCCCGCCTTTGCATGACCTGACAGCTCAAAGGCAAATCCAAGTAAGCAACCGGTTTTGAAACTTTCATGCGATGTCTCCTGGACTTTGATTTAGTAAATGCATGCACAGTTTCTTCTACGTCTGAATCCCCTCTTCCCCCTCCACGTTCGGGGTTTTCATTTTACTCTCAAAATAGATATTTTTTACTTGAAAAAGACAATGTTCCTTCCGAATAACCATTTCCCGAGTTTAAGTTCCGAGTTCCATTGGACCATCAATAAAAAAAACTAGCTAAACCCCCGAAATCTCGAAAAGTTAAGGTGAAAAAGAAGTTACGGGTGATGTCTACCATTTCCCAACAGTACTTTATTGTAATGCTAAAAGTTGAAACTCGGAAAAAAAACAGAAGAGCTGAAAACCTGTTCTAGTCTTCTGCACCCCAAGATAATAGCCGTCATTGAAGTACACCGTCAAGATAAGAGTCATCTAAAGATTTAAGGTAATGTGAATTCATTAAAATTAAGAAAGGATGATCAGCAATTGGGAAAAAAAGGCGTAGAGTGATGCTGATGGTTGACGATAATGCGTCGCAGCGTGACATCGAAGTTCCAAATCTTGACGAAAATGATGAGATCTTATGGGTTCTAATGAAGCCCAAAAGACTCGCGCGAAGTGTCACAAATATTACAGTTTGTGTTTTTTATTCGCTTATGAGAAGACAATTCATTGAAAAACTTAACCTTAGTTTAGATTACGCAACAACTAGATACCCCCATGTAGGTTTGATCGTGACACATGACAAAAATTAACTGAAGTTGGAAAATTTCCTTAAGGATACCAAATTAAAACAGGTTATACACTTTCCAACGACGAAAGGATGTACCTCTCTGGATGTTATTTATACTAACATGCCTGAGTATTTTAATGAGCCTCGTGATCCACCTCCTCTTGGTGGAAGTTATCACGACATGACTGAGTAGACCCCATTAAACTCTTTTTTTTTAAAGTATTCGGTTTTTACGTGTCGACCAATCACTGAAAACGGTTTGTTAAAGTTCGGGAAGTGGATCGAAGGGGAACAGCGGACGGAAGCTCTTGCTGTCTCTAGTAAAACGGAGAAAGCAAAAATAATTCAAGAAAAGCTTTAAACGGAGTACGAAACCGCGTTTCCAGAAAGAACAGTCAAACGTTGCAGTACCGCAAGGCCGTATATCACACTCAGTGGTGACCCCAAAACTCCAACACGTAAAATGTGACCATGTACGGTATGAAAAGACGTTTGTACCGTCTTTCGTTAAAACTTTTAATCCAATTTAGTGTTTACTTTTATTTATGAAGTTGACACATTTATATATGAGAGTCTACATGTATATATGATGATTTCGACGAATTTAGATTTAACCACGATAGTTAGAAAAGAATAAAAGCGATATCTATCTATATATCTATCATGATTTGTAAGTATCAGTTCTTCGGTCATGTATTTTCTTGTTCTAGGTGCTCATGCATGAAATGTCGATCCCAGACAAAAGATGACGAAAATTTATGCTGCATATAATTCGGTCAGGTTACGCGAAAATCCCAGGCGTATGAAGATGATACCGGAGTGAAAGTGATGTGCATTACTGCCTTGCCCGAATTTGTGAATTTTGTAATGAACGAGGATGTATTGCGTTATTCTACAGAGAGCCGCATACTGGCCCGACAGACGCTAATAGGTTGTATCGATATGTTGCGTATACAAATTTATACATCTATAGAACATAGGGTCTTGGGTCGGGGTAAATGAATGCCGATCACTGCCTGCGTTCCTACCGGATTCGGTCACAGTTCCTACCAAGAATCTACCAGGGTTTCTCTGCTATCTAACTCACAGTATAATGTAACTAAGAAGTTCCATGAGAAGCTTTTGGTACACACCCCTGACGCAATGCACTTCTCCATGCTTGCTTCCGTGCAAAGACCCACTCGGGTTGCATGGGCGACAAAATAAAATTTGAGATGCGAGACACTGCATCTGGCTTTAGCGGAGTGGCACTAGTAGCAGTGTGTCACTTTTGAAACGAGCTTGCACTACTGGGTACTCCCTATGCCGTGATCTAATTGTGTGCTATAATCCCTCTGGATCCAGCAGCATATCTTAGGGAGACTCTTAATTTACATTTCAAAAAAAATCAGACAATTATATTTGAAATTCGTAACTGGGAAGGTATGGCTTTTTACGTTTAGCAATTTAGTAAATATCTTGAAAAATATAAACAATACTCAGTTGTAAAAATGTTTATCGTTAATCCGAAGTGACGAAGTTTTTAGCAGATTGTAGAATGAAAATTGTTAGCCGTAAGCAAATCGTGCTGTGGGTTCAATTCAGCTTGAATTCATGCCATATCGTTCAGAATGACCGATTGCTCCTTGTGCAGCAACGCATTCACAACAGACTTTCAATAAAACACGACTTTCAACAGTTTTATCATGAAGAACGATACACACATTTTTTCACTGCGTCGCGGGATCCAAGGATCACTAACAAAAAAACTCACTAACTAATTCAAATCGTAGATACATAGTCACTTCCATATACGGTGAGGTCAGTTTTCCGAATTCTTGAAAGTCCTATAAGACTCTCGGAATATATCGTGATACTTTCGAACTGAAAACACTCGTACAATGAACATGTTATCTTTTAGAGATCGCGTCAAAGAAAAAAGGAAACTCATCACAGATAGTAGCGTATCCTGGTAGTCTTCTATTCTACTTTAAAACAACTGTACCGCACTACAAGTGGATCTTGGTATTATGGGTCACAATAGATTAATCTTGCTCGTCAACAGTTCCTCTTGGGCGACGGGACCATTTCACAAACTTGAAGCCATCTAGCGTGACGACAGGTCATGACACAGTCCATAGTATCTATACGCTTAATCTGGTCGTCATTTCCGATTTTGAATCCGTTAGAACGCTCGTTAACTTTGAATAAACTCATCAGAGAAGGTTCCCTTCAAAAAGATTTTTAAAAGCCATCTTCCAAATGCTTTGGGTACCGCGTTCGATTCCCGGAGTGGACGAGCATTTTTGCTTTCGTATTCTCACGACTTCCACGGACACGGTAGTTGTCCGAAATCTGGTATAGATTTATTTTGCGGTAACAACTTCCGTGATAATATCTGTTTTCCTTCTTTATAACACTATCCAGAAAAGTCACAGATATGCCAAAGTGTTATCATCGAGGACAAAACGAGAGGGACAGAGCCATGAACCGAAGGCTCAAAGATATGCTTCAAGAAGTACGTTTTTGTCTCGTCATTTTCTTTTGTCTTGTCCCTTGTCTGGTCTTGGTCAAAGACCCCAGAAACTGTGAAAACCCTAAGAATACGTACGCTAGGTTTAAAGAGTCTTCTATTAAACCCCCTCCTTTGCCTCTAAGTATAGCTAAAGGACCCATCTACGGACTTGGCCTGTACTTTGCCAGTGAATCCCCATACGAAAATCGAATAGAATATATAAGTCCCTTCGACCCCCAATAATCCAAAACCCAAAGAATACGTACGCAAGGTTTGAACAGTCTTCTACTAAACCCAAGAAACTTTCATAGATTAAATTAAACAAAGCGACGTCAGTCACGCGCAGAGCTTTCGCCCGTGTGAATAAAGGGGTGAGTAGGGACCGGAAAATTGGTCAAATATTTTTTTATTAAATTGTTACAAGATAGTTGTCACATGCATTCTGACTTTTCGACCCATTAAATGCCGGATGGGACTTTGAAGGTAACTAAACTGATCGCATATACACTTTTTGTTTATCATTAGTATGTTCTACCTGTCATGTGTGAAGAGCAAAATAATTTTCGTATTCCTGAATATACAGCTCTGGGGTCCATCTACGAACTTGGCCTGTCCTTGGCCCAAAGAATCCTCACACAAAGTTTCATCAATATATCTCATTCCCTTTGAGATTTATCGTGCTTATACAGCCGGCAAAGTCATAGATATCCTTCCACTGACGTATCCCAAAAACACGAAGGGAGTAGGCTATTTAGCAAACGGAGAATATTGGATTCGTACTTCAAAGTCCTTATCAGGAATCCGATTCTGCGAAGCCCGTATTACAACTGGGACCTTTTAATTCTTACTCCCCCCTCTAACTTCCGCTTGACATAAAGCTACTATCTTTTTGTGGTAAATTTTTGGGATCCCAAAAACTGATGTGGAGGGATACCTATGACATCGCAAAATTTGTCCGTCCGTCTATCAGCACGACAACTCTCGAAGGGAAGGGAATATTTTGATGATACTTGGTGGGAGGATTCTTTGGGTCAGGGGTAAGGTCAAGACGTAGATGGGCTCTGTAGACCTAAATTCAGGGGTGGTTGAGGGGGTTCAAACTTAGGACAAACAAAATATTTTTAAACAGCTATTTTGATAGTCGGTTATAGGGTAGGAAGACATGCTGAACTTGATGATGAAAACCATTTTCTCGCAGTTCGTCTGGAATACGGCAAAAACCGGAAAATGGCTAGAATTAAGTTTTATTTGAAGTTAGGTGTTCGATTATGGAGTAAGAAGACATGCTGAACACGATGACGAAAACTATTTTTTCGCCGGATAAGTAGTTAGCCCGGAATCCGGCCAAAACCGGAAAGTTTGGTTAAAAGTAAAAGTTTTATATAAAGTTGATTAGTTGTTCCATTTAGGGGGAAGACATGACAAAATATACATGAAAATAATTTTCTTTTCGGACGAGTAGTTCGCCCGAAATCCGTCCAAAACCGGAAAATTCGTTAAAAGTAAAAGTTTTATTTGAAGTTGATTAGATGACAGATTTAGGGCTAAGAATAGACGCTGAGTCTGTATACGACAATCATTTTTTATCCGGACATATTATTCGTCATGAATCAGGTTGAAACCGGAAATATTTTATAAGTTAAAGTTGTATTGGAACTTGATTAGATGTTCTTCATATGGATAATTAGATACGCTGAATTCGTTTCTAAATTGTTATTTTTTTGCTGGACAAGTAGTTCGCTCGGAATTCGGTCGAAACCGGAAATTATTTTACCGGCTGGTGTCCACCGGTGCCGGCATCGGGCTCTTGCCGTACACTTTAATCCAGAGTGGGCTGTGGATTGAATTTGTTTTATACTAGCTGGAAAGCCTGAACAAGAACACCGGTGTAGAGGTCTTCCATAAAATCCAACAGAAGGCTGAATTCGAAGACAGGAGACTAATAATAACACAGTTGGAGACCCCGAAACTGAGAAGGGACATTCTGAAGACCACGGAGGAGAAGAAAAAACCGTATTCAAGGAATACAAAGGAGGCCCCTTTCACGAAAAGATGGGAGATGCAAAAGAGGTAGGTCAGTCATGTCACTCGATTCGCCCCTATAGAGTCTCTTTGTAGGCCAGGTACAGTAACGTCGTCAATGTCTCTAAATTTAATTATTTCTACGATATCCTTCATCACATCCAACGCTACAGGATCGGCAGGCTCTGCAGCTGGCTTCATCACGAGCGACTCCGTCGCGGATAGACAACTGATTTCACTGAAAAATTCAATAAAATTGCGACATTCATGACTCTGAGATAAGCAAATCCGATCATGAAAGGATTCGAATTCGAATCCCGAATCCAGGGCTAGGTACGAATCCGATTTCGAACCTGAATCCACCATTTCAGGCTGAAGATTCGAATCCGGATTAAAATTGGACCTTAACGAAATTCAAATCACTTACATGGTTTTTTGTTTTAAAAGCAGAGGTGAGAAGAAGCACTGATATCTAAGGTAAACAGTGTTTACTTTACTTAATTTAGTGTTTACTTTTATTTTTGAAGTTGACACATTTATATATGAGAGTCTACATGTATATATGATGATTTGGACAAATTTAGATTTAACCACGATAGTTAGAAAAGAATAAAAGCGATATCTATCTATATATCTATCATGATTTGTCAGTATCAGTTCTTCGGTCATGTGTTTTCTTGTTCTAGGTGCTCATGCATGAAATGTCGATCCCAGACCAAAGATGACGAAAATTCATGCTGCATATAATTCGGTCAGGTTACGCGAAAATCCCAGGCGTATGAAGATGATACCGGAGTGAAAGTGATGTGCATTACTGCCTTGCCCAAATTTGTGAATTTTGTAGTGAACGAGGATGTATTGCGTTATTCTACAGAGAGCCGCATACTGGCCTGACAGACCCTAATAGGTTGTATCGATATGTTGCGTATACAAATTTATACATCTATAGAACATAGGGTCTTGGGTCGGGGTAAATGAATGCCGATCACTGCCTGCGTTTACCACCGGATTCGGTCACAGTTCCTACCAAGAATCTACCAGGGTTTCTCTGCTATCTAACTCACAGCATAATGTAACTAAGAAGTTCCATGAGAAGCTTTTGGTACACAGCCCAGACGCAATGCACTTCTCCATGCTTGCTTCCGTGCAAAGACCCACTCGGGTTGCATGGGCGACAAAATAAAATTTGAGATGCGAGACACTGCATCTGGCTTTAGCGGAGTGGCACTAGTAGCAGTGTGTCACTTTTGAAACGAGCTTGCATTACTGGGTACTCCCTATGCCGTGATCTAATTGTGTGCTATAATCCCTCTAGATCCAGCAGCATATCTTAGGGAGACTCTTAATTTACATTTCAAACAAAAATCAGACAATTGCATTTGAAATTCGTAACTGGGAAGGTATGGCTTTTTACGTTTAGCAATTTAGTAAATATCTTGAAAAATATAAACAATACTCAGTTGTAAAAATGTTTATCGGTAATCCGAAGTGACGAAGTTTTTAGCAGATTGTAGAATGAAAATTGTTAGCCGTAAGCAAATCGTGCTGTGGGTTCAATTCAGCTTGAATTCATGCCATATCGTTCAGAATGACCGATTGCTCCTTGTGCAGCAACGCATTCACAACAGACTTTCAATAAAACACGACTTTCAACAGTTTTATCATGAAGAACGATACACACATTTTTTCACTGCGTCGCGGGATCCAAGGATCACTAACAAAAAAACTCACTAACTAATTCAAATCGTAGATACATAGTCACTTCCATTTACAGTGAGGTCAGTTTTCCGAATTCTTGAAAGTCCTATAAGACACTCGGAATATATCGTGATACTTTCGAACTGAAAACACTCGTACAATGAACATGTTATCTTTTAGAGATCGCGTCAAAGAAAAAAGGAAACTCATCACAGATAGTAGCGTATCCTGGTAGTCTTCTATTCTACTTTAAAACAACTGTACCGCACTACAAGTGGATCTTGGTATTATGGGTCACAATAGATTAATCTTGCTCGTCAACAGTTCCTCTTGGGCGACGGGACCATTTCACAAACTTGAAGCCATCTAGCGTGACGACAGGTCATGACACAGTCCATAGTATCTATACGCCTAATCTGGTCGTCATTTCCGATTTTGAATCCGTTAGAACGCTCGTTAACTTTGAATAAACTCATCAGAAAAGGTTCCCTTCAAAAAGATTTTTAAATGCCATCTTCCAAATGCTTTGGGTACCGCGTTCGATTCCCGGAGTGGACGAGCATTTTTGCTTTCGTATTCTCACGACTTACACGGACACGGTAGTTGTCCGAAATCTGGTATAGATTTATTTTGCGGTAACAACTTCCGTGATAATATCTGTTTTCCTTCTTTATAACACTATCCAGAAAAGTCACAGATATGCCAAAGTGTTATCATCGAGGACAAAACGAGTGGGACAGAGCCATGAACCGAAGGCTCAAAGATATGCTTCAAGAAGTACGTTTTTTGCTTGTCATTTTCTTTTGTCTTGTCCCTTGTCTGGTCTTGGTCAAAGACCCCAGAAACTGTGAAAACCCTAAGAATACGTACGCTAGGTTTAACGAGTCTTCTATTAAACCCCCTCCTTTGCCTCTAAGTATAGCTAAAGGACCCATCTACGGACTTGGCCTGTACTTTGCCAGTGAATCCCCATACGAAAATCGAATAGCATATATAAGTCCATTCGACCCCCAACAATCCAAAACCCAAAGAATACGTACGCTAGGTTTGAACAGTCTTCTACTAAACCCAAGAAACTTTCATAGATTAAATTAAACAAAGCGACGTCAGTCACGCGCAGAGCTTTCGCCCGTGTGAATAAAGGGGTGAGTAGGGACCGGAAAACTGGTCAAATATTTTTTATTAAATTGTTACAAGATAGTTGTCACATGCATTCTGACTTTACGACCCATTAAATGCCGGATGGGACTTTGAAGGTAACTAAACTGATCGCATATACACTTTTTGTTTATCATTAGTATGTTCTACCTGTCATGTGTGAAGAGCAAAATAATTTTCGTATTCCTGAATACACAGCTCTGGGGACCATCTACGAACTTGGCCTGTCCTTGGCCCAAAGAATCCTCACACAAAGTTTCATCAATATATCTCATTCCCTTTGAGAGTTATCGTGCTTATACAGCCGGTCATAGATATCCTTCCACTGACGTATCCCAAAAACACGAAGGGAGTAGGCTATTTAGCAAACGGAGAATATTGGATTCGTACTTCAAAGTCCTTATCAGGAATCCGATTCTGCGAAGCCCGTATTACAACTGGGACCTTTTAATTCTTACTCCCCCCTCTAACTTCCGCTTGACATAAAGCTACTATCTTTTTGTGGTAAATTTTTGGGATCCCAAAAACTAATATGGAGGGATACCTATGACATCGCAAAATTTGTCCGTCCGTCTATCAGCACGACAACTCTCGAAGGGAAGGGAATATTTTGATGATACTTAGTGTGAGGATTCTTTGGGTCAGGGGTAAGGTCTAGACGTAGATGGGCTCTGTAGACCTAAATTCAGGGGTGGTTGAGGGGGTTCAAACTTAGGACAAACAAAATATTTTTAAACAGCTATTGTGATAGTCGGTTATAGGGTAGGAAGACATGCTGAACTTGATGATGAAAACCATTTTCTCGCAGTTCGTCTAGAATACGGCAAAAACCGGAAAATGGCTAAATTAAGTTTTATTTGAAGTTAGGTGTTCGATTATGGGGTAAGAAGACATGCTGAACACGATGACGAAAACTATTTTTTCGCCGGATAAGTAGTTGGCCCGGAATGCGGCCAAAACCGGAAAGTTTGGTTAAAAGTAAAAGTTTAACATAAAGTTGATTAGTTGTTCCATTTAGGGGGAAGACATGACAAAATATACATGAAAATAATTTTCTTTTCGGACGAGTAGTTCGCCCGAAATCCGTCCAAAACCGGAAAATTCGTTAAAAGTAAAAGTTTTATTTGAAGTTGATTAGATGACAGATTTAGGGCTAAGAATAGACGCTGAGTCTGTATATGACAATCATTTTTTATCCGGACATATAATTCGTCATGAATCAGGTTGAAACCGGAAATATTTTATAAGTTAAAGTTGTATTGGAACTTGATTAGATGTTCTTCATATGGATAATTAGATACTCTGAATTCGTTTCTAAATTGTTATTTTTTTGTTGGACAAGTAGTTCGCTCGGAATTCGGTCGAAACCGGAAATTATTTTACCGGCTGGTGTCCACCGGTGCCGGCATCGGGCTCTTGCCGTACACTATAATCCAGAGTGGGCTGTGGATTGAATTTTTTTATACTAGCTGGAAAGCCTGAACAAGAACACCGGTGTAGAGGTCTTCCATAAAATCCAACAGAAGGCTGAATTCGAAGACAGGAGACTAATAATAACACAGTTGGAGACCCCGAAACTGAGAAGGGACATTCTGAAGACCACGGACGAGAAGCAAAAACCGTATGCAAGGAATACAAAGGAGGCCCCTTTCACGAAAAGATGGGAGATGCAAAAGAGGTAGGTCAGTCATGTCACTCGATTCGCCCCTTTAGAGTCTCTTTGTAGTCCAGGTACAGTAACGTCGTCAATGTCTCTAAATTTAATTATTTCTATTTTAGTCTATCGTTTTTAACATCTGTGTATTGGCCTTGCTTTCGGTTAGGTGTATGATTATCAGATTTATCAGATGTGATTATTTCGTGGATGAGATTTTATTGGGTGCGATTTGTCATGTTAAAGTTATGTTTAATTTTTTCACAGCAGAGGGAAGTGATAAGCTGTTTACCTTAGATATCAGTGCTTCTTCTCACCTCTGCTTTTAAAACTATAAACCATGTAAATGATTTGAATTTCGTTAAGGTCCAATTTTAATCCGGATTCGAATCTTCAGCCTGAAATGGTGGATTCAGGTTCGAAATCGGATTCGTACCTAGCCCTGGATTCGGGATTCGAATTCGAATCCTTTCATGATCGGATTTGCTTATCTCAGAGTCATGAATGTCGCAATTTTATTGAATTTTTCAGTGAAATCAGTTGTCTATCCGCGACGGAGTCGCTCGTGATGAAGCCAGCTGCAGAGCCTGCCGATCCTGTAGCGTTGGATGTGATGAAGGATATCGTAGAGGACGCGTGCGGGAGAGATAAGTCAGGAGAATAAATTTTTGCCTGATCCTGGCGAGCTACGATCTCCAGCGAGAAAATCAAGGTCAGATCTGGATTACACTTGTATCCTTACGCTTCAAACGACTATCACATTAAACAAATATTTTGTGTCACCCCTGGATGTGAAACCCCATCCCCCACCATATGAATATGGAATAAATCTACGCAATTCACCTATACTTTGACCAGACGGATCCTCACACCTCACACCGCTGAAATGGGGGATTTGCCCATGTCAGAGTGATGAATGTCGCAAAACATCAAAGCTTCTTGATCGGAGCCACTCGTGATGAAGCCAGCAGCCTGCCGAGTCTGTAGTGACGGATGTGATGAACGATATCGTAGAGGGCGCATTTTGTAAAGATAAGTGAGTAGAATATTTTTTTTCCTGATCCTGGCGAACTACGATCTCCAGCGAGAAAATCAAGTTCAGATCTGGATTACTCTTGTATTTTTACGTTTCAAACGACTATCACAGTAAACAAATATTTTGTGTTATCCCTTAATGTGAAACCCCATCCCACACCATAGGACTACGGAATCAATCTACGAGCATCACCTATACTTTGACCCAACTGACCTCACACAAATAGGTATTCCTTCAGCCTCACAACAAGTTGGAAAGCCCCCTCGCGGGTTATCGTAGTAACAGAGGGGCGGCAAACTTAACGACGTCATGCACATTACGTCATTCGAAATCCCAAAAATTATAGCAGTTAACTCTCTGTAATCTTGGATGATTGTCGGAACAACGCGGTCATTTACAATACCATTAATAATTGGATTAATGTAACTTGATTAATAATAGTGTGTTGTATATATATTTAAAATATTTTGTTCTAGGCTAACTACTTCATCATCATCGTCTCTACTGGCCACGGAAATCGAGTTTGACCCTACTAGAAGTGAGCAGTTAGTATACAAAATAGTTAAGCACTTCGTATTAAAAACCTCTTTAAATCCTGTGTCTCTCCATTCTGTTGTTCCATTTTTTCTGGTTCAAGGTAACATATATTTTACCTTTCAAATAATGGAGATACGTGCTACAACCTAATCTATTGAAGAAACCCGCTGACAGTCTTAGGTCGTCTGCGGCCATCGGTCTGCCTCAGGTTTTTTCGACAGATTTTTCATCGTTCGGACAGGGTTAGACCGCATCCAAGTGATTCTACAATTTTTTATTTTTTTTTATTCGCACCGGGACTCCAAGGTCAAAAGAATTGACCGCAAAGGCATTGACACGTCCTAGCTCAAACACTTGCTGCGTCTGCAACGGAATCTACCACGGGTCGAAGAAGGAGGCTAAATGGATCGCCTGCGAGTATGAACGTTTTAGCAGGAGCGTCAACCGTTTACTAGTACGTAAATGTAGTGCCTACCAGAAATGTAGTCCTCCTGGTGCAGACCCCTTTCTCTGTCCACATCACAAGCCTAAACAAACACAATTGAGAACGGAAACAACTAGTTATAGTTGATGATATCCTCGTTTTTGAATAACGAACGTTTTTTAATTTTGGTTTTGAAACGTTAGTTAGCCTTCAAAAGTTCTTTTTGGGCGAAATTAAGGATGATCAAATACATCTTTCCAGGTACTTTATGATACCCCTCGCAGCCTGACGACACGATGCCAAGAAGATCCTGAACATCGCTCTTTTCAGCCATTTTTTTCAATGTGCATCAATAACTATTAGTCGCTAGTCGCGTTTTTGACGCCTATCCCCATAAGACTTAGAAAGTAACGCCATTGCTCGTGCACTTTTTCTTGTGGAAACAATTTTTGAAGATTTCTACATCTTGTACTGCTTGTAGGCGGTATCTTCACTCTCCAGGCGTTTGGTTATGCGGCAGATGCGTGAATACGGAAGCTGATTTGAAGAAACAAGAGGTGTCAACTCGTACGACACTTCGCTCTAGGCAACCCCTCTTCCCTAACAGTGTTAAATCAGCCTTTCATCCCCAAGACATTTCCCACCGTGCCTTCTGGTAGACTTGCTGATTACAATAGTTTATTACAGCTCAATCTTGTTAAGTGTAGTTTGGATTTTACCACTCCTTCTGTCTGCCGGCAAAAATAACAGTAGATGAGCTGGCTAGAAGAATCTGTGGACCCGGTCCCATCTGCCCCCCTTAGTGCAGGTTATTGCCCCTCCGGCCTGATAGTCTAGTACCCCACCTGGACACACCCTGCCAAGTTCAGTATTATATCAATGTGTTCTAATAGGGAAGGTTCATGTCTCCCCCTGACAGCACGCGCGCCTCCAATATTCGTTGAAGTTCCAGCACCTTGTTCCTATGTTATGATAGATCTATGCAGACTGGAAGTATTCCGGAAACCGTATGTACCATTTCCCCTGCAAGCATGTGTTTGTTCGCAGCGGGACCTGCCTGCCCGGCTTCAGGAAAGAAACTTTGTAAGCGTACCAGAATCAGCTTCCAGCGTCCCAATAATACGGAATTCGGACCGACTTACCCCAGACACTTGTTTTCAATTAGTACTTCATTTTTAACTACAAGTGCCATTAAAAAGCGACAGCTTCTATCAGTGAATTAGTGTATCAACGAATTACAAAATAGTGAATCTGATAGAAATGACAATGACGACCACAAACATAAAACACGAGGACAAAACCATATAAGCGTGCGTTAAATATTAATCAAGCGGGATGCTGTAGCATAACCATCCAAGTTCAAATAGTTTCTAGCGTTAATGCAGCCTGAAAGAAATAATATGATATTAATTCATGCGATTTTTTTTAGCATATCTGGCATCAGCGGAAGAGAGGACCAAAGCCGTCGAGTGGGTAAACGAGGCCTGCAAACTGACCGGAAAAAGCGCAAAAAGACAAATTAATAATTCGTGATAACTTCGTGATTTGATTAAAATGGTAAGATTGATCTGCTTTCCGCCTCGCTTCAGGCTCCTTTGGTCCCGCTTCTAGACAGTAGCGGGAAAGGCAGGTCGAACAGGAGGGACCGGGTACTGTTCCGGTCAGAGCGGTATTCCGCCGAAAACAAGCAACGGAACGGAACGAAATACCGGTCTAAATGGACCGGGAACTATTCCGGTCACAGCAGAATTCCGCCCCAAAAAAAGCAACGGATCGGACCGGAATACCGGTCTGAATGGACCCGGGAACTATTCCGGTCACAGCGGAATTCCGGTCCAAAAACGCAATTGGAACGGAATACCGGTCGGACCGAAACGGAACGGTGTTCCGGTCATATTTATTCCTGTCAATTTCCGCCCTAAAATGCAACCGAGTGGGAACCGGCGCAATTTCGCCGGAATATCGGTCGCATTTTTCCTATCGGGTTTCTAGTAAGAGTTGTGCTTTAACGAATTAAACTTTTAGTCCCATCGGATTTGCAACCTCTTGCTAGATCCGACGCATAATTTAAGGAACAGTATGTGTAAGCCACAGCTAGCCTGCGGGCTAAACCTTATTTTTGGCGAACAAAAACCGGGAGTGAATCTTCAAAAAGCAATCGGTGCGCATGAACCTAAATAATATTCATTTGAATTTCAATTTATTTGGAAATATAACGAGAGCTGAAAGCTCATTTGGCATTTGCAAGGCCGGGTCAGATGGAAATGATGGTTTAAAGTATTTTTTCACTTTTCGGTTAAGATGCGCCAAACTTGCAAGGCTGGGTAAGAGGATGGAAGTGATGGTCAAAAGTTTGTTTTTCACTTTTCGGTTAAGACGCGAACTTTAACGGTGCTAAAAAAAAATTCTAACCAAAACCCTTGAGGCAAAAAGGATCATGCACATCGCAATCGTGAAAAAGTAAATTTTGCTTAAAAGTATTTTCGTATTTTGCGGTCAAGATCAATTCTTTAAGGGATGGTCGGATCGGACAAGTGGCGATGTCTAACCCAATGATGTCAAGTTTCTAATGCTCCTGTAAAGTTTGATCGTCCTAGCACATCCGGAAGTACCTTGACTCACGATCCCAAAGTACCTTGACTCACGATCCCAAATTACCTTGACTCACGATCCCAATCTAATCGGGTCCCTGATATGCCTGCCAAGTTTTATCGTCCTAGCCCACCTGAAAGTACATTACCTGCGGATCGCCAGACTACGAATCCCCTCCAACTCCCCCCCCCCCCCACAGTGTCCGAATCCGATCCAGTCCTGTCAGTTACGAATCTAGAGCTTGTGCATGTTCTTCCCGCCAACTTTCATCCCGACTGCTCCACTCTTAAGAGTTTCAAACGATTCCGGTTCCCCCCTACGACTCCCCCCCCAGATTCATCGGATCCTGTCTGGACTTGAAATGAGACATCTGAGACACGAGGTCTTTCCAGATAGCAAGTTTCATTAAGATCCGACCACGTATTCGAAAGTTATGCAGGCCCCTAATTCCGGATTCACGATGGTCGGATCGGGCAAGTGACTATTTCCAAGTTAGTTTGGTCGGGTCCCTAGTATGCCTGCCATGTTTCATCGTCCTAGCCCTTCTGGAAGTACCCTAACTCGAGAACAGTGGACCGACTGACCGACCCGACCGACCGGAAAGTGATCGGTATATGGCAATTTAGCGTAGCTGCAAGTGCCATAAAAAAAAAACAGAATTTATTGCCAAATCCGCCGCAGGAAAGAATTTACACATAGGCATCTAGCCTGCCGGTAAAACCTTGTGTTTTCGAACCAAAGGTCGGAAGCGAATCTTTAAACGACCAGTCGGTGCGCATGACCAGTATAATACTCCCTCAAATTTTCAATTTAGTTGGTCAATAACTTTGAATCTATTGCCCGAGAAGAGCTATCCAAAGCTAAAGAACATCGGCAAAGTCACTGACCATACCGAACTGAAACCGCCGGACAACTGGTGGACCCAAATTCGCTGTAGCGGAGATTTCATGGGGTATACTACATTAGACCGATCCAGAAGAACGTATCGCTTGATCCGAAAATTCTTGTACCAGGTAAATCCCAGCAAAAAGAAGGGTGCAAACTTTATATTTTGCTAGCAAAAACCCGGAAATGAATCTCAAAAATACTAGTCGGTGCGCATGGGACTGTATAATATTCTCTCAAATTTCAGTTTAATTGGCATCTAGACTTCGAGTTTATCGCCAAAATCCATCGCATAAAGAAATTTATGTAGAGGCACAGCTAGCCTGCCGGTAAAACCTTTTATCATCCGAACCAAAAGTCGGATGTGAATTTTTTAAAAGACCAGTCGCTGCGCATGGACCTAAAAATTTCCTAAAAATTTAATTTCAATTTCAATCTATTGTTAAATTCGTAGCATAACTCTAAGGAACATTTTGTATAAAGCACACTAGCCTGCGGGCAAACTAAAAATTTTGCGAAAAAAAAGTCAGAAGTGAATCTTTAAAATACCAGTCGGTGCCAATGTCAATCGTTGCCGATATCGGTAGAACCGACGGATGATTTTTGAACAAATTCGTGAAATTCCTGATACGTTATACATTGATTTCTGAATACCTTTTGAATCATAACTATCAAATTCCAAGAAACCTTTCTATGTTCAGAATCCGAAACAGTCGAAGAAATCAAGACCACGGAAGAAGGAAAAATACCTCCTCCGGCAATCTTGTCTCTTCATCCCCCGCAGCCGACCTTCCTAGCCCCTGAATATGACCCCGACCGACCCAGCCTGCCGACCGGAGCCGAAACCGAACCGAAACCATCCCAGCTTTGTCATGAAAGCCCTTGAACTTCTAGTCAAAAAACATTTGTCAACAAAAGGCACAGAGAGCATGAGAAGACGTTCGACCCTGACGGTTTCATAACAAACGACTTCCGAACCCTAAAGGTCGGCGTTGAATCGTATATGGCTCCAATTCTGGCACGGCTTTCCAGGAACAAACTTCTCGTAGATGATCGGCAGAGCCCCCTCTTCAGGGGGCTTTCGACCCAGCCTGACCATAGACATCAATCTGACAACCAACCGATCAGCTCTTTAAGGACTACCACCCAACCGACACTGCCTGCCCCCGAAAACGGAAAAGCAGAGCTTTTGGAAACGTTATAGCTGCCAATGTTATAAATGTCAACCAAAAACTTCAGATTTTCCATCTGGAGGAGAGATAGACCTACCTTAATGTTGATTTTGGTATTAGCACCATAGCTGTTTCCAACTACCTAAAATCCTACCTTCCAGCTTTCCCGCTTTGTAAGAGACCATACCGAGAAAATTTCCAAAGCTATCACTCTAGGCTGTTGGGTCAAGTAGGTCCAATTAGGACGAAACATTCTGCAGTTAATATTTTCATTGTAGGTCTATCGACTTTCTGGAGAAACACCTCACAGCGACGCAAAACTCTTGCGAAAAACAGCAATGGCGGCTTCTGGACTGCTGCAGAAGCCAGAGACCCCAACGAAAAGCTAAAGATGTGCTCGCAGTATGGTAAAATACTAGTCGGTGCGCATGGGACTGTATAATATTCTCTCAAATTTCAGTTTAATTGGCATCTAGACTTCGAGTTTATCGCCAAAATCCATCGCATAAAGAAATTTATGTAGAGGCACAGCTAGCCTGCCGGTAAAACCTTTTATCATCCGAACCAAAAGTCGGATGTGAATTTTTTAAAAGACCAGTCGCTGCGCATGGACCTAAAAATTTCCTAAAAATTTAATTTCAATTTCAATCTATTGTTAAATTCGTAGCATAACTCTAAGGAACATTTTGTATAAAGCACACTAGCCTGCGGGCAAACTAAAAATTTTGCGAAAAAAAAGTCAGAAGTGAATCTTTAAAATACCAGTCGGTGCCAATGTCAATCGTTGCCGATATCGGTAGAACCGACGGATGATTTTTGAACAAATTCGTGAAATTCCTGATACGTTATACATTGATTTCTGAATACCTTTTGAATCATAACTATCAAATTCCAAGAAACCTTTCTATGTTCAGAATCCGAAACAGTCGAAGAAATCAAGACCACGGAAGAAGAAAAAATACCTCCTCCGGCAATCTTGTCTCTTCATCCCCCGCAGCCGACCTTCCTAGCCCCTGAATATGACCCCGACCGACCCAGCCTGCCGACCGGAGCCGAAACCGAACCGAAACCATCCCAGCTTTGTCATGAAAGCCCTTGAACTTCTAGTCAAAAAACAGTTGTCAACAAAAGGCACAGAGAGCATGAGAAGACGTTCGACCCTGACGGTTTCATAACAAACGACTTCCGAACCCTAAAGGTCGGCGTTGAATCGTATATGGCTCCAATTCTGGCACGGCTTTCCAGGAACAAACTTCTCGTAGATGATCGGCAGAGCCCCCTCTTCAGGGGGCTTTCGACCCAGCCTGACCATAGACATCAATCTGACAACCAACCGATCAGCTCTTTAAGGACTACCACCCAACCGACACTGCCTGCCCCCGAAAACGGAAAAGCAGAGCTTTTGGAAACGTTATAGCTGCCAATGTTATAAATGTCAACCAAAAACTTCAGATTTTCCATCTGGAGGAGAGATAGACCTACCTTAATGTTGATTTTGGTATTAGCACCATAGCTGTTCCCAACTACCTAAAATCCTACCTTCCAGCTTTCCCGCTTTGTAAGAGACCATACCGAGAAAATTTCCAAAGCTATCACTCTAGGCTGTTGGGTCAAGTAGGTCCAATTAGGACGAAACATTCTGCAGTTAATATTTTCATTGTAGGTCTATCGACTTTCTGGAGAAACACCTCACAGCGACGCAAAACTCTTGCGAAAAACAGCAATGGCGGCTTCTGGACTGCTGCAGAAGCCAGAGACCCCAAAGAAAAGCTAAAGATGTGCTCGCAGTATGGTTTCGAGATAAGAGCAACATCTCCGCCTCGCAACTCATGATGGCAATAAAACAGTCGAAAAACTCTTCACAAGGTCTGCGAAGCTATGTTCGAGATGACGAGTAAATACTTCAAGAGTAAGGAAGTTGAAGATTGCATTGTTTCAGTGCAAACCCTGTTTCGGTGCAATGTTTTCAGTGACTGTTTCAGTCTGCCAACTGCACCATGAACAACCAGCAACCAACCAACCACATCTGTTGCTACTCAATAAGATCCCACGCCAAAGTCATCAAAATCAGCAAAACCACAAAATCCTGCACCAGAGTCCCATAACCTATTTCCGGATCCCCCTCCAGTCCTCCCTCAACATGGAGACAAGCAGTTAAAGCGAGGCCACTGCGATCAACTCGTGGTCAGGTCGAGGCCACGGTGGAATCCGACCCCGGGGACATTCTCAAAAGTGAAGATGAGTCATCCCTTGATCATCCAATACCGATCCTACAACCGACGGGAACGAGCCTCTACACGTCAGGGCTACATCGAAGAACTGGAGATTCAAAAGTCCATTCCGGGCTGCCATGCAGAAACATGGGCTTTTTCAGAAGTATACACTTCAGCATCAGACACCTAAAGAGAAGCAGAAGATGGAGTTCGGTGTCGAAATAATGAGTAAGTTCAAAGATTGGGCAGCTGAGTGTAGAACTTTTATCTATTTATAGTCTACTAAGATTAAAGAGTTGCTATGCCCGCTGCTTGTATTGCGGTTAAATAGGGAGTATCAAACTGCTGTAGAACATCTGAAGTTAATCTTACTGCAGCGTAGATAAAACACCTAAGAAATATAACAACCCCTTGGGACGCGCCAAGAAAATTCTTTTCTTCGTCTTTGAAGGAACGAAATAGAAATGGGAGAATCTTCATTCAGCCAAAAGAGTCGAGCAGTTCTTCCGTCTGCTCGCAGAGTGCAATATTGCTCCCAGCTCCCGCGGCAAATACATGCAAGCGTTCCAGAAGTTCGTGGCATACATTAGCACTCGTGGTTCGGACGGCCCAAAGAACCTAAACCGAAGCCATCCCAGCTTTGTCATGAAAGCCCTTGAACTTCTGTCGAAAAACAGTTGTCAACAAAAGGCACAGAGAGCATGAGAAGACGTTCGACCCTGACGGTTTCATAACAGACGACTTCCGACGTTGTAGCTGCCAATGTTATAAATGTCAACCAAAATCCTCAGATTTTCCATGTGGAGGAGAGATAGACCTACGTTAGTGTTGATTTTGGTATTAGCACCATAGATGTTCCTAACTACCTAAAATCCTACCTGATGCGAAATGCGAAATCGCGAAAAACAGGACTTAAACAACAAACATATCAAGCAAGCCCGTTTTCAAACTGTAATCAAGCGAATCAAGTGGGACTTGGTGCGGATATCTCGGATTCCCTCACAGAAGAAAACTTCAAGAACGCCAAACTAATGGCCGTACTTCGCGATACACCCTACGCGGCCATGGTTCCAGCCATACAACTCAACGCCTATCCTCACCTCGCCTAACTGAACAGTTTAGATGTTGAGTTGTTAATCAACGGTTGAGTTGTGTCACACAAAAGTTGAATTTTAGCTCAGCGGTACTCCTTACAGTTAAAGTTTTTACTCATTATAGTACGAAATGAATTTTCATCAAATGAAAACAGCGTTTCGAGTCACATTCGTGACAACGTCACGTGCTTCAAAAATTTCGGCTATTTTGCATTTATACATAATTTGAGAGACCGTCGAAAGTTCTGTTAGTCTGTATCTTTTTATTTAGTTTGAACGCTGAACAAAGCAACCAGAAATATGTCGGATCTTAATAAAAAATGCACCATACTGAATAAGTATATAATTTTCTCATAAGAAATTATCTCATAACTGAACGCCTATCCCCACCTAACAAAGCAACCAGAAATGTGTCGGATCTTAATAAAAAATGCACAATACTGAATAACTTTATAATTTTCTCATAAGAAATTTTCTCATAACTTAACGCCTATCCCCACCTAACCTGGCTCAACAGTTGAGCTATTGAATTGTGACTCAACAGCTCAACAGCTGAGTTGTGACTCAGCAGCGAATGAAAAAACGTGGAGGCTCAGAGGGCTTATGTCCGATACAGTCATTACGTCTCTTTAAGTTCTAGCGAACCGTGTATTTATCATTATTACGATTTATTGCAATATTGTGTAATCTGTCATAGCCAGTACGCGAATAATATGAGAATGGGGGGAGTAGAGCATTCTAATAAAACCAGGTCGATGGCGCATATCTAGTTTAGTCGGATGGTCCAATCTACTTTAACAATTATATGTCAGGACGATTAAGAAGTTCTCCTGCATTTAAAGAGAGCACACCCCTACTTTTCCGCCCACAAAAAAATGGGGTCAAGTGGACGTTCGAGGAGAAGACAGTCCTTGCAGTATGCCGGGCCCTCGATGGGATTGAGAAGAATCTTGCCGACTCGAAGCTAACAAGTCGGTTCTTCAGACATCTCACGGGTCGCGTATGGCCTGGGCTAAGAATAGCCCAAACCTTGGCTGCACTGCTCGAAGAAGCCGAGGTAAGTTTGAACAGTGAAATACTAAGTTTACAGCGCAAGTTTTGTCCTGAGTAGCAGGTAGTAGTAGTAGTAACTTTATTGAAAATGAAATTTTTATAATCGATAGCAACGTAAAAGTGTGGCTTGCGAGCATGTGCTAACTTATTGAAACTAGTGAGAATATGGAGGACGAGCCCGTCTACCCAAAAATAAAAACAATGAACAAAACAAATGACCTTGAGTGACCGGAATACAACAAAAAACAAACAATACTTACAGAAGAAAACAAAAAGTATCTTAAAGAAAATTACGATCTCTTTCCAATCCGGGTTTTTTCTAGTACCTCTGGAACTCCCTAAGCTGAGACTAGATCTAGCGGCATGGAATGATCTTATCATCTTAGCAACCACCAAGTTAATCTCCGGGGACCGCAAAATTTCGTCAACACCTTAACCTATATTGTAAGCAGATCGCCTGGAAATTTGGTAAAATTAATTTGTTTCGTAAGTCAGTTAGACATTTGTTACTGGAGTAGAGAATCATGCTGAAACTGTATCAGACCTTTTTTTTTGTTTTACCTCGCAAGGATTTTGTATGGAGTCTGGCAAAACCTGAAAAACACACGCACCTCCAAGTTTGTTGCAATAATCGAGAAACGGGATGTTACTGTTTGTACATTTTATTAAACTTCTCTGTCAAGTTACTTTTCTCGGCTTAAAAACAATAAGACAGAATCCATCTGGCTGATGTTTTTTTACTACCGGGTAAACAAATATTTTTCCCTTTTTATCAAGATAGGAACAATTTGATAGAGATCAAGATAGTACAAACAATCAACCGTTTAAATATGTAAGCATGTGTTTTAAACATCTAATAACATAAAATCTGGTATTTAAAAACTAATATTTAACCAAATATAATAATGAGATCCGAGTTAGATATAAACAGATCGTCTAACTGGCTACAACAAACAGATCATGTGTTCCTTTTTTAATGTTGTCTTGTTCTTCGGTCGCAATCTAGCTTGTGTGTGTTAATTCGCCATTCAGATATAGTTATTTCGCATGGTGTAGTCGCATTTCCTAGATTCTATAGACACTGAATTTGAGGCTAATGCTTTTTATATACGCAGTACATAAGTTTTCTCTTCAGTATTTTTTCTCGCAGGAAATTATGTATCATTTATTACTTGTCATCAACTCAGGTGACATTGTCAGGTGACAATGTCATTCATTGTTTCCTATCCTGATAGTCAAGGACACAAACATGGCACAGGAAGAATGAGGAAGATTGAAAAAGTACCCAAAACCATGAAACATGGCACTTCAAAAGAAAATTCAGATTGAGCGGCTCATCATCTGGCACAGCAAGTCCGTGTCCAACTATAGACAAGCAAAAAAATTTTGTGTCACAAGTGCGATGAAAGAGGTAAATACAGCATTGCGAGATGCTTGTAATTCCTTCAAAGACTCCTCACCAGCCTTAACCAGCTTGATCGAAAGGCTTGTCGCATCAGTGGAAAACAGAACAACAGTGCATAATTAGAAGTTTTAATGTTGCTCTTTTAGTTTAGCGTTTTTAGTTTTATTTCACTAAGTTGAACATTCCTTAACACAAACCTCGCACTATTGCTTTTTTCACCAATCTAAAAAAGTTGATTACTTTAAAACCAGGCTCTAACTCAGTCAGCCCTCAGGTTACTTCATCTGCGGTTATGTCAGGTCATGATTACGTCCATATCGGCAAAGTATAATCTATTTAATCCAGGATTAGGATTACATTCTACTGCATTTAGACCAGTCTCTACCAACCAAAGTGTTTGGAGGTGGGGGGTCGAATGCATTCATCTACTGGGTGGTGATTTTCACTGACTACTTTTTCAGGAATTTTTTTTTTGTTATTCAAATTTTCCTAACAAGTGGTTGACAATATGGAGGGGTGGGAGCCCATTGTTCCCTATGCGTAATCCCCCTGCTTTCGACTGCTTCCTATTTTATCGTAATGGAACAATTTTGCAAATTTTCACTCTACTTGTTCCAGTGCAAAGTTGAAATTATTAGCGTGATTAATTTCACATTTGTTTTCATCTTTCAATCTTCAGCTTTGACAGCAGCGCTTATGAAGAAAAGAGTGATTAAAACCATGTCATCGTCGACTGTTTCAGGGAAACTGAAAAATACAGAGCAGTAACATATTGCACAGTCAACGATAGTCAGATTCTTCGCAGGGAAGCATTTTACGCTGATAAGGTTCCAAGAGAAAGCCATTCAATGATGACGGTCAATAAAAGGTGTGGGTTCTGGTGATTCCTAGTATTTGGTCAAACCTTATGTGAAGGAAACCTGGTTTGTCACTGGTATCGTTTTATGTGCACAATAGACGAAATGCCCTGCCTTGGGCAGTCTAGATTCCTAAAGATATGTGAGGGAGTCAATCTGAAAGTTTTGTCAGAGGAAAAACTGGATTTTTCGCATCAAAGATTCGGTCGCCCGATGAAAAATTCGTAGCCTGGGTAGTAGTATGGCAGTAGTACGAAAAATTTGCATGTAATACTATGTAATAGAAAAAAATACTATCATTTAGTGTGCCTCAGACTGGTCCAGTCTTATGTAGTAGCATCCTGTCTTGCCATAGTAGCATCCAGTCTTGCTAACAGTAGCATATAGTAGTATGCAGAAACACGGTAGCCTTGAAGTAGAAGCATGTAGTAGCATCATTAGTACTGCATGTTACTTTTTCGTACTACTTCATAGTACTACTTTAAGATAAATTTTTCATCGGGCGGAATTCGTTTAGCTGATTAAGAAAGGTGACGCTTGAAAGAAACGAAAAACGCCGAAAAGTTTACTCGGAGCCTACTGGAAGCATACCAACACCAACCTTGCCTGGTCAGTAAGAGCCTAAGATGACGACAGTTTGACTCCGATCCACCAGTTGCTTTTGATCTTTAGAGATGTGTGTATTTTTAACCTGGAAAGGTTATAATCCTAAGAAGAAACATGAAGTGGTACAGACAAAAGCTTCCCACTCAATATACAAATTATCGTCATTAGACTGCAGGTTCACATAAATATTGATTGAAGCTGCTTGTTGAAAAAGCTACATCGTTTCAATGAAAACGATGTTCGATTTCGTATTTCGTAAGTCTGTTTCGCACTGCCGGTTCTGCCGGCGTTACCCAGGGATTGCTGTTCGCGGCCTGACACTCAGCAAGACTTTACAACGCCTGACCGTATGCCATTCAGCTACACCTTTGCTTCAGCTACACCTACTACCTTTGCTACACACCGGGCAAGACAAAAAGAATGCAACCTGGTCACTCCTTCAGCTGTTACAAAGGCGGAAAAAAAGACGCAATTATGCCGGAAGAGCCTAAGCGCAAATTCACGCGTACAGTAAAATGGGAAGAAAAACAAAACAGTTCAAAAGTACCCTGTCCTCCAAAGCTAACACAAGGTTTCTGACTCCAAGGTCACTCAAGAGGAAGATATGCAGAAGCAAAGAAAAAAAAAGCCTTGAATGTCCGAGATCTTCCAAACCACATCCGACCATTGTGGTGGGAATTAAAAGGCAAAAACCCGAACATGATTGATTCTTGCCTCGAAGTGGAAAACTGAACACGTGTAGGAAAATTAATCCAGCTTATGCCGATGATATTCTGCTGCTAAGTCGAAGCAAGACCGGATTAAAGAAGTCAGTTTCTTTTGTTTCAGCTGCTTTCGACCGGATCGGTCTGGCTCTGAACGTTAATAAATACGAATACTTATCTTTCAATTCAACTAACCAAGAGCCGCTTATTCTCCCAACTAAGACTATCCCCCTTGTCACATCTCTTCGGTGGTTGGACATTCACATTACTAACAGCCTCAAATCGTTCCGGTCTCAATCGGTTAATGATGCAAAAGAAAGATTCAAGTATCATACTCGAAAATCGTTGCTAATCGTGGGAAATACAATAAAAAAGCCCTTAGTGAACTTTACAGCAGTTTTACTGACCATTATATCTTATTTCTTTCTGGCCTCTCTTCAGTTTTAAAGATAAAAGATCTTCAGTCCCTCCGTTCTTGTTATTACCGATATGCAAAATTCCTCCTTTTCCTACCCCCCTGGTATAAAAACAGACATCTGATTTCGCGTTACATGCTTCCGGATATATCGCTGAAACTTTCGGCCATAAGTAAAAAATTGTCCACAACGTCCCATCTCAGCTTCCCCGCACATCACGGCTTGTCCCTTCTTCTAGAGTGACTTCTAGTGTATTTTAGTGTTTTGTGTTCTTTTTCATTCTTTGTACTCCGCTATTCTGTCTTTTCAGCGGGTTATAAAAAAAAATAAAAAAAATAAAAATAATGCTTGAATATCTGACTCAGTGAAAATACACCAAAACGATGCTAATGCAAGGAAGTGGCGAATAAGGAACGCATTATGCACTTTACGTACAAAGCTTCTAAAATTTTATAATTTAATGCAATAACAAGGCCATAAGCTTTACGAGTTTTTTCAGCGAATAAACTTTTTAACAACAGACGAGTAGCACGAACACTGGGTCCAATAGGCAGCCCAAGATATGTCAGTGGATCCTAGGGCTTTGGCAACTCACCACCAATATCAATTTCGATAAGCTCTTTGGAACGAGGATTAAAAATCATATTTCAGTTTTACTTTTGTTGAAAGATAAGCCTACTTCTCCATAATCAGCATCAAGAATGCGGAAATTTGATTCGATTCCTTATACTGTACGGCTTATATTCAGCATGTCAAAAGGGAGGTATGTTTATATTGATGTATTAACTAATTTTGGTTATTTACGAACAACACAGTAAGCATGAAGTGGCTCACTTTATGTACAAAGGAACAAACTTCGGAGACCCAAGAACTTCCAGTCGTGACTATTACACAACCTCATAGTTATAACTTACACGTATTCTTTCAGCCCACGCTGACTGCCAACACCGTTTGTGGTGGGGCAGGGGTGGTCGGAACTCAAGGGAGTTCGTGCCAAGAGAATTTTGGTACTGGTTCGGAGCTGGTGAGGGGGGGGGGCGTCTGAATCGGATCGCGATGACTACTTATCAAATACATTACTGCTATTTAGATTAAACCGGATTTCGAGAATTTGCAACGTCTATAGCATCTATATCGCAATAATTCTTTGCAACATATTTCCTCATAGCACAACTTAAACAGCTCCAAATAATGAAGCACAAACAGTGTGGATCACACAAAATACCAAGACAACAAGAATATAAACATAATTTGCTTTTTTGGGATCCCAAAACGTAAGTGGAGGGATAACTATGACTTCGCAAAAGTTGTCCGTATGTCTGTCTGTCCGTCCGTCTGACGGCTCTGTTCACATGGGATGAATACGTAGTGGAAAGCGTTGGGCCGAAAGACAGACCAAGCCAACTAACGGAAGAAGAACATGGTAGAACTGCACCAGCCACAAGTGGAGCAACCGCGTAAAGGCTATTAAAACAAATAAACTCACATTTAGATGCATTAACTGATAATCCAATCTTAGACAGTTCATTCGTTAAAACACTAAGGTTAGCAAGCAACCCGCGGCGAGTCCGGGCAACAAGCAGAACATCATCAGCATAAGCAATTTGAGATAAACCAGTATCACCATAAAAAACCGAACATTTAAGGGGATGCAGGCACGATGCAAGGACACATTTAAATAAACTAGGAAACAACACGGCTCCTTGCCGGGTCACCGGGTAAGAGGTTTGGCCATTCCAAGCCGATTGATATGTCACAATTGATTATTTCAACGGTTCTATGATGCGTTAGCGGGGAACATGGTAAATTGTCAAATCATGTCTATCAAACCCCAGGTTGCCCCCCCCCCCCACACACACACACGAAAATGGGCTATTTTTGCCAAATTTACGAATCAACACTCCTTCAAAGTCGTGCAGACCAGACTGGCTAACCGCATGGGTGCGAGTTGTTTTGTTTACAAAGCTGGCACTCTAAATAAACAGATTCCAGAAGTGTAATAAATTTTGTTCACTAACAAACAACATCCTTTAAGATGATTACTAAACTTCAAAACATAGTGCCAAATTTTTCAGCCAACGATCTGCTAAAGTCTATTAGGTATGGGTCAATCAAATTATTAAATTACAATTCGCTGTGTTGAAGTTGCTTCCTCTCCGAGACAAATTACCTCCCATAGATCTAGTTCAAGTTTAAAAAAACTTACAACTCCAAGACGCGCGAAGCCGTCCATTTGAAGTTTATTTGGATATTTTGGTCAGAAAGACAACCAATCAGAGCCTCGCTTTGTTGCAAGCTGCAGGTCCACTTAGGCCGTTTTCGGGCTGATTCTGTCTACATTCGTCTTTGCACTTCAGTGCTTCCGAGGAAGACGGCACCGCATCTCGAGAACCGCGGACTTGCTTACAGACCAAGCCCGTGCTTCCCTGCAAGGTGCTGCTTCAACCAAGAAGAAATTGTGCAGGCAGTGAATCGAAAAACGGATCTCGTTCAGAAGCAAAGAAGTGCTGCAGCAGCGATGAGGCAGCACTTTTGCAAGAAAAACGAGGCTCAGATGTAGAAAGAAGGATATGCAAACTCTAACACACTGAAGAATGGTTCTAAAGGGAGGGTTATTGTATTGTTCTGCGGGAGTGAGTTGCTTTTTTAGCACTTACACCTGCTTTTGCTAAACTCCGTGGTAAACTCACAGCTAAGGCCAAAACTGCTGTTGTTGTAAACCAGAGTTGCGTTTCTGCAGATACCATGATAGGAAAAACACTGGTGTCAATAGTTATATTCAAGCTATTTGGGTTAATCTTGTAGTGCAAATAAATTTGCAAGGGCACAAAAGTTTTTTAAAAAATGGGAGCTGGCGCAAAAACAATTTGGCCATGGTCTGCAGGTGTCTTGAAGAAAGGAATAGGCAACTGCAACTTCGTTCAACGAAACAGAAAAGATACTAAATTGCAGAGAATGATTAGACCTTTCAATCAAGGCCCAAACTCACGCAATTTGTAAGTGCAGAGGCTGGGAAGAAATGGTGGGAATTGCATGTAGGCTTTATCTTTCAATTGTGAGGGTGGTGGTGCAAATAGCAAGGTATCCTGTATCTCTTGACATCACTACCTGGCAGCCACGTCCCTTAATGAAGCTGTATGAAAATGAGTTAGTTTTTAGTGTATCTGATACCGTGGTGGTGTCATTTCCTCCTGCCTTTTACTCCTTTGCATCAACAAGTTTTTATATACATGTTCAGTTATTCTTTTTATAGCTAATTTTACACAAAATGTTAATCATAATATAAACTACATAGGGCATGTTACTGCTGACCTTATTAAATACATAATTTAGTCCTTAATGCAGCAGTATACAGGAGGGGTATGAAAACAAGATTTCAAATTTCCAGAGAAGTCTTTCCTTCAGAATAATCTATCTGTCTTAAAAGGAACCAACAAATTTGACAAACATACCAGATTGAAGCTAATTGAATGGTTTACATAATCGATAAATAAATAATGCTTCAATATTTCTAGTTAAACATATTTTTCTTTTCAAACAAGATCACCTCATTCTAACCTTAGCTCGAATACCTCACCATGACGTAAAAAAAATGAAAAAGGCAGTTATCAAAAAGTCAATAGCCAGAAATTCCCTTTTCAAAGCAGCTTAAAAAAAAAGACAAGGCACAGAATTTTAATATTTTTGGACACATGACAGCATTGACAGCAAAAAAAGTCATATTTTGCCTCTTGACTGTCAGGACAGCACATACATTTCCTTTTAAGGCTTTTGCGGCAACATTCAACTTGGTACAAAAACGAGGTCATATACCCCTCTCGTATTTTAAATATTTTTGGTTGTTTTTTCATTGTAAAAAAAAAAAAAAAGACAAGACAAAATCCCTGCTTTTCATCTTTTCATTAAGGAAGATTGCCTTATTTGCTGTATCTTTTTTATCATTTTACTCTATAGGCCTGGCCACTAGCCTAAAGCACTTAGCCTTTATTTACTTCAGCTGATTACTATTTCCAAAGTTTTACCATGCAATTACTCCTTTGTGTAGCCTAGGGTACAATGACCAGTAACCGGCAGTGACGAAAAAACTGGCCACCGGTTGAATCAAAACAAACAAAAGGACTAGAAAGAAATTTACTTGGACACCCAGCACTGTCAGACACATTGAATAAATTGCATTTTTCAAGGTGGACGGTTTTTTGGTCTTCATACATCAAGCTGATTTTTCGTGACAAAATCTTACCTGGCAACACTGTGACAGAAAACTTTCTGTTCTGCCATGATCTGCATTTAAAGGCGCTTCTTATTGATTTTGAAGAGTTAGAGTAAGTTTCAAGGGCCGGTTACTGGCTATTATACAAAGTAGGCCTCTATTTCTCACATATTGTATTCATTGTAGGCATCTGCACGTGTATGATTCTTGAGAATCCAATAAGGATTGATTGACTTATTGATTGTAAAGAGTTAGAGTAAGTTTCAAGGGCCGGTTACTGGCTATTATACAAAGTAGGCCTCTATTTCTCACATATTGTATTCATTGTAGGCAGAGGCATTACTAGCCCAAATGTTTGGCGGGGGGGCCAAGGAATTTACCAACTCGCTGGTAATTTGTGCTGACTGTTTTTGAGGAAAAATGATCATTTTCAATTCATTGCAAGTGTTTTCAAGAAAAAAATGACAGTTTTGAAAAAATGACTGATTTTCAGAAAAAAAGACTGTTTTGACGAAAAATCTGACAAAAAAATTAACTGCTTTGGCGGAAAATCGTGGTGCTTCACATCAACTCTATTATTTTTTACTGACTGGCCGACAACGTTTGGGGGCGTCACCCGCTCCCCCCATGTGACGCCCCTGATTGTACATCATTTTGACATGTGTTATGTCATGATTGAGAAAAGGCTTATTTCTATGAACTGGGTACATACCTATCTCCCTAACTAACTGCATCTCAAATCCAATTCATGCCCACTGCAGGAATTAACTTGCATGAAACAAGCAACTTGAACTGTTTTTTGCTCCAAAGCAGGTAATTCACCAGGAATAGTCAGAATAGAGCTATGCAGTCTTTATCACGAAATTATTTACGAGCGTCCGTCCCTCTTAATCTCTTTACCAGAAACGAAAGAAGTTTGTCTTGCTGTTACCACATGTCGACAGAACCCTGCCCACTTACGAATTCAAATTTTCTGCCCTCTCTGGAAATAACAGCGTTGCCAAACGGTAGTTGCGTTTTAGATGCCATAGTTGCGTTTCGTCGTATACCATGGTATCTGATACCACGGTCTAAAGTTGTTTTCAGGTCGTTTTTGCAGTTATCGTGGTATCTGGCCAGCTTTTTGTTATCTGATATTCAGATACCAATCATACCTCGGTCCGACCCTGTTAACTGATCGTGGCATCGGAAAAAAGTCATTTCACTTTCATCAATTTTTGTCAAATTAGGAAAGACGTTTGGCACTTCATGATCTGACTGAATACCAGTTTCACTTTTGGGATGACTTCGAAAAGCACAATTTCGACAATTGTCGTTTTTGCAGAGCAACCGTATATCAGATACCACGATAACAGCAAAAACGACTAATTGCAGATCCGTTTACCGTGGTAACAGACACCATGGCATCTGCGAAAACACAGCTCATGGGACTTGCTCACCGACCAAGTCCACATGCTTCTCTACAAGGTGCTGCAGCTACCGCCTCAACCAAGAAGAAAGCGAATCTAAAAACGCATATTGTGCAAAAGAGAAAAAGTGCTGCAGCAGCGATGTAGCAGCGCTATTGCAACAAAAATGAGACTCAGTCCTTCCAGTTCTAATCCTGCTCTTTGCAAAACGTTAAATTACTGGAACTGGTCAGAAGTGCCGAGCTTCAGCCACCCCTGTCTATTGAGAGGTAGAGTCCCGGTAGTAACAAACATTTGGTTGAAAATAACCAGCTCACGGACACAGAAAGCTATTGGCTAGAGGCGTATTCTCGCCGTTCCCCGAGGACTCCACTTGAGGAGTCCCGGCGTTTTTGTTTGTCCCGGGGACTTACTCCCCGTATTTTCGCGAGTCCCCACGGACGGGGAATGCTCCGACTATCATCACCATCATCAAAAAGGACTCCCTTTCAAATTCGGAGGGGAATCAATTTTTGCTGTTGTAGGTGCTATGTAAAATTAATTAAAAAGAGTCAGAATAAACAAAACCCAAAACAAAGTGGATCTAGACTAATTTTTTCAGCTGCATATTCATTTTTCGAACAAAATCCATTTTAGAAGCATTCCCCGTATTCTCGCTGTTTCTGTACGCGGAGTCCGCGTGGAGTGACTCCCTCTATTCTCGCCGTTCCCTTCGATTCCCCGAGGAGTCCGGGGGGAACGGCGAGAATACGCCTTAGGGTTCCGGTAATGACAAACTGAAAGTTACGAATTCACGTACACTTTGTCTTGTCGATTTGATTCCGCTAGCAAATATTTTGAACTCACGGAACCGATCGCCAATGGGCTAGGGTTCCGGTAGTGCCAGAAAATTAAAATTTGCAAACTCACGGACCCATGTTAGTGCGGACTATAGTCCGGAGTGAATACTTTTATCTCACGGAACCCAACTCCCTCCCATGGGCGAGGGTTCCTGTAGTGCAATAAAAAAACGAACTCACGGAGAGACTCATGGGGTGAAGTATTATTAGGTATAATCACGCACTACCGGATCCCTAGCCCATGGAAGTTCGCTTCCGTGAGTTCATAATAGACGCTAGTGGACTCGAAGTCCATATTCACAGGTTTCTGTGAGTTTGTAATTTTAATTTTTGGCTCTACCGGAACCCTAGCCCACAGGAGTTGGGTTCCGTAACTTAAAAATATCCACTCACGGTCTCCTAGTCTGCACTGGCATACGTCCTTGCGTTCAAAATTTGTATTTGTTAGCACTACCGGAACCCTAGCCCATAGCCATCTGTGTCCATGAGCTGGTCATTTTCAACCAGTAGTTGTTGCTACCGGTACCTTAGCTCTCAATATATAGGTTGCGGTAGTTGACTTTGTCCCGTGTTGTTTTCTCTAAGTAAGTGAAAATCCCGGCATCCTAGCTCTCATCCAAACTGTTTCATGAGTTCTATATTTCACGTAGACACTACCGGAACACAAGCTCCAATTATACAGTTTCCGGTATCAGCTACCGGCTCCCTAGCTTCTGAGTACACAATTCCGTGAGACTACCGGACTTGAAGCTGGTGCGATCAAGTTTCCGTGAGCTTTTTCCATTACTACCGGAACGGGAGTCAGAGCATGCAAGTTTTCGTTAGTCGTTGACGTCAGTTCTCGGAATCGTAGATCAAATGGTTTGATTTTCGTGAGAACTACAGGTTCCCGTAGCCCGTGAGACATAAAGTACGGCTCCCGGTTCCCTAAACAGTGCCCTAACGTTATGAAGTTAAAAGTGTTGTAGCCTATTGACCCGGTGACTTTGGGGGGAGCTGGTCACGGCCCTCCAAAGGTAAAAGTACGTATCTACACTTTTCATTATTTCGATAAATCACGGCTCAAAGTTTGAGTACTTTTGAGAGCTTCAAATACGGTTTACGGTGAAACTGGACACTGGCTAATTCTGGAAATTAGTTAAATAGGTAAACAAATATGGGGATTTCATATTTTTAAGTAAAATTTTCTATTATTACTGCCCCGAAGCCTGAAACAGTAGATACGTACTTTTACCATTGGACCGTTACTCATATAAAGAGGCGCTCTCAAAAGGTAAAAGTGCGTATATGACATATACGTACTTTTACCATTGGACCGTTACTCATATAAAGAGGCGCTCTCAAAAGGTAAAAGTGCGTATATGACATATACGTACTTTTACCTTTGACTCGAGACTCGAATTCGAATGAAGTCCCAAAGGTAAAAGTCTGTATAAAACATAAAACGCACTTTTACTCTGCCCAAAACCCCGTATCTATGACGTATACCGAAGGTAAAACCACGTATGAAGCATGTACAACAAGTCATTTTTTTATTCAAATAATTAGAAGTTAAAAAATAAAAAAAATAAAAAGAAATCACTGAAATACTGCAGGCAGCTAAGAAACACAGCCGTGCTTCAGCAAATCGACAGAAGCTGTTGATGAAGGCATAGTGCGCCAAAATGTACGGCGATTCTCATTCATAAAAGGTACAAGTTTTTCCAAGATGGCCTTTTTCTTTTCTGGCTTTACCCCCCTTGCGCCAAGAATCGGATCTGGCAAAGGATACTTTGCCTCTTTGATTGTACTAACCAGCTTTTTTGGCACAAAACTTAGACTCTTTTCTTCACCCTCAGGGCTAGTTTTATAGAACAGTTCTGTTTTTCCCTTCTTAAAACAGACCTCACTGAACTCATCAATGGTCACGCCCAAGTTCTTCATGACGATGCCAGGAGCTTTTAAGCTTTTCCACTGGCAAAAGTCTTCTATGTCCATTTTCACGGCTTTCGTGAATTTTCTACTTTTTTCTATGGTGTCGCACAAATCCTCAAAGTCAAGAACATCCCTTTTTCGAATTCGAGACTCAATCGATCCGTGTATGGAGTCAGCCCCCATGTGCGTATGGCCTTTCACTAGATACTTGATACGAATCGTTTCAGGTCCTCCTTCACTGTTGACTATCAGTACAAATTCACTAAAAATTGTCCAATTTTTGTTCTGGGCACAGCAATTGTCAGTATAAAAAATGAAGTGCAAGATATCCCTATTCATCTTTAAGACCTTGTGGAAGGCACTACCTATATCAGGTGCATCACGTCCTTGTCGAGATTCGTTCCAAACAACGCAAAGGTTCTGGTTTTGTTGGGTGGCCTTAACGGGGGCAAACGTCTCATTAAAACACACGAGTCTTGATAGAAAAAAGGCCTCCTTTCTGCTGTGCATGATGGGAAGCAATAACACTTTTTGTAGGTCCACGGTGAACAACATGGTAGTTGAATCTTTTTCGTATTTCTGCTTATCTTCAGAAAATGCTTTTGAAACCTGTTCAACAAGATCTCTGTGCTTTCTGTACAGTTCAGTCTCTTTCTCGGTTGCCTCACCATTTGTACCAGGAGTTCTCGCAGCCCCTACTTTCTCTTTTAATAGTGTGCAAATGTCACAGCTGTCACTTTGGGGCATGCACAATGATACTTTCATACCATTAAGAATCTTCCTATATGTCTCATCACAGATTTTATTTGCTGGATATTTTTCATTAAAGTCTTCTGCCATAAATTTGTAGCTCAAATCACGAGAAAGGTACCGAACATTTGGAGCGTGAGCTCGACGATAGTGTGGAATTACTGGCTGAAAGCTTTCAATGTGCTGCATCACAAGGCTTCGATCAACTTTGTTTGGTGGCCCTGCCACTTTATGGCCCCTTCCGTCCTTGAGCTCATTCCCAAGAGCATCCCTTTCAATTTTTGACTTGATTGTAAAAATCACTCTGTCATTCTTGCCTAATCCTAGACAACCAAGGAATGTAGACTTGCAAACTGGCAAGTTTTCAACTTTTGGGGTAAGTGTGGGGTCGTCATTCGAATTTCTGGGAAGGCTGTACCTAACTGTAGTTTTTTTTCTACACGCAGCTTCTGGGGCAATAGTCCTTCTTTTAACTGGTAGGAATGTCAGCAAAGAAGCGAGCCACATTTGTCTTGATTTATATTCTTTGCTCCAACATGTGTCATAAATTTTCCTGAATTCTACACTGGAAAACTTCAAACATGAGTTTGTACATTTGTTAGATTTACAGCCAGGTTCGTCAGGAAATGGATACTTCTTAACATCTCTTTCAAATTTATCTTTTTCTGAGCGAACTCGTTTTGGAGTAAGGTCAACAATAGACCTTCCTTCTCCTCCACCATTTTCTTCACGTCTATTTTCTCTATCTTGTCCCACAGACCTTGCTGCTACAGCGTCAATTACACACATGACATGGTCTGAGGAATCAGGTTCACAAACAGCATTGTTGCTTTCATTAGATGGTTGATTGTCCAAATTTAGCTGGTCATCTTGGGTCTCATAAGCTGCTGCATCCGAAGCCGAATCTTCCAAGGGCAGGAAAGGATCGGTAGGAAAATGGATCAGATTGTACTCTGGATGATCTGATGTAAGATCATTACTGACCGAAAGAGGAACTAAATCTGTAAAGAGCTTTCTCCTCTTCTTCAAAGTTGTCTGCCTTTCATCATCAGAAGACCCAAATGTCCCTTCAACGTCCTCCCAGTCAATATCAGACTCATCACTATCACCTCTACTTAAATCTTCTTTTTCGAATTCTTCATCAGCAAAGTGTTTTAACTGTGCCTTAGTTTTAGCTTCTCCATCAGTGGTGTCCCTTGATCGAGAATGTCCAGAAAAATTGGGTGATATGTCTGTTGTTTGATTTATCTGGATGATTTCTGGGGGGGAACAGGAACTAGCTCCTCGTTGCTCTTCACTGGAAGATGGCAAGTCGGTATTTGAAGTTGATGCCTCATTTGTACTTGCTTGACATGCCAATGTCCTGAAAAATTGGAATTCTAAGAACTTGTTATCAACCTTGATTATCTCAGATGAAAGAGGGGGTTCTAGGGCTATTTTGATACATTTTTTTTTGTTTCTAAGGTAAGCAATATTTAGAGGCCCTCAATTTTTTCTCAATGTTGTAATAGTTGACCAAACTAATCCCTGATTATCTCAGATGACAGAGAAGGTTCTAGGGGTTATTTTGATGCATCCCTTGTTTTTTATTTTATTTCAAAGGTAAGTCATGTTTGTAGGCAATACTAAAAAAATGGCTTTAGGTGGTTGGTTGGTAATTTGGTATGACGCTGCTCTCCTGTACTAATTCGACAGCTACATAGCTAGCTGTGTAAACTGGTTGTAGCGGGTCTGTTGTACCTACCTGGTAGTACAGATGGGGTTTTACCAGAGGGTTTAGGCCTACTTGGAGAAAAGGTTCCAAAATAGCATGAAGCAAAATTTTCTTACCTTAAATCTCTTTCCTTTTGTATAACCAACGCTCTCTGTAAATTTAGAAAGCCTCTTGACATTCTATGCCAGTACTCTTTAATAGCTCAGAGTTGCTGGTTGTTCAGCTCTGCTCTGGTAAACAAACAATGATGATTGTGCTGAATCATGACATATACGTACTTTGACCTTTGGTTTCCTTTCTCATTTTAATGTGCCGGCCAAAGGCAAAAGTACGTACCAAGGGTGAAAGTACGTATCTACACAGATACGTACTTTTACCTTTGGATGCGCCCAGAAATTTTTCAGATACGTACTTTATCCATATGCTATTTCCGTTAATATTTGGACTAGAGCCTTCTTACATATACCATTCGATTCAGCACATTTTTTTTAGTATGGTGGTGGCATTAAGTCGAGAAGTGAAAAATTGTGCATATACGTACTTTTACCTTTGGAGGGCCGTGGAAGGCGGTGCGGAAATCTTGGAAAACCCTTTGAGTGGACGGATCGGGATGAAACTTGGTGGGTAGAACGAGCACAAGTCCTAGATATGTTGTTGACATAACCGGACTGGATTCGAGCACTGTGGGGGTCGAGGGGGGGGGGGGGGGGGCGGAATTCCGGTGATCCCGTTAGTTCGTACTTCCGGATGTGCTAGGACAATGAAACTTGGCAGGCATATCAGGGACCTTAAATGATTAAGATGGAAATAGTCACTTCCCCGATCCGAGCATCGTAGGGGGAGTGAGGGGAGGGGGAATCCGGAATCTTGAGGTATTTCTTTCGAACGGGTGATCGGATAGCAATGAAATTGAATATTTGGAGCGATCTTGGGCCTCAGACGACCCATTTAAAATCCGGACCGGATTTGGGGGAGGGGCTGGAGGGGGAAACTGGAAATTTTGGGAAACGCTTAGAGTGGAGGGATTGGGACGAAACTTGGTGGGAAGAACTTGCTGAAGTCCAAGCTACATCGTTGACATAACCGGGCCGGATTTGGGCACTGTGGGGGGAGCTGGGGGGGGGGGGGGGGAATTCGGTGACCCCGCGAGTTTGGTACTAGGACGATGAAATTTGGTAGGCATATCAGGGACCCGAACAGACTGCCTTGAGAATAGTTGTTTCCCCGATCCGACCATCGTGGGGGGCGTGGAGTGATGGGGAATCCGGAATCTAGTGACATGCATAACTTTTGAACGGGAGATCGGATTTGAATGAAACTCGGCAAGTGGAAAGAACTATCGTCTGAGATGTTCCACGTGAAGTCCGGACCGGATCCGATACTTGTGGGGGGAGTCGGAGGGGGCCACCGGAAATCTCGTGAAACGCTTGGAGTCGAGGGATTGGGATAGAATTTGGTAAAAAAAAAACAAGCACAAGCTCTGTAGACACGTTCTTGATAGAACCAGATCTGACCGGGGCTCTTTGGGGGGAGTTGAAGGAGGTTTCTCGGAATTCCAGTGATCGCGAGTTATGATGACTCATATGCCCTAGATGACATATTTTAGGGTTCGGACCGAATCCGAGCACGCTGCTCGAGCAATTTCCCGAAAAATGCTCAGATTCGAGAGAAACTTGATAGGCGGTAATAGAAGATGATTAATCTATGTGTCCGAACCAGATTCGGCCGCGGCAGGGGGAGTTGGAGGGGTGGGGGTTACCGGAAATAGTGTGGCACGTTTAGGAATCAAACGAGTGGATTTAAACTTAAAAGGTAGAAAATTAATATGCCCGAGATGATCCGACGCAATGCCAGGAATACTCAGACTCGAGTGAAACTAGATATCCTATTTCTAGGCCCGAACCTAGGGAGGTTGAAGGTGGTATTTTGTGACATTCTAATCTACTTTCTTGCATCACCTACTCATAACAAGTGCCATATGAGCTCGTAGCTCTTGTTATGTTACTGAAAAGTATGTTTCCTACAGCCCATTCCTGCCTCACAGAAAGCAAGCACAAGGAGCCTCGCCATGTGATGCTCGCCAGCAAATACCTAACCGCGTGATGCGCAAAAGCATGTACCATTGTGTGTGGGGGCACGAAAAGCAAGTGCCTTCCAGTGCCGGTATGCACGAAACTAAAATCTCGACGTATCTGTTTTTCGTGACATTCGTAAGCACTAAAACCCACAGAAAAGAGATATAGCAAATAGGTCTATATGCACATCGGTGGACTTGAGGTTTTGGCGCGTTGAAAGACATATAAAAATGTGCTGTAGGTTATACACACAAAAAGTTAGAAGAAGAGTTCGTGACATATTCTGCACGATAGGTTCCTTGCCATTAGAGTTTCTGATTTAAATATCAAGTTTAGTTATGACACAAAACTAATTTTGAGAAATGCATCTATTTCCTTTTGATTATGACTTTTTGTTTGTAAATAACAGAAATGTAAAATTAAACTGAAACAATTAGAATAAACAAAATGCTAAAATAAAGTAGACTTTATGACTTTTACGGGCTTATCCTGTCACCTGAATATTTTTTTGAATGAATCAATTTGGAAGCATACACCGTGTTCTCGTTGTTTTCCGTTTGCGGAGTCCACGCGGAGAGGCTCCATCTATGCTCATTTTCCCGGGCAGTCCCTGGGGAACGACGAGAAGATGCCTTTCATAATAGTTGTGTTTTTGCAGATACCATGGTATCTGATACCACGGTCTAAAGTCATTTTTGCTGTTATCGTGGTATCTGATACCACGGTCAAAAGACGTTTTTGCAGCTATCGTAGTATCTGGCCAGTTATCATGGTATCTGAAAAGTCATCTCACTTTCATCAAATTTTGTCAGATTGGTGAGAAAGAAGTTTAGCACTTAGTGATGTAACTGGATATCTGTTTTTCTTTTGAGATGACTTCGAAAAGTGCAATTTCGGCAATAGCCGTTTTTGCAGAGGACCGTGTATCAGATACCACGACAACTGCAAAAACGACTAATTGCAGATCCAGTGACCGTGGTAACAGATACCTTGGTATCAGCAAAAACGCAACTAATATAAAACTTACACTATACTTTTCTCTAACTAAATATTGATATTTCTTAGATTTCGATCAAGTTTTCCTACTTTAAAATTCTTTAGATTGAATTTTTGTTGACTAGATCATATACTTTCTTTCTGTTCGATCCAGTAAAATTTTCCGCCGGTGGCACTACTAGCCGCCACCTAACAGAATAGAGACAATTTCGCGTGGATGGTTCTGTTGTATGTAACGCCCTTGTCCCCAAGAGTAGGTCCCGAAGCCGCGACGTTGAGCCGTGACGTCGCCGAAAAGGTTTCGGAGCACCGGTGCAGTTACAGGGTTCGTGCGCTAGCTCTTCCACATTTTCCCCTGACTTTTCCCTGGCTTCCCTGACCTTTTTTGGTGATTTTCCCTGACCTTTTCCAGCGGTTTTCCAACACCTTTCGATTACCTCAGTGAAAAATACCGCCAAAATCTACGGTATTGAAGCACAGACTGGGAAGGCTCAAAGAATAAAGTTATCAACTGATAAACTTTGGGCAGAGAACCGACAAAAAAGAAACTTCCAGTAAAAAAAACCGATGCATAAGTATAGACTGAACTTTTTCATTAATTTCCCTGACCTTCTGCGACTTTTCACGATTTTCCCTGATTTCCCTGACAAAAAAAAATTCTCTGACTTTTCCCTGTTTTCCAGAGCCGCACGAACCCTGAGTTATCAAATGGTGCTCCGTGACTAACACCGTTCTTTCTCGGCTTACATGCCATGCCTTTTCATCGTTTTCACTGTGTCTTTCGAGAGTGACACATTAATCCGAAGAACCATCAGATTTTGATGTTTAATTGCTGGTGTATATTTACAAACCAATTATTCTCCAGAGCTGTACCGTACACCTGTATACAAATCTACTGAAGTATTTGGTACAGGGTTAATCTTGTCTGTACTTAGATAAATTTATCTAAACTTCGTATTAATCAGTAGAGCTAAGATTAATCCAAGTAGCAAATACTGTAGTTAACTTTTAGCCTTACTCAGAGATACTTTTTACAGTGTTAGCGGCAGATACTATGGTCTAAAGTCCTTTTTGCAGTAATCGAGGTATGTGAAAGGCGTTTTTGCAGTTATCGTGGTAGCTTGCCAGTCATCGTGGTATCAGATATTCAGATACCTCGGTCCGACCATGGTAACTGATCGTGGTATCTGAAAAAGTAATCTCCCTTCATCAATTTTTGTCGAATGGGTGGAAAAAAAGTTCGGCACTTAGTGATGTGACTGAATATCAGTTTTTTTTTTGAAATTACTTCGAAAGCGCAATTTCGGAAATTGTCGTTTTCGCAGAGCAACCGTATTTCAGATACCACGGTAACTAAAAAAACAACTAATTGCAGATCCTGTTACCGTGGTAACCGATACCATGGTATCTGCAAAAACGCAACTAGTGTATCAAGAACAAATAAGCCAATACAAACACCGTTTCTGGTCCCATGCAGCGACTATGGATACCCCGACGAAACTGAGCTAAGCTAGAGCAGTGGTTCCCAAACGGTGGTACGCGTACCCCAAGGGGTACGCGAGACCCTTGCAAGGGGTACACGAAGGAACAAAAATTGATTTAGTTTTTTATTGCGGAAAGCCTAATATTACCAGCAGAGGCATCACCAGCCAAAATGGATCTTAAGGGGCAAGGTATTTTTCCTTGCCGACGGGTCTTTTCCGACACTTTTACGAAAAATCGCGGCGCTTCGCGCCGACTCTTTTCTTTTAATCGCCTGGCAGATCTTTTGAGGGGGGGATGGGCATTGTCAACCCGTGCTTGTCTCCTCTGATTACAAGCCCTAGTGAAAGTCAGTGAAATAATATTGATTAAGAAACAGCTAGCCTACCGCCGTGAAATCTGTTCTTGTGTCAAACAATATTATTTCAAGAAGGATCGAAGACATTGCAAAAGATATTGTCATTCAGGTTGCGATTTAACCTAACGAAAAATTTTGCGATTCAGCTTGATGAAGGCACGGAGAAGATCAAAACCAAATATAGGAGCAGGCTGACAGTAAAAAATATGCAGCTAATGACGTCGAGCCGAGATTTGATTTTTTTTTGTTGCTACAAAGCAGCCACGAGGGATTGTCTCATTGATTTTGTAGATATTTTTACACATGTATGCCTTATCATTTATGATAATAACTATCGTCTTTTTCACGTTCTGAAAAAGAGGGTACGCAATCTTTTCAAACCTTCATTAGGGGTACGCGGTACGGAAAAGGTTGGGAACCACTGAGCTAGAGGTATTTGCTGAGCTTCCGAGTTGCTAACCGTCTAGTTCCCTCTTCGCCGTTGCACATATCAGAGGAATTAGTGAAGGAGACGTGCTGAGCCACTCTGCTGCGCTTCCAGACAACCAATCGGTTTTTACTTTGTAAAGTCGCTTTACTGCGATATAGCTGTTTTTGTAGAAGTAACAAACTGTGATGTTCGGTATAGCTCCTACCAGCTCCACTCGTTAGCACCGGGCAGGGTACAGGGATTTATTCAACGTCGGATGGTGATATTACAGAGATAGGGAAACGGAGGTTCTGGTGCTTATTTGTTCTTAAAGGACTTTTGTTACCTATAATACTAACGCAACCTATTGCCATAATCACTCCATAGATTTCTAAACCCGGAGACCCCAATTTCGTACGGTACTGAATTCTAAACCCTCTAACTAACGAAACCAAGCTAATTTTCTCACTTGCCGTGTCTTTCTACCTTGGATGTGCATCACGCTGTCGACGGTTGTCTGCGAGAAGTTTTTCCATCAGAAAAACCGGTTATGTATATTATTTGCCCATTTTTACTACAAGTCCGGGTCTCGGAAAAGGCTTAAAACAGCCTAAACCGTGGGTTATTAGTTGAAAGCACAGCACAGTTTTAAAGTATCCAAATATTTTAAAATACTTAAAGTTGAAGGGTAAATAGTGCGAGGGGTCCATTAAACGTACACCAGTCTCTCGAAGTCAAGATGAAATTCTGTTTCTTCAGTTAACAAAGTAGTCTACTGTGCACTGATAACCCTCTGGGAATAAAGGTTATACACACATATGGATGTCATGCTTATCCTGTCAGGACCCGATGAAAAATTTATCTCAAAATAGTACTATGAAGTAGTACGAAAAAGTTGCATGCAGTACTAACGATGCTACTACATGCTTCTACTTCAAGTCTACCGTGTTACTGCATACTACTATATGCTACTATTAGCAAGACTGGAGGCTTCTGGATACTACTACATACGATTGGGCCAGTCTGAGGCACATAAAATGATAGTATTCCTTGCTATTACATAGTATTACATGCAACATTTTCGTACTACTGCCATACTACTACGCAGGCTACAAATTTTTCATCGGGGATGCCGAAGCATTTGAGCAGATGTATATTAAAAAGGCTAAGTGCACCAGAACGATCCCTCCTTCGGTGCATTAACATCCCGGGATGGCTGGTCCAGTGGCACTTGCCGGACAAAATGACCACAGGTTCCTTGGAACGAAGAAATTCAAGAAATACGGAGATTCTTCATCGGCAAGAAGAGTTAGTCATCAAGAGTATTAACCAAAACTAGTCCCGTTGGAAGCGCTGAACTGGGATATGAACAATTGGGTTAGCTTCATCTCATAGTTAGGAAACGCGAAAAAGGATAATTGAGAGGCAAAATATAAGAAATGACACTATTGGTTTATCTTGAGAACTGGCACCGAATTTTTGTAAAGCACAAAAAGCCTCTTTATCTACTGACAAAAATGATACAAAATTCAAATTCAGAAGTTAAAAGGATATCAACCAAATCAACATTCTTCTACACAGTATGAATTCGACTTGATCAGGTAAATTTCGGCAAGTTCAGTCATAGTCGGCTTGTTTTCATCTTCATAAAGGGGCAATTAACATCGAATGTCAATTTTGTTTCTTTATGTTTTTTCGTAAATGATTGAGTGATAGAACATGGTTGTAAAGGGCGTGCCTGTTTAGCAAGAGTCAACTGATTGTTACTGTTGACGATCTAACGTAAGTTGTCGTGAAATCTGCTTTTCCACAAGTTCATTTCCAGCTTGAGCCTGAAGAGGACCCTTGCCAAGAAGGGCCGATAAATATTCCTTCAGCCCAAGCTGACTGCGAATCATATTTGATGGTGGAAAACGGATACGTCAGCTGGAATTTTATTGGAGCTGTATTTATTTTTTTGATTTATTGCTATATTGTTTCCCACAAGTTCGTCTTTCCAACTTGAGCGGTTGTGAGCCTGAAGAGGACCCTTGCCAAGAAGGGCCGAAATATAGCTCCAATAAAATTCAGCTGACGTATCCGTTTTCCACCATCAAAAAGGGCCGAAATATACTTCTAAGAAAATGTAGCTGACTTATTCGTTTTGCGTTGTCAAATATATTACAAATAATCAAACATAAATTACATTTTTGTACCCGATATAGGAGTAACATGTTCTTCGTAAATCAGTTTTTAGTTATTCGAAACTGAGTTCATGCAAGAAGCTTTTTTTCGACAAATTTGCTCTCAAATTTTGGTGAAACGAGACGTAGACTATAGGGAAACATGGTACTGAAATATCGATCATCGAACATCGAAAGTTAAAATATCGATGTATTGAAAAGTCCACATATCGCCCAACACTACTTTCATGTCCTTTGTTACTCCGTCTGATGCACCATGAGGCACGAACGTTGCTAAGACTAAAGCCGGCTTCACACTGACTTAAGACCCCTTTCACACTGGAGTACTTAGGCCTCTTAAGTGTACTTTATGCGTCTAAAGTTGCACTTAACGTAAGAAATCTCACTTAACTTTAGTATTTTTCAAAGTTGAAAATTTTTCAACTTTCTACACTCAAAGTTAAGTGCACTTAAGGCTGACTTAAGGAAGAGAGGAGAATATTCGCTGATGATGAAAGGATGAAAATCTAGGAAGAAATGAAGAAAATCTACTTAGCTTCAGCTCCTTGGTGTGAAAGGCCTAAGTACAGTGTGAAAGGCTTACTTAACTTAACGTAACTTTTGCTACTTAACTTTAGTTCTTAAGTGGCAGTGTGAAGCCGCCTTAAGACGATCTCTGAGATTTTACTTGTTACTTGTTACTTCGCATTACTTGTAGTAAACACGTCAGTCATGCAAGTAGCCTATTAGTGTAGGAATTGATATATCGAAGTTACGTTCAGCTCCTGGATACACATTCCTGGCATACACTTCTTAGTATATGACCATTTTTTTTTGAAACAACAAACTACGGAAATTAACATTGGTGGCGAATTGTGCGGTCCGCGATTTCATCCAATTCTGAAAGTTTGGTCGGGATGATTCTTTTGTTACAGCAAGTACAGCAAGGTAAGTTGTGTAGACTGTGACGTGTAAATATGTAGTAGATGTAAGAGGCGTTGATTTAGGATGGTCTCAAGAGCATCACAATCTTTTTGCCCACTCTAAAAATTCCCTCGGTTCAGAATGCTCAGGAATGCCCACAATTGAGGTAGAAAACCCCGAAATAGAAAGCTTACAAAATGTTAATGGTTAAAAGTGACAACAGTTTAAAATGCTCACAGGATAGGCTAAAATTGTCTTGGTTGAAATGTCGGCGTCTCGAGACTGTCAGCAGGCGAGACAAAAATGTCCGAGGACAACGTACTGTTCTTCGATGTTTACGATTCAGCTTGTTTCAGAATAAAGCAGAGTATTATAGTATTACGTTATAATTGAGATTATACCAGTTGAACATGGGATTCTTTCAGAGTCGTAGGCATTTTGAACTATGAGGGCATTTGGAGCCGGGGGCATTCGAGTATTAGCCGGATTTGGAACTTGTAGGGACAAAACTGAGGAATCGTTGCGAGAACGAAACGATTTCATATATTTCAGATTTTATTTTCTACATGTAAGGCAATTTTTTTAGGCTGTATAGTGACCGCTTGAGATTTACTGACACTGGGGTAGTCCTTAGTTACTTCGGAAATTAGTCAAAAATGTGGTATTCGTTTCCTCCTCGTTCGAGCAAGTTCCAAATCCACACTCTTACATCTATTATGTATTTACACGCTAGAACAGCCCCCCCCCCTTCCACCTGACGGAATGGCCAACGTTGTTCAGATATGTGCAGATGATTGTAGCTACCTTTTTTTCGGTCAGCCAACGGAAGAATTTGCAGAGGTTTCCTGGCACTCTGCCAACCAGCTTCGACAGAATACATTTCAGGGTTTGGCCCGTCCGTGTGTTTGTCACATCCTAGAATGAAAAGTAAGAGTAATTTACTGGAAATCACTGAAAACGTTAACACCGCCCAGCAACTACCTTCCGAGGGGTTACGCACCCTGCGGCTCTTTTTCGTACTGCGGCCGGTGCCGACAAAAGCAAATTATTATTAGGGAGTAGCGCCACGTGCCGCCATGAACTATGCTTTCCGTGTTTCGCAAAATGGCTGTACTCGTAGCGCCGCCCATTACGCTTGCAGCATTGAGTTTCGTAGAACTGTATAATAACAAGAATTAATTGTAAATAACTTTAGTGTTGTTGTTTATTAGCTTTCGTAATTATACAGTTTTCGTATAAAGTTTTATTGCAAGACTATGTTTTTTATGCTATATTTATACTAGTTAACCATATAACCATCGCAAGTGGACATATTTACTGACCGAGCTGTTGGCAGCTGAATTTTTATATCTGTTCCTTATTTTGTTGTTTCATGTTGATGTGACACGAAACCTACTAGTCGGCTTGTCCGTGTTATGGCTTTCTTGAATATAATATAACTGAATTGAATTGAATTTGAAGCGAGACTTGCTTGCGGCTATAGAAGTTGCTGGTAAAGCTAAGAAGCGGTCTGAACAAAGGGTGGTCGTATCTTTGTTTTGCTATATTTTTTATAAAATAAAGTTATCGGAGCCAGCGCTGGTGCAAGACTGAGTTTCAGTAGGGTCGTTCTCTATAGCTAGTGACTCTGTTTTTTTACGGTTTCGCTTTTTTCAAGTCTTAGCCCTGCTCCCTCTGGTACCACCTAACACCTGCCAAAACTAACAATACAGGCCATAAATGTTCAGATACGCTGTAACCCTTAACACGTAGCAACCGTTGCCGGCACCGCGTCACCTTCAACTCGCTGCAGACCAAAATCGACAGTAGGCAACCCCTTGCTGTCTTAAAAAGTTTCCATGGGCCCGTAAGCGTCAGTAATCAATGCTGTATGCCGTTGGAATGTAGAATTGTGAAGGACAATATTTCGTTTTTCAGATATTTGAAAATATATGGAATAGCTAGGTTATAGGGAAGATCCTGGTCACGGTCCTTCGGACTGGTCCTTCATGGGACTTTGCAGGGACCATGCAGCATGGGCATGATATCCGAATAAAAATATGTCTGAAAAGCAAATTTCCATGTCAAATTTAGAGTTAAAACATTTTTTAATTGGGATACCATGCCCTTCCGCACGTCAAGGCTTGCTGCTCAAAAGTTGGCAGTTGAGATCAAACTGGGCCCAGAAATTGAGGATTTTTGTATGTAGCACCCGCTCGCTCCAAAGATTTGTCTCACCTGTTGAAACAAATATTGAGTTTGATAAACGAATCGAGAAGTTACTCACTCCGAAAGTGGCTGCAAGTTAATTGACTGTTGGCCAGCCGCTGCCCACGATGCAATAGTGCTAACCGAGTGAGTGACTCCTCGAGACAGGTTTAGCCCATGATTATTTTTTCCTACTTACATTCATCATGGTTTCAGGCGCTTCGCGAGGCATCCTCACCGTCATCGCAGACGGACCATAAGGGTTGCCAGATTCTTCGTCAACCCTCATTACGACGTCTGAATGGGGCCGCGCGCGGTACACGTGGTACCCATTTATTTCGGAAAGAACGTAGAAGGTTTTGATCTGCAAACATTTCAACAGGTAATCTAGTGGCTAAAGTTTTTCTTGAAACTTAAATCGGTATGTTGCAACTCGCTCGGTCGACTGGCGAGTAACAGGTTGCCTGTATCTCATTTTATGAAGCACAGCAGGTCCGAGTATCCCCGTTAGAAAGGGGATATATTGCGAACTTCCCGTTTCTTCCGGATCCGTTGTTATTAATAAACATGTTCTTAATCCGTTTTGGCACTGTCAAATAGTATCCGGAACTTTGGCAAAAGGTTTCGATGTGATCCCGCCCCCCCCCCCCCCCAGATTTAATATTTATTGGATTTTTTTTTTAATCCCGGCAGTCGATTCTCGGAGATATCCAGTCTTCACCATACTCCTGAAAGGACCCCTCTTGCTTATTCTGCCTTTTATAATATACCTAGCTCCCATATGGAATTATAGGCTTCTAAAATCCCTACCTTTCTCCATTGTTTCGTTTCGTAACTACGGATTTTTAGCGCTTTTTCGGCCTTGCCGAGTTTTCCCGTCACCCAACGAAAAGTTTGTCGGAATCTTCATTGTCCCAAGACAACTCTTTCACACATAAGGATGTGATTATCTTCTGTTTATTACTTCTTTTGTTTGCTTAGCTTTTCCACTTTTTAACCAACGCACGTTCAGTTTTCAAATCTTTTGCGCCCAGCCGCCGCGTCGGAGAGCAGGGAGGCTGGATACAATCGGCAAGTGCTAACAAGAGAATCGCTGGTTTCTGGTGGAAAGTAATGGTATTTTGGAAAACGTTTTTTCTGATCCATTTTATAGGGAAAAGATCATTTCTAGTAAGAGTTGTGCTTTAGAAATGTTTATTATAGGTAGACTATCCTTCAGCCCAAACAGCTACATTTTATTCGAGCAATAAAATGTAGCTGACTTATGTAGCTTTTTGTCAAAAGATGTGTTCTGGACAGAAAGTAAGTTAGTCTATTTCAAAATACGCAACGGAAGCGAAAGCATGTTCAACGATACCCTTTTAAAATACATCCGAGTACCCTTGAATTCGTTAATATTTTGTGTCTGTACTTACTGCTCCTCTCCCGTATGATCTAGGTCCTGCACCAGTATCATGATCGGAGGCTCAGCCCTCTCTACCGGCACTGGAAGCTTTCGCTTAGCGGCTGGAGCTGGAGCGCTAAACGTCTTGTTCGCAATGGTCCCGTTGGCTTCCCCTGAAGAGGTAGCTTGCCCTGAAGAGGTAGCTGCAACTTCCCCATTTGAAGTTGTGGCTTCACCGTTGCTGATGCTGAAGAAGGTAAACTTTACAGTACATAGTAGACAATTTCTTTACAGTTTGACACAATAGGACTGAGACCTGACAAAATAGTTACATATCACTTACAGTAGAGGTATGTTTATGTGAACTGTGCAGTTTTGGGCTAAATGATATAGTGAATATACGAAATACAGGTGTTTTCAGATGCGCTTAAGAACCTACTTTGACTAATTGATAGTTGGGTTTAGACTCCGCAAGTGCATGAAAACGGCAAAGTCCAATGTCAACAAACGTTCACATTAGCATACCTCTACCGCACCCACTTAAATAGGTCTGAAAACCCGGTAAAGGTACGTTACTTCGTTTGTCCGATATCTGCAGATAATCTATTTCATCGAATGAACTTTTTCTTTCGGACTTGTGGTACCTCTATGTGTTTGCCCCTCCATGCTTGAAATATTTTCCAACTACAATTGTAAGCGACTGCCAAAAAAATAAAATAAAATCGATTCCTTGACATATCGTAAAACCATTTTCCTAGTTTTCTACAGGCGTAACAGCATATTTAGCCTTGGAAATGCAGGCTTTTGTTGAAATTCGAGTTTTGGTTTGTCGTGCAAGCAGCGCACACTCTGAATCTTATCACTGCAGTACCGGTGGAAAATGAAAAATCGCTTAAATTGGTCAAAGTATTTCATTTTATTCAAGTATCAGGTGTGAAAATAAGCTGCCTTTTCAGTTAAACTTTAAGGGGTGCTTGGATGTAGGGATACGAAATATTTGCGACATATAGAACGTGTATCTTCCAGCTTTTTTTTCTACGGAGTCCAATATCACCCTCGATGTCGCAATTAACCTTAATACGGTACCTTGGCTTGAACTCCCAGCGGGTGGTAAACGGCATCTCCTCCCTTTCGTCGCTGCGGTAATAGGGACGTTTTTTGTCCTTGTGTGATTGTAGGTGGGCATCATCAAACCCATTAGTCATGAATTCAGTGATGACCATTGGGTTTCCAAATAGGTCTGTCTTATTTCGTATCTGGCATACAATTTCAAGCCCGCACGTAATGGGAAGACATTCAAGCTAAAATATAATAAAAAGAAATTACTACGGGCGCGTCAACCTGTGGTGTATTAGCTATCACAGTATCTGTCCGGAAAATTTTCGGCAGACATAGGGATCCTGGAATGTAGAAATACCCAGATTTGCTAGGACCATGAAACTTGGCAGGAGGCTAGGAAGTAGTCACTTCGCAATCCGACTATCGTGGGGGGAGTGGAGGGAGGGGAATCTGGAATCTGGAGATATATATGACTTTTGAAGGGGCATAATTATGATCGTTTTTGCCTCAAGGGTGTTGCTTACAAAGGAACTCCTAGCCGCCTTAAATTGCGCATCGTCAGTGCACAGTGCAAACAAAACCACTCGTTTTCAAGATTCCCAAGGGCCTATTAAAATTCGTGCCTCCAGGGGTTTGGTTACAAAGGATTGCAGTAAACTGATAATTTGACAGATTTCCACAGTCTTCCTCTGACCCAACGTTGCACATGCTGTATAAGCTCATAGCTCTTGAATGTTTTAACACACACTCACTTGCTGTAAACAGTATTTTTTATGGCACTTGCCTTCCGGCCAAGTGCCAAAAACCGATCACTTTTCCGTCGGTCGGTCTGTCGGTCGGTCGTTAGTCCGGTGATCGCGAGTTGGGGTACTTTCAGATGTGCTAGGACGATGCAACTTGGCAGGCATATTAGGGACTCGACCAAACTAACTTGGAAATAGTCACTTGCCCGATCAGTCCATCGTATGGGGGGGGGGGGGGGGGAGAGGAGCCAGAATCCGGAATTTAATGACATGCATTACTTTCGAACGGGTGATCGGATCGTAATGAAACTTGATATTTGGAAAGACGACATGCCTCAGATTTCCATCAAGCAGAGCGAACAGCAGGTGCCTCCCGCTATGTTCCCGTCACGTGAATGTGGTTTCCGTGTGATTGTGAAGGTGAGGAACCTTCTAAAAATGGTCTGACAACGAAAAAACAACTAAAAACGGACAAATTAGGAAGGGGACGTTTTCGCGTGGATGGCTTTAGAGCTGAACGGATGATCTCGGGCACACGAAAATGAGAAAATGGATCGGGCCCTGAACGGCTGAAGAAGATGGGTTCCGCCCACGCAAAAAATGCTTATTCATCTGGATGGGAGCATATGAGTGAAAATTCCACACAATATCCCTGTTCACCTCAACGCTGCCCTCGGCAGAGCCGTTACTAGCCAAAATGTTTGGGAGGGGGGGGGGGACGAGGGATTTACCGAATGGCTGGTAATTTTTTCCGACTGTGTTTGCAGAAAAACGACAGTCTTGAAAAAAATTACTGTTTGACAAAAAAACAACTGTTTTGACGAAAAAACGACTAATTTTTTAGAAAAACCGACTGTTTTAGAAAAAAATCAACTGTTTTGAAGAAAAATCGCGGCGCTTCGTGCCAACTCGTTTAGTTTTTACAGACTGGCCGACAACAGTGGGGGGGGGGGCATCCCCCTCCCCCAGTCGTGACGCCCCTGGCCCTCGGAGCGTGTTGAACGGGAGGCGTCCGTCGAGCTGGATGGCCCGTTCACCTGTTCATCAATCGTGGTGGGTTTACACACTGCGTAAAATCCGAGCGTATTTTACGCAAGTATCTGAGCTTGAAAAGATTTCTAGCAATACAGACTTATTTGAATATCATTGACAGAACGGACCGGATTCGTTCACTGTGGGAGAATTGGAGGGGGGTTCCGGAATTCTGGTGATAAGGGGTTAAGTTACTTCCAGGTGGGCTAGCACAATGAAACTTCGTAGGCAAGTCAAGGATCCGACCAGGTCAACCTGGAAATATCATCTTCCCGATCCGACCACCGCGGGGGAGTGGAGGGAGGGGGAATCCGGAATCTTGAGGAATGTACAACTCTGGAATGGGGTGATCGGACCTTAACGAAACTTGATATTTGGAAAGACCACGTGTCTCGGATGTCCCATTTCAAGTCCGGACCGAATCCGATGAATGTGTGTGTGTGTGGGCGGGGGGGGGGGTCGGAGGGCGTAACCGGAAATCAGATGACACGCTTAAAGTGGAGCGATCGGGATGAAACTTGGTAGGAGGAACACGCACAAGCCCTAGGTACATTATTGACAGAAGGGACCGGATTTGTGCTTGGTACTTGGTGGGGGGTTTCTGGATTCCGGTTATAACGAGTTAAGTTACTTCGAAGTGGGCTAGGATAATGAAACTTGGTAGGCAAGTCAAGGATCGACCAGATCAACCTGGAAATAGTCAGCTCCCCGATCCGACCACCGTGGGTGAGTGGAGGGAGGGGGAATCCAGAATCTTGAGGAAAGTGTAACTTTGGAATGGGTGATCCGATTTTAACAAAACTTGATATTTGGAAAGACCACCATTCGATGAATGTGGGGGGGGGGGCGGAAATCTTGTTAAGCGCTTAGAGTGAAGCGATTGGAATGAAACTTGGTGAGAAGAACAGGTACAAGAACTAGATACATCAATGACAAGACCGGACCGGTTCGGGCACTGTCAGGGGAGTTCGGGGGGGGGGGGGGGGGGGGGAATTCCAGTGATCGTGAATTAAGGTACTTCCAGATGTGCTAGGGCGATGAAACTAGGCTTGGACAATAGAAACTTGACAAGATTGGCTTTAGAAATTGTTACTTCTCAAATCCGACCAAATCCCTTAAAGCACTAATCCTAAACCTTAAAGTACTAATCCTAACCACAAAGTACAAAAAATGCTTTTAAGCAAATTATACATTTTAACTCAAAGGTTTAGCACCCTTAAAAGTGCGTTTCTTAACCGAAAAGTAAAAAGAATAATAATATCAACCAAACGACATATACTCATGATTCACAAGGGACCATGATCATTTTTGGCCCAAGGATTCTGCTTACAAGTGAATTTCTTAAAGTACAAACAATTATTTTGAGCAAAATATTCCTACTTTCATCCTCTGACCCAGCCTTGCAAGTGCCATATGAGCTTCCGGCTCTTGTTTTTATGTTATTAATCAATGTACAGAGAACATTTTTGAGCGGTATTTTGACGAAGCATTAAGCATTCAAAAACTCAAGTTTTTAAATTCAGCTAACGAATTTTTTAGCCCAAACTGAGCTCGAGCCTCAAGAGGACCCTTGACAAGAAGTGCCGAAACGTAATTCAGGTGACGGATTCGTCTTTCACTGTTATTGGGGGCGGTTCGAAGTGCTTGGGCATAGGGGGGGGGGGGGGGGGGACCTCAAAACATAAGACTCGCAAAACATGTGACAACTATACGGATTAGAAATAAGAGACGAACGAGACCAAAGGTTTCGATGGGATCCGAAAAGTATTTGACCCTAACAATTCGGTCTTGTCTTCGCCATTCAGTCTTCGTCAGATTCGTTTAAGATTCGTTTTTACTGTTAAAATAAAGTTCAAAAATGTAATCAGCATGTCTCCTTGCCCCGCTACCGAATCTCTAATCGACTTCAGAAACAATTTTGAGCTTCAATAAAATTTACCGTGGTCCTTCTAACTAGGACACCTCAGGATGTCCAGATTTACCCCAAATTTTGGGTAAAGTAAGTTGGGTACGTAAATACGAAAAAACCCAAATATCTTTTTTATTTTTGAAGATAAAGATAATTGGAACCTTACATCTTGTAGAGCATGATACGACCACTATGAATGCATTTCTAAAATCACAGTATATCATCAAAAGAAGCCACCACATGTCAGAACCATTGATTTTCCATTTGTCTGTGGTAACTCTGGCCGGCCGGATCTACCCCGGAACGAAATTGTATAACACTACAAAGTGGGATCTTGAAAATCCTGACCAAAATAAATTTATAAATAAGAAAAATTTGAATATGATCAAAACTACGTCTACAAACGTTGGTCGGACTTGCACCCATTTGCGCTTGGCAACGATCGCCTTGTACACATAGATTCCTTGGCAAATTACCTGAACTTCAAAAGATCGTGATCCAGTCAGCTTTACTGGCTTAATTTTTAGCCGGCTTTAATTTAAACTCAACTAGAATTTCTTGGTTACCAACCAATACCAACCCTTCGACCTTCGATTACACTAGCTCTGTCCGACGTTCATAGATTAATGCGCTCTGAACGTGTACGACGCGCAGAGCTATACTAGTGTGAAGAATAGGGTAGGGCCGAAAATTGGTCAACAAATTTTGTGTCCGGATTTTGCCGGTTTCCGGGTGCAATATTTGTCCGGTGAGAAAATAACTTTCATATTCGGATTCAGCATGTCTCCTTACCCCTAAATCAACTATCTCAATAGCTTTCAAAAAGTATTGTTTTTGCCCCTTAATTTGAAACCCATCCCCCACCCTCAAATATAGGGCTACAGAGCCCATCTACGAACTTGACTTGTACTTTGACCAAAAGGATCCTCCCACCAAGTTTCATCAAAATATCTCAATCCCTTCGAGAGTTATCGTGCGCACAGACGGACAGACAGACGGACAACTTTTGCGATGTCATAGGTATCCCTCCACTTACGTTTTAGGATCTTAAAAACGCAATACCACAGGCTCGAGAAATGTTAAAAGAAATATTAACATACATTTTTGATACAAAACCAGTCGTGTTCAAATTTTGCAAAACATGTTGGAAATAACGATTCGGTAACTGCGTTTATGTGATTCATACGAGCTTGAAACATAAAAGTACGATTCTCTCGACCTTGGGGGGTGAGTCACCCCCCCCCCCTTTCGATCCACCTCTGCTGTGAATCGAAGACTAAGCATAAACAATAGTTAAAATAGTATTTTTGTCATGCGAGACCACCTGCTTAATCAGAGTTCTTATCTTTTTGCTTGAGGTGTTGTTTCTGGTAATCCTGTCTTTGATCTTATTTAGCTGGCTGGTCTTGTCACTATAACTCAAAACTCAGAAGTTGAAACACGTTACAGCTCAATTCGGCCCAACTAGTTGATACCAAGTTGAAATCTTGCACTGCATCTCGTGAGTCACCTCCAGTGAGTTGGAGCTAAGAAAGGGGCCAACCACTCCTTATAATGTAGCGACATTACGTTTATCTATCGCCCTGTCAGAGCTTATTGCGAGAGGGCGGATACACTTTTTCTGAGCAAAAGTAATGGCTAGCTATGCTTAGTCAGAAGTCTCGTGTAGTAATTTGGGTAGTTCGTAAAGTAGAAGAGAAGCACTTCGCTCGGAATAAAGCCAAAACTAGGAATTTTGTCAAAGCAATGGTCGAATACATGTTACATAAGTGGGTAAAATCATCTCCGGAAGGGGCCAACAAATCCTTATGATTTGAAGACATTCAGCTGAGCTGTCGCCCTCAACTAAATGTTAGCACAATTAGTTTTGTTGGCCCAAATTTGTCAAAATACTAGTATGGTGTCATTTGTGCCCATTTTCAAGCGGTTGATTATGGATAAATAGTAATGTGTTGAAGGGACCTAGCAAAAACCGCAAACTTGTAAAGACATGATTTTCTGCATAAAGAACTCAAATAAACATTAAAGTTTTGGGATCCCTTCGGGACCTATGGTTTTGTTCTTGTGAATTTTCATGTCTATGAAATTTACTTACCGATATACTGGTCATTGATGCAGGTACCTATGTTGTTGTCATCATCTGAGAAAAAGTGCTTGTGATAGAACTCTAAATAGTCCTCCATGTTTCTTTCCCCGATGTCAGAAAGCTGTAGAAGTCTGAGATCCATGACTTCTACTCCGAGGCCTGTCAACTCCGTTGCTTCAAGGGGTACGTCGAAAAGTATTTTCAAAATATGGTATACCTGAAATACCCGCATTCTCCCGGTTCTGAGTCACACCCAAATCCTGAGTTATGTCTTGTTATGTTTTGTTATGTGTCGAGTTATGTTCACACTGAAACTGAAATCCCGTGTTATATCGCGTATCTGCTTTCTCGAACATGTGAACGGCAGCAGTAAGCGTAGCGTGAAAGGAATCTGGAACGTGTACTTTTCCAACAGCATTGTCTTGCATGCGTAAATAGGTGCCCGTCACCAAACGCGTTAAATAAGAAGTATTCACTAGTATCATTCCCTTCAGTTCTGGGATACTAACAAGCCTGAAAAGAAAAAAAATATATGCACACTTACTTCTTCTCCGTAAATTGATCGACGAGTAGAAGCACTTTGCTGAAAAAGTGGATGCTGGTCTGGAGGTCGCACTTCTTGTTTTGAGGGTCTCCTGCGAACCTGATACATATGAATATATATAGACAATTGAAGTATTCCTTGGTGAGATTTCTTGATTAGGCTACTGGAGTCTATACTATTTCCGTTGGTTTCTATTTCTGTCACCACCCGACGGAATTAGTTTTCTAGCTTAGATGTTCCTTAGATGCACCACAACCTGTCTAAACTAGTTAAACCTGTTGGAAGATGTGTGTTTAAAATCATATTCACTGATAAATCTTTCTAAATTCAGATATTTAGGCACTGTTGTGACGGGAATAGAATCACGGCATCCCGCGTTGCTACAGTACAAGAGAGTCGGCCGCAATTTCTGTAAGCCAAAAACTGGCCAAAAAGACAAAGATATTCTCTGTTTAAAACACTAAATGTTTTTCTTATATTGAATACATGTTTGTTTCTCACAATCATAAAATTTGCTTTCATATTTTTCCAAGTACCAAGGTTAAAGAATGATTACGTGACGGAAACAAAATTTGGATGACCAGCCATAATGGTAACAAAGTCCCCAGAAAATGTTTGGGTAATCACAGAAAATTATGTACTGGCAATGCAGCATGCGCTCTATTATCTCCGAAGAAATCCTGGGATGAAGAAGAAGAAGATGGCTTTCTTTTGATATGCTGTTTACCTTTTTTGGAAATTTCTGTGGTGAGAAAAAGACAACCAAAGCTGGACAATGGAATAGACAGGTTAACTTCTGACGGAAATAGTATAGGCTCCAGTATGCCTAATTCTTGCTTTACGTAAACGATGCAGCACTGCTCTTGATGATCAAGGAGACTCTTCTCATTTCTGAAATTTCCTAGGCAGTACGAACACTTCAGAGACATGACAGATAAGCGGTCAGAACTTATACCATAACCACAAAAGCTTGCTATATCTGCCAAAGGAGTTACTGTGCCGCGCCCGCGCGGCTGAAGACGTTTAAAATTTCCGCGTTAATGACAGCCCAGCGTTGCAGCGTCTTCTACGGACAAGAAAAGCAAAGTCGAAATCACCTTTCGAACTTTCTTGGATTTTTTCCAGAAGAACTGAGTTTTAAAAAAGAGTCGGGGGAGTGCGTCCAGGAGATTGATATTTACTGTGCCAAAGAAATAAATACTCCGCTTTCTGAAAATGGCGGGTCAAAAATAAATTACTTACTTACTTACTTAAAGGCACTGGCCGTTGAAGGGGTGTTTACAAGAATACACAGAAGCCGTGTTTTTTGTAAAACTGTTTTTCTTCGTTCTGCCTATGAGCCTGTTTTTTGTTCAATGAGTGTCAAAGTCGTTCTCCGTTGAGATTGTTACAAAAAACACCTATTGCACCAATTTTAAACTGAGGTGCTAGTAACTAAAAATTAGCATTTGCGTACGATTTCCAGTGGCGTCAGTTGGGTGGGGTAGGGGGGGCCAGGTGACCCCTGGCTTTCCAAGGGAGCTCAGAGCTACCAGGAAAAATATCCAGAAAAAATCAGTTTCTCATCAGAACTGTGACATTTGGTTACGTCATATCAGTTGACCAAGATCACTCATGAAAGAGTTTGAGCCTAGGTTAGTCGTGTTTCTTAACTACTCTGAACATGGGAAGAGACATGATCTTTGTAAAATGGCGTCGAGTACCACACACCTTTTTTCCTGGATAGCTCAGGGCCCCCTTGTGGGCCTGCGGTGCCTTTTCCATTCACCCACAGTTTGTTTATCTTGTAAAACGGTAAGAATTTTTTTGAATCAATGTTTAATGTGGGTTGCAGCAAAGGCTACTCTGGTTCGTAAACCTGAGAAGAGGACCGATTTTTATTCTTATTTCATCCTTCGTTCCCGCTTTCCTCTTCTTTTTTAACTTTTCTACTCTTCCTTTCTACAAGCACCTATTTCCCTTCTTTCTTTCCAACATGCCACTATCTCGATTCTAACAATGTAGTAGGAAAACTCCTCAAGACTACATGTCCTGTTCACTCATGTCGAAGGTTTCCCAAGTTCACTCTGTTGTTAGCATTGCCCAGGCATTGCTCAAAAATTGTGAAAATTTTTCTCCTGAGTCATTGAAAATAGGAATGTACATTCCATGACACCCTTTTTCTTCGTCATTAATTTCGTAAAAAAATGGGTGCCTTTATCCATTTTGCTGAAGTACCTCTTCCCGATACATAGCAGAATGGGATGAGAACGGTATGCAGAACCGAGGTTCCTATTCCGTTGATCATTCAGCAGAACGGAATGTTTAATGAGGTACAACTCGTTCTCCGTTCTGCTAAAAACGAATAGCACTACGGCGTTCTACTAAAAACCCTTAAGCATTGTCCTAATAGGTGTTGTAAGGTGTATTACGGCGTATAAAGCTTATTCCAGATTCCTCTTTTCCTCGGAGCGCGCTGTAATAACGTGAATAAGGAAAATAGACTAGCGCTCTATTCTGGCTTATGCAGGGCCAATCAGATCGCTTGGTTGGTTCCGCCAGCGGGCCGAGGAAAGAGCAGCGTCGTCAGGGTTGCCACGGGAAGCACTAAAGTTCTACTTTGGTGGAAGCTGAAGAAACAACTTTTCTAAAAAATAACACGTTTTGTTCTGTTGCGACTGCTTACTGCTAGTTCAAGGACTTGTGCTGTCCATCCGTAGATTTAATTGCTTTTTACAAATTATTGGGCGTCAAATTGTACAGGTGTACTTCAAGTAACACTAAGAGCACTTTTCTGATCTTTAGAAACTTGAAAAACTGTATGAGCGTGGCAACACTGCACGCTGCATTGATAAGAACCTCTGGTTCGTATTTGAACGGGCGTGTGTATTAAGACGTAAACATCGCGTATAGCGTTATTCAGCTTATTACACCTATTAGGACAATGCTTTATAGGAGAACGGGATAGAGAACGGAGAACGGTTTGTTTACAAAAAAACGCAGCTAGAGACAAAAAAGGGAGACGTCATGCCTAAAAAAGGGAGCATTTCTAAATTGGACAGGACACCATCACCCACTAAAATTTATTAAGCGAACTATGAGTTAAGCATTGTCCTAATAGGTGTTGTAAGGTGTATTACGGCGTATAAAGCTTATTACAGATTCCTCTTTTCCTCGGAGCGCGCTGTAATAAGGTGAATAAAGGAAAATAGACTAGCGCTCTATTCTGGCTTATGCAGGGCCAATCAGATCGCTTGGTTGGTTCCGCCAGCGGGCCGAGGAAAGAGCAGCGTCGTCAGGGTTGCCACGGGAAGCACTAAAGTTCTACTTTGGTGGAAGCTGAAGAAACAACTTTTCTAAAAAATAACACGTTTTGTTCTGTTGCAACTGCTTACTGCTAGTTCAAGGACTTGTGCTGTCCATCCGTAGATTTAATTGCTTTTTACAATATATTGGGCGTCAAATGTACTGGTGTGCTTCAAGTAACACTAAGAGCACTTTTCTGATCTTTAGAAACTTGAAAAACTGTATGAGCTTGGTAACACTGCACGCTGCATTAATAAGAACCTCTCTTGTTCGTATTTGAACGGGCGTGTGTGTAGTATTCATTCAGATGTTGAACAGTTAACATCTAACAGTGACCAAATTATTATTCCACCTCTGGTGACGCTTTGGCTATTACGCGTCACGGATTATCGCTGCTCCATTTGTCGAACTTGATTGCGAACAGTGGCTCCTCCCTCTGACTCTGCTTTATGGACTAGACTGCTGATCATTCCTTTGCAAGATGACAAGCGATAGACTCGTCTGGAATGCGGTAATGAACTTTTTGTCGAGAGCAAAATCTGTTGGAAATGTTTCGGCTGATATTGCAAAGACGGCCGCTGACTTCTTCAGTGACGACATGATATTTGAAGCCAAGAAATTGTTGTGGGGGCTTGCTAGTGTCTCTACTCGCCCGGCTGAACGTCCAAAGCGGACGGATCACTGTTTGGATATCCTGAAGGTGCTTGAAAAGTGTGACGAGAAAAAGGTCGACTTGTCACGTTTCGTTATATTTGAACCTGACGAAGTTCCGATTATCCCTGGTGAAGTAAGCGCTGGTCTAACACGTAAGGTTAATGAACTTTGCGTAAAGTTAGACAACTTTATCAGTACCGATCGCGCTACCGCCCAAATGTATACAGCGCAAAAATGTCAACGCAGTCCAAACCTACGTACGCAGTGGTCCTGCAAAACCCGCCGAAAGGACTGTCCGATCCGAGAGAGCGCAAGCACTTCTTAGATAATCTGTGTGGCACTTCAAGCACAAGTATAACTGAGCTAAGACCAGGAAAGGATTCGTGGCGCCTCCTTCTCCCAGATAGGAGCTCTGCTGCTGCGCTAGCTGACACAATTAAAAGTAAAGACGAGTCGCTGAAACCTCGAGTGACAGCTCCCGTGTTCTACGGTATCGCGAGATACGTTCCGGAAAATATCGGTGATGAAGATATGAAAGGCCTAGTGGGGAATTGCGTCAAGGCTCATCGTATTGGTAAAAGCAGATCCTTCAAACTCCTGTTTTCGAGCAAGCAGGACCTTCTAAACGCAATCGCCTCTCGTATTACCATCGATTATGAGCGAATCCCAGTAGAAGAATACCACCCCCTCCCGCCACGGTGCTACAAATGTCAGGAGTACGGTCATACTGCCTCCAATTGCAAAGGGGTTGCTCGTTGCTCCCACTGTGGAAAGATGGACCATGTCAGTAGCAAAGATTCACCTTGTCAGAATAGCTGCTGCTGTGCACTTTGTGGCTCTGTGGACCACCCGTGCTACAGCTATAAGTGCCCGGTAGCCCAGAAACTACTTGCGGCCTCTAAATGAGTTCCGAGCTTCATGTGATATCTTGGAACATTAATGGTAGTTTCACAACGAAGATCCCCCTAATCAGGACGCTCTACCATTCTGCTGATGTGCTCTGTCTACAAGAACACTTTATCACGACTGTCGGTGAAAATCTTCTCAGATTTGATTCGTCATTGGTTACTTATTCACGTGGGGCGCGATCTTCTGGTGCTGGCCGGCCTAGTGGTGGTATAGCCGTTTATGTTAAGGATTATTTGGATCCCGGTCTGTTCAGAGATAGTGATTATTTTGTTGCAGTTAAAATAAAAAATATGGTTATTGCGTCTGTTTATCTCCCGACTGATTACCGTAATGATAGATCCGAAGTACTTTTTGACAAGGCTTGTCGAGAGATTTCAAGTTTAGTAGCAGATTGTCAATCCCTAAATCTAGAAGTTGTGTTGGCAGGTGATCTGAACTGTAACATTTTTGATCAGTCTAGCGGACGAGCTATGATTCTCACTAGTATGTGCCCGCAGCTCATAGCAATTGAGAACGATCTAGACTTTACTTACATTCACAATTCGGGGCATACGTCGGCACTCGATTTCATACTCTGTTCTGACAGTGTCAAACGGCCTTCGAAGACAACGGTAATCGCCGATTTCCAGAGTTCGGTGTTCCTTCGCGTGTTCCTTCGCGTCGGGTGCGAGTTGGTACGGAAAGGGCGGGTTGGTCCGAAAATACGGATTTGGTAGAGGCTTGTGGGAAATCTAAATTTTGGTTGGCTTTGTGGAATGATTGTGGAAAGCCTCGTTCCGGTGCTTTGAATCAGGTCCGTTTATACACAAAAAGAGTTTTCCGGAATACTCTAAAAAAACACCAGGCTAATCACATTAGTAAATTATCGGAACGTGCCGTCACTAATCCCAATTTGGTTTGGCGTACGCTCAAGAAGAGAGACAAAAACCAACCTTGTCAAAGTGATGTAATATCGATGGATGATTGGTATGATTATTTTAGTTGCGAGTTTGGCCCACCTGATCCGCCTACTGAAGAGAAACATGAGAATATTCTTGATCAGTGCCTTGCGAATTCTGCAAACAAATTGGGTTATGTGGTGTCAAGGTCAATGCTGGCTGCTTGTATTTTAAAAGTGAAGAAAAAGAAATCAAGGGGTATTGATCAAGTTTGCGGAAATCACCTACAGGCCGGTTCGTCTTTTCTTCTTGAGCATCTAACCTTGTTATATCAGATGATTTTTTCTTCGGGTTTAGTTCCAGATTTATTTTGTGTTGGTATTATTACCCCGGTTATTAAGAAAGGAAAACCCACCAATATTTGCAGTTCATATCGGCCAATAACTGTGTCGCCTGTTCTATGTAAGATCCTCGAGTTATTGGTGATCAATGATATTAATATAAAGTGTTATACACCAACGAATCAGTTTGGTTTCAAAAAAGGGGTAGGGCGTGAGCATGCGCACTGCCTGATTGCAAAATTAATAACCCATAGTAGAAGTACTTCCGCCATGCCCAAAAGTTCTGTGCCGCCAAAAGTTCTGTGCCGTGTTTAAGGGTGAACTATAGTGTTCTCTTGGGTCATCTGATGGTACTAGCGCCACCCAGAAGCTAGTTGCGCCATCTGGTAGCAGTACCCGCGCCATCTGTTATTGCTACCATTATCTAGGATCACTCTCCTAGCCTACTAATAGTATTAGCACCAACTAGTCACGATACTAAATGGAGATGAAAATTTCTGGAAGTAATAAGTAGCTATATGATTGATTACTGTAATTATTTTCAAATTATCTAGAAAGTATTGAACTTTCTATGAAGAGTGAGTGCGAGTGTGAGGAGGACACCGTTATATTACCTTGTAACCACGTATAAAAGAACAGGCGAATAGTCAGTTTTATTATGTATCTACTATTCGCTTCGAGAGTGAACAATGAATTTTTACAGTGAAGTGTATCCACAGACCCAGGAACTTGTTTTTCCATCAACAACGGACCAAGTACATGATGACAGTGACATTACTAACAAAGTGCAGACGAAGAAGAAAGCTAGTGTAAAAAAGGATGGACTAGTGAAAAAACAATATTTAGAAATCTTGAATAAACAAGGAAGTACTAACTTTTGTTCACTCACATCTCTTGAGCGGGGAGAGTATTTCAAGGTTCTGTCATACAGAAGAGAAGAGAATAAAATAGGAAAAACTGTCCTTATAACTCTAAGTGGGGATGATGGACATGTGTTTAATGTATACCTACCTCAGAGGTTCTACGACCTTGAGGATAAAATCCTTGATTCTATGATTGGCTCGTACTTCGAAACATATAAGAATCTTAATGACAGAAGAGTGATTCATTTTCATGAAAAGAAAGTTGAAATGTGAATATCATGCTAGTGTCCAACCAAAACCTCCAACAGTGTTATAGGAGCAGTCAAGAAGTGAATATCCATTGGCAATGTATAATTGCCTTTACTGTTTCCGAACGGTTACTGTTCGTGAATGCGACATTTGCAACCCAGTTAGATACGATCCATTGTGCAAAACTTGCTCTAAGACAGTGTGTTCAAATCATGAAACTTACAGTGAAGAATGTGATCTATGTACGCACAGTCCATGTGTTTTTCATACACCGAGTAATGCCATTTGTCTATTTTGCCATTCATATGATGTATGTTCTAAGGGTGTGGATGAAGTTGATGTTTAGCAATCATACCTGTAATTATTTACTGTCTTAATAAAAACATTCTACTTCTTAATATCGCGTTTAGTTAATGAGTATGTCTTCTGTAGGTAGGTTCCATTTTCATGCTCCGTTCAGACTTATTCTGAACGGAGGTAGTGGATGTGGTAAAACAACGTTCGTTCAGAAGCTTTTAAAAGACAGAAAAAGACTGATAGTGCCATCAGTAAACGAAAAAACTATTGTTTACGTGTACAAGGCTTGGCAACCAGCCTACGATTTGCTTCGGGTGGATTATCCAGGAATTCGATTTGTAGATGAATTAGCTGGATTATTCGAAAGTCTTTCGGAAGACAGTTTGTTGATTTTAGATGATGTTGCTGAAATGATTGATGTTTATTCGAAGGAATTCATTGAGCTTTTCACTGTCAAATCACACCATTCTCGAATAAGTTGTATTCTTATTACACATTCACTTTTTAGTCAATCCAAAACTGTTAGACTGCTTCAGCTGAATTGTAACTACATGGTAATGTGGAAAATACCCAGGGACTCTTCAAGCCTGATAATACTGAACAGACAGATTTTCCCTTACCAAAACGGGTTTCTTTTATCTAGCTATCAGTTAGCTACCTCAAAACCGTATGGCTATATATTGATTGACTTAAACACAAACACTCCAGACGAGCTACGGGTGCTAACCGACATTTTTGATAGATCGGTTACTGTCTTCTTACCACAGTCATCTTTGAAAAGAAAACAATGACAATCGACAGACTAGAGAAAATTCAACCTTTACTTTTTGTCATGAACAACTCCTCGAAAAAACTCCGAAAAGCAATACTGAATAATGTAAGCGATGACTTCGTAAGAACCGTGTCCGAACTATGTTTAAATATCGAGAAAAAAAATATTAACATGTCAGACGCTCTCCATAAACGAGTGAGACAGCATCATAAAATAGTTAAATCAGTATGCGACTGTAAAAAAATCAATGAAAAAAGACGTTGGTTAAAACAAAAGGGGGGAGGAATATTTACCATTCTTCTACCGATTGTAGCAAGTTTAGTTGGATCAGTTTTGAGTGCTAGGAAGTAATATAATGGCCAAGCCATATAAATTGATACCCTTTGACATAGCTCTTGCACCAGAAAAAAGGATCGAAGATGACATAACAGGATTCCTCGCAGATGACTCTGTTGCCGATGACGTTAAACTTAGCTTGCTCAGAAATGCTTTACAGAGAATAGAAAAATTTAAAACCCCAACCCACAGCACTGAGTCTGTTGTAGTTACTCCCCCTGTCATACTATCCCAGTCCACTCAGCAATTGGAAGAAAAATCGGATGTCCTTTCAAGCTTACCACCATCTTACCAAAGTAAGGCGAAGCGGGTCTTTAATATTCTGAGAAGACAAAATGAGTGCATGTATTCCGAAGGCGCAAACGTAATCCTTATAAATGGTAAAAAGTATAGTGTTGTCGATCTACTAACCGATCTTGTAGGGAACAGGAAAAGTGCAACTGTTCTTGACAATGAAATTTTGAAATATTTAGCTAAGATTGCTTTTCCACTTTCACTTATAACAAACAAAACTATAGCCCAGAACTTACGTAGATTGTTGTTGCTTAACGCGACAACCTCTCCTTCATCTATTAAGAAACCAGGTGATAGAAATTCGTCTGACAATACTTTTGATAGCTCAGCATACGACAGTATTTCTACATCTACGCCACACGTGAGACGAAATCGGTTGGAACTGAGTACAAGTCCAGTTACATTGAAAAACCGATGGATCGAAGAATGAGGGAAATCTACGGCAGTGTAGGCGAGCGAGGAGCTTTATCGTCACCGAATGTACTGTCAAAAGAAAGTGGTTCCACTTTGAGAGAAGCGAAAGGTTACTTGACGTCAGAGGATAGTTATACACTCCACCGGAGTAGACGTCTCCGACCACCAGTTTACCGCAAAACTATAGCATTTCATAGAAATGATTTAGCCCAGTCAGATCTATTAGTTCTGGGGGATGTTCATATCAAGTATAATAAACCTTATCGATATATATTGATCGTCATTTGCGTTTTTTCTAGATATGTATATGCATTACCTCTCAAAACAAAGCAAGGGAAAGAAGTTGCTTCAGCGTTAGATAGTATATTTTCACAAAATCGTTTCTCGCTTTTGCAAACTGATCGAGGAAAAGAATATATTAATAAACCTGTTCAAAATATTTTATCAAAATATAGCACAAAACTGTATCATAGCGCTTCCCCCCTTAAATGTTCAATCGCGGAACGATTTATCCGAACTCTGAGGCTCTTAATATCTCGATATTGCTCATTCTCAAATAATTTTCATTTCATTAAAGACCTACAATTAATTATTACGACTTATAATAAGAAACCACATAGGTCACTTAACTATCGCGCGCCTATAGACGTGTCATCGGTAAATTCCTCTGAACTTTACAAAAATTATTACGTTACAGAAAGAAAGCGAAACCCGAAATATAAGGTTGGGGATACCGTGAGAATATCTCGCACATTGTCTAGTTTTGATAAAGGGAATTACCTGTGGAGTAGTGAGCTATTTAAGATTTCTAAAATTTTGGATACAAACCCGATAACATACAGTATTGTTGATTATAAAGATGAAGACATTATAGGAGGGTGGTACGAGAATGAGCTACAAAAAGTTTCGGACAGTGGGCTTTTTAAAATAGAAAAAATACTTAAGAAGCGGAATCATAAAGGGAAAGTGCAGTACTTGGTTCGGTGGCTTGGGTATACATCCGCTTTTGATTCCTGGGTTTTTGCAAAAGAAGTAGCTAATGTCTGATTTTTATGTAAGTTTTGTTTCCAATGTTGATACGCCCTTCAACATTGAAAACAAATCCGCTGAGTTCTGGACTAAATTCAGCCCTCCTGTAAGAATGGACGTAGCATATTAATGTGCGGTCATTCAGGTAATAATTACAAATAGTTACGATGTAATCAGGAAGGATGGACATTACGAAGCACAGATTTTACCATTTGGCTGGCCTCTCGGTCTGCCTCCACCAATACGATATACCTTGCCCTATTTTCAGTACGGATCAGTTGACGAGTTATGTAGGGATATAACTAAGAACTTGCACGATGGGAAAAATCAAAAATTCAATATCGTGTACTCACCACAGTTCAAAAGAGTAATTGTTATTGGATTGAAAGAAAATGATAAGCTTTGGATGTCCGACGACATGAAGGATATTTTGGGATTTAAGGATAATACTTTGAAAATCACAAATGAGTATGAAAAGGCACAAGGCAGGCACGGTGATGTTCAACCTGGCTTCCATGCCTCTTATAACACGATAATGATTTATGCTTCATTCATTGATAATGTGAGGGTTGGAAGCTCGAATGTCCCTCTTTTGAGAATATTGAATCGCAAGAGTTCTAAAGACGAAGTACATTCTTGGGATATATATGAACGTATATATGTTCCTGTGAATAGTAAGGAACTAGAGCTCTGTCAGATATCATTGAAAACAGAAGGGAGTAAACTTTTACCGATAAGTCGAGGGATATCAGTAATAACCTGTCATTTCCGAGCAGTAAAATGAAAAGTCACCGCCATGCCTTCGTATGTCCGGATATTGATTGTTACTATAATACTCTGCGTCCCCAGTATGGGGCTGGTATGCAATTTTACCGTGGTAAGAGTGTCCAGTCTGGGTATGGACTTGGCTCTGTCTTTTCACAAATGTTTCGAAGTCTTGTCCCCCTTGCGAAAAAGTATCTCTTACCAAGCGCTAGCTCTTTCGCTGCGGATACGCTTAGAGATTTTGGGAATGGTCAAGCTTTTAAAGAAAGTCTTAAAAACAATCTTCGTAAAACAGCTTCTAAAGTTAGTGATAAATTGCTGCAGAAAGGATCAGGATTAAAAAGGAGGAAACCTTCCCCGAAGATTATCAGTCTTGTTCCGAAGAGGAGACGGAATACAGCTGCAATCAAACGCAAGCCACGTAAAGTTAAGAGAAGCCGAAAAGTGAAAGAAGGACGAAAAAGAAAAAGAATCGTCGCAAGGTCATCTGACACTAGAAGAGTAAAGACCGATTTCTTCTAAGTATGTCATATCTACCCCATCCTGATGTTGGAGCTGGAATACCATCCAATTTGAACTTGTTTAATGCTGAAAGTATTAATGTGAGTGTGAAAAATGGGTATCATGAACCATTTTTCCCAGTTGCTCCCCTAGCCGAGAATACTCCTCTTGAATTCAGAGTGTTTTCAAATGATGATACATTTGTCGACCTTGCGAACTCATTTTTTGAATTCAAACTTGAGGTTGTCAAAACAGGTGAAAAGACGAAACACCCCAAGGCTGAGGACGGAGTTTTTTATGAAAATAACACTTTATTTAATCTGTTTTCACAAATCCAAGTATACTTGAATGGTATGGAATACCAAATAGGACAAAATTTTCCGAACGAAAAAATCATAGGTAAAAATCAGGAGTAAATATCAAAGGGAAATACAAATAAAATAGCTATTGATTGAACATGGAGAGAAATCAATGGTAAAATTCACTAGGAGAAATCATAAAGAAAACTCATTGGGAAAAATCAAGGGTAAAATTCAAACAATTTCGAACAAATTGCTGACAAATTGATATTAGGTTCTGATACCAGATTGAAGAAGAAAAGAAATCAATAGTAAAATTCATGAGGGAAATTCATAGGAAAAAATCAAGGGGAAAATTCACGCAATTTCGATCAAATTTCACGCGAAGAAATCAACAGTAGAATTCACGGGGAAATATCAAAGGGAAATTTCACGGGGAAATATCAAAGGGAAATTTCACGGGGAAATATCAAAGGGAAATTTCACGTTGCAGCTAATTTAAAAAGAGAAATCAATGGTAAAATTCTGTCGGAAATATCAAGTGTGAAATTGACTAGGAAATATCAAAGGCAAAATTTACTGGAGAATATCAAAGGAAAAGTTCATTGGTAATTCGCGTTCGTTGTCAAACTTATCATACGGCACAACAAACATCGGAATAAAAAACGAATTTGATGGAGCGCTTTTCCCATCTAACGTTTTCACCTCGACCAATCGAGGTCCACAAGAAGAAGAACAAGAAGAAGATGACACCCTCCCCCCCTTAAATTTCAAAGAAGAACAGGGACACTGAGGCATGTTGAGCAATGTTGAGCAATGCTGAGCAGAGACTGAGCTAATCAAAAGTCAAGCAAAAAATTACATAATGGGTATGCTTCATTTGTCATCTTAATATATAAAGGATACACCTAGGCTAGGCGAGGGGTTACTCCCCACCAGCAACAAAGTACCCCACATACATGGCACTGTGGAGTGGGGTGTGAGGTCTGTGAAGAGTTATAATATGGCTATTTCACTTCATTTGTATAAACTTATTGTCACTGCACTAGTCACAAACTGAAACTAGGAAAATATCAGTAGGTCTAGCCTGGACCCTGCCTGGGCCTACATAGCTGGATTCAGCATAATTCTTTACTCTGTATTGACTGTCTTATTAGCCTAGGTTTTAAAACATCCTGCTAAATTTCTGGTTTTATTCGGAGTTGGTCCTCATATTTCTCTGTGCTACAAAACCAGCTTGAAGTTTTCGCCCACTGCCCAACCACCCGAAAACAACCAATAGGCCTACCAAATTATGGGGCACCGGGCATCATTGGGTGGTATTGATGTCAGTGCTTAAAACCCAAATCACCGCCCACATTAAAGTTCTCAAAAATTAGGATGTGCTGACTATAACTACAGTAGAGGTATGCCTATGTGAACACTTTTTTAACTGTTACACTACCTTGCTTTTGTCAATTGCATATAAAAAAGTAAAATGGAAAAGGAAAAATACAAACTTAATATCAGTTAATACAGTAGATAAGTATTTCAGGGTTATCCTAGCACAAAGTTTAAATAGAAATTCAATACACTTTCTTTGATTTTGAATTTTAAAAAAATTTTCCTCTTTTGACTGCATCTGGAGGTTCGGACCGCCATCTTTTCCATTGAAGTTACATTCCACTTGGCAAAATTTTCAAAGTAACAAAGGAAATCAGCTGATAGTTCAGTCACTTTCATCAGTGAATTAGCAAAATATTCAAAAAGTGCAAATGGCGTGACTGGTTATCATTAGTATTTATTGAAAAACATGCCTTGTTTGGGTTTTAGTTTTTTCTTCGGCAATTCGTTCACAATTACCAGACGTTCACATATGCATACCTCTACTGTATGACTAGGGGGACAGTGTTAAAAGTGCCCAGGCTAGAAGTGGACAACACCCACCAAATCACCACCCACCTTGCAGTTTGCAAAATTCTAGATTTGCTAAGTATGTACGGGTGCTGGGTGGTAAGGGCTGCAGCTCCTGAAATGCCCAAGTGAAAAACGAAGAAACGCCCATCAAATTACCGCGCAAGTTGAAATTCACAAGAAGTAAAATGAGGTAAATATGTCCAAGCATGGGGTGGTAAGGGTGGCAGCGCTTAAACGCTCAGGCGAAAAATGGAGAAATGTCCACCGAATCAACACCCACATTAAGTTTTGTTAAAATTAATGAGCTAACAATGTCCAGGAGTTGGTTGGTAAGGGCAACAGTGCTTAAATTGCCCAGGCTAGACATGGAGAACATCCACCAAATCACTGCTCACATTAAAATTCTCGAAAATTCGGATAAGTTGACTATCTCTGGGCTCTGGATGGTAAGAGCGACAAAGCTTGAATTGCCCAAGTTAAAAATGGAAAACACCTCTGCCCAAATTAAAATGTATCAAACCATTTCAGAATATGGTTTGAAATTTAGTACCAATGTTAAAAGCCTGGTTGGTGATGAATGGCTGATTCAACTCCAAGTGCTTCTTAAAGCACAACTCTTACGAGAAATTATCTTTTCCCTTTAAAATGAATCTGAAAAAACGTTTTTGGAAATACTATTATAGTTTCCACTTAAAACTAGAGTGATTCTCTTGTTAGCGCTTGTCGATTATGTCCTGCCTTCCTGCTCTCGGACGCGGCGGCTGGGCGCCAAACATTTGAAAACTGAACATGGCTTGGGGAAAACTAAGCAAATGAAAGAAGTAATAAACAGAAGATTATCACATCCTTATGTGTGAAAGGTTTGTCATTGGACATCGAAGATTTCAGCAAACTTTTCGTTGGGTGAAAGGAAAACTCGGCAAGGCTGAAAAAGCTCTAACAATTCTTAGTTATGAAAGGAAACAATGGAGAAAGGTGGGGGTTTTAGAAGCTTATAATTCCATATGGGAGCTAAGAATATTATAAAAGGCAGAATAAGCAAGAGGGGTCCTTTAAGCTGGGTCAACACAATGTGCGTTCTACAATGATTTGGTGGGCGCTCCTCCATTATAGGATTGGGCAGGTGATACAAGCACTGCCACCCTTACTGCCGAATTACCAGAATCCTATACATGATTAGCTCATCTGGCTTTTGCTCATTTTAACATGGACGTTGATTTAGTAGGTGTCACACGATTAGAATAATTGTTTGAGCTAACTGCGTCTGGGTATGGGGCGGTAAGAATGGCAGTGGCACTGTCCCAATGCATTTGACCGCTATCACCCTTACCGCCAGGCCCAAAGCCACATAGTTAGGCCAGCAGAGTTTTTGCAAATTTTATGCTGGCAGTGATTTGGTGGGCGCTCCTCCATTATAGGATTGGGCAGGCGATACAAGCACTGCCACCCTTACCGCCTAATTACCAGAATCCTAGACATGATTTTATATTTGGTTTTAGCATTCTCCTTACCCTTAAATCAGCTCTCCCATTAGCTCTTGAAAAATATTATTGTTGCCCCTTAATTTTGAATATCCCTACCGGATCACTAAATATTGGGCTACATGGAGCAGTTTCTGTTACCAACAGGTATCCAGTGTTTTGCATAGGATATCCAGCATTAGGCATAGGCTATGCCAAATGCTAGATATACCCAGCATTTTGCATAGGGTATACAAAAATCAGGAATTTGTGGTAGACTGGTATGGAGCCTATCTATAGTTACGTTTTTTGCCTTTCCTCCGTAGGTGGGTTAACCTACCTACTTGCCACTATTGACCATTTTTTCGTCTCTCCGGTCGCTTTGACTGAGCTCTAAAAAACGGCTTATAAGAAAAAATTGCATCTTACAGTTGCCTATCTCTCCAATGAGAATTTTTGTCGCTTGGATGGAGCTCATACCTCAGTCCACAGGTCGGTTAACCGACCGACAAACGGCGACGAAAAAACAGCTTATAAGGATTTAGGTCAGTTAACCGAAGAAAGAAAACGGCTTATAGAGAGAAATCTTACAGGTCGGTTAACTGGTTGACGGCAAAAAACGCAACTTATGAACTTCATCTACTTTGACCCAAAGGATCCTAACATCAAGTTTGAATAAGCATCTCGACCCTCTTTAAGATTCATCGTGTCAACAGATAGATAGACAGAAAACTTTCTGATTTCATAGGTACAGGAGGGGTATCCAACTGCCAGAAGAGGTTTGAACTAATAAATGGCACAGTCATAAAATCTGGCTCCCATCACCCATCAAGTATCAGTTAAATGGGATCATTCCAAGCCAGAAAGCTTTTATTTACATAGTCAAAAAATTCTGGGACATGCGAAGAAAACATGTGCTCTTTCATCTAACCTAATTCATACTGCTAACCATCTTATTTTTCAGACAAATTGAAAACTTTCTTTGATGAAGCTGGTTGCACTTCACTCTTTTCAAAGGCCCAGCAGTACCAGGTAAGTTATCTTTGTTCCTCTGCTTGCTTGCGGGGATTTACCATGTCTAGGAAAATGATCAAACTTAGCTGTTGTGGCTGGAGAAGAGTTTCCTTGGCTTTCTGTGAGGCCGACAAGTTTATTTCTGAACTGGTAGAAAAACGGTGTGACTCGTGGCTCGAAAAAAGAGTTCAATTGTGTTTGTCAACTAAAAAAATTGGATTGCAGGTTCTTTTCTTCCATTCAGTGATGTTCACCAGCTTGACATGGACCCCTGCCAAGAAGACCCTAAATATCGTATCCAAAGCAATGTAGCTGACATCACCATTTTCGTCATTGGTTGCATATATGTTCCCCAGTCAGCTTGGGCGTACGGAGTATTTATCTGAAAAATGGTGTTACAAATGGGTTAGAAATATGACTGACTTTGTGTTGCCACTATTGTATGTTGTTGAGTAATAATACTTCGAATAGGAAAATAAAATAAGGGGCATTTACTGAATGCCCTAATTAGGAATTACCGTGATTTTGTGTAGCCCAGCATACGCCTATAGTCATCTCAATTACCTTAATTTGCATTTTGAGCTAGTAAGGTTCATTGGATCTGTTGCTCAGTTCAGCAGTATGTTAAAGAAACAACATATCATTGTGTCAGTCCCAGAGGTTGAATTTGGGGTTCTGTACTAATGCTTTCTTTGCTCATCTACAGGTACAAATACCACCTTCTGTGATCACCAATATCCAGCTGGATCCGAAGACCACATAGTGGTTCTTTTCCAGTTTGTTGAGTTTCAGGTGTCATTTGACATACTGATGCTATTGCAAGTCCACTGTTTACTCTGATCTGAAATCAGCATCCATTTTTCATATTTAGGCTATTTACTATAATTGGAACACTTATAACCCTGTTCTCCAAACCTGGGAAGTTCGTATTTGTTTTATTGATGGTTGAAATGTTTTGTATACTGAAATGAATCTAGCATTTTCCATGGATATCAAATTGTTTTCTTAATCTTATCTAATTTTTTCCATAAATTCACTTAGTGTGATGAGAAAACATACATAAATTTAACAAGATTTTTAAGATATTCTGATCAATCTCCGCATGGATTGCAAATATTGTATGGCTACGTTTTCATTAGAACTTTTTTTTTCAGTTGACTGTGTCATCATTCGTGGATTCTGACCTTGTTGAAATTAGTCGGATCTTGGAAACTGACGACATTGGCAGTCTACTCATGATAAAAAGATATTGCATTCGTGAGCAGGTGAGTTTTGTTTAAGCGAGTTTTCCCTTTTTGGGATCCCAAAACGTAAGTGGAGGGATACCTATGACATCGCAAAAGTTGTCCGTCTGTCCGTCCGTCCATCTGTAAGCACGATAACTCTCAAAGGGAATGAGATATTTTGATGAAACTTGGTGTGAGGATTCGTTGGGTCGGCGGACCAGTCGAGTTCGTAAATGGGCTTTGTTGCCCTACATTTAAGGGTGGGGGAGGGGGTTCAAATTAAGGGGCAAACAAAATATTTTGAAACAGCTAATGTGATAGTCGATTATGGGGTAAGAAGACATGCTGAACACGATGGTGAAAACCATTTTGTAATCGGACCAGTAGTTCGCCCGGAATCCGGCCAAAACCGGAAAGTTTGTTAAAAGTAAAAGTTTTATTTGAAGTTGATTAGATGTTCGATTTAGAGGGAGGAAGACATGCTGAAGACGATGGTGGAAACCATTTTCTCGACGGACAAGTAGTTCACCCGGACTCCGGCCCAAGCCGGAAAGTTTGTTAAAATTAAAAGTTTTATGATCAGATGTCCGGTTTAGGGCAAGAAGACATGCTGAACTTTTATGTGAAAACAATTTTCTACCCGGACATGTAGTTCGCCCGGAATCCTGCCAAAACCGGAAAATTGTTAGAAGTTAAAGTTTTATTTCTAGCTGATTAGATAACCGATTTAGGGGTAAGAAGAGACGCTGAATCCGTGTGTGACAATCGTATTTTACCCGGACATATAGTTCGACCGGAATCCGGCTGGAGTCGGAAAATTTGTTATAAGTTAAATTCTTATTTGAAGTTGATTAGATGTTCATTATTGGGGAAAGAAGATACTCTGAGTTCGTTTTTGAGCTCTTTTTTTTTCGCCGGACAAGTAGTTCTAGAGTTCGGCCGAAACCGGGAAATTGGCAGAAGTGGCAGGAACTTTTCGTCAAAACAGATATGACTTATACGGGTAAACACACATGCTGAATCCATATCTGAACTTGGTTTTCTCAGATGATTAGCTATTTGGCCTTAATTTGTTTCTGAATTTTAATTGTAAGAATGTTCAAGGATTCTGGCGATGACTGGATCTGGCTAAGACAAGACCCAGTTGTCTGGATCAGATATTGAATTTTTGGGATCCCATCGAAAACTTTGGTCTTGTCTTATATGGCCAAAAACAATCTGTCCTGTACAGTCGTATCCGATCGTAATCACAAGCTTTTCTAGGGTCCGTCTTGACAAAAAGTTGACAAAAGTTACTCTCTTTGGAACTTCAAAGAACCTCTGGCCATGTTCTTTGTTTACATATTCTTTATTTACACCCCCCCCCCCCCCTCCCCCCCCGAATGTTGTCACTCAGTCGGTAAAAAATAACCGAATCGTCGCGTCTCTCCGCGATTTTTCATCTAAACAGTTGTTTTGATTGGAGTATTCCTGGGAACAATGGAACAGGAGCTTTCGGTTTTCACCTTATTCTGTGGAGCTCATAACTCGTGAACCAGTGCATGTATCAAGTTCAGACTTGGTACACTTGAGAGTATTGTGGTCTAGTTATGCCTTTTGGGAGTCCCTATTCCCCAACCACCCGGTTCAGGGGCAGTCGGGCAAAGATTGACCATTCAGTAGAGTTCATAACCAGTAGACAACGATTGTTATCAAGGTGAAAGCTGGTAAAACTGTTCGCGCTGGAGTCTAGTTTTACTTAGTAGGGGTCGGCAACCCCCAGTTCCACCAGGTTTAGGGCAATTGGTCCCAGATTAGAGCTATATTTCGGCCCTTCTTGGTAAGGGTCCTCTTCAGGCTCAAGTTGGAAATATTGAACTTGTGGGAAAAAATAACCCGTGAACAATGACGGAGTATCAAGTTGGAACTTGGTACAAGTGTGGGCGCTGGGGTCTAGTTGTGCTTTTTAGGGTTCAAGTCCCCCTCCCCCCCGAGATTGCCCAGATATCGAGTTTATAACTCGTGAACCATGACAGGTATCAGTTTGAAACTTGATATTGTTGTTGGGACCGGGATCTAGTTGTACTTTTTGTATTCCGAAATTCCCACGCTCACCCGGTTCTGTGGCAACCGGGCCCAATTTGTCACGTGGCTAAGATCTTTACTTTACCACGGGTGGAGCTAGAATGACGAACTTTTCTGTACCTATATCCTCTGGCTATGAAGTAAATCTTGAGACTGCACCTCCCTCACCCTCCCCGTTCATGGGCAACTGGGCCCGGATTGCCCATGATTTGAGATTTTGTGAGCCGTTACAGGTATTAAAATTAAAAATTGGTATACTTGATGAAATTGGGGTCTAGTTTAAATTTATCACCTCCCCCCATACACACACACACCTTCACACAATTCCTCGGTTTCAGAGGCAACTCAGCCCAGTTCATAGCTTGCAAACCATGGCCAGTATCAAGATGAAACTTGGAACGATTGTTGTCATTGCGGTCTAGATGTGTACGTTTTCTTTTAGAGGAGGGGGGTATTGCCTCGAACAGTTGGGTTTTTGAGACGCTACTAGGCACACTTTCCCCAGTGACTAATTTGCGTAACATAGACCACAATTAGAGATACGACAATGAAATTCCTTTTCATTGTGGTTTCTAGGCTCTTGAATATACTTTTGGAGATTCACCTCCCCCACAGGTGTCAATTAATCACAACATGTATTTTCGCGTTAGGAAGGGGTGATGACATAGGATCTGAAACTTTATGACTTTGTCATTTATGTGTTTGAACAAGGTACAATAAACGGAAAACATTTCAAGATTGATGAAAGTAAAGCCATTAGTGTATCGGAACAAGCCTACGGGATTTATAAGAAGCAAAACTGGAAAGACAAAGAGGGACAATACTGTGATTGGAGACCAAATTACGATTTACGCGAAGGGATTGTGTATCTGAGTGAACTAACATGTGTTCTCGCGTGGAAGGTCTCAGATGAGACGCACTTTGAAAATGTATGGCTTTGACATTAGGTTGTTCGAGCATGGTAGTAAACGAAGTGTATTGGAACGAACCTACAGTGCTCATAGTGAGCATAACTTATTCTATGAGAGATGGCCTGAGCCGTGTTTGTAGATTATTTGAGAGCTCAGTTGTTGGGTTCACCGAGAATGAGTATTAAACATTACGGGAAGGGAGAAATTTAAGTCAGTTCGATTCATTCTTTTATACTCCACGTCTGAGTGCTTGCGCACTTGTTTCTTAAACAGTCCTTTTTTTCTTAAAAACAGTGGTTTTTTTCAGTTTCAGCGATTTTTGTCGAAATTGTATTTTTTATGGCACTTGCCCTGCGGCCAAGTGCCATATAGCGATTGTAATTTCTGTCCGTAAGTCGGGCTGTCGGTCCCGGTTTTGCTAGTTCAGGCACTTCCAGATAAGCTAGGACGATGAAACTTGGCAGGCGTATCGGGGACCGGACCAAATTAAATTAAAAATGGTCGCTTTCCCGATCCGACCATCTGGAGGGGAGTGGAGGGAGGGGGAATCCGGAAAAATTAGATATTTTAGCTTACGAACGGGTGATCGGATCTTAATGAAACTTGATATACGGAAGGACCTCGTGTCTCAGACGTTCCATTTTAAATCCAGACTGGATCCGACGACATTGGGGAGAGTTATAGGGAGACACCGGAAATCTCGGCAAACGCTTAGAGTGGACAGATCCGGATGAAACTTGGTGGAAAGAACAAGCACAAGTCCTAGATACGTCATTGACATAACCAGACTGGATCCGGGCATTGTCGGGTAGTGGGGGGGGGGGGGCGGATTTCTAGCGATCCCGCGAGTTCGACATACTTCCTGATGTGCTGGGACGATGAAACTTGGCAGGTATGTCAGGGATCCGGACAGATTGACTTAAGAATAGTCGTTTCCCCGATCCGACCATCGTGGGGGGGGGAGTGGATGGATGGTGAGTCCGGAATCTAGTGGAATGGATAACTTTTGAACGGTAATCGGATTTGAATGAAACTTGTCAAGTGGAAAGAGCCGTCGCCTCAGATGTTCAATGTCAAGTCCGGGTCTGGTCCGATACCTGTGGGGGGATGGAGGGGGGCACCGGACAACTCAAGAAACGCTTAAAGCAGAGGGATTGGGGCGGAACTTAATGGAGAGAACAAGCATTAGGCCTATATACGAAATTGGCGGAGCCAGATGGTTTCGGGGCTCTGTGGGGGGAGTTGGAGGGGGTTTCCTAGAATTCCGGTAGCCGCGAGTTAGAATAGTTCCAGATATACGAAGACGACGAAACTTTGCAGGCATATTGATGACCTGACTTAATTGAATTAAGAACCTGACACAACATACCCACGGAAACTTCCGTTCCTAGATCCGAGCATTTTTGGGGGAGCGAGGGAAGGGAAATATGGAAATTGACTTATGCAAATTGCGAACGAGTGGTCCGATTCGAGTGAAACTTAATGGGTGATGCGAATCGATGACCTAGACATGTAAAACATGCGTTCGAACTATATGCGACCACGGTTGAGGGAATTAGGGAGGGGGGGGGGGGCTTTTGACATGCACAAAAACCAAACGGATGGACCGAATGATTCAAATTCAAATTTCAGTTTATTTCTAAAACGTGAAGCGGACAAGCCGAATATTCGTTTGGTCGTCAATAAACATATATATACAATTTACAGTCAACACTTATGAATTAATTTAAAATAAAAGCAATCGTCCAATACATTTAATAAAAAGAGTTAAGCTCAGGTACACAATTACTTACTAGCACTGGCGTTAAAAAACTTGACAAAGGAGGGAACAAAGCTTTTCAGATATCGGTTTCGAGACACCTGAATAGGCTGTATGAGAGGTACAGCTTCTGCCACTGCTCTTGCGGGTCTTTCTCGATGTGGCTTGAAATCAGGGGGCAGTATGGATCGATGGGATGTACTGTTCAGCAACCCTGTACCAAAATCAAGCGACAGCTTTTGTCGACGGCTAGCAAGGGAATCTAGGCCAAACTGTTCAAGGAGGGCACAGTATGGGATTTTTGGCGCTTTTGAAATTATCAACAATGCCCGAAATTGAACTCTCTCGATCACGTCTGACTGCTCCTGCGTCAGGCCATAATGACCAAACGGGGGAACAGTATTCTAAGCAGGACCGTATAAAAGAAGGTGATCTGAAGGTATTCCGTGCCGAGACAGCAGCTTCAGAGAGCTAATACCTGCATTAGCTCTCCGAAGCATCATTTCCGTCTGTTTCTTCTTCTTTAGATCAGCAGTAAGATACACCCCAAGGAGTTTAAGTTCAGCTACACGGCTGGAAGCAGGAAGGGGGGAATGAAACTGGGGGGTACTTTTGAGGAAAGAAAAGGTCAGTACAACAGACTTTTGGACATTGACAGTCATCTTATCTGCAGCAGCATCGTCTGATATATCAGCCATGATTGTAGCTGCACTGCTTTGGATGTTTTTTGTAGCACAGTTCTGCAAGAGACAAATCATGAGATGCAATTTCGACAGTGCCGAGTTTATGCGGCCTGGATTTGTTATTTGGCGTCCGGGCCGAACTCGGCCAAGGTAGGGGGGGGGGGGGGGGTACCGGAAACTTGCAGATAGACTATGCTCCGATTTCAGTAAAACTTGATGGACGGGAAGAAGGGATTAAGAGATACGAGGTTTATGTTTCCAAGTCCTCTTCGGCCACATTGGAGGGAGTTTGAGGGAGATTGCCGCAAACTTTGAGGCTCGCATAGGGGTCAAACGAGTGCATCAGTTTAAATGGAACTTGGAATGTAGAGAGAGTTGTATACCCTAGATGACATATTTTATCGTCCGAACCGGATCCAGCAACGTTGGTGGGGGGGGGGGGTACCGAAATTGTCCGAAAATGCTCAGATTCGAGTGAAACTTGATATATGGTATAAAAGAAGATGCTTTAGATGATCCATTTTTGAGTCCGAACCAGATTCGACCAGGGTAGGGGGAGATAGAGGGAGTACCGGAAATCGTGTTGCACGTCTAGGGATCAAACGAGTGTATTTACTGGGCTAAAACTTGGAAGTTTGAATAGTCATGCTCATTTGCTGCAGATAATCCGAGACGATGCCGGAAATGCTGAGAACTGGGTGAAACTAAATATCCAATTTGTGTTTCCGAACCGCATTTGTGGGTCGCGGGTGTATTTTGCGACGTTCTCATCTACTTTCTTGTTCCGCCTACTCGTAACAAATGCCATAAGAGCTCGTAGCTCTTGTCCTTTAAAACAGTCGTTTTTTTCTGCAAAAACAGTCGGTTAAAATGACCAGCCAGTCGGTACAAACCTTGTCCACCCCCCCACCCCCCCCAACATTTTGGCTAGGGACGCATCTGGGCCTGTGCCCAGTGAACATAAATTTTTAAATTTATTTTTAGTCTCGATCTCACCATGAGGACCTTCGTGAGGCAACCCAAAGAGTTATGGGAGTTGGGAGAGGTGTCCCTCGGAGTACCAGGAGAGCTAGGCAGAGCTCTCTTCCTAGAAATTTGGAAGAAGAAAAAGAGTCAGAGTCATCTGAAGTGTTGCAGCTCTTTTGTTTGCCAGGCCCTGATGAGGTTTGTTGCTTCTGTTTTGTTTCATTCCTTGAGTCCATTTACTTCTTCGGGACAGACATTTAGTTGAGGTCGCAAAACTTTGTAAGATTGCTAGAGTGGCTATGGCTATAATTTATCTTGGCGTTTCAGTCGGGGGCAGTCTCCGGGAAACCCGTTGTCTGCTTATTCAGCATTTGGGGAAAAAACTCCGAACGGCGTACGCATCCATGTGGCAAACAAGTGTCGGTTTTGTCGGAGATATCTTGCTGTATTGTATAATGCTGTACCCCTTCCTCACGTCCTTTAACTTACCCCCTTCTGTAAAATTTTTACCCGTTTTGAAACCAAACTAGACATGGGCACTGTTCTGTTTTTTCATTCAAACAGGAACAGCAGAAACGGGTCACATAAGAACAGAAACAGAAAGAAAACAGGAAACTTGAAAACAGGTCCTGTTCCGTTTTAACAGAAATGATGACTTCAAAAACAGAAACAGCTGTAAACCGGCGAAAAAAACAACAGAAACGGCTGTTTAAAAACATGTGTTTTTTTGGGATCCCAAAACGTAAGTTGAGGAATACCTATGACATCGCAAAAGTTGTCCGTCCGTCCGTCTGTCCGTCCGTCTGTAAGCACGATGACTCTCGAAGGGAATGAGATATTCTGATGAAACTTGGTGTGAGGATTGTTTGGGTCAAGAGTAAGGTCGAGTTCGTAGATGGGCTTTGTAGCCCTATATTTAGGGGTGGGGGAGGGGGTTTAAATAAAGGGGTAAGCAAAATATTTCTAAACAGCTAATGGGACAGTCGATTATGAGGTAAGAAGGCATGCTGAACACGATGGTGGAAACCATTTTCTCGTCCGACAAGTAGTTCGCCCGGGATCAAGTTCCCCCGCCCCCCCCCCCCCCCTTCCGGTTCAGAGACAAGTCGTTTGGGCCAAATGCGCAAACTTGCGAACCATGACTGATGTCAAGGTGAGATTCTGAATACGTGTTATCATTGGGGTATAGATGTATCTTTCGGAGATACACCCCCCCCCCCCTCAGACACCCACAGCCAAACGCTGGCAACTGCGCCCAGATTGACCAATGAATAAAAAATCAAGGGCGAATGGTTATTAGGCTGTTCGTACACACCACGTTTGACCGCTTGCGCACTTGTTCAGATTGTAACCGAAGACGGCCGCTGC